>OW240923.1:105351637-105436838 GCA_933207985.1 Pelobates cultripes
TATTGGGCAAGTTGTGCTATTCTAACAATATGATTGGTTATTTATTACACAGCATTCACTGGTAATAATACATTTTTGCTAACAAAGAACTATAGTTTTAGCTATAAAGAAAGTTAAGAACCACCAAGGTACAGTATAGTCACAATCAGAAAATAAAATGGTATTTACCCTTTCAAGTTAGGTATAACAAAGAATTCCTCTTAATCCTCAAACAGTAAAAAACAAAACTAAGATAGATCTAAAATCTAAAGGTTGAGAAACAAATCATAGGATAATACAGTAAAAACACTTAAAATCTCCAAATTTCTAGGTTGCACATACAAAAATTGGACAATTTAGGCTAATCAATGTGGTATATGCGCCAAGAGTTTAGCGTTGTCAGCATTACCTGGAACAGAGACTTATAAAATTGACATTTGGACGCATTCAAATTATATCATTGGAGAAATCGGATATACATTTTCATTGTTCCTGAGGAAGTCTGAGTTATCAGACGAAACGCGTAGGGCTTATAATACTTTTATATTCACCTTATTGTTTTTTATTATTTATATATTATTTGCCCCATTCTTATATGGTACCTGATAGTACTCCTATATTTCCACCTTATCTGACTGCAAGGACCAGGACTGGAGACCACAGGACTTTATTTGATGGGCCTTTTATTCACTTTTGTCTAGTAAGTGTAACATAATAAAGCGTCTTTGATATTTTTTATCACAGTGTTGCACTATATTTGTCTCGATTTTTCTTTCTATTTGGGTGTTCCGAATATTTTACAACACTGAACTCCTGGAACATATATCCATTGATTAGTCTAAATTGTTCGATTTTTGTGAGTGAAAGCTTGAAATTTGGAGATTTTAAGTGCTTTTACTGTATTATCCTATGATTTGTTTCTCAAATTTTATATTTTAGGTATATAAAATAGTTAGTTTTGATTTTTATGGTTTTAGCTAGTTTACCAAGCTATACTGAAATTTTCTTTCAGAGTGTAACCTTAAGATAGCAAACTGTTTTGATCATGAATTTACAGCAAACTATGGAAAAATCTGGTACTGAGAGTTCATAACAAACTGGGGAACAAGGTGATAATAAGTGAAGCATTTATTTCACAATGGCAGACAGATCTGGTAGAAAATGAAACCCCAGTCTGATTCAAATACAAAAAGAGACTTTAATAATCCGCGTTTACGACTTCCGGTGACTCAGAGACATTCTCGGTAATAACCTGAATGTATTTTTAAAGATCAGATGAATAAAACCACAGCGCTGTGTCTTTATAAACATTGCCAATTATTACAAAGGATCTTGCAATATATTAAAGACTTTTAAAATGTAACTCAACTGGCAGCACTGCAAATACGAAATGATCATAAATATCAGACGGTACAGTAGCAATTAGTATTTATTGAATCATAATATACTCTGCACATTTGTGTCTTGTGTTATATTAACAACTGTAATCTTCCTATATGTTAGAGAAATATATATATATATATATATATATATATATATATATATACATAATATGCCCCGCACCTTTGCTTCCAACAAGTATAACAAGTGTTATTATGTAAAAGAAATAATGTGTTATTATGTAAAATAAATAATGACATATACAGTACTCAGTGACTATTTCAGTTCTCAGTTTTGCATGTACTATACAATTATTTGGAGCAAAACATGACTTGCCTGGAAAAAGAGTGATGTATGAAAGAGGATGCAGGGAAGCAGCACATTCAGAGTGTCCTCAAAATACTTTGGGAAAACCCATTCTGGCGAAATGCGTTGTGTTTTTTTATGCTATATATTGGTTTTATTATTTTTATCTTAAATAAAACTAGTTTTTTTTTTTTTTTTACTACACTTGGACCTTGGACCTGATTTTATCCCTGAAGATTGTATCCGGAGGATTCACACTTTTATTTCCTTGGTGGGGAAGATACCACCTACGCTATGTGGGATTGAGCAAAACCTCTTTTTATCACTTTTATCTCAGCCACACAGAGAGCACTATATTCTGTATACTGGTGAATTGCTACTGCCATAACACTGCACACTGAAGGAAAGCATTCCACAACACTTGGCACTAAAGGTGACTTATTGGCCTGGAACATTTCCCTACAAAGGACTGAGACCATCATCATATCCACAGGCGGGGATTATACCGCACAGGCGCACTCATCTGGAGCTGATCATAAGCTCCAGAAAATTGTAAGTGTCATCCCTCCCTTTTAATTCACAAGTTTTCTAAGGTACTACACTGTATTCCATTTTTGTCCTCTTATCTTCCATATCTGTTTCACCACAACGTGGATTTGAGGACACTCTGAAGACGTTGATTCCCTGCATCCTCTTTCATACAGTATCTATCTGCAGCCAGAAAAGAAGAAACTCTGTTTTCTCTTAAAATTGGGTAGCACGAGAACGTGACATTAAAGGAACAATGGAATGAATATTTTGTCTGTTAGATAAAATACACAGCTTACAGGTCAAAATAGAAGACATATAAACAGAGATATAAAGGGCACCTTTCAGTTATAAAAGTAACACTTGCATTGTGCAACGGGGAACTGGATCTCTAATAATATTTCATGTTTGAATCGGCTTTTCTGCATGATGTTGCCATTTGATGGGTTGTTCTTCTCTGGTCTTTAATTGGTGAGGATATTCATCAGTAATTGAACTATGCCCTTTGATGCTTCATACACCATAGTTGTATTCACAATCCCTGAGGTGATCACTCCTTTTTTGGTCGCACTTGTAATGTTCCCCACATATCCTGATGCTGTGGTGTGTTGTTCTGATGCCATTCGTGATGTGGAATGCTTCACATGTTTTTATTTTTATAGTACAGCTATATTGCACTTTTTACATACGTGTGCACACACTTATGACATTGTATTACCCCGTATCCAAACACTACTTAGTATAGGATATATCTATACTTCCTGACTATACCTGTTTCTTTGCCCTGTTGTGTTTTTGCTAGCCTAGAATAAGTATTTACTGGGTATTGGAATTCCTGTTTATTGACCTCGGCGTGTTTGACTATTCTTGTTCTGTTTTCCTGACCTTGGCTTGCCTTTCGATACTCTTTACAATTTGCAGACGTTCTATTACTCTGTGCTAGTCTGGTCACTCTAAAGTCTGGTACGCACTCCTGGTTTGTGAGTTAGGGCTAAGTCAGTCCTGACATTAATTCCAGGTCTATAAAGGACCTCAGCTTTAAGGTTGTGGTGGTAGTGGCGGGTGGAAGGGCAAACAAAAATATGGAAACTTAATAAAAACCCTGACAACAAAAATAACTAGGAAAGAACATGCCCAGTTGACAAAATGTTACAGTTAATATTTATTTATAATAAAATAATAAACCAGCATTAGTTTTCTATTGCTGTATTCCATTGACAGCTGTAGTTTCTTGCATCTCCCATGAGAACAAAAAATAAAAAAAAAATAAAAAAAAAGGAAAAGATATATAAAACAATATCAATCTTGCATTCCGTCTCCCTTCCTGTTGCTGTTTATTATGGGTTAAAGGGAATCTATTTTAAACTATTTCAAATAACCCTATTCACATTTAAATGTATTCTTCCGTGTAAAGTGGCTGTTTGCATAAACGGCTGGTTTCTCATTTCTATAATTTTTGTGTTTGAATTTAGGAGAGAATTTAGAACTCTAGAACTTATCTCTGTTGCCTGTTAGAAACAAACAACCTTTCTGATCAATTTATCCTGTTGTGTTTATTTATAAGGTTTCAACCTATTCCACAGGGCTGTACAGCAGACAATAAAACATAATAAATAAATAAAGACATAACTAAGGTAGATGTGACCAGGATGTAATGAAGGCATTGTTCAAATTACCTTACAGATTACCTTTAAATACGATTTTATTCCCCTAAAGTGCAAGAATGTATCTGATAAAGGATTGCTCTAAAACCAACCCTTAATCTTTGGATGATGCTAGATGCATATTTTGCATTTCATAAGATATAAGATCCACTTTCACCATAAAACCTACCTTTGTCTTCCTCGTTTAGTAGCAAGCTAAGATGGATACAACTACTTCTACAATTCCAAGAAACGCTACTGTTGGAGTGAAAGTAATATTGTAAACAAGCAGGTGTAGGCATTGGGTAGAGGATACGGGTAGCAACGTTTTTTTGTATTTTTTTGTAAACACAATTATGAATTGAGAAAGGTCAAGTACACAGAATAACTAAGCCCAGTGAAGATAGTTGAGTGGAAACATGGCACTTTTTTGTATATGTATGTTTATTGAGTTTTTATAATGAATGTCAAAACAGAAATATAATCCTTTTGTACCATTGGCTTTTATACGGCCTTTTCTTTGACCTACTCTATTTCTGTCTTGAAAGTAAAATGGAAAAATAAAAGCAAATAAAGATTGTCAAAAAGACATATAATCCTTGCAGTGTTAGGCATGCAATGCAGTTCACAAAAGGATGACATAGAGCACAAAAAGAATAAATATTGAAAATAATGAGATAACGAGATATAACGGCACATGTGACACATATCTAATATTGCGGCAAACCTTAATCCCAGCTTTGTGAATTCCCAGTATACAGGTGGTAAATTGCTTGTGCTAGTTGCTACCAATTATTATCAGCATTTAATAAAGATGGCGGCCCAGACTTCCAATCTCCTACTGAACCTTGTCCCGGGTTTAAGAACTGTAAACAATAATATTTTTTTCTCTGGTGAATGGACTCCAAACTCTCTCCCGTCAATCAAGCTAACATAAGAAGGGCTGTGGGCTATTTATATTGCAAATCTATAAGGTGACAAGCCGCTTAGAAGACATGCAAGGTTTTGTGTCTTTTACACATTATAATATCATGGTTTATTTATACCTAAGGGTATACTAAAAATCATTAATATTAATTTCCTAACAGAGACCAAGACTTGGAGCAGTGTGGCAGGGAGTCTGGCAGTAACAGATGGAGGTAAGTGGATGGATTAAAGAGCACTAAGGTGATATTAAGTGCCTGAAAGAGATCTGCTACCTATTTCCAAAAAGGGCTTATCCTTGGACAACCCAACCAAATGTGTAGCATGGTTTCTATTTACATACCGCATGTCCAACAGCAGGGAGAAGCAGATAGGTGTATTTTGTGAAATCGACTGGGCGTCAGATGCCATTCGTACAGTAACTTTCAGTGATTCTCTACATGGTGGTATCATTTTATTACTCCTGTACTCAGTCCCTCTCAGATAGGCGTAACCCACATTCTGAATTTTACCTTTCTACAAAGGCAGATACCCAAGTCAGGGTATTCTCTTGTATGGCTTTGTAACTCACTGATAATGTTTTGGGTTTCTGAGGATGATTCTCGCATCTGTCTAATAATAGTCTAAAACATGGTTTGCGAGAAATAGCCTTTTCGGTGCCAGTGTACAAAGTGGTACTCACTACACTTTTAATTTGAATATATGCATAAATATAACTCTGAGGCAATGTATAGTGTTCCTATAGCTGGGGAATTTTGATTACCTTCTGGAAGAGTAGCTGTTTTAACTTGGCAATACCCTCATCCATTCAGCGCCACATGGACAACCATGTGAGACAGTCACTAGAGTGGAAAACAGTGTTTCTGGACGGTGTAGTGTTCCTCCTGTTGACAAAAGGGACTGATCCCAAACCATAATAGTGAGTCCTGGAAACAAAGCACTTTCTGAAGCAATAGAGAGGAATGGCAGTGCATCAAGGGACCTACAAATGCCAGCAGGTATGCCGTCCTAGTAAAATTATATGTGCCCTTGCTCATTAAAAAAAGATATAGACAATATAGACTATTGGCTGAATTGACCTAATTTATTACATACTCACTGAACAATGTGAGGAATCAGTCATGGCCTAAAGAATCTAAATAATAATAATAAGTAAAAACTTACTGCAGTACTTTGTATTCTAGAACACTAATTGCAGTCATGTCTGCACCAAATAATCAAACTCCTGTAATACAATAAAAGTTTTAATAGTTGATCGTTTATGTAGGCGGGTGCATTTAACTCATTGATTCTGTTAAAAGACCACTCTAGGCACCCAGACCACTTCAGCTTAATGAAGTGGTCTGGGTGCCAGGTCCAGCTAGGCTTAACCCATTCTTTTATAAACATAGCAGTTTCAAAGAAACTGCTATGTTTATAAATGGGTTAAGCCTTCCCCCAAATCCTCTAGTGGCTGTCTCATTGACAGCGCTAGAGCGCTTGCGTCTTCTCACTGTGAAAATCACAGTGAGAACACGCAAGCGTCCATAGGAAAGCATTGATAATGCTTTCCTATGTGACCGGCTGAATGCGTGCGCAGCTCTTGCTGCGCGTGCGCATTCAGCCGCATGGGAGGAGAAGAGGAGGATCGGAGGAGGAGAGCTCGCCGCCCAGCGCTGGAAAAAGGTAAGTTTTTACCCCTTTCCCCCTTCCAGAGCCAGGCGGGAGGGGGACCCTGAGGGTGGGGGCACCCTCAGGGCACTATAGTGCCAGGAAAACAAGTATGTTTTCCTGGCACTATAGTGGTCTTTTAAGTATTTTATTAAAACCTTAATGAGACACTGTAGGCACCAAGACCACCTCATCTCATTGAAGTGGTCTGGGTGCACTGTCCCTGTCCCATTTTGTCCTGCAATGTAAACCATTGCATTTTTTGAGAAAGTGCAATGTTTATATTGTAGTACTAAGATAGCCCCCAGTGGCTGTCTACCAGGTACAGATGAGACGACAAGAGGTCAAGATGTTTTTTGAGAGATTAGTAATTGTGATAGTTGTGAAGCAATTTACAGTTAATGAGTTGATGTATTACAACAGGATTTTATTATTTTTGTATAAGAACTATAGCACTGTGTATTGAGTCCAGCTATAATCTGGTGTGTGGCTGAGGAAGATGGTAAGGAACACTGTAACAGCATGCCTGGAACAGGCCAACCTAAGACTAGATTCCCTGGAGACTTTAAGCCTCTAAGACGCTCTTGGGGTAAGGACAAGTGGTCAAGGACACTGAAATGCGGTAGTATGCCAGGAAGAGAGAACCCTGAAATTATAGACCTATACGGATTTCAAATAATTTTTTCCCGTCCATGTGGACTTGCTTAGAGTCACTGATTTCAGCCTTGACTGAGATGTCCTACAAGTTACATATATTCCAGAAGTATGATGCTCCTTGGCACTGCGAGTTAGAAATGATCACAACATGGGAAGACACAAGCCTACGAATGCTTTTCAGACCCATAGGTCCTTAATCACAGGAAACCGCAAGAGTTAAGTCCAAAATAGGTCTGATTGTTGGGGGCGGGAGTAGTAGAATTGAATGGTAATAGTACATTGCTATTCATTGTTCTATGTCTTAAAGATATGTTGTCATGTACATACCTCCATGTGTTGGAGAGAAAAAAAAACATGGTAGAGGCTGAGGACCTGACAGTTAACACAAAAACATAGTTTACACCCAGCCATTTGAATGATCTTCATTGAGGAGAATACTAACCTGTCGTTGCTAAGGGGATTAGTAATTAAGGCTAGCACAGCAAAACGTACGTCTAGATCTACAATAGCTGTTTTTAGACAGCCCTAATCTAAACCCCAAGGTATAGTTGATGACTAGCGAAAGCTAACTGAACTTTTCAAAGTTAAATCATCTTAAAATATCAAATTTGCCAATATCTAGAACAAATGTCGCAGGTGATCACTTTGAGTTCACAGAGAGGAATTATCCAGATATTGGTTACAAAACAGTTTTTTATGATGGAGAAAACTCCGTGAATAGTGTTGGGTGGTCCGGGTTAAAAAAGCTAGAGACATTTTTTTTTTTGGAATGAGATTGGAATCATATTAAGGGCATCATAAACTGCATGAGTTCAGAGAAACTGCTCTTCCCTTGACCCTGTACAGTTTATTGACCGTTATCCTGTCAGACTTGTCTCCTAGTCAGAGACTGTCTCTCCAAGCTTTCACAACTTTATCTACCAATCTACAATCTGTAATATTTTAGACTGGGCCTGTTTGTGTTTTAGTTCTAAATCTGGGAATTTGGCAGGGAATCGGGATATTTTCTGCTCTCTCTTTGACGTAGATAAAAGTCACTAGAAGACAGAAAGTGTAAAATCAGAAAGTCACAGTCCACCTGCCTCCCACACTGAAAACCATGTTTGCTCCAATCCCTTTCCTTTCGTAAAGAATACAATAATATTTTGGGGGGGATTCACATTTAAAATTAAATAAACCTTTTATCGGAAGAGTAAACTCCCACAATTACTATTGTACTACTATTTTATTTATTGTTTAAATGTCTCTATCAATATATGAATATGTTGTCACGACAGCACAACGTAGAAACGTTTTTCAGAAAGATTCTCTGATTACAGTGGTTGTCCACAACTAGTCATTTTGCACAATAATTTTTAGCATCGTAAATTTCAGTTTATGGTTAGTGCAATTACAGATTGAATCCTGTTATCTGGTTACATTTTGTCTGCAGGTTGATCAAGCAGTGCTTACATTGTGCTCCATTTACTATTATAATCTTAAAATACTACAACATGCTGGCATATGTACTGCATGTATATCATTTAAGTTTAAAAGAGAATGTTAGGTTAAAGGGACTTTCAAATTCCAAATAAAAAAGTCTCCACTAGGGGGACAAATGTGCTAAGAGACTTGTAAATTGGAATAGCCCAGCAATTCAAACGCTTAACACCTAAGTCTACTATGACAAAATGGCACAATAGACACAAATAAGTCCCTAATATAAAGGAACTGATAAAAATAACTTTAACAAAAAGCTTCAGAAACAGATTATAACAGGTAATTCCCTCCCACCACCTATGGTAAGATGTTTTTTAAGCTTTTTAAATCTTTTTTTATATTTGTAAGTCTCGTTCTAAAACTATGTAAATAACATTTGTTTTGTTATATTTTTAGTTCCTTTATAATAGGGACTTGTTTGTGTTTATTGTGCTGTTTTGGCATAGTAGACTTTGGTGTTAAAGGGATACTCAACAGCCTAAATGCAAATAATAAATCGTTATTTAGTAGATATATCCAAATTAAATGCATAGAACCCCAAACAGAAATGGGATACGGCTGTACAATCTATAGAGGGAACATATAAAGGAAAAAACACAATAGTGTAATACAGTAAATACAGTGAATAGTGCGCTTAAATGGATGCACTCACAAGATGATGAAGATGAAAAAGCATTCATAGGGTGCCTCCCCAGATAGCATAGGGGGCTAGTGGTTTCCCCTATCCGATGTAAAGCGACCAATGGAACACGGGACTCCAGGTAAGTAATAGTAGAAAAGCAATACTTTTATTTTCTTAAAAGGTGAACAAGCACCATAAGAATAAAGGTTTAAAAGTGCAGCAATAGGTCCAACGCGTTTCGTTCAAGACTAGAACTTCATCAGTAAAAAAATCACAGACAATATCATAGATTGTAAAATAACATCCTACTTTCCCCTTAACAGAATCTCTATATATAGGGCTAGTCCCAAAGTCCCATTGGTCCATAGTGTAGGAGTATCCAGTAGCCAGCCAATCATCTATCCAGGGGTATTGTCCTCCAGCTGATAGTGTTTGGGTAGTTGAAAAGGGCGCGTTCAATGTGAAAGCCGAAACCGGAAGTGGATGTCTGCCTTCACTTCCGCGTTCCATTTGCGTTCCATATGCGTTCCAAACACGCTCAAAATGCGTTCCAAATACATTCACTGCTCTTTTTCAACTAGAACAGCGAGGAGCCATCAATATAAGTGATCATCAAAAGGACAAAGCCCAAAAGTGTTAAATGCATTAAATGTAATTAATCTCTAGAAGAAGAAAAGTGAATTAATGCATGTAATATACAACAACCATGTTAAGATAGTTCATATGGAACTTCCCCACATATTATATATATGACAATATCATACACCATTAAATAGTGCCATGTATGTCTATTTAAAGTGACAAACATCTCATTATTCAAAAAATAAGAACACAAATAATATATTCCTAAAAAAAGTTCCCTCAATATCAATAATAATAATTTTAAACCATATAACCTGCAAGGTACACCTAACTATATAATATAAAAAATTTTATTTTATTTTTATTATATAAATTATGAATTGTATTGATTAAAGACACTTCTTTTTCCCTATATTTAGACTGCCAGAGCTCCTCATATTCCCAAAGATACTTATGGAATAATTTACATAGAGGAGAAGAATAACCAAAAAATCAATCCAAGAAACACACCAGATCGATCCCAATATTCAGGCCCCTAGGTTCAAGGGTCTTTAGTTTGTGTATCCAAAAGGTTTCCCTTTGGGATAACTTTTTGATCCTATCACCTCCCCGCCAGTAGGGAAGGACATGTTCGATACCCATACACTTAAAATCTCTAAAGGAGAAGGAAGGACAATTACTGCAATGGGCAGAGACTGAATGAGTAACCAGTCCTTTGCGTATATTATTTAGGTGTTCCAAGATCCTGACCTTCAGGATACGTTTCGTGCGTCCCACATACTGTTTGCCACACGGACACTGCAGTAAGTATACTACATAGTCCGTGTGGCACCCTATTAATGATTTAATCTTGAAAGCCTCCCCCGTGATATGACTAATAAATTCCTTAGTTCTCCCCATAGAGGCGGTGGTACATGCTTTACACACATTACATCCCCTAAAACAACCCGATTCAGGGGATACATTAGAACTATTCATTTTAATAGCATAGCTAGGGGCTAGCATATTTTTAAAGTTCTTATTTTTCTTAAATATCACCATCGGGCGTTCAGACAAAGAATTACCCAAAATGGGATCCTGTTGTAATATGGGCCAAAAATCACTTAGGCTCCTTTTGATCTTAAAATGATCCGTATTGTATTGGGTGACAAAGGCTGATTTAAAATTCTTATTCCCAACAGTATTAGGAGGTTTATCCTCCAGGAGTTTGTTCCGTTCAAGGAGACCAATTGATCGAATTTCTTTTTCTAACGTATTCTTATTATAGCCCCTTGCACATAATTTATTTTTTATATGGGAAGATTGAATCTGGAAGTCTTGAGGGCGAGAACAATTGCGTCTCAATCTGGTAAATTGGCTCCGTGCTATGCCCCTAAGCCAAGGCTTATGGTGACAGCTTTGTTGATGTACAAAGCCATTCCCATCTGTTGGTTTAAAAAAACATTTAGTTTGAATTTGACCCTGATCACAAAAAATATCAAGATCCAAAAAATGGATCTCATGTTTATTCCACTCGGGGGTGAAGACAAGATTGTATAGGTTGGAATTTAAATATTGAACATAATCAGAAAAACTATTGGAGGACACCTTCCAAATGATGATCACGTCATCGATATAGCGCCGCCAGAGCACCAAGTTCTCCCTCCAGTCATGCCGCGACCACACGAATAATTCCTCCCATCTACGCATGTAGGTGTTGGCATAACTGGGGGCGAACCTGGTGCCCATGGCGATCCCTGTGATCTGTAGATAATACTGATCATTAAAAAAGAAAAAATTATGTTCCAAAATAAATTTTACTGAGGTCAATATAAATTCCTTTTGACCTTGAGATAGGTCCTGATCTTGGGACATATAGTAATCAAGAGACTCCAATCCTAAACAATGACTAATTACCGTATATAGAGAGGTCACGTCTAGCGTGGCCCAACTGTATTCAGGGTCCCACTCAATACTGTCCAGTTCTTGTAAAAAAGACTTGGTATCCCGTATAAAGGAGGGTGCCCCTTGGGCGTACTTTTGAAGGAAAGAGTCCACATACGCGGACAGATTAGCAGTGAGCGAATTAACTCCACTGATAATAGGGCGACCTGGTGGATCAGGGAGGCGTTTATGAGTTTTTGGGAGGAAATAAAAAATCGGAATCACTGGACTTTTTTGAAATAAGAAATCAAAGTTTTTTAAAGATATGATTCCATTGTCTCTAGCCGTAGTCAAAATTTCTTTTAGTTCTAAATTATACAACGGCATAGGGTTATTCTGCAGAGTAATATAAGTTTTTTTATCCCCTAAAATATTAAGGGATTCCTTCAAATAATAAGACATAGTCATCAACACAATACCTCCTCCCTTATCCAAATTAAAACATGCAAGAATTTAATTATACATTTTTTTTTCATTGGGTATAATCTAAAAACAGCTTGTAAGAGCTGCAGATCTCTTGTCTGCAGTCTTTATAAGCCTTTCCATTCAGACTGTCTGTGTCTGTCCAATCACAGACTTCCCAATGCAGCTCAATGAGAAGTCTTTGCAAGGCAGGTGCTCTGACCTATAGCTGCCTTTTGAGTTTAGCTCCACTGAGCCTATTGATCTTGTCTAACACTGTGTGTTCAACCAAATGTCTACCACCAGACCAGGGGGATTGAGCCCTTAAGAATTGAAACAAAAATTAACATGGAGATGCATAAATTATAAAGTTTAAAATGTAACATTTATTATTCATGCTTAAAATTAGGAGAGTAACATTGACATAAGGCAATCAGCCGATCTAGTACTAATAAGTATATAAAAAAAAAATTGTTAATCACAAATGTTATTTTTTTAGGGGGACGAAGCTTAACACAGCACCAGAGCAGGCGCCATTTCTCAGAGCTCCGAGAACTTTCTGCACAATCTGCCTAAAATATCCCGCAACATAGACAGCACCACTGGCAACCCTCAGCTACAGAACATCTTGCTGAATCAGCAGATGCCATTCTTTCTGACTCCAGGCACAAAAACCCTAAGCCGAGGCTTTAAGGACTACCGCATGGGTGGACTGCTGCAAGGAATCGGACCGTGGAATAATCCGGAAACGGAGGTCCAACAACCCGGCTTGTACACTGCAGGTGAGATGGGGCACAGGTCTCAAAAACCACCTCCACACACCCCGAAACCAAAAAAAGGGATATAAGCCAAATGCTGTATGCACCCACTATGACACAGGCCAAGACGCTCTGCGAGGTTTAATCAAAGGTGACCCTCGGTACAACCTCTCTCTGACTACTCAACCCCCAGAGACTGCACAGAGTGCAGAAGACCATACCCCTGCCTCTAAAAGGGACATACAAAATATGCCAGCGGGCTTACAACAAAACCTGAAACAGATGCGGGAAGCTGACCTAGCGGTACTGACTACTGAGGTACAGGCCGTGATCGCACGTACTCAGGCAACAGAAGAAGACCTCATAGACCTGAAACAAGGCCTTCACGCTTTAAGCAAAACTGTTCAACATCTATAATCATCTCAGACCAATATGACCAACAAAAGTAATGTACTGGACAATAGGGGCAGAAGGAAGAACATTAAAATCAGTGGGGTCCAAGAGACCATGCCACTGGAAGAACTGCCCCACTTCATTAGGTGCTTAGTGGCTGCAGTCCTGCCGGCTATACAGGCCAAACCCCAATAATGTATAATGAATAATGATCAGGAAAAGAAAATTACGGTAAGTATGAAACAATTTTCCTTATTATTTATATGTATGAATTAACAAATAATATACAGAGAGGCAATAATACAAATAAACTTGTATTTTCAATAATTTATTTTTTTTAAAAACATTTTCCTTTAATTTTATTTTTCATGAAAACATTTGAGAACAAAGTTTAAAATACTCTGCAAGCACATATCTTGCTAATTATATTTAATATTTACTTGCTCTAATTGTAGCGTTTAATAGTATTACTTGAGGTTCCTGTACCTAAGTCCATAGTATTAAAAATCTCCCCAAAAAAGACCTACTCTGCCTGAACTCGTGTGCAGAAACTAGATTCCAAACGTTCTTTCTTAAATTAACAAAGATAGCCATATAGCAGTTTACAACAGAGTGTGGTGGCACAAGTCTGGTGCCAGAAAAAAAACACTATGTGCTTCCCCCAAAATTAGACATCACTAAAATATGATTATCCGACGACATTCCAGACATTTCTAAGCTTCTTTTATCAAAATTAAAATAACCTATAGAGTAAAGAAAATAATTCCAGAAATTTTATTTATTCTATTTTCAGCTACTTTATCTGAGCTGATAAGCTAAATATGTACAAATTAACAGCAAAATAGAGACCAGCCACTGCAAGGCATCGATTTGGCACAAGTGATTCCTGACTTTCTACAAACAGCAAGACAGACACATAAACATATATAGCGCCAGTCAAAGGTTTGATTACACATGCTTGGCCACATTCTGGTGTTGTTTGGCTGGTGATAGGGTAGATGATTACATTATTATATGCCAGTCCACAGGCAAGCCATTCTGTCAAAGAACAAAAGCCTGAAAACTATCCCAAATGTTTTAGTATAATTCCAAATGCCATTCTATCATGTTTGTAGTTATTTGGGCAACCCATCATCCCTCAGCAAGTTATTGATCCCAGAACACACCACGACAATGTTGTGCACCAACACTGTAAGTGGTCTCTAAATTGTAATTTTACACATTCTCTTTATAATTCACATCTGGGCAGGCCAGATTATTAGACAGAGGTGTGTTCCTGTTCCTTCTGCTCCAGAAAACTCCTGAACATTGCTTTAATAAAACGTGTGTGTGTGTTTATTGGTTATGCTTAATTTACAGTAGAACATTTCTCAGAATTATAGAACGTCCCCAACTGTCCGAGATTATTTGTTTTATTCCCATGTTTATAAAAAAATACAGCAGAATTACTACTACTACTTTCTCACAAATTATGTCATGCTGTCTCTCATTAACTCCCTACAGTATAAGTCAATCACTTAGTCAGACCGTGGACCACTACTTTTAAGTGTAGAACTCGGTTCCTCGTCCCCAGGGTTTGTTAGATGGCGTATAACTAATTTTCTTTTACAATCAGCTGAAGCAGACAACTTTTAGACTTCTCAACTGCAAAGGTATTTTGAAGAAACAATCAGGTCAGAAGCCTTGTGACTTGCGCACATGGTCATTTAACATACTACACAACCACCTTATGAAAAAGTAGGAAAAATAAATGAATTTACTTAAAAATCCAGTAAGAGACATGGAAACAACTCCACAAATGAAATCCAAAGAAGGATACATTTAAATAAGTTAAACAAGCTAAACAATAAATTAATTTAATTCAATTGGAATGAACTAAATACATTTTATGAAAACTTCGGTGTCAATTTTACACTGAGGGGAACAAGGTAAATTGCATTTTGGCTAGTAAATTAAGGAAGCAAACTGTGGCCTCAATGATTCCTTATTTGATAATAACATTGGACACAAAATCTATGATCCACAAGTCATGGCAAACTGATGCACAGATTTCTATAGTTCATTATATCATTTAAAACATAACCAACAAACATTCTGGTGAATACTTCATTGCCTCAAGTTAATCAAGAACAAGCAGACAAACTTTCTGCATAGTGATTATGCCGCTGTCACAGGGGAAATCTCCTGGCCCAGATGGGCTATACCAACGTGTTTTATAACAAAATATAACTTCCCTGACCCTAACCTTATAATGTTATGTTTCTTCAACTTTCCTTGCCTTGTTTTTTCTCCTATGTATAAAAAAAAAAAAAAAAAATCAGACAGAACGATGCAAAGACACAGCCACAGCGGTGTAATCTGTTACCAACATAACACATGCTTCATGTAACTGTATAAATTCAATGTACAACGCAAATCCTGGCTTCTGCGTAAGCCGGAATGATACCCACATGCTTGTCCCTTTCTGTCGATGGAAAAATAAAGAATAATAAATAAAAAATATATATATATATAACTTCCCAACAGGATTCATAACAACAATAATGGGATTATACTCATCCCCCTGCAGGCTGTCTATCTGAGAGGTTTACCATGACAAACAGAATGAGGCAGGGGTGTCCACAGTCACCTCTACTCTATGTTTTACCGGTGGAACCTTTGGCATGTAGGTTTCCGGAAGCATTGAGGAGTCACAGTGATACATATATACCTGGCATGTCACAGCAAAAAAAAGTGTTTGCTATGTGATACAGTTGATTTTGGACCTGATATCCACTCTGCCAACAATAAATTCAATACTGGCCCAATACGACTAAATCTCAGGCCTTGGGGATAAATTAGTCAATGGGGATTGACAGGGAACTGCAAAACACCTATGCTTATGATGAAAAGATAATTCATTATATACAAATACAACTATATACAGTCCTTAAAAACCTACCCCTTTAAAATGTAGACCATTTATGGATGCAAATGAAAAAATACATTTATAGATAGAAGTTGTATGAATTGTCATAGTCGATTAGGTGTGCTACTGTTAAGATGATAATGTTACCTACATTTTTTTTTATCTGTTTCACACCATCCCACTGCAATTTGCAGTCACAGATCTAAAGAACATTCAGGCTCTAATGAACACATTTAATCACGAACATAGAAAACCCACAGTACCTTTGAAAATGATACACTGGTGATCCAAATTTGGAATACTTGTTACAAGCTAGCCCAAACAATACTATAGTGACTCCCATCACACTGTAGACATAGTGAAAAAATGGCAGACTTCCCAACGAATAGCTTACAAACTATGGGCTACACAAGATGTAAGCCAAACACAGAGAGTCTAGTCTACGCCTCTACAATCTATAAAACTGTGGAAAGCTTTGGCTAAGTCAGTCCCTTATCTGTCGGGAATCTCAATTCTCAATCTGCTCTCATTCGAACAACTATGATACTAGATATAACTTGTCTCAACACAACTTTTATAAATACTTACAAGTGTGTCATCTACTCACAGATGGTGTTCCACTTGACTTGCACAACAATACACCCCATAGAGAATCTAATTTTGCAGTTAGATAAGGGCGGCATATCAATTTGTTCATCATATCAATCATATCAATAATATGATAGAATCTGAGTCTGAGGGGGCGTGGCTTGGAGGCCGAGCAAGATGGCCGCATAGTGAGTGAGCTCCCTGCCGGCTCTGCAAAGTTCCTCAAAAAACAGCGTGTCAGGCTCCGAGCTGGGCAAGACACATAGAGCTTCTCAGGCCCTCGAGACGGCCGATGCTCAGAGGGGTTCCCCGGCCTCGTCCCTGTGGTAGTTCCTGATAACCCCGGCAGATCTTGCCACCCAGGCTTCACAAGACTCTGAGGATACAAGTCGCCTGCCATCACCCTCCGAGGCGGGGGGGCGGGGGAGAAGGAGCGCGGACTCCCATACCGGCGCTCCAGCAGACTCTCAGCCAGACTTGGTGGCCGTACTCCGCAACCTGCCAACCAAATCAGACCTCAGGGAGGCAAATGCAGGTCTTAGAAAATCTACCACGACGGAGCTGCACGCCCTAAGGAAAGACATCCAAGGCCTGCACCACAGGGTCTCTCAATTAGAGGCAAACTGCGATCACCTGTCTGCGGCGCAGTCTGTGAACACGGACGCCATTCAAACTCATACAGACCAACTTAGACAAATGGCTTACCACATGGAAGACTTGGATAACAGGGGTAGGAGGCAAAACATAAGACTGAGGGGAGTCTCTGAAGCTTTGGATGACTCTACACCGATACAGGTTGTGGTATGTTACCAAATTCTATAAATTATGTAGGTATACACATATAAACTCTGGTCCATCTACTTTAGCAAATATTTATTCAGAGACAAAACAACAACAACATACAAATAATGACACACAATCTAAGTAACTAAAACAACAACCACAATCTAACTAACTGACAATAACAACTAACCCTTATAAAGTCATCAGATCCCACTCACAGTTCACCATTATAAAAATTAGCCTTTGACAAACCCTCCGTCAATCTATGCTCCTAGTGCTTACCAAGGACCATCAGCACCGCACCAGACACCATAAGCACTGCAGACCCCATGTTCTGCCGCAGCTTGGTTGGGGTCTCGCCATCTCCTACCCACCTGGGACCTACAACAAGGCTCCAGGCTCCAGTGGGTAAACCTCTCTTACTTCAGAGAGTGAAGAAGGAACAGCTCTTAGAAGAGCTAGTGATTAGCATCCAGGGGAGTATATAGATTATAGCAATCCCCAGCGTGATATAGCAGTACCCCAGAGAAGGTAAAGTTTCAGCGGTGTTCGTGCCGTCGCGTGTCCGATTTGAGTTCCACGAACTCAACGACAAAACACAGCTGAACACGTTTGACTAAACAAGATGTCCACTGCCACGTGTTCGACTATACGAATGGCAACCACCCAGCTGTTTGTCAATTTGGCTGCAGTTAACTAGCAGTCTGGGAGGGAAATAGGCTGTACACTCCACTTGTGTGTGGTCCAGCTGTTCGAAGTTCCACTTCTACCACTTTGAAAGTTTAAAGGGACATTGTGCCAAGTCCAAACAGGCACAAATAGTATATTTTAAAGGCAATACATCCCAGGGGCCATAGTCAAAAGGTATAAAGGCTAGCAAGTAGTCTTCTCCAAGAACCAGTGGTGAAGGGGATTTCGTCACACAACTTCCCTTTCCGTGGGAGACTTACCAGGTACCTGACCTTCGGTCGGTCGGTGCCTGAGTTAGTCGAGCAACCCACCCACAACAAGCAAGTACTGAACCTGGTGATGCCTGTAGCTCATCTTTGTCCTGTATGTCCCCAGCGATCAAGTGGGCATCTGGTCCTTCTGGTCTCCCTTACACTCCCAGGCATGGAGCTGTATGTACTTGGTGGGCAGAGGCCAACTGCTCTCTGCCCCGGTGCCAGCACTTCTGCTGGGGGACTGGGTACATAGTCCTGCCATGTAACAAGGGGAATGTTAGGACAGAGGTCCGCAGCGCTCTGCCCTGATGCCAGCTCTTCTGCTGGAAGGGGGCCAGTGGGGTTTTCAGTCTCATCTACTGAGTTGGCTGTGAAGGGGAGAAATCGCTTACCCCCTCCTCCTGGTACTCCAGCATGGTGAGTTGGGGCTCTGGACCGACTGTCCAGCATCCCTGTAGCTCTGGTGCAGAGGCCGCGGTCCCGTCTGCAACATTGAGGTTGGGCGTGCTGCCCCCCTGTAGTTGGGGAGAGGGACCAGCTGTCTCCTCTTCCGGTATATATGGCTGCCGCTGGGGTGGAGACCGGCTGTCTCCACTTCCTGTGAGATGCACTGCCGCTGGGGAGAGAGACCGGTTGTCTCCTCTCCCTGTAAGATGCACTGCCGCTGGTGAGAGAGACCGGTTGTCTCCTCTCCCTGTAAGATGCACTGCCGCTGGGTAGAGAGACTGGTTGTCTCCTCTCCCTGTAGGATGTACTGCCGTTGGGGAGAGAGATCGGTTGTCTCCTCTCCCTGTAACTCCATCTGTAGCTGGGAATCTGGGGCGGCTGCCCAGCATCCCTGTAGGGCCAGTAGAGAGACCTGGGTGTCAGGATTACTGTTTGATTCAGCACGTAGAACTGTACAGCACGGATGACAAATAAGTAACGTATTACCGGTCCTTAGAATGGCCGGATTTAACGTACAAAGAATAGTCAAAAATACTAGCCGAGGTCAGGGAACACAGAAAGGGACACAGCGATGAGGAAAGCCAGGAGTCAGGATACCAGAATATAGAGAAGTCAATAAACAAAGCCAAAGTAAAAAAACAGGTAGAAAACTATAAACAGGAACGCGCTCTCGGACAACCACAAGGGAAACCACGACAGGGCACTGAGCAGGCTGAGAACTGGGCCTAAATACCCCTCCTTTAGTTCTGATAGGCTGTAACCGGCCTTTGACCCCAAAGTCAGTTACCAGGTTTCATTTGCATAATTGCTGCTCAGCATTAACCCTTCTGTGGATTAGGTTGTTGATCTGCACAACTTTTCCTGTGTGGACAGTAAATGTCATTAACCACTTTTCTATAAGCGGATGAATACGTGACACTGGGTCCCATCTCCACCTGCCATTTGAGGGTCATTCCAGGAACAGTCCACGAGGTCCCCTACCTCGGGTACCTCCAGTTGTGGTTGGGGAGGGAGATCAGTTTTCTCTTCTCCCAATAACATATTCGGCCGCTGGGGAGGGAGACCGACTGTCTCCTCTACCTGTAAGATAAGCTACCGCTGGGAAGTAGGACCGACTGTCCCTGCTCCCAATAACTCTGGCTGTAGTTGGGGATCTGGGCCAGGTGCCCAGCATCCCTGTAGGGTCGGTGGAGAGACCACGGTCCCATCTCCACCTACCATCTGGGGGTCTTCCCGGGAACAGTATATGATGTCCTCCCAGCTGAAGGCCTCTAGGCCTGGATGAGCCACCCTGCTCTCCTGTGGTACGTCCAGGGTATATTGGGACTGACTGGAGCTGAGCAGGTGTTGGTAATCTTGCTCCAGCTCCCACTCAAGGGAGGCCAGACGGATCAGGTCTAGATCCAGGTCATAAGCTCTAGGAGGACCCATCAGGGCTTCCCTGGAGCTGTGGATTTCCCAGAGCCGAAATTCTGCCGAGCTGCCAAAGTTAATGTCTTTCTCCAAGGCCTCCCACAATAGGCCGGGGCCATCATAGTCCTCTCCCTCTGGCATACGGTCATTGGTCCACCTATGGTCGTGCCAGCTGGCGTACCACCTTAGGGCTCTGTACGCCCTGTCCAACCCCAATTATCTCCCCACCAGACACTTGAGGTTTGTCAACCACTCGTCCAAGGGTTGTTCTCCCAGGAAAGGGAGCCGCAGGGCCATGCATACCTGTAGCCGCTGTTCCCGGCTGGGGAGATGCTTCCCCCCGATGCGGTACATCCTCCAGGGCCTAGTGCCAAAGCTCCATCCTAATGACATCTCTGTAGTTCGACAGGGCCTTCTCTGATATAGGTCCATCCTCTACAGCCAGGATATCTTGTAACCTCCAATGAATTTCCTCTTCTAATTCGAACGCTGTCCAGGGATCAGCTGGCTCCATATCGCTGTAGGTAGGGATGCTGTGCAGTGCCGGGCTCTATCCCTCATATAAATCCGTACGATTCTGGTGTCTCCAGGATGCTGTTCCTCGCACTAGAAAGCCATCCCACCACTGCCACCAAATGTGAGGGTCCCTCCGTCAATAGATGCTCCTAGTGCTTACCAAGGACCATCAGCACCACACCGGACACCATAAGCACTGCAGACCCCACGAACCGCAGCAGCTTGGTTGGAGTCTCGCCGTCTCCGACCCACCTTGGACATATGACAAGGTTCCAGGCTCCAGTGGGTGAACCTCTCTTCCTTCAGAGAGCGAAGCAGGAACAGCTCTTAGGAGAGCTAGAGATTAGCATTCAGGGCAGTATACAGAGTATAGCAATCCCCAGCGCGATATAGCAGTACCCTACAACACGAGACGAGGCTGCAAGTTGAGGGTAAGGATGTCTGAGTTTTATTGAGCTGCTTGCCTTTCTTTTATACAGATTTTCAGGCAAGAGGCACACCCCCTGGACCTGATGGAACACAAGGAACATAAACCAATGGGAGCAATAATTATTACTGTAACACTCTCACATACAGTCAGCAATCCCTCCCCTCTGCCTGTGATATAATTAAGATAGCTAATGGAATAACTTAATTATCCACAGGCAGAATGTACCAATTTTTACCCAAAGTGCAGAAACACCCCAAAACTACAACATATCCCCATAAATCCTACAGCAAAGTTAGCTGGAGGTCTCTTTTGACCGACCGGACGCATGATTTCATGCCCAAAACAGTTCCAGAGAATTTGGCTGTGTGGCCGGTCTATTTCCAATGACTAAGTTCACTTTGAATGCACGAACGGGGACCGTCGAAGAGTCGAAGTCCCAGAGAAGGTAAAGCTTCTGTCGGTCCTTTCTTACATTTTATTTTATTTATTTTTAACCTGTCATCTAGAACTTTGGAGTATTTACGGACGGAAGGCATTACTCTTCCTTGAAGAATGATCTGGTGCTGGAAAAAAAAAGTTGAGATTTATGGCAATATTTTAAACTAAAACATTAAAACTAAATATATTTATATTTTTTAAGAGTGTTCCTTTAAAGGGACACAGAACCACTACAGCTTAATGAAGTGGTTTTGGTGTCTATAGTCAGTCCCTGCAGGATTTTGAAGTAAACATTGCCTTTTCTGAGAAAAGGCAGTGTTCATATAGCTACCTAGTAATTCCTCTAGTGGCAGTCACTCAGATGACCACTAGAGATGCTCCCTAGTGCAGTGCTCCCCATAGAGATGCGTAGATTCAATGCTCATTGGCACAGCGTGGCATTTTGTAAAATACATTTTAACTCCACCGAGGGGAATTGGGGGTTGGGCACCTAAACACTTATTCCAGCACTATAGTGTTATGAATACATGTCTAGATTGCTAACACTGTAGAGTACCTTAAAGTAAATATTTACCTTTTTAAATGACTCTGTGCACCTTTTCACTCAATATTAAGTATATTATATGTGATCAGCTGAAATACCTTTCAAAATATAAGTAAATATCATAAGAGCTTAATCAAGTTATTCACTCTCATACATAGGCATAGTATTAATATACCTTCGTGTGCCCTTTTATTTTCCTCTTAAGCAATACAACGTAACCTGTTCCAGCGGGTGAATCTTGCAATTCCAATGGAAAGCATTCAATTCATGGAGCAATTAAACTTGGAGATCAAGGGCATCCTTCAACTTCAAGAACATGTGTATAAAATGAAGTAAGAGTTCACATTGGTATCTGCTCACTGTCATTGGCTGGGTTTCAAATTTAACTACTGCGGGATTTATTCACTAAACATTAAACTGAGGTCATTAAAAAACAGATTTTGGCTAAAATATATACAAGCTGTGACTGTAGCCGAGTTGGAATATTGACAAAAGTTTGCTGATTTCAATTCACTACAATTTGAGGTTTGGTGAACTTTCAGAGCACCCTGAGACCACTTTCATTCCTGAGAGTGGATTATAGTAGCACCAATTTGTAAAATCTATAAGGCAGCCTACCAGGCAAAGGCCTTGTACGGCCAAAATATTGTCATTTTTATGTGAAACAACTTAATAAAGGAGAACTAGACTCTAGAGTAGTGCTGGACCACTTCATTGCAGGGCTGTCAATCAGACAGCAGAGAGTTCATAGTTCCAGGCTCCCAGTGTAAATGTTCTTATTGTGCATGCAGTTTTTACTTACAATAGAGAAGGCCTTTTTTCCTTAACCCCAGGGAGAGAAAGAGACAAGCTCCGAACTATGGACAATACACATCTTTTCCTGTAGCTTAACACAGTCCTGTTAACTAAACAGAGAACCAAGCTGTGTATAACAGATAGCAGCTGCGACATGCGTGCTAAAGGTATATAATGCAGTTACATAGCTGAAAAGAGACTTGTGTCCATCAAGTTCAGCATTCCTCACATATGTTTTTGCTGTTGATCCAAAAGATCTCACCTCAAACCTAACCCCAACCCTACCCCTAACCCTACCAGGGTTGGGGTTAGGTTAGGGTTAGATTCCTGTCATCATTCCCTTAATTTTCCCTCCCTCTCCTGTTTTGACACTTTTCAGAAATCCGAAGCACTTCGGCACTTCAAAAATTCGGTACTTCGGTTCGGTTCTGCACTTTCGAAATTTAGCACTTTGGAAATTCGGCCATTCGGAAACATCCAAATGTTCGAATTAACGAAATTTGAATGAATTTTAATTTGGACCGAAACGAATTCCAAATGTCTAATGCAAAGCATCATGGAAGTTGTAGTTCTACAAAATCTGGGGTATCTACCTTTTAGGCACTCCTGATTCAAGGTATTCTAATCACCGCAATGCAGTTAGAACATTAATTTTGGCCATGTCAAATGTCCAACTTAAAATAAGACAAAGTAGAAAATCCACAGATTCAGCAGGATGGAAACTTCAAACTGGATTAATTAGAAACAGGAATACAACATGTCAGCATCATTAATCATGTATCAAGACTTGACACTGAAACAATGTATAATTGTTAATTTCTGCTTCTAGAATATCCATTTGGAAGTTTCCATCCTGTTGAACCTGGTGATTTTCTACTTTGGGTTGTCTACTTAGAAGCAGCGGTCTTTCATACCACCGTGTACCATTCTGAACTTGTGTTCATCTTTGAGTACCAGGCTACTATTCAACCTGATATAAGAACTGCATTATCAATTAATAACATATTCGCATTATTCCAAACCTATCCTCTTCAGAAGATACCAGGCACGCTGACATATTCATGAGGACACCGTCTGTGTGTCATGCATAATCAACACACTAATGCGCGATGATGTAAATAGGATTTGATGAATGTACGCCAGGGATTATACGTTTTTTCATCTACAACGTCCTCTTCTTGTCTTCCTTGCCCAGCATCCCCTTCCTATGTTGATCATTTGTACAATAAACACCACTTTTGAAAATGATCCTAAAAAGTGTAAAAAAAAAATCATGTTAACACATTTGTTTAAGAATGATTAAAGCTTTCAAAGTCAGCAGAATTTGCAATTGAATATAACGCTTTGAAATGTGTTTTCCTTTGCAATGTGAAACACCATAAATCTTGTTCCAATTATAAACAATGTAATACCTTAAATGCTCAATTGCCTTTTTTGGCGAAATTCAATTTCCCCAAACTATCTGCAGCTTTCATCCTTCTGTAATCTTTTATACTAATATATTTATTACATAATCATACAAAGCCTGGCAGTGAGCTGGGGTGCTACGGATTTGTACAGCCAAATAGTTGAAACGTTTTGCTTGAGGTACAGTTCATAACCTTGGTTTGGAAGAACTCCTAATGGAACCTTGTCACAGAACATAATGTTTGTGTGACAAAGAACAAAGGCAGTCCTGGCTGTCTACACTAGTTAATGGAAGTGATTTTACAATATGTTTCTTACCAAGAAAAGAATAAAAAAAAAAAATTCAAAGGGATAGGCTGTCATATAAAATTCAGTTTAGTCTGTTTGTTTCAGCTGCCATTTTTGTGGGAAATGTAGCAGACCCTCTGGGTGAAATGTTCTGAGCTGTAATGGGTACATTTTTGGAGTCTTTTATTGTGGCTAATATATTTGAACACATTTGTGTCAGTGGCCTCCAGCATAGCAGAAGAATTGTTCAGAGCATGTATGGCCTATAACTGTCTAGGTTGGGGATACTTCAATATTTGGCACAAGCATCTCGCTTCCTGCTTTTTCAACCCTTCGTGGATACCAATCTCTGCTATTCTGTATAACAATGATGGCAAACCAGTGGCAGTTCGAGACGCCTGTAGTGATACTCAGTGTCTGTCTTGGGAAATTATATGAGAGATGGGATAGGAGATGATGGTTGGTAGAAAAAATGGGAACTTATGTAAAAGGTAGAATAGAATAACAAAAATACAGGTGGTAGAAACAGAATTGAGGGAATTAATACATTTAAGGGACAGCTAGTATTAAATATGTAGATGGGAAGATGTAAAGGTGATTGGAGAAGCAAAAGAAGGGAGAGACAGAGGATTGAGCTAAAACAGTTAGTCTGGAACAATGTTCCAGAAGGGGTGAAGAGAGCTTTTTATGGGGGTTAAGTTGAAAGAAGGGACGTACAATTGGAGAGGATGAATAGAGTGGCCAATAAAAAATGGTAAACAGCCTGGAATTAATGAAAATGGGTATCTAGGAATGCTCTGAGCTGTGACTCAGCATGACGTTGGGCAGTCAGATTCAATATTTGCCATCACTGCTCTATAATAAGACAGGAATTGCAATAAGCTGTTATATAAAGTATAAGCTATTGTACATGTATTATATATGCATATGATAGGGAACAGGTGAAAAATATAAATGGTGAGGGTACAGAATATTCTTCTAGAGAACACACCATTAAACTACCACCAGAAATCTTTGAGTCAAAAAAGTCAATATAACAGGTCCAGCTCCTTTAAAAAATATATACATTTTTTTTAATAATTTGTCCATAGAACTCTATCCCAAAAGGCTTGGGGTTATCATGGATTTTTTGCAAATGTGAGAAGTGCTCAAACATCCTTTGGAGAGAAATTTCTAAAATGAGTTAGAAATATTATCATAAAAAAATCATTGACTGGTTTTCCCAAATGTTAACTATGTGCAAATCCAATTATTCCAGCCATATTAATACTGTTTGTCTGCCATTTGGTAAATGCAAAAATCAGCCAAATCTCTTTGTGTTTTTGTTGTTATTATTATTACTATTGGTATTTATATAGCGCCAACTAATTCCACAGCATTTTACAATATTAACTTATTTATTCACAAACAGCCAACGATGTAACCAAATTCCTGTAATTTGTTTATTCCAAGATGTTTTCCAGGAAAATTGGAAATCTAACCCTACGTCCATGTAACCACAGGTCACCCGAAACTAACCCAATCCTTCTTTTATCTTAGCTGCATCAGTTTTCTTTCCTGTTATATTTTATTTATTTTTAGCAATTTACTGCTGTTTGATAAGTCTGTTTTGCAACAAGCTCACTGCTACTGTGGGGTCTTATTTAAAATAGCTAGTACAGTGGCTCAGTGTAGTATCAGATCAGCTGATAGTGAAACAAAGTGAATCAAACTGGCACTCTAAGAGCTGAATTTAACAGAACTGTGAATGAAAATGGCAGTATTTAGTTATTAGGTATTTAGATGGATAAATGCCAGGAAATCAAACAGATTAAGGGAGATGTACGGAATTGTTGTGAATTACAGATTGAATTTCAAAATTTAGACTGAATTACCAACCAGTTTCAACAAAGCGTTTTTTTTATCCAAAAATATATTTATTTTCAATTTACCCCAATTAACAGGTTAGTGAATTAAACACTAATATATCCTACTATAAGTCTACACAGCATACACAAGTGTTTCAATGGTGAAACAGGACACTAACAAGCAGAGGCATAACTAGAAATGACTGGGCCCCAGTGCAAAAATTGCCCTGTACCCCCCACTCCTAAGCGTCTTATCCACCCCCAACCCCTTCATGTGTCTCATACCCCCTCTTTGCCCCCCCAGTCCCTCCGTGCATCTCATTTCCCCATGTGTGTCATTGCCTCAGTCCCAGGCCCCCCCATGTGTGTCATCCCCTCCGCCCCAGGCCCCCCATGTGTGTCATCCCCTCTGTCCGAGCACCCCCCATGTGTGTCATTTTCTCCCCACTACTGTAATGCAAGTAGTGTCTGTTTCTGTGTGTGTGCACAGGATGCATTGTGTGTTTCTTTATGTGTGTAAAGGGCGCATTGCGTGTGTATATGTAAGGATGCTTTGTGTGTGTGTGTGTGTGTGTGTGTAGGGATGCATTGTGTGTGTGTATGTAAGGATGCTTTGTATGTGTGTGTGTGTGTTTGTGTGTGTATGTAGGGATGCATTGTGAGTGTAGAGATGCAGTGTGTGTGTGTGTAGGCGTTCAGTGTGTGTGTGTGGGGAGGGCGGGTTGCAGTGTGTGTGTGTAGGGATGCAATGTGTGTGTGTGTTGGGGGGGGTTCAGTGAGTGTGTAGGGATGCAGTGTGTAGGGATGCAGTGTGTGTGTGTGTGTGTGTGTAGGGAAGCATTGTGTGTGTGAGAGCGTGTTTACTGGATAGGATAGGGGTTGTGGGGGCTATAATGGGAGCTTTTTTTTGTATGTAAATATTTATTTTCTAATGTAATTTAAAAAAATTATTTAAAATATCTCCCCCTCCCTGTGTCCTACCAGCATTAGTGAGGGGGCAGAATATTCCCTGGTGGTCCGGTTGTGCTGCAGAGGCTCTTCCCGGCGAGTCCCACATGTACCACGGCAAAGCTCAGAAAGCTGGAACTCAGCGCGGAGGTGAAGGCAGAGAGCCTCCTCCCCTTCCTGTTGCGCAAAACTCTGAAAAGCCCCACGAGGGAGATCAAAAGACCTCCCTGACCAGGTCTGTGTGCTTGTAAGGGGCTCGGGCTCATGGGGCCCTTAGGTTGCCTGGGCCCCTTACAAGTGAAGTGGTTATACAACTGTCCCATGGTCGCAGAGATCGCAGCTGCAGCCGGGCCCCCTGGAGTAATGGGCCTCTGTGGTAGGTATGCCACTGCTAACAAGGTCATTTACTAAAATGAGAATTCAAAGTGACTGTTTAATTCAAGGCCAGAGTAGCCAAACTGAGAGCATAGCTGACTGAAAGAATGTTTCCAGTTTGACTACTTCGACCTTAAATTTGAAACTCTCTGAATTCACATCTCACTTAAGTGAATAAACCTATAAAACTTTCTGAATTCACACTTTACCTTTATTTCCAATGCACCTTTGTTTTATTACTCTCTCAGTGTTATTACCAAAACTGGTTTTATGTATTGCCACCTATTAATACAATATTTGAATGCTATACACAAATAAAGTTTGTTTAGGGAGTTTTCAGTGTACTTTAGCAATTACCCTTTAAGATGTCCTTATTAATATTACAACATTTTCCAGTAAAATTTCACAATGTATATTCATTGTGTTTGGATGTGCTACAATATGTATTTAAATAATACATTTTAATTCAAAGAAAATCATAGAGGTGTGTAATTTTTTTTAGCAAGAATGTTCCCACGTCTCTTTTAAAGCGGCAGTGTCACGTCTGGGGACATTCCCGAATTCGCAAAGTCCTCCGACGGTGACATTGCCACTGTTGGTGCGGTGTTCACGGTGAGAATGCTTACCTAAACCTGTGCATTGCACTCACCGCCATCTTTCTTGCGCTAATACTCCAAGTACTGGGAATTCAGCGTCAGAGGCTGACACTACTAGGCATGTGCATGGGGAAAATTTTCGGTTCGGTTCGGCATTCCGAAATTCGGGATTTTCGCAATTCGGCACTTCGGCAACTTCGGCACTTCAGCCTGTGGCTACTCACTGTTTAAAAAAAAATAGGGTGGGGGCCCTAAACAAGAATAAGGGGGGACCTAATATCCTCCCCCCTGGCCCCCACCCCTGAGCGGTGGGTGGGGGCCCTAGACAAGAATAAGGGGGGGGGGACCTAATGTCCTTCCCCCTGGCCCCCACCCCTGAGCGGTGGGTGAGGCCCTAAACTAGAATAAGGGGGGGCATTTTTTTGAGGGCCCCCACCCCTGAGCGGTCCCCCCCCTTATTTCAATTTAGGGCCCCCACCCGCAGCTCAGTGGTGGGGGCCAGGGGGAGGACAATAGGTCCCCCCCATCATATTACTTTAGGGCCCCCACCCGCCGCTTTTAGTTTAAAAGCCCCCACAGGCTGCTCACTGTTTATTAGACATGCCCCTACTCGCGGTATCACGAGTAGGGGCATAATTTACTAATACTAAGTAATCTTTACTTAGTATTAGTAAATTTGGCTGAAAGACCAATTTAGGTCTTTCAGCCTTTTAGTAGATAGCTCCCTAATACCGTGGGAATTAGGGAGTTATCTACTTATTCATTCCTGTTATTCCATTGACAGGCTAAGTAACTTACATTTTATATGAATGTATGTTACTTGATTGTTGTAAGTGTTGCAAATGCTTACAGCTGAATCCTGGCTATGTTTGTATACTTTTTATTTAAAATTGTATACAATGTAACATTCTCCTTCTTTCACTGGGTAAGTATATTAGTACTTAGGCAATACTGTGCTTCGGAACTTCGGCACTTCGGCACTTTGACACTTCGGAACTTCGGCACTTCAGCACTTCGACACTTCAACACTTGGGAAATTCGGTAATTTTGGAACTTCAGGACCTCGGCAATTCGGACATTCGGAAGTACCCGAATGTCCGAATTGCCCGAAATTTGTCCGAATTCATATTTGGACCGAAACGAATTGCACATGTCTAATACTTACCTTAGCTGTGTCTAAAGTTACTTACCTTCTCCCTCCTATCTCTCCAGATCTTCCAATATCAACTTGCTTTGTATACTTATCTTATTAACTAAATTTTCTACTCTAATAACCCCCTGTACTACTATTACAGCCAATGGACAATTTAGGTGATCTCTCCCTATTATAATACTGTTGTTGTTTTTTTCAATTAAACTCCCCTCTCCTTTTTCAACGATTGTTCCAGATTATTTGGACATTGTAATTATGAAATGATTCTGAAGGGATGTTTATTATACTAATAGGGAATATATAGAGACATGATATATCACCTGTTGGCTCGATTTTTAGGATCACTATATCTAATTAGCATATAGATACAAGTGTCAGTTTTATGTTTATTTTTGGCAATGGATAATAAAGCTTGTTATATCATTGAATTGACGGTTAAATGGTTATCTTTTGCTATTTTGCAAGAATCTTCTCACACATTGTTTACTGTTGAACACATTTCAATCAATTACTTAGTTTTAAAAAATACCAAACCAGGCATTCTCATATGAGGTTTCCCTGATCTATTTCATCCCTATCTTCTGCCCTCAAATTTCCAAGACTACTTGCCAATTCCTAGCCGAAATCATGGGGTCTGCTTGAGGCCTACCGCAAAGTCCAGTGATCTACTTGAAGATGCATTTTCCTGCTTTGATGCAGACTCGTCTGAAATAATCTACTACAGAGTCCTCCAGTCCATGGACATTTCCAACAGATGTGATTGTACCACAACCATAAGAGGATGAAAGATACCCCTTATGTTAAGACTCATGTTTTTACTGATGGTTTATATAGGAGACAAGTGAAGAACCATTGTACTTAGCCCCATTTCTGATGAAGGCTGGTTTGGAAATTAAGTAGGGCTAGGAAGACAGCTTTGAGATCTAGATAACTTTATTGTCATGATTTTGGAGCCAGGTCTCCTGGGCATAACTGGAACCTAGATGAGCTTCCAGTCCTGACTTGCTTACATTTGCTGTAAAGACCATCCAATTGATGTTCCTTTTGAACCTAACTACACTTAATGCTGTCTTTCCTGGTGAACATGAACAATCAATTTGAACATATTGTCTAAATTAATGCTGATATTTATTATTCACAGATCATGGCTTTCCTGTCTTTGTGGACCTGGCAATCAAAGTTACATTTCTTTGGCCCAACTAATATCTCTTAGAGCAAAACCTCTGTAGATAAAATTATCTTAAATATTTAAAGACAGACTTTATTAATATAGAATGTGATGGCAGATAAGAACCATTCGGCCCATCTAGTCTGCCCAAAATTAATTATTAACCAAGTGTTCTTGACAGGTTGAGCCAGGAAAGAAAACCCATACTGGTTTAGAAAAGACCTCTGAGAAATCCTAAGGTGATATTGTGCCCTAGGGAGGTTTATAATAGAAGGTAGCAAAGTTCCTTGTTGATGTTTGGTGGAGACCTAGGAACAGCAAACCTTTCTGACAAATCTGAAGATCCCTTTATCTGGAGTGATTGTATTTTGTAGGTTGTCAATCTGCTGGTATGGGTACAATGATCACTTATGAAAGTTGATCAGCCAGCCATCATGATGGCTTGACAAGGATGTGTATATCTCACTGCAGAGATTCCCTGTAGCCGAATGCCTGCAGTGAGGGGACCCAGGACTTTGGTGAATGTCCTTGGGCTGTGCTTAGACCAAATGAAATCACTTGGAATTACAAGATAACATCTCTTACTGCAAATCAGAGAAACCATTGACAAGAGGTTTGCAAAATAAATAATAAATACTCAGAAGAGGGCAGGGCATTAATATTGAGATAAAGGAAGTTTATGGTGAGTTGACATAAGACTTGTACAATTTAAGGCAAAATTGCAGAGATTGAGAATGTCTTTATCAAGTTGGAGATAGTTTCTACCTACATTGGCCTTAATTTTCCTAATTGGTTGTCAACTTACCAAACTCCCTGTTTAGTAACCAGACCTCAATTTTAGTCTAAACAGTAAGAGCTTAAAATAACAGCACCATATGTGGAGTCGTTGAGAAGGATGTTTAACAGTGTTGTTTTGACAAAATTATAACAAATCACTATATGGGGTTATTCGGGAAAATTAGAGATTGTGGACGATTGGCAAAGTATTGCAAAGTTAAGGCCAAAAAAAAGCCAAACTGGAAAGACACTTCAACTATTTTCCACCTCTGTGATACTGTCCTAAAATTTGCATGTCTTTTGTCATTCTCTACAATTTCAGGTTTACTGGATAAATCCATATGTAGGTCATTTAGATATGAATAGAGCACATATTTTTCACCTTTTACAATTGAAAAGAACCATTAACTACAGCAAAAATGTTAAAGAAAAATTTAAATGTCCATCTCACCATCCTAATGATCTTAAGAAATGGTTGACTTTCTCGTGGGAATCGTCCTAGACATTCCAGTTCTACTCTTATAAAACAAGGTTAAGTATTCTGCACCCACTCCAGATATATTTATCAATATAAACAGGGTTCAATGAAAATAATTTAATGTACTAGTTTTGTTTGTGCTTAACCCCTTCAATGCGGCACTCGATTGCTAGAGTCTGCACCCATACCCCTCTATTGTGTATACACGATTGAAACCATTTCAAATGAAATTCGTTAACTGCAAACACATATCGTTTTTAATGATTGTGTACCTTTCAAGCACCTGATGTGCATATCCCCTCCCCCCCCACCCCCATCTTATTCCCTGGTTTACCAAGGAATAAGATTCAGAGCACAAAGGTATGTAGGTAGGTGGGCAAACCTTAAAAGAAATGATAATAAAAAAACAAAAATGAGCAGACCTGTGTAAGGAGGCTGAACAGGAATATAGAGCTGAATATACAGCCTCACTACAATACATTTTACAGCCCTCCACACTCACCCTGTAACATCAACCCTCCCCCACATACACCTACACTCATCCTGTCACATCACCCCCTCCCAAGACACACATACAGCCCTACCACCCCACACACATATACAGTCACCCAGTCACCTCATCCCCTGCCCAACACAACCCCACTGTAATCATAACGCACACAAGCAGCTCCCTCCCCGTACACACAACAGACTGCAAGCAGCTCCCTCCACACGTACATACACTTACTCAATTTCACTTGCCAAACAGACATGCTCACTCACACACATAGTTAGAAGCACTCACTGACAGACAGCCATCCAGATATATAAACTCTCACACACATAGTTAGATATCCACGCTGTCAAACAAACACATAGCCAGACACTGTAAGATGCATCCATACAGCCAGAGACTCATGGACACCTGCCAAACAGACATGCACACTCACACACATAGTTAGGAGCACACACTGTCAGACAGACCCACAGCCAGATATACACACTCACACACAATAGATTCACAAACCCATTGTCAAACAGACACACAGCCAAAGATACGCACACACAAACACACACACACACACACAATAGATACTTATACACTGTCAAACTGACAGCCATAGACAAACACATACAGTCAGACACTAACAAACAAGAAAAGACACAGTAACTCTAAGTAAGTTGAGCAACAAATTACCTTGTAGTGTGACATAAAAAAAAGGAAATACACATGGGCCTCGATTAAAACTCCTGTGACAACAAATGTGATTGGAGCTGACAGAAGCCAGCAGTGGTTGCTGTCACATAGCTGCTGCAATCAACAGTCTCTTTCCACCTATCTGATGTATAGAATTTCTGCCAAGTGCTTTACTACATGCCACGTAAACCTCTGCTGGGCAGGGGTCTGATATTAGCTTAGGTCTTATTGAAAATATTGAGTATATTGGGTTTGTTTGCGTTTTCAGAAATTGCCAACCCTGAGGATTTGCAACAAATCCTTCAAAGGTGAGTATCTTTTTTTCTTTTTAAATTGGTTTTCATTTTTTTTTTTTTGCTTTTTTTGTTTCCTTTAAATAAATAACGTCTTTATTGACAAAAACTATCAGATTACACAAGTAGAACAATAACAAGGAAAACACTATAGTTTCGAATAATGTTGTTGCCTCCAAGAAACATACTGTACAATACCTTTTCTATATGATCCAATTGGCATGCACAATTCAATCAAGGAATCATGGTTGGTAATTTGCTAGGGAATGGGAATCTCAGTGAGAATGTGCTATACACAGAATTTTTTTTTCTAGTTAAAGGGACACTATAGTCACCTGAATAACTTTAGCTTAATGAAGCAGTTTTGGTGTATAGAACATGCCCCTGCAGCCTCACTGCTCAATCCTCTGCCATTTAGGAGTTAAATCCCTTTGTTTATGAACCCTAGTCACACCTCCCTGCATGTGACTTGCACAGCCTTCCATAAACACTTCCTGTAAAGAGAGCCCTATTTAGGCTTTCTTTATTGCAAGTTCTGTTTAATTAAGATTTTCTTATACCCTGCTATGTTAATAGCTTGCTAGACCCTGCAAGAGCCTCCTGTATGTGATCAAAATTCAATTTAGAGATTGAGATACAATTATTTAAGATTAATTACATCTGTTTGAAAGTGAAACCAGTTTTTTTTTCATGCAGGCTCTGTCAATCATAGCCAGGGGAGGTGTGGCTAGGACTTCATAAACAGAAACAAAGTGATTTAACTCCTAAATGACAGTGAATTGAGCAGTGAAATTGCAGGGGAATGATCTATACACTAAAACTGCTTTATTTAGCTAAAGTAATTTAGGTGACTATAGTGTTCCTTTAAGCTATTTTGGTGTAAAATGTTCCAGTCCCCTGCAAGTTCTTAACAGTTCATAATTAAACAGAGTTTTTAGTGGTTGATGTATCATAATGGGATAGATAGTGCTTGAGAGCTGATATAGCCACCATCAAAAGAACATTTATAGGGTTATTCAATAAAGTGAAAATTCAAAGTGAACTTCATATTTAAAGTGAAAATAGCCAAACTGGTAAGAGATCACTAAGCCAGCTATGCTTTTAGTTTGACTAACGTGGCCCAAAGTTTGAAATTCACCTTGAATTCTTGTTGGGGTCTTGCTGTAGTAAATAACCCTGTTGGAGATAGAACGGCTAATAAATCACAGCTGACTAGATTCAGAGTATGCGGTGAGCAGGCCAGCCCAAGTTAAAACCTATTTGCTGTATTTATGGATTGAGATATCTATTACAATAGCCTTGCTCATGTTTGATATTTGCAAAAGGGATTACGTCTGATCCGATGGCACAACCCTGTATTACTGGGTAACATAAGATGTATAACCGTGTTGTTTATGCCACGTATAGTTTCTCTTCTTATCCAGGCAAATTAGGATGAAGGTTAGTTCAGACAATTCACCCCAAACGCTCATTTCATCTCATCGTCTCTCCACCTCTTTTACAAATAGAAGAAGATTATAAACTATATAGCACTGCTCGGTTTAACTGAGTTGGGATGCTGCTCTGTATATCTTGGAACAGACTCAACATCCGTACTCTAGCTGTACACCTCGAACAAGGTTTTAAACCGGATTTACAGTCAACCACATAGAGAATTCTTTGTATCTGCTTGTTTGTCTGCCTTTGCTGCCCACTAATCAAGGCTGTTAATGCAGATACTGGTTACCAGATACCTCAAACTGGTCACGTGGTATACCAAAAGTTGAGAGAGAAAAAAAACAACAAAAAAAACAGTGCCTTTACTATAATTTCATTAATTATTGTTGTGATGGTATTTAATTTATATCAAATAGCACTAAAACTCTACTTACCAATGTACACCGGAGCAGTCAGTTCATTTTCATGTATTGGATTTTTAAAATGCATCAAGTTCAATCTTTCATACATTTTGCTGCTTTTATCTGAAAAGGAATAAAAAAAAACACACTGGACATATTAAAAAATGTGGTCGAGACAAGGGAAAAGAATATCTGCTGATTACAATATGCCGATTTTATTTCTGCATTTATTATCAAGCTTGTAATATCTAAATTTATTAACTTGCTATTTTGCTTTGATAAAATGTATTTAACCATTTAAAGGCATGTATTGAGTTTCAAACACAACTGCCAAAATCTATGAATTCTAAATTGTTCTTTTTACTGTACATACCATTAGTGTAGGTAAAATTTCTTCTCTTCATGTCTGAATGGATGACCTTCATGTAGTTCTGATAATTAACAGATTCCTGTATTTAATTATATAATGATATTTCCCCTTTAAGGCAACCTTTTTATCTAATTTAAACAACTGTAACTTTTCCATCCTTGGTTCATAACTTATAACTAAACACACTGGATGGCAAATGCAATTAACAAAGGAATACCAGACAAGTCAGAGCACTTAGTTTGGATGCAGAAGATTATTATTAGAACGGATTGCATGGCAGCGCAACGCACCTACCATTGAAACACACACACTGCATCCACTACACACACACGCTGCAGCACACACACACACACAGACACTACATCTCGCACACACACACATACAATCCATCCCCGTGGATAGACTCTGGGATGGGCACAGGCCTTGAGCTGTGTAAGGAACCCCAAAATATGTGATGGCAGCCCTGCTTACTACGCATGCGCAGCATTGCCACTATGTGACAATTTGAGTCATAAAAAACATAATGGTTCTCCAGAATATTTAACAGCATTCTGCAGTCATGAAACCAAATATGAATGCACTGAACTAGAGGCATAATGACTGACAAATGTAAACATTGCTGTTTTCCTGAAAAGGCAATGCTGATGTTTATCAGACAGCCGGGATATCATCTAGGCACCAAGACAACTGCAATAAGCTGTAGTGGTTTTCATGTCCATTAAAGAGAATGTTTTATTAATTAAATTGTTGAAGTAGTTTGGATGCAGAAGTTTATTATTAAAACTGATTGCATGGCAGCGCAACGCACCTACCATTGAAACACACACACTGCATCCACTACACACACATGCTGCAGCACACACACACAGACACTACATCTTTACTGAGAGGGTAGTGGATGCAGGGAATAGCCTTCCAGCTGAATTGGTAGAGGTTAACACAGTAAAGGAGTTTAAGCATGCGTGGGATAGGCATAAGGCTATCCTAACTATAAGATAAGACTAGGGAGTAATGAAAGTATTTAGAAAATTGGGCAGACTAGATGGGCCGAATGGTTCTTATCTGCCGTCACATTCTATGTTTCTATGTTTCTATACATTAAAAAATATGCATGTCTCAAGCAGGTCACAGAAGCAAAGTAGTGGAGTAAAAGTAATGGAATCTGTGAAACAGTCCATAAATTCTGCAAGTGTAACTGATATTTTTGTAGTCTTGTTTAAAGATTTACAAACAAGAGGATTATAAATGACAGCTCTAGAATGTTGATCTTACAAGGGAGATCTAGATGTTGTCAGGCTCTTCCCATCATTAGTATTTCTGTGTTTAACAATGTAACTATTCAAACGGAAAAATATTTAGGGCAGATGGTCTCTATGACAGCACTGAGAAAGACGATGGGTATCACAAGTTAACCTGATAAACATGCAGGAGAAGTTTAGTCCTTCCAAATATTTTATCTACTGATCTAATATATATAAATATATATACACGTATGTATTTCTATACATGTTTTCCTTTCTTTTGAACACTAGTCTGCAGTTCAGAAAAACTGCGTGATCAGTCTAGACTCCTCAAGAAAAGATTGTAAAAGACAGAAGACAGATATTCTTTCTTGTTTCATGAATTTATTTATTTTTGTATACGTATATACATTTATTATTAGTTCTGGGAACCAAACAGATTTAGCACAACTGGATATATTTAAAGGGTCATAACTACTATTTTTGTCTTTTCCCCTGTCATATTGTGCTTTCTATAATCAACCAGTCACTTAAAATAGAGAGCAGAACTTCAAGGTGACTCATTGGTAACACGATATTTAGATGTTTGTTTATTTTTATTTATGTTGTTTGTTTTTTTTTTGGCTCAGCCTGGGAACAATCCCTTGGGTCTGCAGAAAAAACATAAATGTCAAAAAACTACCAGACTGAGCTTTTTAATTAGTCAGTTGGGTAAAATGACCCACTGGTTTGGCAGTACAAGTAGGCCACCGAAAGATGATCTATATCAGGGGACCACAACTTTGGCCTTCCACCTGTTGTTGTACTGCATCTCCCAGCATGCACTGCCATCTCTGTGAGATAGAGATAACTTGCCAGTTAGTGGTTTTCAGAGAGAGGAAGATATGGTCTAGTAACTTCTGGAGAACCAAGCTGGATACCACTGATCTAGATCTGTATGGCAATGAATTACAACAAACATGAGTACACCATACTGAGTTTCTTGTGGGTAATTTGTTATTTTGCAAAGTGTTTCTTGGAAAGACTCATCTATATTCATAAAGTATTAATGAAGTATGAATTAGCTGGATGTACTTTGGGTGGCTAAGAAATAGGTACTCCTACTCCTCCGGTACTCATGGTACAAATCTCAGCCAGATAATAATAATAATAAAAAAATAAAAATAAAAACTTGACCAGAAAGATCATTCTAAAAGTCCAACATTTATGACATGAAAGCTTCAGACTAGCGGGGCAACAAAAACAGTGTTATGGTGCAGTGGTAATGGTGCCTGGAGTCTGTATGTGCAGCGTTTAACCCCTTACACCCCCGGCAAAGTCATTAGCCAGAGAAGAATAAAGTTCCAGGCTGGCTAATGTCAGTTCTGTGCAAAATTGGCAACTGATTGCTGGCGCCAGATAGCCCCTAGTCCTCCCCTCAATGTGTCCTCCTTGACCGACCTCCCCGTCCAATGAATGGAAGTGACATCAGCCAAGGAGGGTCAGGCTGATAGGAGAACTTGGACTCAGCAATGGGACAGAGGTATGTTTTAGCTTTTATTTTATTTAAGTTGTGGGGGGTGTAGCACTTCAGAGAGGCTAACCCTGACTAAAAGCAGAGTTTTATGAAACCATTGGTTTCCGGTTGGAGTAACCTTTTAATTGTAGCATGGGTGTGGGGGGTTTGCACTTTTCTGTACTGTTAATGTGAAAAAGGTTCTAATCAGTGGGATAATATGCTATCTGGCATTTGTCTGTTGATTTAGAGATTAGAACTCTGTCAAACCCATGCAAAGTGGGTCATTTAAACCAGTCAATACAATTCTGCATTACAGTAGAGATCAAGGAGGGTTGAGTAAAAGGGCATAAAAAAGTAAACTCCCCTAATCTTTTGGCTTCTTATACATATTCCCAAAGTATTGTTACCTTCATACTAGTTTAATGTTGGATGGGGATGTACAAGTGTGATGTGATGTGATATCTGTTACTTGTTGAATGATTTCTGTCTGTCTTATCAAAAATTAAAAAATCTGGGTCACTTCAGGGCTGGCTATACCCATTGGAGCCACACTGCCTGTTAATAGACTCTTTTAAAAACAGTATATCAATATTTGTGAAACTCTACAGTCTTATCTTGTAACACAAATGTTTTTAAAATTTGCCCTCTCTAGAGCGATTTAATGAGGTATATGTTAGACTTCAACAACATTTGTAAAAGCCTTGTACACCGTATTTGCTAAACTAAATGGTTTACAAAGTATCGCTGAAAAAAAATGAAAATGGGTACAATGATAGCCGACTGTATATTTGTAAATTTGTATATTTAAAGCCCTGAATTATATATATTTTTCAAAGCATAAGTGAGTGTACTATTCTTCCTGTAAACTGACATATACTCTTGTATTTCATATTATTTTTATATCTCCTGTGAAGAGCAAAGCAGTATGCACAGTCTTTAATGAAGGCTGAAAACTGATTTCACTGTTGTGCGGAGGTGAGCATTGTCCTAAAGTGAAATATATTCCTTAACTTATGAAGCAAACAGCTTCATAGAGCTGGATGCCAAGTAAAGGAAAGTGGTCGCATCATGGACTTTTAAATGTTTCTACCAGTTCCTATTATAAAACCCCTGATGTAAATTTTTAATACATCTGACAATACAAGTGCTATTCTCTAATAGTTATCAACAATCCACCATTTTAATTTGATCTGTTACATGATAAACATTGTCCTACAACAGAAAAACAGCATAAAACTGAAAATGAAAAACAAACAGAAAGCCCCATCAAGTCGGCGTGTTGATGTAAATTTTACACCATGTTCACATTTTTTTTCTAATTTAATCCTGAACTTGTAATGTAATTTCCCACAAGACAGACAAGAGACATCACGATCTATAGCGAGAAAAAAAATAACATCTAAGGGGCCGCTGCAACCCATGGAATGTGTATTGTGCCTGGATTCAAGCAGGATGTATTGTCCCAAATCAACAACTCCAATATGTGACCTTGTGTGTTCTGAGAAAACAGTGATGCAAATAGAAAGCCTGGTCCCACAGGACACGATGAGAATTTGTGAATTAAAGGCTGGGAAGAGCAGTTCAGCAGCAGCATTTACAGGATATGTCATTTGATGCAGATTTAACTAGTTATGAAGAACAACTTCCGTTTAGTTGACACATGGGAAGTCATTTGTCATGACACGGCAGAGTCTGGAACCACTAGTGTTTATTTGAGCAGGGGAAATGAGTTCTTGTCAACTGAAAGGAGTACCATTTCACGAACTTCATTTAGGAAATGATTAATAAAGGAATTATCCCAGGTCTGGATTATACCTGCTTCTTGTCTTCCGATCCATTTTAATCATATTGTTTGCCTGCAGAACCTCTGTCATATCCTTGTTTAAAACATTTCCCATGCTTTTCTGCCAAATACACGGGGATTAGTTGCTCTGGCATTAGCAGAGAACAGGTTACACTTGTGTATCGAAACCAACTGGGTATCAGAATTTTTCAAAGTTGAAAAGGAAATTGAAAACACGTATCTTGCAAACATGCAACTTAAAAGCACAACACTGAATTACAGTCCCATTAAGGCATGAAAATCAAACTGAAATTTAATTTGATGTATCGTTTGCGTATCCAAAATGTAATCATCCGCAAAGGCTGTCTGAATATATATCTGTAAAGGCAGTATGTCTGGAGTTGTGGGAGAGGTTTTGCTGGCCTATGTCTATCCCCTCCCAGTTCCTCCTGACGTTCTGCCGACGTTTGGATACTGGTTGCTAGGTTACCGCACACAACGCCTGGTTCACTGTTTTCCCATCTTAGAATAGCAGTCTGGCATTGGTGGAGGAGAATTCGTTCGTGAGTAGGGATCCTGAAACACAGTCAGCCTCCCTCGATTCAATTTTCCTTCACATTTAACATTTGGCCTTAGTTCAGCCATGCTACATATTCACTGTTGTTCAGCACATTCGGCAAAGCTAAATTTTTTAGTACATTGGTTTAGTGCATTCTGCCTACACTCGGCCATGCTATATGGTCAATATGGTTCAGTAGAATCATCCTGCGTTTGGCCACAATGCATATTCACTATGGTTCCATGCATTCGACCCATGTTCAGTCATGCTACATTTTACTTTGGTTCAGCACATTCGGCCTACGGTCGGCCACGTTACATGTTCACCAGGGCTCATTACATTTGGCTGCGCTTCATTTTTAAATTGGTTCAGTGCACTCGGTCTACGTTCGGCAACATAGTCAGTGTGGTTCAGTACATTTGGCCATGCTACATAGTAACTCTGATTTAGTACATTCTGCCTACTTTTGGACGCCATACATTTTCGTTTTGGTTCAGTACATTCAGCCTACGTAAGTCAACGCAACATTTTAAATTTTTCTCTCTACATTTGGCCTACGTTTGGCCAGCCAACATTTTTATTTTGATTTACCACATGAGGCCTACGGTCAACTGTGCTACATTTCATTTCGAATCAGTACATTTGGCCTATGTTCATGCTACATATACACTTTGGTCTTGTACATGCAGCCTAAGTTTGGCCACAAAACATTTTAAAGTTGGATCAGTACATTCAACCTACGTTTGGCTACACTACATTTTCAATTTGGATCAGTACATTCAACCTACGTTTGGCTACACTAAATTTTACTTTGGTTCAGTACATTCAGCCTCCTTTTGGCCACGCTTCAATTACATCATTTCAAGCCTTAGTCTGCCACACTACCTGTCATTAGGCATTTCTATATTATTTGTTATATCATTGGTTAGTTTCCTGGTAGTTTTATCCTTTTTTTCCCTCAGTGTAATTTATACTAAATGTCCTACTTGTGCTTTTCTGAATCTACCTACTGTTCATTGTCTTTGGTTTACTACATGATACATCAACATAAAACTCTCTCATCTAATAGTATTTGATAATATCCAATTAATTTATCATCTGCTACGCACTTTTCATCTAAAGTTACGAAGTTGACAGATATTAACCATTACGCTATCTACGGCTGTGTTGCCTTTGAGGCCGTATGGCAGCCCAGAAAAAAAAAATTGGAACTACACCCACTTCTCCCTCACACACTTTTGTCTGTTTTGACATAGCACAACTTTACTGGTATAGTGCAAACCTTATGGTATGCCTAGTAGTGATGTCGCGAACCGTTTGCAAACTTGCCGCGAATGGTTCGCCATGAACCGTTTGCGGCGAACTCCAGTCAGCTGACACATCCCTGCCAATCTCCGGCAGACCCTCCCTCCCAGACCCTCCTACTTCCTCGACAGCATCCATGTTGAAGGCAGCTTCAACACGGATGCTGGCCAGGAGGTGGGAGGGTCTGGGAGGGAGGGTCTGCCGGAGATTGGCAGGGATGTGTCAGCTGACTGGAGTTCGCCGCGAACGGTTCGTGGCGAACCGTTCGCGGCAAGTTCGCGAACGGTTCGCGACATCACTAATGCCTAGGGGTTTGTTATCATATTATAGAGATGTCTGCAGCAAACTTACATCTATATATTTTAGATAATTTTTAACCCCTTAAGGACCGGGCTGTTTTGGCCATGATTTCCATTAAGGACCAGGGCTGTTTTAACACTTTTGTGGTGTATGTGTTTAGCTGTAATTTTCCTCTCTCTCATTTACTGTTCCCATACATTGTTTTTTTTTCAGGACAAAAAGGGCTTTCTTTACATACCATTATTTCTATCATGTCATATAATTTACTTTACAAAAAAAATAATAAAATATGGTGAAAAATTGAAAAAAAAAAACTTTTTTTACTTTTACTTGAAAAAATCTTTTACTTATCTACAAAAGCTAATGAAAAAAACTGCTAAATAGATTCAAAATTATGTCCTGAGTTTTTTGCAAGTTATAGGGCTATAAGTACAAGTAGGAAATTGCTGTTTCAAAATATACCTTTTTAAAATTTATCAATAGTGACATTGTAACACTGTTATCTGTCATAAATTTCTGAATCACACCTCACATGTACTTTTATTTTATTTTTTTAAAGTAGACAACTCAGGGTATTCAATATGGGGTATGTCCAGTCTTTTTTAGTAGCCACTTAGTCACAAACACTGGCCAAAGTTAGCATTTATATTTGTTTGTGTGTTAAAAATGCAAAAAAAATTATGAACGCTAACTTTGGCCAGTGTTTTTGACTAAGTGGCTACTAAAAAAGACTGGGCATACCCCATTTGCAATAACTTGGGTTGTCCTAATTTGCAAATGGTATGCCATCATGGGGGGTAATTCTCATTCCTGGGCTACTATAAGCTCTCAAAGGCAACACAGCCAATCTGTAAAATCTCAATGTGAAAAAATGGCGTTATATTTGACCCTGTAACTTTCAGAAACACTATAAAACCTGTACATGGGGGGTACTGTTATACTCGGGAGACTTCGCTGAACACAAATATTAGTGTTAGTGTTCAAAACAGTAAAACGTATCCCAACAATTATATCATCAGTGAAAGTGATGTTTTGTGTGTGAAAAATGCAAAAAAACTTCACTTTCACTGACAATATCATCGCTGTGATATGTTTTACTGTTTTGCAACATTAATATTTGTGTTCAGCGAAGTCTCCCAAGTAAAACAGTACCCCCCATGTACAGGTTTTAGGGTGTCATAGAAAGTTACAGGGTTAAATACAGTGCTAGCAAATTAAATTATCTGGACTTTCAGCCTGGGTTGTCAGGCAGGTCCCTCAAATTGCAATCAATAAAATTACTTAATTATGTAAAAATATTACATAAATACGCACGTAGAATTGAAACATATATACATATTTATATGTAAGTAAGGGGGGGGAGTGGAATGTATCAGTGCTTGTAATATGGCTGCTAGAACTTCCCTGGAAGCAGAGTCTCTTCTTTTCTGGCAGAACGATAGGTATAGAAGGTAGTGTCAGGAAGCAGCGCCTGTAGTAGTCTACTCAAGCTCAGTGAAATATAGGGGAGAGAGGAGAAGACACGGATATAGTGTTGTATGTTAAATTGCTTGATAGTGATAAATGAAGAAAAAATTGCACTTACAATTTTCTGGAGCTTATATTCAGCTCCAGGTATATGCGCCTGGACGGTATAATCCCCATCTAAGGATATGATGATGGTCCTGGTGTACTCTCAGAGGCTTCTTCAGGGTCAGGGTGTTCTGGTGTCAGTGCCAAAAACCGGTATCCTCAGTGGATAGGAGGAGAAATCAAAACTAGGAATAAAACTCTGGAATAAAACTAGGATAAAAAAGTGGAGGTATACTCACAAGCGGGGAGCAAAAGGAATATTGCTTTCTGACACTACCTTCTATACATATTTATATATTTGAAATCTATGAGTATATTTATGAAATTATGTATGTAATTTTGTATATGGATATGTATATATATATTTCGTATTATTTCGATTTATTTATATATACATAGATGTATATATAATTTAATTCTAAGTATATTTTGATATAAATATATATATATATATATATATTAATATCAAAACACAGTTAGAATAAAATGCCATATATATATATATAATTTTTTTTAAATTATTTTTTACTTTTTTGTAATTTGTTTTAATTTAATTATTATGTGTATTTTATAATAATATATATGCAATATATATAGTTATTATATATTATATATACACATGTGTAATTTAATTATATGTGTATTTTCATATTAATATATAGACATAACATATATAAAGTATATTTTTATTAATTAACTATATATTTTTTTTATTTTACACGTCAGCACAGGCAGGTAGGTACTTGGACACCTATTGCGGCCATGTGACCGCTCTGTTAGAGCGATCACGTGGCTGAGGGGAGACTATCTGAGCTGTCAGGCAGTCTTCCCACACCGGGACCAACGCCGATCGCCGCCGACGATCAGGTAAGTAAATAATACAGTTATAACGGTTCAGGACCGTCATCAGTCCTCAAGGGGATTTTTCCGATGATGGTCCTGAACCATCAGCAGTCGTTAAGGGGTTAGTGTGCTTCTTAATAAAAATAAGTGCTCTGTTCTTTGTCCAAAGAGATTGGTTGCTGTAGAGGGGGAGTCTGACACATTTTCATCATGTCACCCTTGCTATCCTCCAAGGCTGAGGTATAAGTCTTAATTAGCAGTGCCATTTTCAGCCTTAGGGTGTGGCATAGCAAATCCTTTATGTGACGATTCACTTATGGGTGGCATACGCCGCTTGCTGGATATCTTCCTTATAATGTGAAGAAGCAACTCAGGAACAGATAAGGCCTGTCTGGCACGGTAATGTTCAAGAAATAGTTTGTATTTTTGTCAAACTGCAGAGCGGTCATATCATATGCATCTGTTCCACTTGATACTTGGCTCCACTTCTATTTTCTAAACAGAGAAAATGCACTAAAAATGTTTTCTCTCTAAATATCTTCTATTACAACTTTTCCCAAAGATTAGACAAGTCTAATTTCTTCTAACATACTAAAGTGGCTAAGACATGCACCTGCATTAGCAGGTTTACATACATCCCTGATTCCAAAAAGTGTATTAAAAGCATGCAAAGTGCATGATGTAAGAAAAAGCAGGATACCCAGATGCATGTGCTTGATATTTGGTAAGCATAGCGTATGGACAGCATTAGTGGCCTTAAAAAAGGAAAGCATTCAATCCACAGCAAGTCCCTTTAAGACTGGACACATCTTTAAGTGTCTCATCAAGTTTGTACAGTAGCCTCTCCTGTAAAAAAAATTATAAAATACGTAACCCACTAGAAGCCGCTAAATTTAACTTGGCAGATTACTGTTGAAGTTCTTAAAACCATAATCTGCTTATTTAATTTACTGTTCGAGAACATTACAAATAAGGTGAGAATGTTGGAGACAGTATAGGAGTGGAGCACATATGTACCAATTCTTGAGTCTATGAAGACGAGCACTTATCTTTAAGATTAAAGATATAAGCACAGGGGCTGTTCCAACAGCAAGATGCCAGTGGGATGTTTTAGCAGCAAGGTCAACGGTGCTGTCTAAGTGTAGCTTCAATGGACTTTACAAGTGAAGACTTCAAACGTCAAAGCAGAAAGAGCCCAGCAGCAGCAACAAAAAAATGTAAAGGGGGTGGAGCCTGACCAGCAAGCAAGCAAGACATGCTTTGCACGAGCTCCTGCTGCACGGACACTAAAAGCGTAATAACTCGGATCACAGTGCTGGGACTCCTTCCTAAAAAAGCCCTACAGACTGGGGAGGCCGGCGCATATATACGCGGATACCAAACTTGACACCTGGAACACCCGGGAACCGTGACAGCGGGCTGAGGCCTACAGGAGATGGTAGGGTGGGAGGACGGCCGCTTCCAGACCCACAGGTACAGGCCACACAAGCGGAGGGCCGCAAAGAAAACGCGACGACACACACCTGACCCACAGAAGGCCCGACGCACCACCCCAACAGGGGAGTCCCTGGACCCTACAGGACTCCAGGATCGTGGTCAGACAGTACCAGCCCTCACACAGCTCCAGGGCCGAAGGGGCACTCCACCTTCCAGACGCTGCATAGACTCCAAACGAGCAGCCAAATGAAAACCACAGCTTGATCTGCCACAGAGATGCACCCAGAAGAAATCGGGATTCTCCAGGGACGGTATGGCTCTGCCGAGGCATTGGCTGACCGTGCCGTGTGCCCTCGAGCGGGGTAACCATGTCCCCCCTCAGGACTTACAGCCATACCCAGCTTGCCGGTACCAAAAGAGGCAATATTAATATACATAAGTTAATTTTATGCTTGATCGAATTTCAGCAAATTGCATTTACTCATCTATTTAGTTCCCCTCAGTGACCTAACCGGAGCTAACGTAATGATTAATCTTTTTTATGTTTTAACTAGTTCACATATATCAGAACCTCGTACAAGTTACTCACTACAAGCTTACTTCGATATGGGTACCTACAGTATAAGTGTCATTAACTTGCCAACCTGTTTCATAGCGACTACATAACCCTAATATGAGAATGCTGTTGTCATAGCTTGAAAAATAACTGTTAAATCACTCAACATATTATTAACCCTGTAAGTACCTAGGAATGTCATGAATGCCTAGAAAGGAACAAAATTTGTTGTTGAGCCTAGAGCTATATTGATAATAGCTTGTTTAGTCTACCATTACTTACTTTATTTAAAAAAACTTAACATGCCACGCAACTGTTATAACTATGATAATTGAGCCTGTTGATGCTGTTGTGGCGATACAGGCACTGTTGTACCTACCTGCATACCAAAAATAAAGAATAAAAAAAAAAATGTAAAGGGATGGGAATAATAGAGCAGGTAACGCTACTAGAGAGAGAAAAGACAGTTAGCTGGGAACGCAAGCAGAAATAACCAGTTGTAAGCACAAAGGCCAACATGACAGCTATGCATTTCGTGCTTTGTCAAGCAGGCTTAAAGTTTGCTTGTTCAGGAAGCAGGTGCAACCAGCGTGACAATAGCTGTAGGTAAAACCTCCAGGTATTAATAAATAATAATTCCTAGTGAGGAGTTCTTACAAGTATCAAGCAACACTAGCAAAAATGAATATTATCTCCAGTAACCTGATATTTCTTGCATAGTGGTCCATATATAATTTCTCAGTATTAAAGTCAACTTCTTGACTTTAATACTGTCAAGAGGGAGCGAAGGCTGGCCTGTCTGGTTCGATCACACAAATAATAGAAAGGTGTCAGAACATGCAGTGCATCACATTTTGCTGCTTATGGGGCTGCATAGTCGTAGACTGGTCACAGTGCCAATAATGACCCCTGAGAACCACTGAAAGCACATTCAATGTGGATGTGAGCATCAGAACTGTACTATGGAATAATGCAAAAAGGTTGCCTGGTCTGATGAATCACTTTTTCTTTTAGATCAAGTGGATGGCTGAGTGTATGTGATTGTTTATCTGGGGAAGAGATGGCAGCAGGATGCACTGTGGGATGAAAACATGTCAGCTGAGGTAGTGTTAAGCAATGTTCTCCTGGGCAACCTTGAGCTCTGGCATGTTGATGTTGCCTTGACACGTACCACCTACCTAGAGATTGTTCCAGACCAAGTACACCCATTCATGGCAATGGGGTTCTGTGCCAGCAGTGGCCTTTTTCAGCAAGATAATGCTCCCTGGCACAGTGCAAACATTGTTCAGGAAAGGTTTGAGGAACATGACAAAGAGTTCAAGGTGTTGCTTTGGCCTCCAAATTCCCCGGATCTCTATATGATTAAGTAACCTTTCCTAACCTTGGTCCCACAACTTAAAAATAAAATAAAACTCTCTGTTCCAGTGACACGTCCAAATTTTTATCTCACCCCAATCTGCTAACATTACTCTCCTAGCTGCCGGGGGAGGAATAGGAATCTGGAGAGAGGACTGTCAGAGGGGAGACATCAATCCCGGTACCACTGGATACCTGTCGCGGGAAAGGTCAACGGTGCTGTCTAAGTGTAGCTTTAATTGACTTTACAAGTGAAGACTTCAAACGTCAAAGCAGAAAGAGCCCAGCGATATCAACAAGTGTCACAGCAGCGATAAAAAAATGTAAAGGGATGGGAATAATAGAGCAGATAACGCTACTAGAGAGAGAAAACACTGAGTCACACCACACAAAAACAAAAGTTTTAGACTTTAAAAAACCAGACTTTTCTAAAATTAGAATATGTGTAAAGGAGTCATTATCAGACTGGAGCAATTTAAACAGAGTCCAAGAGAAATGGGATTATTTAAAAGTTGCACTATTGAAGGCAACAGAAAATTGCATTAGGCTTGTCAGTAAAAGCAAAAAATTCAAGAAACCACTGTGGTACTCCGCAGATGTGGCCAAAATAGTAAAAAACTAAAAAGTTAGCATTTAGTAATTATAAAAAAACCCAGAGTGAGGAAGACAAAATGATCTGTAAGATTAGGCAGAAAGAGGCTAAGCAAGTTATAAGAGCTTCCAAATCACACACAGAAGAGAAAATAGCACAGTCAGTAAAAAAAAAAGGGACAAACGTTTTTTTAGATCCATAAATGAGAAAAGGAAAGTAAAACAAGGATTAGTTAGATTAAAAACAAAAGAAGGAAGATATGTAGAAGAGGATAAAGGTCTAGCTGACTGCCTCAATGAATATTTTTGTTCAGTATTTACAGATGAAAATGAAGGAAAAGGACCTCAGTTAGGAAAAAGGACAAATTAGTCATTTATTACACGTGAGTTTACAGAGGAAGAGTTTCTATTTCAACTGTCAAAAGTAAAGACAAATAAGTCAATGGGACCTGATGGAATACACCCAAAGTTATTAAAAGAGCTTAGTGGTGTACTAGCAAAACCATTAACAGATGTATTTAACCAATCATTGTTAACAGGAGTAGTCCCAGAAGATTGGAAGTTAGCGAATGTTGTGCCCATTCACAAGAAAGGTAATAGGGAGGAGTCGGGCAACTATAGGCCAGTAAGCCTTACTTCAGTAGTGGGGAAAGTAATGGAAATCATGTTAAAGGATAGGATTGAACATCTAAAAACACATGGATTTCAAGATCAGAGACAACATGGGTTTACTTCAGGGAGATCATGCCAAACTAATCTTATTGATTTATACCAGGGTGGTGCAGTAGACATTGCTTACCTAGATTTCAGTAAGGCTTTTGACACTGTTGCACATAGAAGGCTTATCAATAAACTGCAATCTTTAAGTTTGGATTCCAATATTGTTGAATGGGTAAGGCAATGGCTGAGTGACAGGCAACAGAGGGTTGTATACAATGGAGTATATTCGAAGCTTGGGCTTGTCACCAGTGGGGTACCTCAGGGATCTATCTGTACTTGGACCCATTCTCTTTAATATTTTTATTAGTGATATTGCAGAAGGACTTGATGGTAAGGTATGTCTTTTTGCTGATGATACTAAGATATGTAACAGGGTTGATGTTCCAGGAGGGATAAGCCAAATGGCAAATGATTTAGGTAAACTAGAAAAATGGTCAGCGTTGTGGCAACTGACATTTAATGTGGATAAGTGCAAAATAATGCATCTTGTACGTAAAAACCCAAGGGCAGAGTACAGAATATTTGATAGAGTCCTAACCTCAAGATCTGAGGAAAGGGATTTAGGGGTGATTATTTCTGGTTCTATTTCAACTGTCAAAAGTAAAGACAAATAAGTCAATGTAATAGAGCATCAGGAAATGCTAGCAGAATGCTTGGTTGTATAGGGAGAGATATTAGCAGTAGAAAGAGGGAAGTGCTCATGCCATTGTACAGAACACTGGTGAGACCTCACTTGGAGTATTGTACGCAGTACTGGAGACCGTATCTCCAGAAGGATATTGATACTTTAGAGAGAGTTCAGAGATGGGCTACTAAACTGGTTCATGGATTGCAGGATAAAACTTACCAGGAAAGGTTAAAGGATCTTAAAATGCATAGCTTGGAGGAAAGACGAGATAGGGGTGATATGATAGAAACATTTAAATACATAAAGGGAATTAACACAGTAAAGGAGGAGACCATATTTAAAAGAAGAAAAACTACCACAACAAGAGGACATAGTCTTAAATTAGAGGGTCAAAGGTTTTAAAATAATATCAGGAAGCATTACTTTACTAAGAGGATAGTGGATGCATGGAATAGCCTTCCAGCTGAAGTGGTAGAGGTTAACACAGTTAAGGAGTTTAAGCATGCGTGGGATAGGCATAAGGCTATCCTAACTATAAGATAAGGCCAGGGACTAATGAAAGTATTTAGAAAATTGGGCAGACTAGATGGGCTGAATGGTTCTTATCTGCCGTCACATTCTATGTTTCTATGTTTCTATGCTGACGCCAGGCATCCAATATGCACATAATTGTTATTGGCCAGCCTGGAACTTTGTATTGAATATTTTTATTGTTGTCGTATCACATATGCAGGTATCATCTTTGTGAGTAATGAAATAAAGGTTGCCCACGCAGGGGCGCAAGAACAAGGAGAAAATTAAATGTGGCGTTGCCTACGCAGAGGCCCATTGTGAAATATATAGATTAGGGTACATGGATCTACGCTGAGGCCTGTTGTAGCTTTACAGTATAACATCTGTCATTAACACTTCATGAGCATTCTAACGCATTGCTGATAATGTACGTTGCGGATTGTGTAGTAAGGCAATTATCAATCCTATATATTCAATTTTCCCTGCAGAGTAAATGTAAACTTTAAATGGCTGACCCCGTAGGGTGCATAACAACCTATGTAAAATCATAAGCATCAAACAATATAAGCATAACTAAATCTAATTCCATTACCAAACAGTCCCTCAATTTATCATCACATGCCTCGCATTACTTCTGTATATGCCGTGGCTAAGTATCAATATATCAGCTGCATACCAATGCTTGGGGAATATATATGTGTATCAGTACAGGACAAGAGATGCAGTTTATCGCCTGTGCAGAGGCAAGTATTTTGGACCGTTGAAACGTTTATAAACGTTACGCGGCTTTATGTGCTTAGGCTTAAAACAAATATATGGCGGTTGTGTTCTGGCTCGGTATGAAATACAGTTAATGGCATGTGTTTGGCTAAGTGCTCGGTCTCGGTTACTTATGCATGTTTTCTTTTCAGGAACATGTATCGTATATCAATCTGCGCGTGGATAAAGTATGGTTATGGACTAAGTTTTAGGCAGAGGCATTGCACCAGTCAGGCGACAGTAAATCATGTCCACTAGCAGTATAATAGTGACTTATTAATTGCACCGTAGGCATGCTGTGGAACCAATATATATAAATTGAAACTAACAATAAACGAATAACTAAGATAAATACTGTCAGACTTTTGACATACTCGTTTTTAAATTGAGCTGAGTATGTATGAACTAAGGAGCAGTGTATCGTAAAGCAGTAATAAAGGGTAGGAACCTAGACCTAGCTCACACATTTTTAAACTAGAGTCCTGCATGTTCCATTAGTTCCTCAGTGATATGGGAGCTGATGCAGTGTTCATATATGGAGGTAAGAAAGCACATCTTGATGAGGTAACTCATGCATTGCTGGATCATCATGTCGGCCTGCATGGCCGTCTGTGAGGAGTCTCTCACTGTGTTTCCATCATACTGTCCCTGGGTCGCCAGGCCTCCTTTCGTCCCCCCCCAGCCGGCCCCTGCCCGCCAGGCGGGCCCTCCGCGGCACTGTGGGCACTCAGGAGCATGAACCGTCCTCTGGACCCACCCACAAAATCCGCGGGTCGTCTGCTCCCTGCACCTCCCCAGCTACACGTGAGTCCACTTTGAGCGTGCACTCTGTTGTCTCACCTGGTGCCGGCCACATATTTGGAGCTGGTGGCTATCTCCCCCGACCACCGGTCCATCGGGAGGGCAGCGTTGGTCCCGCTCCACCGGGCTCGCAGCATCAGGGACAAAAGCTCTCCGGGGACTCCACAGACCCAGAGGCTCAGATGCCCGCTCCACTAGTGGTTGGGAGCTCAGCGCGGGGGTCTGTCCGGCGCCCAGCACCGCCAGGGCCTGTACGAGGTGCTTCAGTCAGTCTCCCTTGTTTAGTCCTCTGTGTTCCGTCTCCTGTGGAGTAAGTCTGCAGGCGGGCCCCAGTCTGGTGGCCTTTGCCTGTTCAGGGGATCGGTGTTGGCCCCATGCGGTTTCTTCCGCCCTGGAGTATGTCGTCCCCATGTGGCCGGGATTACCCCCACCGGCCGGGGGGGGGGAAGCAGGGCCGGGCCACCCCTTGTGGCTTTGCTGTCCTCAGTGAAGAATTGCCGGGTGTCGGTCTTCCCCGGCCTGTTGGGCCACTATCCGCGCGCCTACAGGTGTCTTACATGTCCAGGCCCATTATGGCGTGTAGGCCTGGCTTTCGAGACTCAATGTCCCCATCCCATTACCGGGTTCAGTGTGGTATCCTCGGGCAGCTTATGTGTTCCTCTTTGTCAGCATGTAGATGAATCCAGCTTAATTGTATTCTGTGTGCTGTTTTTTAGCCGTTTTTCTGAGCTCAGCCTGGGAGACATGAGGTTCTGCTGCCATGCAGCCTGGCGGCCCGGCCCCGCTCCCTGGAACTTTGTATTCTTGTGAACTAACCTAAAATTTTAGGTTAAAATATCTAATTTGGAAAAAAATATTCCATCTCAGCTATGGCTTTGCTACTTTAGACTAAATATTGCAACTTTAATTTGAAACAATATGGAGTTTAGTGAATAAACCCCCCATCCACTGGACAGGAATCTCCTTAAAGGGATACTATAGGCACCAAACAATTTGCGTGTGACTCACACAGTCCTCCTAAACACTTCATGTAAAGATAGATCTAATGTTTAATCCTCCTTTAATAGCATACTAGACCCTGCAGGACCCTATTGTGTGTGATTAAAGTCCAATTCACAGGGCAGGAGATAAAAGCTTGTAAAGTAAGTTAACATCTGAAAATGAAACCTTTTCTTTCATGCAGGCTGTGTCAGTCACACAGAGGGGAGGTGTTGCTAGGGCTGCATAAACAAATAACAAAAATCATTTAACTCCTAAACGGCAGAGCATTGAGTAATGAGACTGCAGGGGCACGATCTATACACAAAGACTACTTTATTAACCCCTTAAGACCGGAGGGCGTACAATTACGCCCTCCGGTCTTTCATTACTTACCCGGTTGCCGGCGGTCCCACGCCGGCGATCGCGGTGGGGGGGACTCCCAGGGAGCCCCCCGCGGCACGTCCGACCTCCTGGAAGCCCCGCGGCCATGTGAGAGTGGGGTCCTTGCGAGGACCCCACAATCACATGGCCGGTATAGCTGGCTTCAGTATTGCCAGCAGGGGGGCTGCCTGTAATGACAGGTGGTCCCCCTGCTGGCTGGAAATGAAATAAAATAAAATTAATTAAGTGTAAAAAATATATATATATACTTAGATCATATATATATATTACATATATATGATCTAAGTATATATATACACATATACATACACACACATAGTTACATAGTTACATAGCTGAAAAGAGACTTGCGTCCATCAAGTTCAGCCTACTTCACATTTGTTTTTTGCTGTTGATCCAAAAGAAGGCAAAAAAAACCCAGTTTGAAGCACAATTTTGCAACAAGCTAGGAAAAAAATTCCTTCTTGACCCCAGAATGGCAGTCAGATTTATCCTTGGATCAAGCAGTTATTACCCTACATTGAAAGATTATATCCTTGAATATTCTGTTTTTGCAAGTATGCATCTAGTAGCTGTTTGAACATCTGTATGGACTCTGATAAAACCACTTCTTCAGGCAGAGAATTCCACATCCTGATTGTTCTTACAGTAAAAAAACCTTTCCTTTGCCTTACACCTTACACCACATACACCGTCTAGGTGTATTTTACTATTAATATATATATGATTATATATATATATATTAATATCAAATTACACGTAGACTGATACTGATTAAATATATATATAATTATTGTTATATATATATTTATATATAATATAAAAAAAATTAAATATGTAAATACGTTAAAAAATAAAATTAAAAAAAAATTAAAAAATGTATAGATGTGTGTTATTTCGTTGTAACTGTATTGTGATATTAATATATATATATATTTATATCAAAATACACGTAGAATGAAATAATATATATATCTACATACATAAATATATTTGTATATATCAATATATATATACCTATATATAAATAAAAATATTTAAAACAAATTATATATATATATATATACACATATAGATTCACATACATATATATATATACATATATTAATTCTACATATATATTTATGTAATATTTTTACATAATTAGGTATTTTAATTAATTACAATTAGCGGGACCTGCCTGACAACCCATGCCGAAAGTATAGGGAATTTAATTTGCTAGCACTATATTTAACCCTATAACTTTCCAAGACACCATAAAACCTGTACATGGGGGGTACTGTTCTACTCGGGAGACTTTGCTGAACACAAATATTAGTGTTTCAAAACAGTAAAATGTATGACAACGATGATATCGATAGTAAAAGTTCTAAGTGCACAAACAGCACTTACACTGACGATATTATTGCTGTGATACTTTTTGCTGTTTTGAAACACAAATATTTGTGTTCAGCGAAGTCTCCCGAGTACAACAGTACCCCTCATGTACAGGTTTTATGGTGTTTTCAAAAGTTACAGCGTCAAATATAAGGCTTGCGTTTCATTTTTTTCACATTAAAATTCGCCAGATTGGTTACGGTGCCTTTGAGACCCAATGGTAGCCCAAGAATGAAAATTACCCCTATGATGGCATACCATTTGCAATAGTAGACAACCCAAGGTATTGCAAACGGGGTATGTCCAGTCGTTTTTAGTAGCCACATGGCAACATAGCCAAAAGATTTGTCCACAAACAAGGAACAGGATACAAAAAGATAGCAAAGGCACTAAATGTTCCTAGAGACACCATTGAAAGCATAGTTTGCATGTTCAAAGTTGAAAGAACAGTGTTTTACACTACCTGGACTAGGCAGAAAAAGGAAGCTATCAATGGCTGCAAGCAGATTTGTGAGAAGGCATGTTGTGAAAAACCTTGAAATGACGGCAAAAGACATGCAACAAGACTTGGCAACAGGCACTGAGGTTTCAATGAGCACAGTAAGGCGTGTAGTAAATGTAGAAGGTTTCCATGCCAGGCCTCCAAGATGTACACCACACCACTGACCCAAAAGCACAAGAAAAGTCAGCTCCAATATGCTCAAAACAATATAAATGAGCCACAGGAGTTTTGGGATTCTTTTCTGTGGAGCAATAAAACAAAACTGGAACTTTTTGGCCCAATGGATCAGCAGTATGTCTGGAGGAGGAAGAATGAAGCATACACTGAAAAGAACACTCTCTCTACAGTTAAGCAGGGTGGTGGCTCAGTGATGCTTTGGGGCTGCTTTGCATTCTCTGGCACTGGAAACCTGCAGCGTGTGGAAGGCAAAATGGATTCACTGAAGTATCAGGAAATCCTAGGAGAAAATGTAATGCGTCTGTGAGAAAGCGGAAGCTTGGACATCATTGGACCTTTCTGTAAGATCTCCGGTACTCGTCCTGGCGTTCCGCCGATCTACCGCCACTCCCATGCTGTCAGAGGCCCCAGTCAGCCTCTCGAACGATGTGTGCCCACCCCTTTTTATGACGCGGCGCACGTGTGCCGGTGTCATTCCATCACAGGAGCTCTAATCAGTAGAGCTCAGCACACCTTTTGGGCGTATGGTTATGTTAACCACGCCCCCAAACATATAAAAACTCAGTTGGCCCAAGGCTCAGTGCCCTGTTGTGGTTCCTAGTGTCTTTAGTGTCCCAATAGCGCGTTCTTCTGTCCTTTTGGTATTTTTGGTATTTGACCCGGTTTGTTATCGACTACTCTGGTTTCCCTGACTCTGCTTCGTTCCTCGTGATTGTGTATTTCTGGCTTCCCTTTGTTTTTTATGTTTCTTGTAGTTTTTTCAATATTCTGGACATTTAAGGACCAGTTTAGGGACCTTCTCTCTGTCTCTGTTTCTACTAGTGGGTTTTCCCACTGCATGTTGGGTTAATCGTTACACTTTCAACAAGACAATGATTCCAAGCATACCTCAAATTATACCAACGCTTGGCTGCAGATTGAAGTCATGGAAACTTTTACTGTGGCCATCACAGCCACCTGACTTGAACTCCATAGAAAATCTTTGGGATTTGAAGAAGGCACTTGCAGCACACAAACGCAAGAATATTACTGAACCGAAGGCCATTCCTCAAGATTCCTCAGGAACGTTGCTAAAAGCTGGTGTCTGGTTATGCATTTCATTTGCAGCAGGTCATAACAACAAAAGATGCTCTACTAAGTACTAAAGATGCTTGCCACGAATACACAAGCAACGTATACCCTTAATGGAAGCGAATTAGGGATAACAACACATGAAAAGGACTTGGGAATTGTTATAGACAACAAACTATGCAACAATGTGCAATGTCAATCAGCAGTGGCCAAGGCCAGTAAGGTATTGTCATGCATGAAAAAGGGCATTCATTCTCGGGACAAGAATATAAGACCCCATATTGAATATGCTGTGCAATTTTGGGCACCTGTTCTAAAGAAGGATATTATGGCACTAGAAAAAGTGCAGAGGCGGGCTACAAAATTAATAAAAGGAATGGAACATATCGGCTATGAAGAAAGGTTAACAAATTTAAACCTATTTAGTTTAGAAAAACGTCGCCTGAGAGGGGATATGATAACATTATACAAATATATTCGTGGCCAATACAAACCATTGTGTGGAAATCTATTCACAAACCGGACTTTACATAGGACACGAGGCCATGAGTTTAGACTGGAAGAAAGAAGATTTCGTCTAAGGCAAAGGAAAGTTTTTTTTTACTGTAAGAACAATCAGAATGTGGAATTCTCTGCCTGAGGAAGTGGTTTTATCAGAGTCCATACAGATGTTCAAACGGCTACTAGATGCATACTTGCAAGAACAGAATATTCAAGGATATAATCTTTCAATGTAGTGTAATAACTGCTTGATCCAAGGATAAATCTGACTGCCATTCTGGGGTCAAGAAGGAATTTTTTTCCTAGTTTGTTGCAAAATTGTGCTTCAAACTGGGTTTTTTTGCCTTCTTTTGGATCAACAGCAAAAAAACAAATGTGAGGTAGGCTGAACTTGATGGACGCAAGTCTCTTTTCAGCTATGTAACTATGTAACTATGAATAATTTTGATACTGCAAGTTCTTAGAAGTTTGCATTTTCAGTTGAATTTGGGGAAACCACTTGTAGCGTTCGTTGTGTTGAGCTTTTTCAATTGCTTTTGTTTGGTTTGTTCATTGCAAACAGCTGAAAGTTTGTGAATTTTGACAATAAACTTGATATTCAATGAGGTTTGAATCATTTTAATTACAACTGCATACAGTGTATAAAGTCTATCCATATATTATATATACATTAATTTTCTCACTGCTCCTCCTCTTTTTTCTTTGATTGGTTACTTTTACTCACCGACCTGTGCACTAAATAGCTTTAACACATGCCTTGACGTACACTGATTGGATAATTTCCATGCCCTTTTTGGTTTGTCTGAATTGTTTTCCATAATTAATTGCATAGACATAATTTGTCTGAACCCAACAGTCCTACGAATGAAGTTTAAGCAGCAATATGATGTGTAGCAAAGTAAGCCTGCCAAGCGTATATATGGCTAGCATATGGATAAACACAGTGATAAAGCGCCATCTGTTGATAATGCTATGAACTCCATCAGAGAAGTACAATTCCATAGGTCTAACATTCAAAAAGATTCATATGTCCTGTAATTAGTTTGTTTAGTAGCATATAAAGTACAAAGGAAACACAATTAATATTAATAATTTATGCGCACACATCAGTCATGCTTATGTACTCCATAATTAGTGTACATATGAAAGCTGTGTGTTTTTTATTCCATGTATGTATCCATTACACCTATTAACTTATGCCAATAGTTTATTGTTTTAGTAATTTTAGTTTTTAAAGAACGTCTTAAATAAGGAATAAAATAATTGTACATAGTTGTTTCTCTTGAAAGGCTAATAGTGCCACCTAGTGGGGATAGAGTATTTCTCACTGTAACCCAGTGGTTCCCAAACCTTTTAGGTTCAAGGCGCCCTTAATATTTCAGTATTTTTCCAAGGCACCCCACGTCAAACTTTCTAGGCTGTATATCTGTACAGCGCTGCAGCATTTACTGGCGCTATAGTGTAATGTACAGCGTTGGTGTTTGCTGAGGTGCCTGTATATAGTTATTGTGTTTTAATACAGTGGTGTGTTTGTATGTAATGTTTGTGTTTGATTGCAGGGGTCTGTCTGAATGTAATGTTCACTTTTAAATGTGGATGTACATTTGTGTGAAGTATTTGTGTTTGAGTGAAGGGGTGTGTTTGTATTTTTTTTTTTTTTTTTTACTGCAGGGTTGTGTGTATGTAATATTTGAGTTAGAATGATTTATATAGTAAAATATCTAAAGAAAACATATGGCACCAAATATATATCAAAACATGCCCCACTAGCAGGTTTAAAATTCTATGTAAAAGATATAAACATCCAAGAATGGGAAAGATGTGGAATTGTAAAATTTGAGGATTTACTCGAGGGCAAGCAAATTCTAGCATTTCCAATGTTACAGCTAAAGTATAATCTTCCCTCTAAAGAAGTATTTAATTATTTAAGAGTTAAATCATTTATTTCAAGTAAAGAATTCTCAGAAAATTCCCCAATCGATCAATTTATAGCATTCCATTATAGGAAAAAAATTGCTTCTATATTTAACTACTTCATAAAAGACCAAAAACAAATAGATAAAGCACTAGCATGGATAAAATGGGAGCAAGAATTACAAGTTTCTTTGACGCTTGAAGAGTGGTTATCAGGGCTACATTCAGTAAAAAGATACATACATGGGGTAAATATACGGGAAGTCTATTTTAAACTTGTTTATAGATGGTACTTGGTGCCTACTCGCCTACATAAATTTCAACCTACAACTATACCAGATTGTTGGAGATGTGGCAGGGCATTAGGGTCATTTCCCCATATATGGTGGGGCTGTGAGGAGTTGACCCCTATGAAATCAATTTTATCTGGGCCTGTAAAGTTTATTACTAAGGTACAAACTGAGATAACTGCCCAAATGTTCTTGTTTCATTTAGATATGCCAAAGCTTAACTTAAAAACGAAAATTCTTATGATTCATATTTTTATGGCAAGTTAAATAGTTTTGGCCAGAAATTGGAGAATTATGGGTCTCTTGAATTGGTCTGATATATGTACACAGTTGGATTTCCAACATAGGATGGAAGCAGGCATAGCATTGGATAGAGTATCCAAAGAGAAATATGATGAAATTTGGGCCCCTTGGGTTAGATATCTGAGCATAAAAGCTTAACCCCCCCACCTGTTTCCCCCAAAAATGTATCCTCTCGTTGAATGGAAACTTAGTGTGTGTATGAAAGTGTTGAGTTTATTTTTCTCCTTTCTTTTTCGTGACCTGAGTATTTTGTGTTTTAATTAATAAAACCATAGCGATGGATTTGTTATGTATGTATGTAAAATATATATATATATATATCTCATTGTAATATAGCAATATGGTTTTTCCATGTATGTTACTTGGATGAAAACAATGTTAAAATAAACATATATTTAAAAAAAATAAAAATTTAAATATTTGAGTTAGATTGCAGGAGTGTGCTTGTATGTTGTTCTAGTGTTTGACGGCTTGGAAGTATGCACATACACAGATATTCATGCACATTAACACACAGATGCATTTAAATACACCGACACATACACACAAATTCATATAGACACAGACACATATAGATACACACAGACAAATACACACACATACATACACATGACATATACACACATGCACCCTGACACAAACAAACATTGATACATGCCTACACCATGACTAGGCCCGGACTGGCCATCGGGCACACCGGGCAAATGCCCGGTGGGCCGCGGTGGCCATGGGCCGAGGCCGGTAGGGGAGGTCCCAGGATCTCCCCTGCCGTTTATGCAGGGCCGGCACTCTCCTAGCGCCGGCCTCGCCATTTGCCACGACGGGCCGGTGGGGAGATCAAAGATCTCCCTCACTGGCCCAAATGCGGCCGCCGGTGGGGAGGGAGGGAGACAGACAGCCGCCAGGAGAGGAGGACCCGGCGGAGCTCTAACTTGCAGCTCCGCCGGGTTCCTCTCGCGAGATCCGGCGCATTGCCATGGCAATGACCGGATCTCGCGAGAGTGAACTCTAGCCTCACAGGCTAGAGTTCACTCACCCACAAGGACCACCAGGGAACACCGCCACCCCGCCTCCCAGTCACCAGTGTGCCGGTCCCCCCCATCCCAGGCTAAAGGTAAGAAGAGGGGGGGGACATAATGCCTGTTTTTTGTTTATTTACCCCCCCTACACACACACAATAACATTTATACAGCACTCTCACACCCATCACACACAGTACTCTCTCACACAGCACTCTCACACCCATCACACTCACAGCACTCTCTCACAGCACTCTCACAGAGCACTCTCACAGAGCACTCTCACACACACACATCACTCTCACACAGCACTCTCACACCCATCACACACAGCACTTTCACACACACAGTACTCTCACACCCATCACACACAGCACTCTCACACCCATCACTCACACACAGCACTCTCACACACATCACACACACACGGCACTCTCACACACACCGCACTCTCGCACACACACCGCACCCCTCACACACACACATACTGCACCCCTCACATACACACAGAACCCCCCCAACACACTGCACCACACACATACACAATACTTCCAAATATATATATATATATATATATACACACACACACACTACACTCTTAACATACACACTCTGGATCCCCTATACACACTCTAGATTCCTTGTAAGCAAACACATACTACACCCCTAAACACACACACACACTATAGCCTGTATGCACACACTTGCTATATCCCCAATACACACATTCTCTACAGCCCATAGCCACATATGCATCACATTACACCACAAACACAACACGACTAAAACCGACCTTATTACACAATACCACACCACGACCAGCTCACTCTACACACACGCAATACCACAAGCAGGCTCCAAACACATGCACAATACTCTTTCCTGGCCCTTTTGTCTCCTGGTATCCATTTATAGAGACACCAGAGACAAGTTGCAAGGAAACACAGTGCAAGCATGTTATTAAATTTGCTTGCACTGTGCAGAACAAATACAGGGCTTTTTTCTCATGCTAGAGCTCTTCAGCAGAGCTCTGTGCATGGTCTGCCCTGGAAGAGCATTGAACCAACATGCTCACTTTGAGAGGAGGCGTGTTTGTCATTGGTGATGACAAAACACACCTCCTCTGACCCGCCCCCTTTTTAGTGGGCCGCTGTGTTAAAAAAATGCCCGGGCTGAATTTTTCTCCCAGTCCGGCCCTGACCATGACAATGATACACACACTGACATAAAACACACACCCTGACACACAAATGCACATACACAGATGTGTGCGCAGATGCAGAAGCCTACTGACATATATATATATATATATATATACACACACACACACTCATATTCACACACAAACTCATACACACACACACACACACTCATACTCACTCACACACAAATACATACACACAAACTCTCTCTCACACACACACTCACACTCATACACACACTGACACACATACAAGTGATTTATTTTTAATATGTCCAGCCACCCTCCTGTCAGCTTACCTTATGTGCCAGGAGGGTGGCTTGGAGTCCTGCTGCTGGAGGGAGTGAGGCTTCTAGAGCTCTTTGTGCTCCTCTCCCCTCACGCTGCGGCTGCCTCCTCCCGCGCTGTCTCCCTGCAGGATGCTGGGAGGAAGTGTCAGGATGTCATTTCATCCAAGCCGGTCGACATTACAGAGGTCCGGGCACCTGACCGGGCCCCTGTTCAGCAGTAATATTACTGCGGAACCCATGTGTGCACACAGTTTGGGAACCACTGCTGTAACCCCAGCATAGTTCTTTTTTTTTTTTTGTAGGTCAGTTTTTTGATGCAACAGATCAGTGTTAGCAAAGGCAACATGAAAACCATGAAAAAAATATTAAAACTGTTGCCCTAAACCCCACTGCTGAACAAATCTGTCTGGTATTGCTCCCACAGTCTCCTACCTACTGCCTGTGGTATGTTTCAGTTTATGGGACCGCTGGGATAGCAGCTTGTATATCCTGCATCCATTGCCTGTTACATACGACTATGGAAAGCATGTTTATTTTGCACTAACAATGCACATCAGTTTGCATTCACAAGAGGGAGAGGGGGATTTAAAGATGTCGGAAACGGGGTCGTTTGTATAGCTTTTTTATGTTCCTGGATTTTACAAGTGTTTTGATACTGCAAGTTAATCTGCCCAGTTTGTCCATTGGTCAGTCTGCAATTCCTGTAGAAGTTGTTGAATATATCAAAAAAGTGAATACTTATACTTAATATTTGGAAGAGTAATGTGCACCATTACATATTAGCCTAGCCAGAAGGAAAATAAAGAGATCTGAGGATGTGAACATGTTTTAGCAGTAAGACCATTGTCAGTTTATAACGCAGTCCCACAGAAAGAAACTGTGGCTTAGTGATAAACTGTCAATAAACCATCCTGAATCAAGATCCTTAGGTCAGAATGTGAAGTGCGTTTTTTTTTATTTTCAGCTTATTTAGAATGCATTACAATATATAATGCGTTAAGAAATAGTAGTTACGTTTTAATTATACTTTCCTTTTGAGGTCGGACTCATCTATCACCGGTGAAATACTTGTCTTTTCCACCAGATGTCAGACAAGAAACGTGAATTCCATTTTAAAATATAACAAGTATAACAATTTTGGACAGTCTGATTTTTATTTCTGCATTTTGTCTGGGTATTACACACAATGCCAACACAACATCAGGCAATATTGTTAAAGAAATCAAAAAGGATAATAAAAAAAAAAACCAATATATTTTAAGCATGATTTTAATGCATACATAGCTTTTTAGTATCCGTTTCAAGTAAAGTTTGTACATAGATTTTTTTATCCTTCAAAATCTTTTTTTCCCATAATTTACTGCAAAACTATTCAGATCTCTACCAATACAAATACCCCCAATTTACTTTAATACACTCTAACGCTGGGTGACGAGGTTCGTATGGTGCGACAAAAAAGCTTGCATATCGCTAAAGGTCATGCATAAGCCAATAAGTGAAGGGGGCATGAGTATGTCAAACTTTAAACAGTATTACCATGCAGCTATACTAAGCAGCATAATACAGGCGAGACCCGGAACACAAGAACCACAATGCAAACACCTAGAAGCAGAAAGGGCTGACAATGCAAGTACTGACAACCTAGCGTGGATCCTGACAAACAAAAGACCGCAAACACTGGACTGCCTCCCAACAACTAACCTGATCCTAAAAATCTGGGACATGAATCAGAAAGCCCTAACGAACAACTCACCGATCTCCAGAGCCATGCCACTCAAATCATTGACATACCTCATCCCAGACTTTAATTACAGAATATGGCAAAGGCACAGTATATACTTTCTGTACCGAATGCTCACACACAGGAGTTTAATGCCATTTACTGCCTTGCAAGAGTCTCACAAACTATCAACGATAACACACTACTCATATCGCCAACTAAACTCATGGTTACACTCACAGAATCAGGAGAAAACCGTCACAACCCCGGGGCAACAACTGACAGAGTTTGAAAAAATGTACATGGGGACCAAACCACCCTTGAAAATCATATCCTCCAAATACGCTGTATTACCCACAAAACACACATTGAAGGAACACAACTTCATCAAAGCATGGGAAAAAGAGCTCCATAAAACATTTAATGAACCAGAATGGGAACGTATGATTTTAACCCCCAAAGCCTTCTCCCTTTGATCAAGACACATTGAGCTAGCCCAAAAACTCCTTTACAGGTGGTACTTAACGCCAGTGAGACTACACAAATATATCTCGGCCATTTCTGAACACTGCTGGAGATGCAACACAGGTATAGGAACAATGGCACACATATGGTGGACATGTCCACTTCTAGAACAGTATTGGAAAGACATAGCCAAACTCATCATGGACAGTACCCTGCCCCACAGATTGGAACATTATGTTCTATTTGATATACCAGGATCGCTACCCAAACCGAACAGATACTTTATCTTCCATATCAATATAGTGGCCCTGGGCGCATTAGCACGGAATTGGTCCTCTCACACAATACCCACAATTTCAATGTGTGTGCAACACATAAGCCAATCCCGCCACTTCGAGACCACTATGAGACCACAAAACACGCCTCCTAACAAGAACCATAGAAAGTATAGACAATATTGGGAGATAGCATGGGAAAAATTTCAAGAAGCAACGAGCTTACCCAAACATAAGCTATTCCACAACTAAATCTGGAAAACTGGCAACATTATTCAGAGATAGCACTAAATGACCGCAAACATCTTGACAGGCTCATCCCAGACCCCAAAACCCCAAAGGTACCAAGCTCCCAAAAGTGACAATACAGGTGGGGGCAAGCCTCAGCTAGATACAAGAGATAACTCAAAACTGAGCAAACAAAGAAGAAGCGGTTCGCTGCCTCCCTACTGTACATAACATCTCATAGCAAACCACAATCAAACCATAACACCCGAAACCAACAATGAACAGGTTATCGACTGCCGTAATGTGAAGTTTATATACATTTAAAGTGAAACATAAAGCAATAAATTATAGGATTACCAAAATGTGTGTACAACTGCAATAAAAATGTAAACAACAGAAGTGATTCTGAACTACTTGTAACCTATTTGCTAACCCACCCCTTTCTTCCTTTCTGTACCCCCAAAGTTCTTACTAAATGACAAAACAATAAAAATTGTCAATTTAAAAAAAAAAAAAAACATTTACTGCAAAACTTCAAACATATGTGGAACTCACAGTTATTCTATTCATACATATAGTTAAAGAGACAAAATGGAAACACCTCCCAATACGTGGTAATATAAAAAATATACAAATAACCTGAATTGTAGGTCGTGAATCTGTATACAAATTAAAAAGCTGACATAGCGTAATACAGTATAAATAAGTGAGTGATATGTTAATACAAATAAATACACTCACAAACGAACATGAATATAGGCTTCTCACCCTCCCAGGGGTAGTAGTATGGTGAAACAGGTCCTCCGTGGAATATAAGTAAGAATAAAATAATCAAATATAGTGAAGTATGTAATAAAATTACAACATATCTTTATTGGTCTCACTTAGTGATACTTCCGTTAATTTTCTGGACTTGACTATATATATAGAATCCAACCAATTAAAAACTAAAACTTACTTCAAACCTACAGATTGCAACACAGCAATCGAATGTTCTAGTGCTCACCATCCTCCATGGCTTGCAAATGTTCCAAAAAGTCATCTAACCCGTTTAAGGAGAAATTGTTTGGACAAAGAAGTCTTTTTGGAACAATCCGCAATTATAAAACAAAGATACATAGATAAAGGTTACAATCTTAAATCGATTGAGAAAGCGGAAGTAGAGATCCTCCTTTCCGATAGAACTCTCTTACTTAATAAGGGAAAGCAAGGGGAAAATGACAATGAAGTGGTTCGATTCAATAAAAATCAAATTAAGTATAATAAAAATAAAAACAATACACAGAATTGTAATAACAAATTTGAATTTGCCTTCCTAACACAATATAACTCTCAGGCAAAAAAGATAGAAAAGATACTCAAAAAACACTGGCACATCCTACAAAGGGATGATGTTTTAAAACATATGTTACCAAAATTTCCTATGGTAATTTATAAAAAATCAGCTAATTTAAAGAATAAGTTGGCACCTAGTTTGCTACCTTCCACTCCTTCTTGTAATACTATACTAAAGACTCCAATATTGGGCTTCTTTAGTTGTGGACTGTGTTCCACTTGTAAATATCAAAAAAAGAAAATCACCAATTTTACCAGTACATACACTAATAAAATTTATAGTATCAAGAAACACATTCATTGTTCTTCTTCCTTTGTTATCTACTTATTACAATGTGGTTGTGGGGCTCAATATGTGGGCCGTACTTCCAGAAAACATCACATTAGAATTTTGGAACACTTTAATGATATAAGGAAACAAAAATCTGATCACAGTGTCCCTAGACACTGTAATACATGTCCGTTATTTAAGTGGAATACCTTCCAGGCTTTTCGAATAGATTCTATCCATTTAGGTTGGAGGGGAGGAGATAGATTACAGGAGTTAATTAGAAAAGAAGCGTTTTGGATTTTTAATTTGAAAACATTGCACCAAGGACTTAACCAAGAAATTGATCTACAAGGTTTAATTTAATCCAATTATATTTATTTATATAATTCTTGCTTCCTATTTCCAAATTATATTCCAAATTATTTTCCTCTAATTTTTTATATTTTTTTATATTTTTTATGGTTTGTAATATTTGCAATTTAATTGGCTTGTACTTCATATGGTATTTATGTATTGTACTTTTGATCATGTGTGGTTTATATACAATTTATCTCTGTTTTAGTATTCTGAGGCTTTTGGGCGGTGTTTCCGCCCTGCTCTTTTTTATTTTGTCCTTTATAGGTTCTGGTAACTCTATGCGATATGGGTGCGTTCGGTGCGCGTGCGCATATTGGTTGTGCACATGCGCACTGAATACGCATCTCATTCCGCCGGAAATGACGTCACAGTTGGAATGCAAGAACAAGATCCGGCTTATTGAAACGCAGGCTACATTCACGCGCCAGATACCGGCATTCTTCCAATTAAAGATGATTATTGACATTGCCCTATATATACCCAGGAGGATCATAACATTTACATCCCTGAGGAAGTCCCCTTTTGCTGGACGAAACGCGTTGGACTGGACTTTTATATGCTGCTATATTTATTTCAGTGTATTTATTTTATTTTATTTTATTTTACTTTATTTGCTCCATTGGATCTACATTGTTTGGAAGCTCCACATCATATGGAGATATGCCTGATACATTCCTTCACTTGTAAGTGAGACCAATAAAGATATGTTGTAATTTTATTACATACTTCACTATATTTGATTCTTTTATTCTTACATATATTCCACGGAGGACCTGTTTCACCATACTACTACCCCTGGGAGGGTGAGAAGCCCAAATTCATGTTCGTTTGTGAGTGTATTTATTTGTATTAACATATCACTCACTTATTTATACTGTATTACGCTATGTCAGCTTTTTAATTTTTATACAGATTCACGACCTACAATTCAGGTTATTTGTATATTTTTTATATTACCACATATTGAGAGGTGTTTCCATTTTGTCTTTTTAACTATATGTATTTTAGGTGTTAGTGAAGTACACCTGGGACTTCTCCCTAATATATGGTTTTTCACTTTCACTTGGTATAGTGTGTATACTCTATTATTTGATTCTATTCATACAGTCTGTATAAAAGCTAGCCCAACCAAAAAGAAAAATCCATGCAAATAAACATTTGTCGAAATTGTGATATCAGACTGAAAACAAAAAAATATATTTATACAAATTACAACACACTTATGCCATTAAAAGGTCACTCCAACCAAATAATAATTAACAGTATTTTAAGTAAACATTGTTTTTGGTCACAGTAACCCTAGTGCCCCCCAAAAATACATAGCTAAAACTTGCCTCCATTGCAGTGCTGAGGCCAAGTTCTTCCTGCAGCCAGCTGCTCCTCAGGGGACATCACTCCTCACCGGGAGTAAAAGGAAGTCAGGGATTGGGTGGGAGGAAATGAACAGCATGGAAGTAGGCTTGCCACATTGGTTGTCTGGCGCCAGCATGCTGTACGTGCTAGCAGGGCCGCCATCAGGGCATGACAACCATAACGGTTGTCACGGGCCCGGCAGTCCTGGGGGGCCCGGACTGTTCAGGGCGTCCCGGGCCCCACATTAACTATGTGCACACATATATAGCGATTAACGCAATATATATGTGTGCACTGCAGGCCCCCTCGCTACCTGTATTCTGCAGGGGGCCCAGCACACTTGCAATATGCTGCCCAGATGCTCTGCTCTGTCTAAGTCTCACGAGCTGCACGATTGTCGGAGTGTTGCCGTGGGTAACCATGGCAACGCTCTGCACGGCTCGCGAGACTTAGACAGAGCAGAGCATCTGGGCAATATATTTCAAGTGTGCTGGACCCCCTGCAGAATACAGGCAGGGGGGGGGCTGCACCATTCCTCAGGACCTCCAGTCAACATGATCTCCCCCCTCCATGGCCACAGGTGAGATGCAGGGAGGGGGAAAAAAAAACCCAATACAATTAATGGAAGGAAAAAAATACTATAGGCTTTTCCCCATACATTTACACACACTATACACTAACATTTACACACACTATACACTGACATTTACACAAACTATACACTGACATTTACATACACTAACATTTACACAAACTATACACTAACATTTACACACACTATTCACTAACATTTATACAAACTATACACTAACATATACACACACTAATCACTAAAATTTACACACACCACATCCACTTCACAAACACACACTCTGCAGTCACTACACACACTATATCCTTACACAAACACACACTACTTCCTAACACAAACACACACCCTGCAGTACCTAGACAAACACACACACACTCTGCAGTCACTACACACACTACATCCCCTACACAAACACACAGTCTGCAATCACTATACACACATTAAATACTTACACACACACACTATACACACTTACTACATCGACTACACAAAGACACTCTGCATTCACTATACACACACACTACATCCACACACTGTATTCACTAAACACTACATCCACTACACACACTCTGCATTCACTACACACACACTGCATCCACTACACAAACACACACCCTGCAGTACCTAGACAAACACACACACACACTCTGCAGTCACTACACACACTACATCCCCTACACAAACACACAGTCTGCAATCACTATACACACATTAAATACTTACACACACACACACTATACACACTTACTACATCGACTACACAAAGACACTCTGCATTCACTATACACACACACTACATCCACACACTGTATTCACTAAACACTACATCCACTACACACACTCTGTATTCACTACACACACACTGCATCCACTACACAAACACACACTCTGCATTCACTATACACATCACTTTTAATACACACAAACACTACATCCACTACACAAACACACAAACACACTCTGCATTCACTATAAACACACACTACATCCACTACACAAACACACACTCTGCATCTAATATACACCTCATACATTACACAAATGTACAATCTGCATCCACTATACACACTGCATCCGTTAAACACACACCGCATCCACTTTATACACGAACTCTGCATCCACTACACACATTCTACATCCACTATACACACACCAGAATCAGTACAGACACTGCATCCCTGTGGGCGGACTCAGAGAGGGGGCAGCACTTTGGGTGGACTCGGGTGCAGGCACCGGGGGCCCACACCTTTAGCTGTGTCAGGGGCCCCAACATTTCTGATGGCAGCCCTGCGTGCTAGTATTCGATGCAAAATTTGCAGAGAATTCACATTAATTGGCCCAGAATTTTTGTTTCTCCGGCAGCAGACGGGTTAAACTCTGCATGTGCAGTTACATTGAGAAATACTATTCCAGGTGCATGGAATAACCCTGTAATTTATCTATTTATTACTGACATTTATTAAACATATTCCGCAGTGCTGTACAATTAGGGAAGAATGTACAGTATACACAGATCAATGCAATAGGTAAAAGGGGCTCTGCCCGTGAGCTGAGATCTAGCCATTGAAGTTATTTTATACAAAGTGCTTAGTTAGATAGCATGTGAGCTTACAATCTAAATAATTTCATGTCTACACTGTGTCACGATATAAAACGGCAGGAGCTCAGAATGCAGTAAGAGGCAATCATTAGCTAAATCAAAACAAAGTACCAATAAGGGCAAATCAAAGACAAGATCGGAATAGAAGAAAGATCGGTCCAGGCAGCACAGGTTCATAAACGAGAATTCAGGCCACAGGTCAGGTAACAAAGAGAACTAGCAGTAACACAGGTAATCACTTAGCAGAGCACTGTACAACTGAGCAAGGAGGACTGGGCGACTAGCAAATATATAGGGTGAACAACTGGCACACCATCCTACGTCACCACCACCACTCCCTCAACACATCACTCTTAAAAAAATACGGATTTCCAGGGTGTGTGCCCCCCAGGATGACAGACCGCAAGGAGGATTGGAGCTCACTCTGAAACCTGCATTCCAGCTGGTTTGAGAGCCGCGATGTCTGTATACGCACCAGGTGTTCGCTCCTGGCATTTGGAAGACTGCCACACAAGGTGGCTGAGAAGATCTTTGTACGAATTACCTATTAGGGCTGGCACGGCATCCCGCAAAGGAGTGAGAGAGATACTCCAAGCGAGAACAAGGCAGGCGATGGGGCCTGATACACGGACACTCCACCTTTCAATATATATTTTTCTAAATACAGAATAAAAATAAACACTTACCCTAAAAACCGATACACAAAATATCCTCTGTGAGAGCTAGTGTCTTAAAGAATATAGAAAACAATAGACAAAAAGGAAGGTAAGGGTGCGCCTAAATGTATAAATAGTATATAATATATAAGATATAACAATTATATAAAATATAGTATAAGATTTTTAAAATATTTTTAAAATATTTTAAAATAAGTGAGATAAAAGTCCAGAACACTTATCGAATGTCCGTTATAGTAGTTTCTCCTTGTAGAGACAACAGATCTTGGGACTTCAGACGGGGTTGAGACTTCACAGTGATGTACTTGACTCCGGTGAGGTATGTATATAAAAGGAAAACAGAAAAAGGAGAATTCCAATGGTACAGTATATCAATCACAGTGTAAATATTGAAATAGTGCAAATGGTCCTACTCACACTTTTTGGAGCTAGAATTTAGCTCCAATATATGCGCGTGAAGTGGAATGATCCCCACTCATGGATATGTAGAGTAGTGCTTGATTGGAGAGTTCTTAGTTCGTGTTCAGTGTTCCAATCAATTTGACCCAAAATTGAGAGAATAAAAGAATAGTGCTCTCTGTTTGTAATATAAAATGATGGTATATAGAAAATTACTTACACAGTATGGGACAGATTTGTACTGCTCAGTATAGGCGCTTAGGTGGTATAATATAATATAAAGAAAATGGCAATAAAATATTTTATGCCAAATAAAATTCTTTATTAGAAATAAATAAAATAAATACTAATAATAATATTTATTTTATTTATTTCTAATAAAGAATTTTATTTGGCATAAAATATTTTATTGCCATTTTCTTTATATTTATTTTATTTTACCGAATACCTGCACCTGACCTACATCTACAAAGAATTGAAAGAATCCAGAGGTGGGGATTATACCACCTAAGCGCCTATAACTAATTGTCATTATACAGATGTGTTCGTGCACTACACTTTGAGCGAGAAGGATCTAATATACTGAATATGATGGACAAAAGAGAAGAATAGTAGATTATAACATTGAGGTTTGTTGGCCATATTAATTGTATCGCTAGTGAGATAATGTCTGTAACAGTGGAAAAGGAAGTAGACTATCGAAGTTACTTTGTTTGGTTTCAGAATTTTAAGGTAAGTTCCAAGCAACAGTGATACCACTAAGGACAAGCGCCCCCAAATTACAGCCCTCTAGATGTTGCTGAACTACAACTCCCATGATTCTATGAATGACATAGATAGGCTGGGAATCATGGGAGTTGTAGTTCAGCAACATCTGGAGGGACAGAGTTTGGGGAACCCTGTCTAAGGAGATAAAAAAGTATCAGTTAGCAATGGGAGGCAAAGGAAAAGCATGAGAGTCTGAGAAAGGTCCATTTGGGAATGTTGTAGTAAATTACATTGGAAAAAAAAATCATTTTGCAAGGCTGCAAGGATAAAAAAGGTAAAGTGGAAAAGGAGTAGTATGCTTCATAGATATAAACAATGAGTATTGTCACTAAATCTGTAGATCAAAAACAAAGCAATTTTTAAGAAGACATCTGCCGCACAGATGGAAAAATTAAAATGGCAGTGTCTTAAGGGTACCATTTGGATAATTACAAACCCCCCCAAAAATGGGTGAACACAGCAATTATATTTATATCCAAATATCAAAGTGAACTTAAATAACTTTAAGTACAACATGTCCCAAAGAATAATTGTGGATCTTCTTGCTCAAACTTGGACGGAGTTAATTAATAGTATTATTTATTGTGGGCTGTTAAACCATAAAGACAATGTTTATTCAAAGATCTAACATTATCAAACAGAAGGGCAATCCTGTGGCTTTTTATTGTTACTATGAGATTGATTTTGTCATGGTCAGCCGGAGACATAATGTCTTGAGCTCCTACAATATGCACGATTGGTACTTTCAGCTAGTTTCAACAGGTCTTAATCCAAAGTACCTTTCATCTACCAATTCAATATTATCATGCCGAGATAAGCAAACAGATCAAATAACACAAAAGCACATCAACTGTAATTATTTATATAGTGCCAACAAATTCCGTAGTGCTGTACAATGGGTGGACTAACAAATACACAATTGCAACCAGACGAGTTGGACACACAGGAACAGAGGGGTTGAGGGCTCTGCTCAATGAGCTTACTTAATGTAATCAATGCAGTGATGTGAAAATCAGAAATATATTAGTTCAATTGTATACTTACATTGTGATAGCTTCTGAAATCACGTTGACAATGTATGTGTGGGTCCGCAGAAACACACTGTGTGAAGAATTCCATAACTAATTGTCATTATATAGTGGACTGGCAAAGCTCAGGTAAGTAGAGTGCATTAAAGGACCACTATAGGCACCCAGACTACTTCAGCTTAATGAAGTGGTCTGGGTGCCAGGTCCAGCTAGGGTTAACCCTTTTTTTTTATAAACATAGCAGTTTCAGAGAAACTGCTATGTTTATAAATGGGTTAATCCAACCTCTAAAGCCTCTAGTGGCTGTCTCATTGACAGCCGCTAGAGGCGTTTGCGTGCTTCTCACTGTGAAAATTACAGTGAGAAGACGCCAGCGTCCATAGGAAAGCATTATGAATGCTTTCGTATGAGACTGGCTGAATGCGCGCGCAGCTCCTGCCGTGCATGCGCATTAAGCCGAAGAGGAGGAGGAGAGCTCCCTGCCCGGTGCTGGAGAAAGGTAAGTGTTTAACCCCTTCCTCGCCCAGCAGGAGGGGGACCCTCAGGGCGCTATAGTGCCAGGAAAACGAGTATGTTTTCCTGGCACTATAGTGGTCCTTTAAGTTTTGATAGTTCACCAGTATATTATGGTATCTATGATTAAGTCCCTATGTTTTGGATGAAACCCATCAGATGCAGGTGCTTGACTAATCTTTAATAAAGGTGTCACGGGAGCGTGAAAACGGTTTCACCAAGCTGGGCCTGGATCTTTTCATTTTGTATATAGGTATTGTGGGATCGTTATGTTTTTGGATGTTTAATTTGTTCTCATTTTGGTCCATCTGCCTAGAATCAATCATGAATATTCAACAAAAACAAACAAATCAGCATCATGCGTTTGGAGCACTATCCATCAAGCTTTCTCACCAACTACCAGTTAAATCTCTATTCACATATTTGCTAGCCATGTGGCTTTCACATTAGCCTAGCTGCCAAGCTTTAACTCACAGGTAGTGATGGCCCGAACGGTTCGCCACGTTTCGCCACGAACGGTTCGCCGCGGACTCCAGTCAGCAGACACATTCCAGCCAATCAGCAGCAGACCCTCCCACCTCCTGGACAGCATCCATTGTGAAGCTGCATTCTTAGTGAGCTGTCCAGGAGGTGGGAGGGTCTGGGAGGGAGGGCCTGCTGCTGATTGGCTAGAATGTGTCTGCTGACTGGAGTCCGTGGCGAACCGTTCGTGGCGAACCGTTCAGCGAACCGTTCGGGACATCACTACTCACAGGTAACCCTGTTTTTTTGGGGGCAAACTACAAGAAAGTGGTGTGATGTTGTCCACAGACTCTCTGCATCATAAACACAACGGACTGTCATAGTTATGGTGCTCACAAAGCCCCTTAAATGTTTTCTTAAACATGTATGTTATTAGAAATTACAGTCGTGTATTACACTATATCATAACAAATGAAAATACTTTTTTTTTTTAAGTATGAAATAGGCCACGAACCACTAAATTGAAATGTATATTTGGCTTGCTTTTTGAAATGTAAAAAACAAAAGTTGTTTTTTTTATATATTAGTGTTTTTTATATAAAAGTTGTTCTTTTTATATATTAGTGATTTCCTTTCCATACCAAATATACCCTACCCCTTATAAAGAATCATTCTAATTGCTATCACAACATAAATACAAAGGTTGACAGTGCACCCTGAGCCAGTTCTTAGATCTGAATCGTAACGTGGCTTAGAAATGCAGCGATTTGTAAATATCTCTCAACAGATAAATAGAGAAAGTTCCATGTTGCCAGCGGTTATCTGAATGTGAGTTTTATGATCAACATCTGCATGCTGCATACATAACTTTTTATCTAAGCTCAGTCTACACCAAGGTATGAGATCTGAGCTGTGGACCGACCGCAGCACATACCCCAGTTGTCTAATGCGTGGAATGTGCCATGGGTAGACTAATTCCAGCTATAGTTTGGCTTTTAACATTTCACAGAGCCGATACAGATAATCTTATGTGATGAATCACTTAACCATGATGTGTAGGGGTTAATGGGATACGAGGCTCTTGATGTTTCCCTATAAATAATGCATAGTGGGAAGTTTAAAGGCTTTTAAACTTTTTATTTCAACAATTTTTTTTTTAACACATTCTCTTTGTACTTAAAAATATTGGGAATCATTTTACCCCACATTTTACGGCCATCCAAAATATTACATATCTACTAAACTTGCAATGCCTCATTCATCCTGAATTTCAACGTAGGCAGCCTTGAAATGTGTTCATTTTGCCCCAATAAATATTTTTGGTAACATTATATATAAAGTGTAGGAATAGAGCCTTGAAAGCATAAATATATTTTAACCGTAATTTCCTCGAAATGTTTACCAGAACAAATCTACAATGGCAACATATAAAGATAATTCCACACAAAGAAAATCAATTCTCATTAAAAACAGTTTATGCCTCCGACTTAGCTCCTTTGCACCTGTCAGTCAGCATAGATAAAGCATACGGAGAGGAGGAGAAATTAAATAATATTTCTAATGATCGTCCACATTTGTGATGTGTGCCCTTAATGTGCCTACACTGAACTGGATTATGACGTAATTTGCTGAATCTTTAACAAAAACACGTTATGTTGTTTTTTAATGTGATGGTTCTCCTTTTTAGCTTATGAGCAAAACTGTTTTTTTCCTTATCTTCCCTGAGTGTTCCCTTGAAGAAAAATGTCACAAATGACAAAGTTTAATTTAAACTCCATGACACACGAGCCATGCTCCAAGTGGTACTTGGCATTTCATTTAGCTTTATAGATTGTCTACTTATTTCCAATGATTAATAGGAACAACTTCCTGATTCTTTCCCAATTGAATTGTTAAAGCATTGCTCATATGCTGAGCCCTTCTACTGAAATGCCAAACTATCTTAATATTAATGTCAGTGACTGCATAGGCCTATCCCTTGTGTTGTTACTCATTGTAGGTCAACGACATTGGCCAGCCAGTTGTGTTATCAATGTGTTCAAACACCCTGTACTTTTTTTTATACAAATATACAGATTTATTTAGCACAGTAACTGTTGTTACAATTTTAATTGATAGAACTTGTGCCCTAGTTTGTGTGTTTTCTTAAACCATGATTAAAAATTAAATTGTACGAATGATAAATAATCCACCAGCGGAGTAGTCTACTTTGGATTCGAGAATTTTAGAGCGGAATCTATCGTGAAAAAAATTACTTTTGCGGCATTGTAGCATATTATTACCTATGTTACTTTGAAAAAGCTGTAAGGGTCATAGCCCTTTACTTAAAAATATCTTAAATATAAAAAGGTTTTCATTCCCTTCTCAACCATCTCTTGATTACATCACTAAAAACACATCAATAAACAAGCATTCTTGACCCTCCTTTAAAAGACATAAATCCCTTTTTTACGTTCATTTCCCTTGATCCATGGGAGTGTCCATCATAAAGTCCACTTTGGTCGGAAGCCCTGCTCATCCAACCAAAGGCCACGCAGATAGCTACTATGCATGTTAATAAATCCTAATGTCATGAACAAATCTAAGAAATACGGATGTTCATATTGTGCATGGTGATTTTGTGTGATAGTTACCCCTTTAACAAGAGTGCAGATGGAAGTGTATGACTAGAGCTCTGCACCATCAGGCAACTCTAACAGATATTTTCAGCATCAATTGCCGCTGCAAAATCCCGGTACCTACCTTACCTTCTGCCGGAGACCCCCTACAAGAGCTAACCATGGGCGGAGAGAGGAAGTCATAGCAGGACTCGGCAGTAGCCTGATATTCCACAGCTGCACGGAGAGGGGCCTTTCACGTGCAGACGAGCCGCCGGAATCAGACTCCGACTCAGAAATTAGTGATCTGAGTCATGGCAGAGACACTGCACCAGTAACCAAGAAAGATCTTAAAGGGCTACCAAGGAACAATAATGCCAACATGGCCACTGCACTGGCGAAACACTTTGCCCCCATTAAAGCAGGCCTTGAAGACCTCACCGGCCGCATGGCCTCAATAGAGGACAAAATGGAGGATCTTACCACAACTTCCTCCAATCAGGATGTCGCCATCCGAGACCTTCAAGACCAACTGCGTAGTCTGGAAGACGCCAAGGAAGATTTAAACAACAGGTCTAAGAGGAACAATATCAGGATCCAAGGCCTGCCAGAAACAGTGACTGCAGACATGCTCAATGCAGCCATCAGAGAAACGTTCAGTGGCCTGCTCTCAGAAGCACCATCAGCAGAGATGCTCCTAGACCGGGCACATAGAGCCCTCAGGGCACCCTCTACACAAGCAAATCAGCCAAGAGACGTCATTGTGCGCCTCTAATACACTAATTATGGAAATGTCCTTTATTATAGTATAAAGAAATAATTTAATATTTAACAGTTAATGACATTTAATACAGTTTCTTCTCACCCCTCCAGCTTTTTTATGCAAGCATTTTTAATTAATATTTTTTAGGGGTACACCATTATAATTTTGTAAATGATAAAGGTAATAATGTTTTCCAATATCAATATAAAAGATGTTGCCTCTTTATGTTATATTATAATCTATTAGCTTCTCTCTCCTATTCCCTATTGATTTTTTTTGGACTGGTGATTTAAAGACTTTTGTTACAATTCATAAAGACTATGAAACGCATATGGTGCATTCCACGGCAGAATGCGGAAGTAAATTGACCTGAACGCACTGATTAAGGCTGTGGAACGCATGTGCGTTCCAATGAAGAAAAAGGAAGTAGAATAGTATAACTTTATGACGGACGCACGCGCGCACGCACGTAATTGACGCATGCATGCACGCAAGTACGAGCGTTCCAACTAGTGCGGCGTGCGGTCCACGGAACCTACTTCCGGTCCGACAGATGCTGGCAATTTCATCATTTGGACTTGTATAAAAAAACAAGAGAATATACTACAGACATACCAACTGAGGAAGCCAGTTTAACTGGCGAAACGCGTTTTGGGAGTACTTTGGAATCATTCTGAGTATTTTGATTCATTTCTATTTTATTTTATAATACATTTTAAGTTCAAGCTTTTACTCATTAAAATTTGTTTACACCGTCCTGTGGAGTCTGCAATTCCATTCCTACTCACATGTAAGGAGGAAGACATCAGGAGGAACATAAAGAGGGTGGTGGATCTCCCCTAGAAGATCCTAAGGCGCTTACCACTAGAGCCAAAGTGTTCTTTTGGCTCCACCTTTGTGAGTTACCCATCTCATAGTTTTTTCTTATCCTATTCATTTGTAATTATTGTCTACACTTAGATCTGTTACCATTTATTCACAGATTTTTTGACAATATTTGTCTTCCATATCTTTATATTACTGTTCATACAGGTAATCCAGAGCTCCACTTTTATTTTGTTTTATTTGCATAATACACTAATTACACTAATTACACTCGCTAGTCTGAGTAATGTTGAGTGGCCAAAATCCGTGGTCCTATGCCAAAGCTGGCCAAGAAGACAAAAGCTCACAGGCGCACAAGTTACACATATGGAGAGCACAACACCCCTCTACAAGAGACTACATGTTCTACTCGCACACTCACAAAACATACTCCCAAATTGACCACTTCCTAATCACCCTTAATGTGCTGTCCCAAGTAGCCGCTACTGACATAGGCCCGATCTTCTGGTCGGACCATGCCGACATCTCCTTAACATTAAAGGCCCACAACATAATTCGACCCTGGTTGTGGAGACTAAACCCTTTACTACTTCATGATCCTGAGGTGACAGAAGCCATAGCCAAAGAAACCTTGGATTATTAACACTCCCTCGACGAGCTACCCTATGACCTTATAGGCTGCGCACAAAACAGTGATCAGCGGTAAATTGATTAGCATGGCAACAGCGGGGAAAAAACAGAGCATTCAACACATATCCGATGCTATGGCGGAAATACACCGCCTAGAAAAAATACATAAACATGACTTGCAACCCCAAATTCTAAATCAACTGACTGCAGCAAGAGTCCTACTAAAACGACTCCCCATGGAGGATACTCCTAAAGCCCTCATGTGGCTCAACCAAACATTTTATGAACACGGCAACAAAGCAGACTCCCTGTTAGCAAGACGCTTAAAACAACGCATGCAATTGAAACAGATCTCACAAATCTGTACGGTGTATCTGTACAGTGACGGTCGCATTAGCAACCATCCGGATCAGATAGGACACACCTTCCTGACCTACTTCACAGAGCTATATAACCATTTGACCCGACACCAAACCACCTCGCAAGATATCACGCACCTAACTGCGGCATTCCTGTCCAAACTAAACCTACCGACCCTAACTGAAACGGCGAGCGTTCACCTGGTGGAAGAGGTCTCAAAGGAGGAACTAGCAATCGCCCTGAGGCTATTCAAACTCAACCAAAGCCCAGGCCCGGATGGCTTTGTGGCCCTGTACTACAAGACCTTCGGCCCAACCTTGTTGCGATACCTAGGTAGGGTGTTCAATGCAATGTTGAAAGGCGAAAAACTCCCAGACGACATGGTCACTGCCAACATTTGTCTCCTTCCAAAACCCGGTAAATCCCACGACGAGCCGGGGCACTTCTGTCCAATATCACTATTGAACGTTGATCTCAAACTCATGACCAAAGTGATGGTCAACAGGATCAACCCACTACTGGGTTCCCTGATCCATCCTGACCAGGTGGGGTTCATCCCACATAGACAAGCAATGGACAACAAGCAATGGACAATCTCACATAGACAAGCAATGGACAACACAATGGACAACCCACTGCAATCATCTCCCTAGACGCAGAGAAGGCGTTCGACCACCTTCTCTGGCCCTATTTAACCCACACACTTACATATCTTAAGTTCGCCACGCCTTCATAACGTTTCTTGAGGCCACATATCATATGCCCAGGGCCGTCTTTAACGCGGGGCAAACGGGGCAGCTGCCCCGGGCCCAATTACTCAATTTCTAGAAGATTGTTCCTAAAGTCTAATAAAGTGAGTACTAACCTGAAGTTATCTACCCTGATAAACTTGTAGAAACCAGTTGTAGAAATAGATGCCGAAGGCAGCTGTCCTGTGGGCCCCGCTGCCCTAAAAAAATAAATAAAATGTTTCCTGGCCGCTTTAGGCAGGCCCCGCACTGTAAGGAGTCCCACCGGGTGGCCCATGCACTTAGGGCCACCCAGTGGGCTTGTACCAGCAGGGGCCCGGTCGGGCGCTGTGGCCCTTTAACAGCGCGACCGGCCTCTTGCTTTTCGGCAGCGCTGGGAGGAAGTGAGTGCAGAACGTCACTTCCTCCCATAAAGAGCTGCTGTGCGGGAGAAGAAGGACCTGCACGGGAGGGAGGAGGAGGCAGTGAGGATGGGGGCTCCTCACTCACATCATCCTCAGGCAGCACACTGGATCCCAGGGATGCCACCCTCCAGCAAAAGGTAGGAAACTGGAGGGTGGGCTTAAAATGTAAATTTTACATGTATGTCAGTTTGTCTGTCCATGTATCTGTGTGTGTCAGTATGTCTGATAGTGTATGTGTCTGTGTGTGTCAGTATGTCTGTGTCTGTGTGTGTGTGTGTGTGTGTGTCAGTATGTCTGACAGTGTGTCTGTGTATGTCAGTATGTCTGATAGTGTATGTGTGTATGTCAGTATGTTTGACAGTGTCTGTATCTGTGTGTGTGTCAGAAGGTCTGTGTGTGTCATGATATCTGTGAGTGTATGTCAGTATGTCTGACAGTGTATGTATCTGTGTGTGTCAGTATGTCTGTCAGTGTATGTGCCTGTTTGTGTGTCAGTATGCCTATTAGTGTGTATGTGTGTGTGTCAGCATGTCTATCAGTGTATGTATCTGTGTATCAGTATGTCTCTGGGTGTGTCAGTATGTCTGCCAGTGTATGTGCCTGTGTGTCAGTATGTCTTCCAGTGTATGTGTGTGTGTGTGTGTGTCAGGCACATACACTGATATACATACTGATACAGGCACACTAATAGACATACTGACACACACAGGCACATACAATGACAAACATACTGACACACACACATAGGCACATACACTGATAGACATACTGACACACACACACACGCACATATACAGACATACTGACACACACACACACACACACACAAACACACACACACACACACACACACAGGCACTTATACTGATAGATATCCTGACACACACACACAGGCACATATACAGACATACTGACACACACACAGCCACATACGCTGATAGAGATACTGTGTGTGTGTTAGTATGTCTGTATATGTGCCTGTTTGTGTGTGTGTGTGTCAGTATGTCTATCAGTGTTTGTGCCTGTGTGTGTGTCAGTATGTTTGTCATCGTATGTGCCTGTGAGACCGTTTGTGTCAGTGTGTGTGTCAGTATGTCTATCATTGTATGTATATATGTGTGTCAGTATGTCTCAGTTTATCTGTCTGTGTATCTGTATGTGTCTGTGTGTTTATCTGTGTGCGTATCTGTATGTAGTCAGTGTGTGTATCTTCTTGTGTGTCAGCATGTCTACCTGTGTCTGAGCACAAACAATAAATACAAATACACCCTTCCATTCAAACTTCAACATTACATACAAACACACTCCTGCATTGAAAGTCAACACTTCATACAAACACACCTCTGTGTTAAACACCAAAATTATATATAAACAAACCCCTACATTCAAAAACCAGCACTACACTTAAATGTACACTTGTATTCAAACTCTAACACCACATACAAATACATTCACACAAACATACTCCATACAAAAACATGCTTACATTCAAACACACAAACACAGTGCTAAATACAAGCATGGGAAATTGGTAGAGCCCCAGCTGTCAATGCATTGTTGGAGTTGCATGACAGATAGGGTTCTACCTTCTTTCCAGCCTTGCAATTGGGGGTCCAAATGAAATTCTTGCACCAGGGCTCTTTCTACTTTAGTTCGCCCACTGCGTTGGGGTGGAGGCGTGATTGCATGCTAGGGAGTGGATCCAGGGGGCCCAAGCAAATGCTTGCCCAGGGCCCAATCAATATTAAAGACGGCCCTGCATATGCCTCAATGCGCGCTGCTCCTGCCTAACATTAACCCACCCAGATTTACTATCACTAATGGAACGAGGCAGGGCTGCCCACTCTCGCCCCTATTTGCCATATCGCTAGAACCACTACTACAAATGATAAGATCATGCCCCAGAGTGGAGGGGGTCACTGTCAGGGGACAATTATATAAAGTATTAGCATATGCAGATGATGTCCTTCTGACGTTGACAAATCTGATCACTTCTAGAGAAGCCCTGCTGCAACTGATCCACACAATTGCTAAGATATCAGGCTACAGGGGGCGGAGCCTGACAGCCGAACAGAGCGGTCGCACAGCAGATGAGCTCCAATAGCAACATGGGCACAGAGAGGGACCTGGAAAGCAGGGAGATGGAGGCGGGAGACCCGTCGCAAGCCCGAACACCCCAACTCTCGACCACGGGTGAGTCACCCAAAGCCTCAACAGGGGCCCACCCCAGGCTCCCCCCGCACCGCAACAACAAAGCAACAACAAAGGTCACCACAAATATCGGACGACCACTCACTTAGTGTCAGGGAGCCGCGGGCGGCGAGGAGGGGAGGCTGCACGCCACTTGCAGCACTCACCCTCAGTCCATCGCCGCCCGCGGTCTCCCCTCTGCTTACCTGTCGGCGAGCGGCGTCTCCTCTGTGCCGCTCGCCGCCAGCGTCCTCCACGCCCCCCAGCGGCAGCATGTATAACGCTGCACGCTGGGAGGTCCAGGAATTAAGTAAACGCCGGGGTCACGTGAGTGACCCGGCATTAAAGAAACAGTAACAACAATCACAGTGGGGGGTATAGATATCCCCCACGTGTGATTGTTAATTCTGATCGGAAGTTATCCAATCAGAATTAAACCAAGGGTATTTATACTTACCTTTCCTGTCCCTCAGTGCCCTGTTGTGGTCTTGTGATACCTGTAGCGTAGTGTTCTCGTCTTGCTCTCTGGTTACCGATTACTTGGCTCGTTATTCCGATTATCCTGTCTTCTCCACTCCTTTGACCTTGGCTTGTTTCTCGTTCTCCCGTTTTCTGGCTCCCTTTACTTGGCTTGTCTCCTGATTATTCTTAGAGTGCTAAGGTCCGGTACGGCACCTTTTCTGTGTGTGTGTGTGTGTGCCAGCGTGTTGGGTTCCACGAATCGTGACATTTAGACAGCCACCACTCTCCTCCCAGCAACAACCTGCAGCGTCGGCAGAGAACAGAGATGTAAGATGGCGGCGGAGAGGTCAGCACTTACGTCACCCATCCAAAGCAGCAAAGTGAAGGGGATCGGAGAAGCCAGGACTTCCTCAGGTGCCCAACACATCAGGAGGGACCCCCTGGACCCGTGGGCCTTACTGCTCTCCAAACCCCTAGACCCCTTCACTAGAGCTAAAAACAAACTGATAGCATGAGTAGCTTTTGCAGCACGCAGAGCAATAGGAGAGGTATGGTCAACACCATTTATACCCACACAATGAGTAATAGCTAAAAAAGATCCAAGACAGCATCGAACTTGACAGACTGACTTTACACATACACAACACACCAAAAACATTTCACAAGCTATGGGATCCATGCCTGGAGGGAGACACATCCCAACCGTGGTGAACGTTGATCTCAACATCCAGGACTCAACACACAGTATTCATGGACAAGTAACAAAGAAAGCTCTCCCACTGCCGAACTTGACCCCAAACTCAACTTCCCTCCAAAAGGAAGGGGCAGGGGCGCGGGCCTCGGAGATTGAGCCTCTCTTCTTACCCCTTCTTCTCTTTTCCCCAATTCTGTTTCACTTCTACATTCAGTCCCTTCTCGGGCTGAAAACCTACACAAACTTTCCATACCCCAATGACCCGATATAGACACCCTCCAGGCCTCGGACACAGACCAATAACAGCCCAACCAAAAGAGCAGGACCTGAAAAACCTATTTCTCAAATACTATCTACTAACATGTTTGCCTAATCCCTGCCAGCTAGCTCTAAACCGCTAACTCATATTTAGTATATGGTAGTCCCATCAGAAGCATTACCCCTGAAAATTAGGTGTACTAGTAATCTGGCTGGTTAACTCGATGGGTAAGTCAGCCTTGTGTTTCACATACAGAAGCATAAAATAATTGTCAATGAGCCAGGTATCACTGTTAAACAATCAATAATCTGTTATTGTGACTGCAAAGCAAGATGTAGATAAATATAAATTCTTTCATTTGAATATAGATTACAACCGAGGTTAAACGAGTTAATTAGGTGAAGAAGTGATAGAATGCATAGGAAGTTACAAAATATTACTATTCTACAAAATAGAACTAATTACATATAAAAAAAGCTACAAAAAATGTATTGAATGACATTTTTATTGCCAGATAAATCTGATATTGGAAATGAAATGTTTTTTTTTCAAGCATAATATACCTTACATAAACAAATATGAATACCGCACTCAAAAAATTGCAATGAAACTTATTGCTAATCCTGCATTCAATTTCAAAATATTTATTGTAATGGTTTTAGATAAATTCATAAAGATAATAGTATTTCATCATGGTAACACTCATTTAATCCTATATACATAAACTATTTACATATATATATACACACAGAATCCTCCCTCGTCCATGCTAAAGTTCATAATCTATATATCTATATACAGTAGGTAATGATCAAAAAAATAGAAAAAATAGAAAAAATGAAAATGAAAAAAAATAGAAAAAATCCAACCGAAAAAAGGGAAAAAAGAAAAGAAAAAAAGAAAAGAAAAAAAGAAGAAAAAATAATTGTAGAAAAGTAATACAGTCCTGATAAATAGCAGTCCAAAATATAGTGCACTATATGGTTCA
>OW240923.1:105441070-105452110 GCA_933207985.1 Pelobates cultripes
AGAGGCATCAGAAAAATAGTTGAGAGCAAATTTTATACCGATTCTAAAACAGGACAGGACATGCTTTCAACAGATCTTTCAAACTATCTACCAATCTCACTTATAAACGTAGACATAAAATGATATGCATCAGTCTTGGCAGAGCGGATAAAGTCAGTACTGTCCAATTTTATACATCAAGACCAGATTGTTTTTTTTTACCAGGAAGACAGTCCTGCAATAATACACGTAGAGTAGTGGATTTTGCCCAGTCTGGGGGGATTCCCCTTCTGACCCTGTCTGTGGATGCAGAAAAGGCATTTGACATGGTCAAATGGGGATATTTGAAGAAGATTTTTTTATTTCTTTCAGATTTGATTTGAGGGCTGGATTGGAGAGGTGATTGGTGCCTTACATATAGTGCCATCATCTAGAATAATCGGTCATGATTTCTGTACAAATTGGTACCGTATCTGTAAAAGAACTAGACTCCTCACTATCTCCATAATTATATATTATGTCATTGAATCTCTCACGATTAATATAAGAAATAATTTAGCGATTAAAGGAATCATTCTTAGAAACAGTAAATCAAAGATATGCCTTTAAGTGGATGACATACTGATAACCAAAACTGATCCGGAAATTTCCTTTCCTCACCTAATGATGGAAATTCAAAGTTATAGTGATATATCATGTGACTCAGTGATATACTGAAGAAACCAAATTTCAATCTCTCAAAAAAGATTTTAACTTTCAATGGACAAAAAAGAAAATCCAATATTTGGGTATCACAGTTACAGCAGATCCAAAGAAAGCAATGGAAGTAAACGTGAGGTTAAATATACTAGTACAATTCTTAAGAAAAGGCACTATTTGGAGATTTCTTGGTGGGGAAAAATGAATACCATTAAAGCATATATTTTACCCAAATGGGTATGTCTCTTGAAAGCTACCCTTGCGGGTTCCAAGGAACCAGAAAACTAACTGTGTGCTGACTTATAGTCACTAGAGTCTATCCGACTCCCTTTCGAAGGGCCCGGGACACCAAGGATCAATCTCTCAATGGAGCCTTCTGCCTCCACACTTCTAGGCCTACAGCCTCCTGTAGTTGCGGGCATACACCAACCGGCCTCTAGATCCTATTGCAGGTTGTGGCATTGTGCTCTCCTCTGTGTGTGCTCCTGGAGTTTCATCGGGGGCTGGGTTGTATCGGTATGCTGGGTTAGCTCGGCCTGATTGCTGCCGCTTCCAAATCCTCCGGGTGTGGGAGCTGTGCGTAGGCCAACGGACCTGAAGTGCCCGCTGCCTAAAGATAGACGGCTTCTTCTGTCCAGCGCCATCTTGTGTCTCAGGTGCAGTCGATGGGAGCCCCTTGACCATCCGAAGGCTCAAACTCTGCAAGTTATGCTGCAACGGGGTAGGGTGCCGAGGCACCGTGGGTATTGAAGATTGTTCAAGCTTCAGCCTGAAGGTACTGTACACTTTGTGAAACGTCTGTAAGAAGTCCCACTCGGCAAAAGCACGGATGTCGAGCATTTTATGACCTTCTGGTAGGTGCATGAAATACCTTCATGAGAGGCTAGATCAGTCAGTGTAGGCCGGGATAACCCCCACCGGCCCATAGAGGTGGTAACGGAGCCCAGATGGTAATAGGGCACTCCTCAACAAGAGACCGTCCGCTTCTCTCGTCCTGAGCCACCCAGTAGGCCTCAAGGGAGTCCACCACAGATGCACTTGATGAATGGGCTAGTAATTAGTCATGGTCTAATTGTGTGTGTGGCAGGGTGTTTGCCAGCTAAGATACACCAATCTTTTTCGGGATAATGTCCAAAGAGGTTGGTTATTAAGGCTTGTTGCCAGATATAAATGAGGAGCTCTGCCACTATGCAACTTTCTCCCTCGGCAGTCAGGCCCTGCCCCCCTCTGCTTCTTTTTTTTTTTTTAAATGTCTACTCATGATTTCCTTTGTTTTTTTTGGTGGAAGTGTTTGTCACTATTTGTTTCTTAATTAAAAGAGGCATTTTTTGGTGTAACGAATGCCATTCTTTACAGCACCTCAACACAAATCTATAATCCGATTTAAATCTTGCTACAGACAGCACATCCAGCGTGGTCAGCTGGACTCCTCTAGACTCACTGAGTCGATAGATGCCATTCCTTCTGGCACCCAACCAGCCTAAACAGAGGCGAAAAATCATGGCCTACCATGCGCTGACACTCCCAAGCCTGGAGGCACTGTTCTGTGGAGCCAAAGAAACTGGGAGAAGAACCAACCTCTACAGTGGCCGTTCCATCAGCCCACGTGCCAGCTATGGGCTGCCGCTCACCAAAACCGCATGCCGCGGCAGATGGCATGGATATTGGGGCCGTGCTACAGAGACAGCACACCGCCTTAATCGGCTCCCACAGAAACCCCACACTTTACGAATCTTCAGACCCCAGACGATCATTTCAAACTGTGATAGGAATTAAAACTTAATTCAAAGTGAATTTTATTTACTGGGTCACTGAATTTCCCAACATGTCACATTGTAGTGAATAACCCTGTAAGTGATGGAACATATACGTAAATGTGATTTAGAAAAAACAAAAAAAACCTAAGGGTCCATAAAACTATATATAAGTTTGTTGGAGTGGACTTAAGGATCAAAATAGAAACACTAACACAAATATAGCTAATTACTATACTAAGACAACTCAAAGAAGTATAGTCATTTATGGTTTAGCAATCAATTGCGCAGGTGAATGATTTTTAATCTTTAACATGTCTGTCATGACCAATTAGGAAAGCTCTTGTGACACAACCACCTGTTAAAGTAAATAGAATCCTTACATTTCATCACTGCTTGAAATAATGAGGAACGTGAGCAAGAGGTATTGATCTGAGGTTTGCTGAGCAATAACCCCGAATTGACCACTGGCTCTGTGACTGAGCGGTAGAATGTATGCAATAGTGCAAAACCCATCCTTGTTTTTGTGCAATATGTTAACATCACTCCATTACAGAATGACTAATATTAGCTTACTTATCAACGTCTGATCAATGCCTAATCATCCTTAATCATCCAGACACATCCTCATTGCAGGTGTTTTTCTATCACCACTGCCCTCTACTGGTCCTAAATGGCATTCCTTCACCTTTTGTAATCTGATAAAGTGTATCACGGCCAACACTTGTAGAATCAATGTTACAGCCAATGTCCTTTGTGTTAAAGGACCCAGTTTTTTTTAATTTATTTTTTTACAGATAAGAATCATAAATGCTAAAGTGTATTAGGATACATTCACCCATTTACAGAGGTTCACCTCCATTTTACCTTTCACTACCAGTTACAGTTTTACGGTTTTATAGCTGTTATATTGTTTATGGTAGATAAGTCTGGTGAGTAATGAGGCAGTGACAGGAGCCGCAGTACTTTTCGTACAATTAACAGCTCCTGATTATTGGCCAACAGCTCCATATAAAAAAAAAAAAAAAGCTTAATGACATTCCAGACAGTGAAATGAACGCTGTTGAAATTTTTTATACATATGCAATGTGTTTGCCTTTGTTTACTTATCTGTCTGATAATAAAATCAGATTTTATATTAGGACAGTAGCCTGATCTTTAACAGGGCCGGGCCATGATACTGAATCAATCAGCTCACAGTGACCTCAGGAACATTAAACTAGACCCGTAATATGTGAGGCATTTTACAGCCTGTTGCATATTTAGAGAACACTCAAAAGTGTAAAAAAATATTAAAAGAAAATATGTATGTTAGTAGAAATCAATTTTATGCTATAAAAACATTCTACCCTTTCTTTATTTTTTATTTGATCTTTAATGCTTGCGTGATGTCTATGTTTTTTAGGGTACACAAGGGTAGACCATAAAATCAATGCTTAATGTAAAAATGCATATATTCAAAGTTACCCTTGAAATACCAAAATCTCCAGAAATCTGACACCTGAAACCAAAAGGGACACTATATTCACCAGAACCACTGCAGCTTAATATAGTTGTTATGGTGTTTATAGCTTGTCCCTGCAGGCCTTTTAATGTAAAAGGAACGTTCCCCATAGAATGTATTGATGCAGTGCGTCTCTATGAGAAAGAGAAAGCATTGGATTGGCTGAAATCATCAAGTAAATGTGATGATCACAGCCATGGAGGCAGAGCCAGCTGCAGTGAGACTGACATGGCATGGGAAAAAAGGTGAGTTTAAATACCTTACCTTACTGAGATGCAAGGGGAGGCCGCTAACCGAAATAGTTAGTTTAACACTACAGTCAGGAATACATGTTTGTGCAGTATTCCTTTACGTTTTTGTAACTATTATACACTGCTTTCAGAAAGAGATATGCCATCTTAAAAATACACATAATGACAAAACAATATTTTCTTAAATCTTCCATAATATCAAACACCACCATCATAAATGTTACACAAAAAGTGGCACAAAGTGCAAAAAGACTGATAGATACAAAACTAGGATGATTTTTAAGGATGGGATGATTTACAATGGGTTGTAAAACTACAGATAATAGTCTGTCTAGGTAAGCCTGACGCAGCCAGGAAGGACAGAGTAAGCTCTTTTATATCCGGTTTTAAACTACATTTCCTGGAGACCTGGTCTAAGGTGACATCATAAGTGTCATTGAAGACTTGAGTCCAGAAATTGTATATATAGTTTTTTTGTTGCCCTGCGTCTAAAATGGATTGTTTGACTTAATGTTATTATCTTATTTACATTTGGATAATAATAGTTCATATATTTAGATAATAATACTGTCTGTTTTTTTTTATGTTGTGTTATTATCAGGGGATGATCAGTGCTACAGTAGGGGATGGCTGAATGGGTATTTATTTTGCATGTCACTGCTTGCTGTGTTGAGAGTAGGCCCTTAGTTACTAGCCAGTGCAATGGACTACCTATAAAGGGATGGTGACGCTTTGTCTGTCAAAGTTCTTTTTAGGATAAGAGACCTCAAGCACTTTTCTTTGAAAAATACTTTGATAATGGAGATATTATATGTTTGTTTTACATGTAAAGCGCTACTCTAAACGCCATGATCAATTGAGTGATTTGAAGTGGTCATGGTGCCTGGAGTCTGTATGTTCAGCATTTTGCTATGAAGCACTGCACATACAAAGTTTAAACCCTTTGCTGGCAGAGGTGTAACTCCCCAGCATCATGGGGGACAAGGGTTCCAGGCTGGTTAATGACAATTCTGTGCACATTTATTTGCACAGAGTTCCAATCATTGGCTGTGAGTGTTTAACTGATGCTTGCAGACATAGGCGTGCGCACGGTGTGTGCCAGGTGTGCCTGGGCACACCCTCATCCCCGCAGCACGCCTATGGATTGAGACCGGCAGAGGAGATCTCAGGATCTCCCCTGTCGGGTTATGCAGAGCCGGCTCTATCCGAGATCAAAGATCTACCTCACTGGCCCACAGCAGCATGGAGAGGACCCGGGGAGCGCTAGCCAGCCGTGGCAACGCTCAGATCTCGTGAGCGTGAACTCTAGCTCCGCAGGCTAGAGTTCACTCTCCACTGGACCACCAGGGATGGCAGCAGCATGGTCCCCTCTCCCTATAAAAAAGGTAAGAAGGGATATTAACTAATTTGCCCCCACCTCCACCCCCACAATCACCCATCACACACATACAGGACACACACAGCACCCTCACACACACAGCACACAGCACACAAACAGCACCCTCACACACGCATACAGCACCCTCACCCACACAGCACACACACACACATACAGCACCTTCACACACACAGCACACACACACATACAGCACACACACATACCGCACCATCACACACACAGCACACACACACACACACATACAGCACCCTCATACACACAGAGCACACACAGCTCACACACACACACACACACACACACACACACACACAGCACCCTCACACACACATACAGCACCCTCACACACACAGCACCCACACACATACAGCACACAAACAGCACCCATACACACACAGCACCTACACACATACAGCACCCTCACACACACAGTACACTAACACAACACCCTTACAAACACACTCACAGCACACAAACAGCACCCTCACGCACAGCACACTAACAGCACCCTCACAAACACACAACACCCACACACAGCACACAAACAGCACCCTGACACACAACACCCTCACACACATCACACAAACAGCACCCTCACACACACAGCACCCTCACACAGCACACTAACAGGACCCTCACACACACACAGCACACTAACAGCACCCTCACAAACACACACACACACACACACAAACACCCTCACCCACATAGCACACTACCAGCACCCTCACACACACATCACACTAACAGCACCCTCACACACAGCACCCTTACACACACAGCACCCTCACACAGCACACTAGCAGCACACACACACACAGCAGTGTATGCATGTGTGTGTTTGTGTGTGTATATATATATATATATATATATATATGTATATATATACATATATATTTATTTATATATATATATATACACGCAGCTTGTGTTTGTGCTTTAGGGTGCACACCCTAAGGCAGTAGGCTGCGCACGCCTATACTTGCAGACAATGAATGGCTGGTGGGATCAGCATTTGGCTTCTTAGATCTGGCCATAGAGGACCCATGGCATCAGGCAGAGTCCCAGTTAAACTGAGAAACTTACCAGGAAATTGGGCCAGGGTACTTCTCACATTCTAACTGCTACAACGGGCTGTAATGTATATTATTCTTGAAAAAAAACATTTAATTTCCAATATCAGATTTATCTGGCAATAAAAACGTCATTCAATAAAAAGTTTTGTAGCTTTTTTTATATGTAATTAGTTCTATTTTGTAGAATAGTAATATTTTGTAACTTCCTATGCATTCTATCACTTCTTCACCTAATTAACTCGTTTAACCTCGGTTGTAATCTATATTCAAATGAAAGAATTTATATTTATCTACATCTTGCTTTGCAGTCACAATAACAGATTATTGATTGTTTAACAGTGATACCTGGCTCATTGACAATTATTTTATGCTTCTGTATGTGAAACACAAGGCTGACTTACCCATCGAGTTAACCAGCCAGATTACTAGTACACCTAATTTTCAGGGGTAATGCTTCTGATGGGACTACCATATACTAAATATGAGTTAGCGGTTTAGAGCTAGCTGGCAGGGATTAGGCAAGCATGTTAGTAGATAGTATTTGAGAAATAGGTTTTGCTCTTTTGGTTGGGCTGTTATTGGTCTGTGTCCGAGGCCTGGAGGGTGTCTAGATCGGGTCATTGGGGTATGGAAAGTTTGTGTAGGTTTTCAGCCCGAGAAGGGACTGTATGTAGAAGTGAAACAGAATTGGGGAAAAGAGAAGAAGGGGTAAGAAGAGAGGCTCAATCTCCGAGGCCCGCGCCCCTGCCCCTTCCTTTTGGAGGGAAGTTGGGTTTGGAGTCAAGTTCGGCAGTGGGAGAGCTTTCTTTGTTACTTGTCCATGAATACTGTGTGTTGAGTCCTGGATGTTGAGATCAACGTTCACCACGGTTAGGATGTGTCTCCCTCCAGGCATGGATCCCATAGCTTGTGAAATGTTTTGGGTGTGTTGTGTATGTGTAAAGTCAGCCTGTCAAGTTCGATGCTGTCTTGGATCTTTTTTAGCTATTACTCATTGTGTGGGTATAAATGGTGTTGACCATACCTCTCCTATCGCTCTGCGTGCCACAAAAGCTACTCATGCTATCAGTTTGTTTTTAGCTCTAGTGAAGGGGTCTAGGGGTTTGGAGAGCAGTAAGACCCACGGGTCCAGGGGGTCCCTCCTGATGTGTTGGGCACCTGAGGAAGTCCTGGCTTCTCCGGTCCCCTTCACTTTGCTGCTTTGCATGGGTGACGTAAGTGCTGAGCTCTCCGCCTCCATCTTACATCTCTGTTCTCTGCCGACACTGCAGGTTGTTGCTGGGAGGAGAGTGGTGGCTGTCTAAGTGAGTGGTCGTCCGATATTTGTGGTGACCTTTGTTTTTGCTTGTGCTTAAGGAGGGTGCGGTGCGGGGGGAGCCTGGGGTGGGCCCCTGTTAAGGCTTTGGGTGACTCACCCGTGGTCGAGAGTTGGGGTGTTCGGGCTTGCGACGGGTCTCCCGCCTCCGTCTCCCTGCTTTCCAGGTCCCTCTCTGTGCCCATGTTGCTATTGGTGCTCATCTGCTGTGCGACCGCTCTGTTCGGCTGTCAGGCTCCGCCCCCTGTAGCCTGATATCTTAGCATATGTGTGGATCAGTTGCAGCAGGGCTTCTCTAGAAGTGATCAGATTTGTCAACGTCAGAAGGACATCATCTGCATATGCTAATACTTTATATAATTGTCCCCTGACAGTGACCCCCTCCACTCTGGGGCATGATCTTATCATTTGTAGTAGTGGTTCTAGCGATATGGCAAATAGTAGGGGCGAGAGTGGGCAGCCCTGCCTCGTTCCATTAGTGATAGTAAATCTGGGTGGGTTAATGTTAGGCAGGAGCAGTGCGCCTTGAGGCATATGCAGGGCCGTCTTTAATATTGATTGGGCCCTGGGCAAGCATTTGCTTGGGCCCCCTGGATCTACTCCCTAGCATGCAATCATGCCTCCACCCCAACGCAAAGTAAAACTAAAGTAGAAAGAGCCCTGGTGCAAGAATTTCATTTGGACCCCCAATTGCAAGGCTGGAAAGAAGGTAGAACCCTATCTGTCATGCAACTCCAACAATGCATTGAAAGCTGGGGCTCTACCAATTTCCCATGCTTGCAGGGTTGTATTTGAATGTAAGCATGTTTTTGTATGGAGTATGTTTGTGTGAATGTGTTTGTATGTGGTGTTAGAGTTTGAATGCAAGTGTACATTTAAGTGTAGTGCTGGTTTTTGAATGTAGGGGTTTGTTTATATATAATTTTGGTGTTTAACACAGAGGTGTGTTTGTATGAAGTGTTGACTTTCAATGCAGGAGTGTGTTTCTATGTAATGTTGAAGTTTGAATGGAAGGGTGTATTTGTATTTATTGTTTGTGCTCAGACACAGGTAGACATGCTGACACACAAGCAGATACACACACTGACTACATACAGATACGCACACAGATAAACACACAGACACATACAGATACACAGACAGATAAACTGAGACATACTGACACACATAAATACATACAATGATAGACATACTGACACACACACTGACACAAACAGTCTCACAGGCACATACGATGACAAACATACTGACACACACACAGGCACAAACACTGATAGACATACTGACACACACTCACACAAACAGGCACATATACAGACATAATAACACACACACACAGTATCTCTATCAACGTATGTGGCTGTGTGTGTGTCAGTATGTCTGTATATGTGCCTGTGTGTGTGTGTCAGGATATCTATCAGTATAAGTGCCTGTGTGTGTGTGTGTGTGTGTGTTTGTGTGTGTGTGTGTGTGTGTGTCAGTATGTCTGTATATGTGCGTGTGTGTGTGTGTCAGTATGAAAATCAGTGTATGTGCCTATGTGTGTGTGTCAGTATGTTTGTCATTGTATGTGCCTGTGTGTGTCAGTATGTCTATTAGTGTGCCTGTATCAGTATGTATATCAGTGTATGTGCCTGACACACACACACACACACATACACTGGAAGACATACTGACACACAGGCACATACACTGGCAGACATACTGACACACACAGAGACATACTGACACACAGATACATACACTGATAGATATGCTGACACACACACATACACACTAATAGGCATACTGACACACAAACAGGCACATACACTGACAGACATACTGACACACACAGATACATACACTGTCAGACATACTGACATACACTCACAGACATAATGACACACACAGACCTTCTGACACACACACAGATACAGACACTGTCAAACATACTGACATACACACATACACTATCAGACATACTGACATACACAGACACACTGTCAGACATACTGACACACACACACACAGACACAGACATACTGACACACACAGACACATACACTATCAGACATACTGACACACACAGATACATGGACAGACAAACTGACATACGTGTAAAATTTACATTTTAAGCCCACCCTCGAGTTTCCTACCTTTTGCTGGGGGGTGGCATCCCTGTGATCCAGTGTGCTGCCTGAGGATGATGTGAGTGAGGAGCCCCCATCCTCACTGCCTCCTCCTCCCTCCCGTGCAGGTCCTTCTTCTCCCGTGCAGCAGCTCTTTATGGGAGGAAGTGACGCTCGGCACTCACTTCCTCCCAGCGCTGCCGAAAAGCAAGAGGCCCGGTTGCGCTGTTAAAGGGCCACAGCGCCCGACCGGGCCCCTGCTGGTACAAGCCCACTGGGTGGCCCTAAGTGCATGCCTAAAGTGGCCGGGAAACATTTTTTTTTTTTTAGGGCAGCGGGGCCCATGGGACAGCTGCCTTCGGCCCCCAGGAGTAATTGGGCCCGGGGCAGCTGCCCCGTTTGCCCCGCGTTAAAGACGGCCCTGGGCATATGATATGTGGCCTCCAGAAACGTTATGAAGGCGGGGCGAACTTAAGATATGTAAGTGTGTGGGTTAAATAGGGCCAGAGAAGGTGGTCGAATGCCTTCTCTGCGTCTAGGGAGATGATTGCAGTGGGTTGTCCATTGTGTTGTCCATTGCTTGTCTATGTGAGATTGTCCATTGCTTGTTGTCCATTGCTTGTCTATGTGGGATGAACCCCACCCGGTTAGGATGGATCAGGGAACCCAGTAGTGGGTTGATCCTGTTGACCATCACTTTGGTCATGAGTTTGAGATCAACGTTCAATAGTGATATTGGACAGAAGTGCCCCGGCTCGTCGTGGGATTTACCAGGTTTTGGAAGGAGACAAATGTTGGCAGTGACCATGTCGACTGGGAGTTTTTCGCCTTTCAACATTGCATTGAACACCCTACCTAGGTATCGCAACAAGGTTGGGCCGAAGGTCTTGTAGTAGAGGGCCACAAAGCCATCCGGGCCTGGGCTTTGGTTGAGTTTGAATAGCCTCAGGGTGAT
>OW240923.1:105453794-105464778 GCA_933207985.1 Pelobates cultripes
CCTCTTGTTGCTATTTTATTAATAGTGAGAAAGGGGAGAATTCCTTTCCCTGAAAACTTTATAAAACACAGTAGAGTAGCCATCTTGCCCTGAAGATTTCATTTAGTCTAGGTTATTAATTGCAAACGCTACCTCTTCTTGGTGGATCTTTTGATTTCATTTCAGTCTCTGATCCGATTAAATTTTTAGAAAATTAATTTTGTTTAAAAAATTGTCTATATCTAATGTAGAAAGACTACCTGGTAAACTATAATTTTTCATTAATTGTTCTAAAAGAATTGCTTATTTCCTCTGGTGTCTGAAAGATGTTGTCCCCAAATATTTTTTTATGTATTGTATTATCTGATTTAATTTTTTTAGTCTATCAGTCAATAATTTGTTCGCCGTATTATTTCTGTAATTGTATTTGGTTCTTAATTTACATACATTGAACTCTATTATTTGCATTACTTTATTTTTTATCATATTTCGATATTAAATGATCGGCTTCTGCATTTCTTGAGTAAAGAAAAGAGCTCAGAGAGGCTGTGGACACATTTCTTTTTTCTTGACTTGCTAATTTGATCCAGTGACCTCTTATCACCAAAGATTTATATTAGAGGTTTCATTTGATAGAATGTCATGGTTCGATCAAGTATTATCTCTTATTAACGTTGTTTTTAATGATTTTATTAGTCTATTATCGATTCTAGCTGAAGAGCCATGGACTTGTGTGTAGAGTCTTGAACTCTTGCAGTCATAAATGTCACGTTTTACAGAGTCTATTTAATGAGGCGATTGTTTAACTATTTAGTTTTTAGTTTTTATCAGTCATGATAAGATAAGTCATGATCCAATAAGTTATCTAAAACAGGGTCTGCCACACAATTAAAATTTCCCATGATAGTAACATGCCTTTGCAATTACATACAGGTCCGACTTTTTTCAAGGTCATCGTAAGGGCTCTAACAAGGGCTATGTTGGGCAAATAAATATTAACTAAGGTATAATCTTAACCGTCTGCCCAATTAAGATAATAAATCTGCCCCCTGGAGTTTTTTCATTTTTTTATTAAAACGTATTATTAATTTTATCGCTCCCCTTAAGATCTTTTTAAAACTGTTATACTGACTAAAGACTAGGGACTAGATTTTATTATATGAGATATAATTCATTCTAAATGAAAAACTCTAGTATATTGATATGTTAGGGCACACAAAGGAAATAATGTCAAGTCAGAATATGACTGCTTGGAAAACAAGATTAATATACAGTGCTAGAGTAAGTAACTGTTTGAGGCTTGGCCCCCTTTTTTCTTTCTATGTGGGGGGGCTTTTTCTCTGTTGATTTCCATTAATAACCCTTCTACTGACCCTTTCCATATGCCAGAATTATTAAGGAAAAACATTAACACAATATAGGACGTTTTTCACATGGAGAGGAATGAAGTGGAACGGAGGTGGGGGAAAGAGTGGAATATCTACCAACCTGTTGTATTCGAAGCAGTCAGCAGAGCTGTAGATTAACTCAGGCAGTTAATACTTCTTCTCAGAGAGCCTTCTCTCTGAAGGCTCTCTGCCAGCTCCTCTCTCTGAAGGCTCTCTGCCAGCTCCTCTCTCTGAAGGCTCTCTACCAGCTCCTCTCTCTGAAGGCTATGCTCTCTCAAAAGGCTCCTCTGCTCCTCACTCACCTTACATGCTGCTAAAGGCTCCTCTGCCACCCAGCAAACAATATTGTTTTTCATTAGCTGGCTAATAGTGTACACTGTAGGACGCAGACAATCAAGTGTTGATGGCTGTTGAGAGGTAAAACTTGTGTTTTTATTGGCTTGCTAATAGTGTACACTGCAGCCAATCAAGATACTTGAGGTGAGGTTAATTATATTAAAAAAACTTCTAAGCAACACTTTGCTGCTCATCACTCAAGCTTCTTTCTGCATTTCTGCTGTTTTAAACAATGCAATTCAAAAGTTAACCACCAATGATATGGAGTTACTGTTTGAATTAAATGATTGAGCAGCAGACAGTGAATGTCTGCCACTTCAGGCAGCAATAATTTAGGCCATCATGGCACTTTTGGCACTAAAAGAGTTAAGGTATCGCACCTTTGTGCTCCCCTGACAGTAGGGGGACTACAGTACTGTCCAAGTCCATCCAATTCCCCCCTGCAGTACTGTCCTCCTTCCCCCTACAGTACTGTGCATCCATTCAATCACTGATGTTCTGGCACAATTCATAAATAAAGCCAGAAAAGGCAGGAGCAGCAGTCCTCGGGGAAGTGGCAGTGCAAAAGTGGCTGCAGCCACAAATGGTTAGTGCACTTAGTGTGCACCTCAGCTGATCCTGCCAGACCCTCCAGGCGGCATGTTGCAAATTCTTCCTTAGTGCCAGCGGCCCAGCACGATACCATGACAGAACGTGCCTCTCCTCCGAATTCTGTCTTCATTGAAAATAATTAAGCCAGACAGGCTGGCTGCTTACATCACTGACAGTAAGGTAAGCATCCTGCCTGTCTGGCTTCATGATTTTCAATGAAGACAGACTTCGGAGGAGAGGCAGTGCGGACAGGTCACCATAGGGTTAGTGCACCGGTCCGCAGTTGCCAGAATCCCCCAGGGGCCAGGCGCCGCAGCTGCATATCCTCACTCATGTCACGGCCAGTCGGTCACTGACTCAAGTTTAAACCGGCAGTCCAGCTCTGGCACGATATTGCAGTGCGGTCAGATAGAAAAGTGAAGTAAGCAGGGGCGGCAAAATGCTGCCCCTGATAAAGTGCCGTCTGGAGCCATGGTTCCATTACGACCTATGGACGGGCCGGCCCTGGAGATAAGGATATATCTGGGCATTGAACAGGAATTTTCCAAAATACAGTATGTCAATAGAAACAGTGCCAAGTTGAATGATACATACATTTAGAAAGCAAACACATCAGAATGAAATTAAGAAATATGGGTTGATTACTTAAGAAAGGGACAGGACATTTCTAAAGAACAATTTGTTCTTTTCTAAGGACAAGACTGAACGAAGATACTGAGAGCAACTTTAAACTTACTCACTATGCCAGTGGCTATAGATAAACAGATCATTTCAACATGCTCAGAGTGAGAAAATAGTTTATTCCTAAATGTGTAAAAGAAACTATACCTACTTATCTCTCAGGTGGCCAACTAGAATACAGTACATTGACCAACCAGATTCACCCAAAAAACAACCCTCATCATCCCTTTAAAGGACCTTATAATAAAAATGTTTGCTATCCTATTGAACATTAAAGGAACACGTCTGTCAATATGAGCAGTGCTGTATTTTTGCTGTGCATGTGCACTAGCATCCCAATGTTTCCAAATAGGAACACTGATGATCTCATCCAAAGAGGTGGAGCTTCACTGAGGAGACCAATGCGACGAGGGTTGAAAGGTAAGTAAATCACCTTTTTTAATCCTTGCAGCACTAGTGACAAGGGCACAATCTAAAATGTAATTATAGTCACGGCCGGACTGGCCCACCGGGATACCGGGAAATTTCCCGGTGGGCCGTCGGCACCTGGGGCCGGGCAGCCAGCTGGCTCACCTGCGGCCGCAGAGGGAGCTCCTTTGGCGGCCGCAGGGTTTGCTGGCTGTTCTTGCGGCCGCAGGTGGAGCTGGCTGTTGTGTCTCTGCTCCCCCGTCATATTCCGTCTCCCGTCTCACTGTGCGACGCGCAGGGGAGGGGATAGCAGAGACACAACAGCCAGCTCCCCCTGCGGCCGCCAGAAGAGCTCCCCACAGGTAGAAATTGTGTATGTGTGTGTGTGTGTCTGTGTCATTTGTGTGTGTGTCTGTCTGTCATGGTGTGTGAGTGTCTGTCTGTGTCAGCAATGTGTGTCTGTGTCATTGTTTGTGTCTCTGTGTCATGGTGTGTGTGTCACTGTCTGTCATGGTGTGTGTGTGTGTGTCTCTGTGTCATGGTGTGTGTGTCACTGTCTGTCATGGTGTGTGTGTGTGTGTCTCTGTGTCATGGTGTGTGTGTCACTGTCTGTCATGGTGTGTGTCACTGTCTGTCATGGTGTGTGCGTCTGTCTGTGTCATGCAATGTGTGTCTATGTCATGGTGTGTGTGTGTGTGTCTGTCATGTAATGTGTGTCTGTCTGTGTCACGGTCTGTGTGTGTCATGGTGTGTGTGTTTGTCTGTGTCATGTAATGTGTGTCTGTCTGTCACGGTGTGTGTGTGTGTGTCTGTGTCACGGTCTCTCTGTGTCGTGGTGTGTGTGTCTGTGTGTCACGGTCTGTCTGTGTCATGGTGTGTGTGTGTGTCTGTCATGTAATGTGTGTCTGTCTGTGTCACGGTCTGTGTGTGTCATGGTGTGTGTTTGTCTGTGTCATGTAATGTGTGTCTGTCTGTCACGGTGTGTGTGTCTGTGTCACGGTCTCTCTGTGTCGTGGTGTATGTGTCTGTGTGTCACTGTCTGTCTGTGTCATGGTGTGTGTGTCTGTGTGTCACGGTCTGTCTGTGTCATGGTGTGTGTGTCTGTGTCACCGTCTCTCTGTGTCGTGGTGTATGTGTCTGTGTGTCACGGTCTGTCTGTGTCATGGTGTGTGTGTGTGTGTGTCTGTCTGTGTCACGGTCTGTGTGTGTCATGGTGTGTGTGTGTGTGTTTGTCTGTGTCATGTAATGTGTGTCTGTGTCACGGTCTGTGTGTCTGTGTCACAGTCTCTCTGTGTCGTGGTGTTTGTGTCTGTGTGTCACGGTCTGTCTTTGTTATGGTGTGTGTGTGTGTGTCTTTTTTAAGGTGTGTGTCTGTCTGTGTCATGGTGTGTCTGTCTGTCATGGTGTGTGTGTGTTTCTGTCTGTGTCATGGTGTGTGTCTGTCATGGTATGTATGTGTGTTTTTACTCACTTTTTTTTTCTTTTTTTAACGTTATGCTGGTCTCCCCTCGCCTGACCCTGCCTCTACGGCTGAGATCATCAAGCTTGATGATCTCAGCCAATCCGCACTGACACAGGAAGCACCTCTAGTGACCGTCTGAGTGTCTGTCACTAGGAAGCAATGTAAACACTGCCTTTTCTCTTAAAAGTCAGTGTTTACATTGAAAACCCTGCAGGGACAGGCTATAGACACCAGTACCACTACATTAAGCTGTGTGTGTGTGCGCACGCTTGCTTGTGTGTGTGTGTGTGTGCCTGCTACTGAGTGAGCTTGTGTTTTTATGTCAATAACCTTATGTATGAGGCTGTGTATCAATCAGCTTGTGTCAGTGAGATTGTCTGTGTATGCATGTGAGTATGCTTACTGTATAATTAAAAATTTTACTCTGAAAGGACCAATATTTTATATTGGAAACAGCTATATATATATATATATATATATATATATATATATATATCCAGAGATAGCACTCCAAGGACTAATATAAAATATAACTTTTATTACCTCCACTAAAACAACACAAGGTCAACGTTTCAGTTTGATCCCCTCAAGCTTTCGTCAGAAGATGTCCTGACGAAAGCTTGAGGGGATCAAGCTGAAACGTTGACCTTGTGTTGTTTTAGTGGAGGTAATAAAAGTTATATATTTTATATTAGTCCTTGGAGTGCTATCTCTGGCAATATTTTTTGCATTTTTGGCTGACAAGCACCGGGCATTGAATATTGAATTGGTGGAGTGCAAGATCCGTTTGTTTTTATATATATATATATATATATCTCAATCATCTAGGGTTGCAAGACATAGCCTTACATATTACATGCGACAATATATGGCGCAATGACTTATGGGGCTGGCATAGATTTTTTTTCCAGGGCTGCTTTGGAATCCCCAGTCCGGCCCTGATTATAGTTCCCAATTCTATTGAACTGAATTAGAAATATTGACTTTTTTTATTTCTATTTATTTTTTATAACAAAAAATTTTTCAGTTTCAGTCTTGTTATTCCTTGTCCACTATGGCTTTTGTGCTTCTACTCATGGGCTTCTTGAATATTTTTTCTACTGTTTTTTTTTTATTTTTAAGAATTTTTACTTTTGTTAACTATTTGAAAGCGTAAACAAAAATAAGTGATATAGGATCATCTTTAGAGCTATATTGCTGTCAGTGTTGTGGGAACATGCATGATGTTTGTGGTAGTATGGTGTAAAGAACTCACTCAAAAGACTATGATCTACTAAGCTCCCCCTTGCTTATCCTACTCCCTTGTGTGTATATATCACCCAGCACCCCTTTATCCCTAGCCAGGAGATGTTTACAGAGAGCCAGAGTATCTAATCGCTATCAGCAGGAGTTACCTAGGTTTGTTCTGGAACTCCGGCTCAGCTTCAAGCAGCACATTGCCCTGGCCCTTTTGTCCCTTGTTTTACTCCAACCTCCTGACGGCCTGGAAAGGTGCTTCTTTGATGGAAGTTACTACCTTAGGACAGACAATTGCTTCCTATAACCATCAGGGACCCCTGTCTCTAGGAGCTGGTGCTCCCGTTAATTCACCAATGAAAGGTCCCAACCGCAAGGAACTATTTTCGGGCAGAACTATTGTAGTGGTTGGGTAAATTTTTGACCTGATGGCTTTTGGACAATACTCCATGGATCTGAGCACCATTTTCACATAATGGGCGCTCAGATCTGACCTTTCGGGGGATATACAACATGTAGGGATACATTGTTGTCTTATGTATGTTGTAGGTTTTTTTCCTTGTCGTGTTCTCTGTATCCAGGAGATAATTAGTTTAACAGTGAGCTGACTCAATTATCTCCAAGACACGGAGACGCCTTGGCATGCTTACCATGTTGTGAATGGAGACCACATGCTGGGGCTCTGTGTATGTTTTTCCAATAAAACCAGTTGTTTTACCCATCATCAAGTCTCAACTTATGTTTAGGTATGCAAAAACTACAACACACTACTGCCTTGCGGGATCTGGGAGAGAGCTACGACAAAGGTACCACTTTGGGTACAGGCACTCCGTTACATGTGGGTAGCTGTGTATGATGTTTTGGGCATGTGTGGGTAACTGTGTATGATGTTTGTGGTATGTGTGGGTAGTTGTATATGATGTTTGTGGTATGTGTGGGTAGCTTTGCGTGATATGTATGAAAGTCTGTGCCCAGCATCCTTATTATAATATTTGCTAAAAAAATACATTTTTTAATATTTTTGTTAAAATCTCAAGAACTAAGCAACACGAGTCATGTCATCAAGAGGAGCACAAATATCTTTAGAAACCTGGGTCTCAGAGTAGTTTTAAAAGACACTATTCTGAAAACATTTGGCATTCTTTAAAACAAGAAACAAAAACTATATTGTATTAAACTTTGAGATTCTCTTACTAGTGGTCTACTGTAATGGAACTCCGGCTCTTTTCCTATATGCTCTTTTAGACATCTCAGGAACTAGTAGAACCAAGTAATGTGAGGGACCAAGGAAGTGTTTAAAGATCTTCCATGCCCTCCTCCCCTCTTCCCCTTCCCCCCAACTACCTCTCTACCTTCATATCTAAATTCATGTGGGACTGTATATGTGGATAGACAAAAATACATGTAGATAGAAAGATAGATGATAGATAGAAAGATAGATAGATAGATAGATAGATAGATAGAAGTTATTAGGAAGGAAATATCCTTGTGCGGTATTAGATGGGAGTAGAAAAACAAAACAAAAACACAAGATTTATGAGATGTGTTTTTCAATAACTGCATGTCATTGATAATAAACAAAATAAATATTTCGGAAAGTATCTTTACTTATCAGTTATTGAATTAGTGCAATAAAAAGCACAGTTTTATTCACTGATAAAACAGACGCCATTCTGTGCTTCTGGAATTTACTTGGCTAGGTCCTCACAGAACACATCAAGAGCTCTTACTTCCCATCATGCAGTTGCTATCAGTAAACCTACTAATTTGTCCTTAAAGCTCTAATAGGTTTTTTAATTTGCAACAAAAACTGGGGCAGTGTTGGCCCATCTGCCTCTATGGACTTGCCTCTTGTGCTAAATGAATTAGAAGCTGACTAGTACTAACAGTTATAGCCTGTTTTCAGAACTAGTGCCAACTAAATGAATATAATGCTGATCACAACTCACAGAAAATACCTGCAAACTAACAGACAATTAACAATGTCCATAAGACAACCATTATGTCCTCCATTTAGTTTGTGTACATATGTAGATGGATGGAAATGGCTAATCGTACCTGTGATAATTGATTGCTGCTTTATCCACAGAGTTTACACTTAGTAGAAAATTCAAAGGTAAAAATCAATAAACATGTTTTTCCATAATTCGAATTCCACCGATAAATGGAAAGATGGTTTACAATGATTGGCAAATATAGAGCTATAGAAATTAAAGTCATTATCATGGCTTCTCCAAATTCGCTCAAGGGATTTACTGCTTTTTATACAAATGCACACATTTCAATCCTGCACTGGGACATTTTTAAAAGTATAAACAATATCGAGACAACACAACTGCTTATTAAAAGTAAAAATGTAAAACGGTGCTGGAATATATTACACTATTTATGTCCTTCTATTGCCATATGTGTTCATAATTAGAGTTTAAAATATTATCTATCAAGAACACATTGTGTGGTGTTTTACGGCCTCTGACCAAACGTACTGAATTTACTATAAAAAATAATTTTGAGATTGACTTTTGAAACAGGTGTGGGATTTTATCTATATTGTGTTACAATTATTATTTTTTCCTGTACATGCGTTTTCCTTGTCATTTTGCTTTTTTTGTGAACTCTGATAATAAATGGGAGGGCAAACTAAAAGGTAGAGGTGATATATTATTTATTTATTTATAAAATATTTTACCAGGAAAGATACATTGAGATTTCTCTCGTTTTCAAGTATGTCCTGGGTCCACAAAACATTACATTGATATAAAAGGGTACAATAAAATACAGAAACAATATTAATACACAATATATATATAAAATTTAACATAGAACAGGTAGGAAATATATAATCAACCATGAGACATGCATTTTGTTTTGAGTTATGTAGAGACGGATCTCTTAAAGGACTCTAGGCTTGGGGAAGATTTAAAAGTGTGCAGGGGGTCGTTCCATAATTGCAGTGCTCTGTAGGAAAAGGAGGATCGGGCTGCTTTCTTTTTGTATTCAGGTAGACTAAATACAGTGCTGGTATTGGATCGGAGGTTATAGGAGGAGGGAAAAGCCGAGGAGAGTTTCCCAGAAAAGCTCTTAAACACAAGGCTGGAAAGATGAAGGGTGCGTCTGGATTCTAGCAACAACCAGTTTAGTTATTTTAGCATGTCACAATGGTGGGTCCTGTAATTACATTGTGTTGAGTTTATTAATGTGGGATATACTACATCCCCATAATCAATGATTGGCATCACCATTTGCTGTACAATCTTTTCCTTTACTGTAGGGCTTAGGCAGTTTTTGTTTCTGTACAGGGCACCTCGTTTTGGATAAAGTTTAGATGCAAGCTTTTCTATGTGGAGGTCAAAAGATAGATTGGGGTCTAACAACATACCCAAGTATTTGAAAGAGTGGACTGCGGTCAGTGTGCTAATTGAATTAGTTTTGATGGATAGGTAAGAATTGTGTAATTTGTGTAATTTAGGTACTGTTCCAAAGATCATTGTGACAGTTTTGTCAGTGTTTAGGAAGAGTTTGTTTTTAACAATCCACTTTTCTACCTCTGTAAACTGGTCTTGGAGCACAGCCTCAAGCTGCGGTAGATCGGATTTGCTTGCATAGATTACAGTGTCGTCTGCGTACATGTGTACATTTGAGGATTTGCAGACATAAGGCAGATCATTTATAAATAATGTGAATAGTAGGTGTGACGGTAGTAGTCAATATCACCGTCTAGTTTTCCTTTTCCCAATAGCAGAGTAATCCCAATAATCCACGAGAAGAAATATCGCTGTAATCGCCAAATAATCCACACATGAGCCAAGGCTTAATGCTGGAACAAGTCTGATTTACTGGCACACAGAACTCACAATTTATGCAACACAAAACTCCTCCTCTGGGCCAGGCTAGATAATGGAGTTTCTACAATACACAAAGCTCAATTATCTGCTGGCCAGAAACATTACAGTTTTCAACAATTTCAGAAAAGTACTTTTTATATTACATACAAACATAATTTTAATATCCCTGGGTAGCTGCTGGTCTGGGGAGCAACATACTTAAATTTCACGAAAATCCGTTCGGTAGTTTTCGTGTCGCGTCGTGTGGAGGTTTGACCGGCTCCCTGCATGCTGGTATCCGATTTAGAGTTCCATGAAATTGGGACTAAAAGCCGGTCTCCGTTCGCATCAATTTACACGAAAACTACCAGGGTTAAGATACAGAGAGTTCATGGAAAGTGTTCCCCTCATTCGGTAGATTGAATTATCCGAACGCCGTTCGTGGAAATAGGTCAGGCGCGACTTCCATGGGGGACCGGGTCATGCTGGAGGGCTATGCCGAAAATAGTTCCAGGCGGTCGACGCTTAAGTCCCGCTGACTGGCCGTTTGGGAGTTTAAGATGGCCGCCATCCATTGTTCTTCGCCACGTGTTCGGCTCCCGAAATGGCGGCCACCCGGGAACTCTCAATTAATTTGCGGTTACACACGATTCTATGTTCTAATTGCTACCCAGGGTGGTCCTTGTTCGGTAAAATAGTGATTTTACCGAACAAGGGATTTAAACGTACAGAAAAAAACGAATGCACCAGTAATACAGGTAATAAATCTCACGAATACAACAGCAGGGAGAGAAATATAAATTAATTGAGGGTGATTCTTCACAGTAGGGGGCCGAGAATGGAATCTTGGGGAACACCACACGTGGCAGGGAGAGGGAGGGAGTCTCTGTCAGAAATGGCCACATTTTGCAATCAGTCTGAAACATACGATCGAAACCAGGTTAGCGGATGATCACCAATGCCGAGTTTTTGAGTTTGTGCAGTAGAATGTCATGGTCTGCTGTGTCAAAGGCCTTTGCAAAATCAAGGAAAATAGTTCCACTTAGGTCTCCTTGTTCCATGCCAGTTTGGATGTCATT
>OW240923.1:105464878-105560948 GCA_933207985.1 Pelobates cultripes
AATAAGTAACAAAATAGCCTACTATAGAATCGTACTCACAAAGGAAAAGTAAATTAGAGGCATATACCAATATCAGTGCAGACTTGAATAAGTCTTTATAAGAATCTTCATCAGCTCGACAATATATAGAGGAGAGAAGACGGCCATACACCACTTTTATTAATAATGCACTTACAGACTTATACAAGAAAACAGCATTTCACAGGTTCTTTCACAGACTCAATCCCACCCCTCATAAATACACCACTGCAGGTATACCACATTGCAGAATGGATGGGTGACTAGATTCATTGTTAAGTTTGTGTGAAAAAATACAGAGTAAGTGACACAATGAAATCAACAAGTCCTATGCGTTTCATTCATTTGCATAGACATCTCTAGGCATATACACTATCTTTCTTCCGACTGTACATCTTCTTCCTCATAAAAGCCCATTTTTTCCCCTGGATCCATTGTAACTTCACCCTCTCAGTGTGAGATGTGACCAGACTCAGTATACATCATCTTGAATCTATAAATTAGTTTCTCTTGAAACTTTATAAAATAAGTCAAAGGGACACCCTGTTAATGTCCTCTTTCATAACCCTGAAGTTGTCAGGTAAACTTTGAAATAAAATTCAGTTATGAGATTTAAAGGGTTGTCGCCCACTGTAGTGGTTATGAAACCAGGAGTACCATGGCCCCATGAGGAAAACCGCAAAGGATCCTTTAGGATTGTGGCGTGTATCCAACTTCTGCAGAGCTGCAGGAGCCAGATACTGGTGCCAATGGCCATTCATTGACTCAGAGCATTAGCAGACTGCACTCAGCCAGTGAGTGCAGCTCTGTGCATAGAAGTATGCACAGAATTGACATTAGGCAGCTTCCAGAATCCACATGTAAGGCCAGAGTAGCTGAATTGAAAGCACAGCTGACCTAGTTAATTATTCCAGTTCGGCTATTTTCACCTTAAATTTGACTTTCACCTTGATTTCTCACGTTAGTGAATAACCCGGACAGACTCCAGGCACCATGACCACTTAAAATCACAGAGTAACTCTTTAAATCAATGTTTATATTTTTCATTGGGATGAAATATATTTTATTCAAAATAAGAAATGTCTATATATATATATATATATATATATATATATATGTGATCATGGTACTGGGAGTAACCCTTTAAATGCAATATAAATCAATGTTTATATTTTTCATTGGGATGAAATATATTTTATTCACAATAAGAAACGTCTATGAAATCCCAGCCATTTGCCTCCTTTTTACATGCAGCATGCTACAAGCTAAAATAGGATGTATTTTATTTACGACGCAGGCTTCCAGGTGAGTTGGACTGTTTGGCTGATTGACTCATGAGAGCGTGTTACAGCAGTGTGGTATTCACAGGCAGAGCAGGTGCTTGGGATGTGATGCATTGTTCTCTCACTCCGAATGGAATGTGTCTCCAGTTTCAGCTGGAAGTGGCCTATCAAGCTGTGCTTACAATAATCAACCACCTCTCGTCAATCGTACCCAGGTTTTACACCAAAACCTTTCCAATCCTATGTCAGTGACTACACTGTAATATACTCAATGTTCAATATCCATTCGTATTACCCATTTTTTTCAAGTGTTGAGTTATACTTTGCAAAATGATAATCGGTAAGACCTAGTTCAGTTCAACTTGCAACTGTATTCACGCATGAACAAGCAGAATTACTCAGAAATATTTTGAGCAGAGGTTTCTCAGGTAGGAACAATAGACCAGGTTTCAAGACAGGGTCTCTCATTTCAAAAAGGAAGAAACCAGGGAGGCTAATCTCAGCTACAAAATATTTTTTTTCTTTGTTGTTTCTGTTTTCAGTATCTGAATTATTTTAAAGGACCAATAAAGTCACCCTGGCCACTTCATTGAGATGAAGATGTCTAGGTGCAGTAGCCCTGTCTATTTAACCCTGCAAATGGAATGTTTACATCTACTACTGACAGCCACTAGAGGTGCTTCCACTACACTGACCCAGTAAAACTAGTTCATCTGATGCAGAAGCCCCCATAAGATTATGGGTTTCTAGGTAGGATTAGATTAAATACTTAGATTATGGGTTAAATTGTGGGTAGGATTAAGGGTTGGATTATGGACAAGATTAGGGTCTGGATTAGGAGGAAAGGTATATGTGGGGCAGTGGCATACTAAGAGGGGGCGGTCCGCCCCGGGTGCCACTGGGTGGGGGGTGCCATGACCCTGGTGTGGGGGCTGTGTGAGCTGTGGCCGCACAGTGCCACATGGTAGTTAGGGTGCCATGCGGCCAGAACAGCTCACACACGCAAGGAGCAGCTGAACTGGCTGCACGGAAGGAAAGTGGGGGCGGGGCTTAATACGGCCCTTACTAGCTGCTGTTACTGCTGAACATGGAGGTGCAGCAAGAAGGAATCCCTGCCTCTCCACCTAACAGGTTTCAGGAGGGCTCCAGTGAATCAACTCCTCCTCCAGCTCCTGTCTGTAAGTAATAGTGTGACTGTGTCTGTAAAACTGTCTTCCTGTAACTGTGTTTGTGTGTGTGTGTCTGCATGCCTGTAACTGTGTATGTGTGTGTGTGTGTGACTGCATGCCTGTAACTGTGTTTGTGTGTGTGTGTGTGTCTGCATGCCTGTAACTGTGTGTCTGTGTGTCTGTCTGCCTGTTACTGTGTATGTGTGTGTGTGTCTGTGTGTGTGTGACTGCATGCCTGTAACTGTGTATGTGTGTGTGTATGACTATATGCTTGTAACTGTGTGTGTGTGACTGCATGCCTGTAACTGTGTGTGTGTGTGTCTGTCTGTAACTGTGTATGTGTGTGTGTGTGTGTCTGTGTGTGTGACTGCATGCCTGTAACTGTGTGTGTGTGTGTGTGTGTGTGACTGCATGCCTGTAACTGTGTGTGTGTGACTGTCTGCCTGTAACTGTATATGTGTTTGTGTGTGTGTGTGTGACTGTCTGCCAGTAACTTAATATGTGTGTGTGTGTATAACTGTGTGTGTGACTGTGTGACTGTCTGCATGTGACTATGTATGTGTGACTGTCTGCCTGTGACTGTTTGATGTTGCCTGTAACCGTTTGACTATCTGTCTGTAACTGTGTGCATGTGACTGCTGCTGCCTTTTACTGTGTGTGTGTGTGTGTGTGACTGTCTGTCTGTGAGTGTGTGTGTGTGTGTGTGTGTGTGTGTGAATGTATATGTGATTGTCTGCCTGTAACTGTGTGCATGACTGTCTCTGACTGTATGTGTGACTGTCTGCCTGTAACTGTGTGTGTGTGACTGTCTGCCTGTAAATGTGTGTGTGGGGCTGCAGGGATTTTGTAGAAGGGGGCAGGGGATTTGTATTGGGACAGGAGTCTTTATAAGGGGATTTGTAGATGGAGGTTGCAGGGGTTTTGTAGATGGGGGGCAGTACAGGATTTGTAGACGGGGCGGGACAGGGGTTGTAGGAGGGGGTGGGGCACACAAGGGTTTTGTAGAAGGGGTCTGACAGCGGTTTTGCAAAGTTTCCAAATTTGTTCAATACATAAAAAAAAAGGAACACATTTAAATTTTTTACAGGTTTTTTTTGGGAGGGTGGGGAAAGAGGGGGGAGGTGAGGGGGTGCCAAGTCCAGGATCCACCCCGGGTACCAAATGCTCAAGGTATGCCCCTGATGTGGGGTATTGTTGTACACGAGAGCAGTAACAGAATACAAATATGTGTTTGAGTGTTTGCTTTGCAGTGGTGGGACACGCTTATTCTGTGAATTTCCCCAAAATAAAATATATGTGGAAAAGAACATACAAAAAATAACTAATTTGACCTAGGTTTTTGATAAAATGATTAAATGAAAAAATGCCAAATGATATTGGGGGGCCGCCGAGCTGACTGGGAGCAGACTCTCATGACTCCGAGCCCGAGCGCTGAAAAACGGCATTAAACATATTTTTCAACATATTGAAATGGAGAATCACCCCAGCTCCAATTTGATACCAGATAAATATCAACCGCATACCGGGAGCAGCAAAGCGGACAAGCGCAGCCTACCCGCCATCACAAGCCTGGCCATCGGCAGCACTTGAGTGAGATCCGGCAGCCGACAATCTACCCAGATGGGAAAGCACACCAGAGACACCTACCTCCGTAGAGGGCCATGCTGGTGCAGGGGGGCGGTGCGGTGGATCCGCTTCCTCAGGGACCTGCACATTGGACTTTATGTATACTTCTCTGGCTGTTGAGTAATGACCCTTTGTCCCGCTGCAAACCATCTAAAGTTCACCCCATTTATTATTTCCTTTGTTTTTATTTTATTTTATTTTATATATACATATATATATATATATATATATATATATATATATATATATATAACTTTTTTTCATGCCATTTCAGATATTATTTTAATCTACGATTGTCAATATTGCAATAACTGGAAACGCAAAGTCCTGCATATCACTGTTGCTTCGGCACAATGTCCTATCATGTTCTACTAATGTTTGAAGTGGTTTATATTTTAGTCTCACGTCAACTTAATGCGATCACATGACTACGTTCCATGCCGTAATGTGCTGAGTTTCGCATTTACCCTTGTTTCATTTAGTTCTGTCTTATATTTGCTTGCGGTAAGACTTCGAGGGCACAGTAATATGAGTATATAAGAATGCCTGGTTTATTTTTTATAGGGCTGTGTTTTAGCCATTATGCCAACTATAGTAATAATGCACTCTCTACTAATGTGAATGCTATTTGACACATACTTAGGTCCTTTGTTACCTGGAAACGCAAAATCCCACGTATCACTGTTGCTTCAGCACTTGTTATGTTACGCTTACGTTTATAACCTTTTCCTAAAACTACCTGCACAATAAAAAAGTATTTAATACAAAAAAAGTTATAACAGAAACAAAAAAAACAAAAAAACAAGGAAAAGTTAGAAACAAAACCAAACTATATCTGTTTTCCATAACGTATGTACTGTTGTGATGACCTCAATAAAAACCTAGCCTGGGGGATGAACCTTCTGCACATGTAACTTTTGTGTAGATGTTATGGATTTTGTGACTTCTATAAAAGTTGTAATCTCAGCATGCCCAATTTTGCACGTTTAGATTTAAACCGTACTTCATGTCTTGCAGTTTTTGTTCTATAACTTCAAAAAATTTATAGAAATCCTACACATATTGGGAATTCTAACAATCAGTACTAATTAGTAAATCTATATTGAGTACCGGTAAGTTTTCTTTAGTTGCACTGGGTGTGTAAAAATGATAACATTTTAAACTGTCCATTAAAAAAAAAATATTATTCATATTTAATATTGTGTTATGTATACATATAGAGTGTCAAAAGTAAGCACAATTTCTCGTTTAAAAAAAAAAAAATTTAATATTTATGGGTGCACTTAAACAGAAAGGGTGAAATTGTGGCAGAATAAACGCATGACACAAATACGTTGAATCTCAAAAAAGCATGGTCCTTAAAGGGTTACACATCCATATTAAGCCGGGTATGTTATTATATACAATGTTAATAGGCAATCATACTAGTCCACGTGAGTGTTGTGCACTTTATAAGGATCTCCAGTCAATGGTGACTGTTAATAAGGAACATGGGGTGGCTATTAAGGTTATGTTATTTATGACTAGTTGTTGATTAAAAGTACATGATCACCTTGCTGAGTATTGTCTGAGTCCAGCATCAGTTGTAACAGAACGCCAAGTGTTGACATTCACAGAACACACAAGAAGTCATAAACCCTTAGAGTGACATGCGTGCAGCATGCTGCATATTCCTCAATCACTCAAGAGGTTTAAGGGCGTTTTCTGCAAAACATCAATTCTTTTGTTCATTTGATGGTTGATGATTGAGAATATACTGAATTATTCAGAAATCACCATGGAATCTGTTTCCTGCTATATAAACAATAAAAGCTGGGCAGGTGCCTGTAACGTTAGACATTGTTGATGTCTGATATACTATTAAACCTGAGTAGTACAAAAGTAACATTTAGGCAGTCGTAGCTGATCGTGCGTTATTTATATTTTTAGATGTATCTGACTTGTAATATAGAGGTTTACCAAAATTGTGTTTGGCTTTCACCAATCATCTACAGTAGTCATATTGCAAGTATTCCGTAAGGGGCACTCTAAACATTGTAATCATCATATCTTATTGCAGTGGATATTGTACAATGAGCATATGGACAGTGCTCAGCAATTTCTGTCAAACTGTTTTGGAGTATTTTGAGAACCAATGGACCAGCCCCTCGACAGACACATTGATGGTGATACTGCACTTTCATATAATTTAGTGACAATCTGTCAAACACTGGATGGCAATGATAGGCTGAGGGTGTTGAGGGCAGAAAACTGGGGTACAGCAATGTCATCTTCAGCAGTATTAATGCACAGTGAGCAGAAAACCGAGAAACACACCCACTGGGTGTGGCAAACCCAGGGGACAGTGTCCGTGGATTCATAGTACCATAAGCATTACAGTACCTTGTAGTGCTTATAGTTCTTAGAGTACCTGTTTAACCAGAGAATCTTGTGTGTCTAACCCTTTCCTGTCTCATTTAAATACTGTCAGAGAAATATGTCAAAGTTCTCAGAAGTCAAGCAAAGGCTAGAGTTGATGAGTCGCAGGTTCACTCTAAGTAAAACAAGATAAATCCTTAGTCCTCCCAATCATCTGACAAATCCGCTTTGTACCCAAGTTTTGAAATGGAAACTCTGTCTAAGTGCCTTATTATCCACAAAGGCAATTGTAATGAAATGCAGGGCATTTAAGTCAATTTATGAGCACTTCAGCAGTGCTCAGCATATGGGCAGCCCTAATTGCCAATGCTGAGCATCCTGATGCACATAAACAAAGAGACAGCTGGTCTCCCTTATGGGTGGTCATGTACATACACAACCATAGCCATCCGCGCTCTCTTCCCTCCCATCTTCTCCAGGCTGGTACCACTTGTTTCTAGGGTGATTGCCCCTCTTTTAGTACTTGTACTATTTTTAGAACATGCCACTTTGATGGGACACTATAGGCACCCAGGCTTTTAAAGGGACACTATAGGCACCCAGGCCACTTCATCTCATTGAAATGGTATGGGTGCAGTGTACCTGCCCCCTTGGCCCTGCAAGGTAAACATTACAGTTTCAGAGAAGTTGCAATGTTTATATTGCAGGGTTAAAACTACCTTGAGTGGCTGTCTAGACTAGAAGCACTAGAGGCACTTTGTGCAGTTTCACAGAGTTTAATGCACTCGTCGCGTATGCACCTTAGATTCCTCCATTGGCTGACTTTGGAGGAGGAGGAGCCCGACCCAGGTAAGTGTTTAAAGGGCCAGGAGGTGGGCACTTATTTGTAGTCCTTTTAATCTTTCTTTAAAAAAAAACAAACAACTAATCTTTACTTTTGTTTGGAATGATAGTTTAAAATAGATTTCAATGTTTACATTCGCATACAGTACATATTCAGTAGCCTATATGACCCACATTTAGTGGTCACTGTTAAAGGAGAACTGCTACTCCTGTGGAATTTACACAATGCAATAACTCATTGAAAATCACCTATAACATGTTTTACCTCTTTGTCATGAGATGCTCCATTTTCATTTACATTAAAGATTCAGCAAATTATATCATAATCCAGTTCAGACAAGGCAAAGCCTGAGGCAAACAATGTAAATGAAGAGAAGAAATAGATCAATTATGTCATCTCCCAAAGAAGTTGTAAAATTGTAGATTATGCTAGCTTTAGTGTACCTATAATCTTAATTTTATTAATGACAGGAGGCAAGTATTTGCTTAAGTCTCTCTTTACTAGAACTCCACAGGAGCACAGAAAACAACCAATCAGAAAAAAGTTAGCTACTATAAAACTCCCCTCCCCATGCATCATTTCCGCTTTCAAGCTGCGACAAAACAGAACAAAAGGACGAAAACATAATGGGGAAGAAACAAAGTCCTAGATACAATGAATACAAAAATGTCCAGCATCCGAGAAGAACTGCCACACCAGATAGGGTTGATGGACTGTAAACTGAAACTGTCAGGGATCCGCGGGCGGCTAGGAGGGGAGGCTGCACGCCGCTTGCAGCACTCACCCTCACTCCATCGCCGCCCGCGGTCTCCCCTCTACTTACCTCTCGGCGAGCGGCGTCTCCTCTCTGCCGCTCGCCGCCCGCGTCCTCCACGCCCCCCAGCGGCAGCATGTATAACGCTGCACGCTGGGAGGTCAATGACTTATGTAAACGCTGCGGTCACGTGTGTGACCCGGCGTTAAAGAAACAGTACCACAATCACAGTGGGGGGTATAGATATTCTGGAAGTTATCCAATCAGAATTAAACCAAGGGTATTTATACTTACCTTTCCTGTCCCTCAGTGCCCTGTTGTGGTCTTGTGATACCTGTAGCGTAGTGTTCTCGTCTTGCTCTCTGGTTACCGATTACTTGGCTCGTTATTCCAATTATCCTGTATTCTCCACTCCTTTGACCTCGGCTTGTTTCTCGTTCTCCTGTTTTCTGGCTCCCTTTACCTGGCTTGTCTCCTGACTATTCTTAGCGTGCTTAGCCCGGCCACTCTAAGGTCCGGTACGGCACCTTTTGAGTGTGTGTGTGTGTCAGCGTGTTAGGTTCCCTGAATCGTGACATTACAACAGGGCCACCATGGAACCTGCTGACATTCCACAGCTGTTAGTTAATCAGGAGGCTAGAATGGACGGTTTAGACCACCGTATGGATCAGTTTGCCCTTGCTTTACAAACCATACTGGCTCGTACTGCCCACTTGCAACCTGCCGTCCAAGAAGCTGTTGCTGCTGTGCCAGAACCCATTCCTGATCCAGTACCCGCTCCTGCTCACGTGGTTCACATGACGCCACCTCAGCGCTATAGTGGTGATCCAGCATTGTGCCGTGGTTTCCTCAACCAAATTGATATTCATTTGGTGATGAATCCTCGTTCCTACCCCACTGACAGAACCAAAATTGCTTTTTTGATTAACCATTTGTCCGGGAAAGCACTAGCATGGGCTAATCCCATGTGGGAGAATACGTCCCCAATGTCCTTTTCAGACTTCTTAACAGCTTTTAAACGTACGTTTGACCAACCCGGCCGGGTTGCTTCTGCTGGCAAAGCTCTGCTTAGGGTTCGACAGGGTAATAGATCAGTAGCGGATTATACCATTGAATTCCGCACTTTGGCAGCTGAAGTGGTCTGGAATAACGACGCTCTCGTAACAGCTTTTCAGGAGGGTTTGGCTGCTTACATATTAGATGAAATAGCATCCAGGGAAATGCCTGTTCTTCTGGATGATCTTATAGATTATGTCATTCTAATTGACAACCGTATTAGAGAGAGGCGTAGTCAAAGAAGGATGAATACACAGGGGTTACCTGCTTTACCCAGTACTGCATTGCTAGCATTACCTCCTCCTAATCAACCACCTCCCGAACCCATGCAATTAGGTGCTGTAGGTTTATCTGAAGCTGAAAGAACGTACCGCAGAAGGGAGGGTTTGTGCCTTTATTGTGGTAAGAGGGGGCATCTCCGAAGAAACTGTCCTAGTTTGCAGGGAAACTCCAGCACCTAAGGCCTAGAGAGGGGTCGGCCTCGGGTGTTATGGTTTTTTCCCCTCATATGTCCATCTCCAGACCATTTATAACGGTTTCTTTTTTGGTCAATAAAACCACAATAACAACTAAAGCCTTGATCGATTCAGGTGCTGCAGACAGCTTTATGGATGAGAACTTTGCTAAAACCGCAGCCTTGAATCTGATCCAAAAGGCCACACCCTTGGCCATTGAGGCCATAGATGGTAGACCACTTGATAAACCTCTGGTGACCGATGAAACCCAAGAAATGGTTATGGTCGTGGGTGCCTTACACAAAGAAAGGATAGCCTTTCAAATAATTGACTCCCCTACAGCTTCCATCATTCTGGGTTTTCCTTGGTTAGTTAAGCATAACCCGGTACTCGATTGGGATTCTCTAGATATACTCTCCTGGGGGGTATCTTGTCAACGAGACTGTATGGCCCGTTTACATCCCGTTTGTTTACTTAATGTGCCTACAGCTAAACCACTTTCTGTTTCTGTCCCTCCTGTGTATTCAGACCTCGCATTGGTCTTTGAAAAGAGGGAAGCTGATAAACTACCTCCACACCGGGATTATGATTGTGCCATAAATTTGTTACCTGGAACGATGCCTCCTAGGGGTAAGGTCTACCCGCTTTCTGAGAAAGAAAACCAGGTCATGGAGGAGTACATACAGGAATCCTTACGTAAAGGTTTTATCAGACGGTCATCCTCTTCGGCTGGTGCTGGTTTCTTTTTTGTTGCCAAGAAGGAGGGCGATTTGAGACCATGTATAGACTATAGGGGCCTGAATAATATAACAATTAAAAACGCTTATCCTATCCCTCTCATTACTGAGTTGTTTGACCGTGTTAAAGGATCTAGATATTTTACTAAACTAGACCTCAGGGGGGCTTACAACTTAGTTCGGATAAAAGAAAATGATGAATGGAAGACAGCGTTCAATACATGCAGTGGGCATTACGAGTATCTAGTCATGCCTTTTGGACTGTGTAATGCTCCTGCTGTCTTTCAGGACCTCATAAATGATGTCCTTAGAGATCTTATGCATGTCTGTGCTGTGGTTTATCTCGATGATATACTCATATTCTCTCCTGATTTGGAGTCACATCATGCCCATGTGAGAAAGGTACTTAAGAGATTGCTACAGAACGGTCTTTATTGTAAATTGGAGAAATGTTTATTTGACCTGAAATCAGTACAATTCCTAGGGTACGTCATTTCTGAACAGGGGTTCAGTATGGATCCTTCTAAATTAGAAGCCATATTGTCTTGGCCTCTCCCTCAAGGCCTTAAGGCAATACAGCGATTTATAGGCTTTGCCAATTATTATCGCAGATTTATTAAAAACTTTTCATCGGTCATTTCTCCTATCACGAAACTAACTAAAAAGGGTTTGCACCCCAGGGTTTGGACTCCTGAAGCCATCAAAGCTTTCGAAACCCTCAAAAAGGCATTTGCCACTGCCCCTGTGCTACACCATCCTGATCCTTCCCTTCCCTTTATAATGGAAGTAGACGCTTCAGAATCAGGTATAGGAGCTGTATTATCACAAAGATTATCCTATAACGATCCCCTCCATCCCTGTTGTTACTTTTCTAAAAAACTGTCTGATTCGGAAAAGAATTACGACGTCGGGAATAGGGAACTATTAGCTATTGTGATGGCATTTAAAGAGTGGAGGTACTTATTAGAAGGAGCTAGACACAAAATCCTGGTTATAACTGATCATAAGAATCTCTCCTATATAGCTAATGCTAAAAGGTTGTCCTCTCATCAAGCCAGATGGTCCTTATTTCTTTCACGCTTTCAGTTCATTATAACTTATAGGCCTGGGTACCGTAATGTCAAGGCTGATGCCATCTCCCGACAATACGAAACTTTGGAGTCTATCACCCCCACTCCTGAACCCATTGTACCCACGTCTAAGATAATAGCTGCTACCCGTTTAGTTATTTCGTCTCTTTTTCTTGATGGTATCAAGGCATACCAAACCCAAGCACCCTCTGAGACACCTGCTGGTAGATTACATGTGAAAGAGAAAGATAGAAAGAAATTATTAGCTTTATTTCACACCGCCAAAACGGCTGGCCACCCAGGGGTCACCAAAACATACAAGGGTCTCCTTCAACAGTTTTGGTGGCCTTCACTTAAGCAAGACGTGGTGGATTATGTGCAGGCTTGTCGTGTTTGTGCACAGTGTAAGTCCCCTAATGTCAAACCCCCAGGACTCCTAATGCCTTTATCCGTACCCAAGAAACCATGGACCCACTTATCCATGGACTTTATTGTGGATCTTCCTTCATCCGATGGAATGACGGTAATTTTGACCGTGACGGATAGATTCTCTAAAATGGCACACTTTATTCCACTTAAGAAACTACCTTCTGCGGTTCAGTTGGCTCAGGTTTTTGCCAAAGAGGTTTTCCACTTGCATGGTATACCACAGGATATTGTATCTGACAGGGGTCCTCAATTTGTCTCTCGGTTTTGGAGGGGCTTTTGTGCTGAGATGGGGATTTCCTTGTCGTTTACTTCCTCCTATCATCCACAATCTAATGGAGCGGCCGAACGGGCGAATCAATCTGTGGAGTTATATTTACGTTGCTTCACGAATGCACACCAGGACAACTGGTCTCGCCTCCTTCCTTGGGCTGAATTCGCCAGGAACACTGACTCATTCGTCCACTGGCTTAAGTCCTTTTATGGTTGCTTATGGGTTCCAACCCTCTGTCCTTCCCGGTGTGTTCTCCGACAAGGGAATACCCGCTTTGGACAAGCACCTCACCTCCTTACGGAAGATGTGGGATCAGGTCCATGCTACTCTTTCTCGTGCGGCTACTACTCAGAAAAAATTTGCTGATCGTCGTAGGGGTACTGCTCCCTCTTATGTCCTGGGTGATAGGGTTTGGTTGTCCTCTAGGAATCTCCGCCTCAGGGTCCCCTCAATGAAATTCGCGCCCAGTTTCCATGGCCCCTATAAGGTATTACGTAGGGTCAATCCTGTGTCCTACTCCCTGGCCTTGCCTCCTTCCATGCGTATACCTAACACTTTCCACACCTCCCTTTTGAAGCCCCTGCTCTGTAATAGATTCTCTGGTCCTCTCAGGCGTCCAGATTCCCTCCGCGCTGTCTCTAATGACATGTACGAAGTGGCTGCTCTGCTTGATTCTCGTTTCTCTCGGGGTCGCTTGCAGTACCTGGTTGATTGGAAGGGTTACGGCCCTGAGGAGCGGTCCTGGGTTTCTGCCTCTGACTTGAATGCGCCCTCCTTGATCCGCTCCTTTCATGCGCGGTTCCCTTCGAAGCCTTCGGCTTCCCGCCCGTTGGGCGGGCCTCAAGGGGGGGGTTATGTCAGGGATCCGCTCTACTTACCTCTCGGCGAGCGGCGTCTCCTCTCTGCCGCTCGCCGCCCGCGTCCTCCACGCCCCCCAGCGGCAGCATGTATAACGCTGCACGCTGGGAGGTCAATGAATTATGTAAACGCCGGGGTCACGTGAGTGACCCGGCGTTAAAGAAACAGTACCACAATCACAGTGGGGGTATAGATATCCCCCACGTGTGATTGTTAATTCTGATTGGAAGTTATCCAATCAGAATTAAACCAAGGGTATTTATACTTACCTTTCCTGTCCCTCAGTGCCCTGTTGTGGTCTTGTGATACCTGTAGTGTAGTGTTCTCGTCTTGCTCTCTGGTTACCGATTACTTGGCTCGTTATTCCGATTATCCTGTCTTCTCCACTCCTTTGACCTCGGCTTGTTTCTCGTTCTCCTGTTTTCTGGCTCCCTTTACCTGGCTTGTCTCCTGACTATTCTTAGCGTGCTTAGCCCCGCCACTCTAAGGTCCGGTACGGCACCTTTTGTGTGTGTGTGTGTCAGCGTGTTAGGTTCCCCGAATCGTGACAGAAACGAGAGAAAAACAGAATCGAACAGGTTGATTATTCAATGAAATGCACTTTGAACAACATGTAGGTACCCAATGTAGCAACAAAATACATGAAGATGTAAATATCCCAACCCTACTTATGGAAATAGACATAAGCGCAAGTGACAGGTAGCAGAGACAACAAGCAGAGTTGCATACGTACCTGACGAACTCAAACTATAAAATTAAACAAGGGAAATACTCGCCTCCTGTCATTAATAAAATTAAGATTATAGGTACACTAAAGCTAGCATAATCTACAATTTTATAACATGACAGGAGGCTTAATATATGCTGTTTCAACGCTCAGTCAACAAATTCCACGATGTTTGTTTCGCTGGAACCTATTCTGGGAGATAACTAGAACAATCCCCAATGGACCCTCCAACTGAGAGAAGTGACCATAGACTGATCAATGAAGATGCCAGCTGTCGATGTACCCCAAAATATGGGAGAAACTCCATCCGCTGTTAGATCCATTGTACATGGGATTACGATCTGTTTTCTAGCAGACCTCCATGAACTGCCAAGCTGACCTAATAGTTCTTTCCCTGTAGGTGTAAAACACAGAGGGTTATCGGTGGATTTAGGATCGCGATAAGAACTGCCACCAGGTCTCAACCTTGATGTGGAAGATGGCTTCTTCGATCGTGCCGGAATCACCAGGTGATGTGGCCTTGTAGACAAAATTCCAACCTCCGGTGATGTGTCTGAGTCTATCACCAATTCCCTAACCGAACCGACTAATCTTATCATTCCCTCATGACCTACTCAGTGAGTGGTCTTGTCCGAGAATGAGCCTACTATGCTGGCCAGTGTTTCCAGTACTCCAAATGGACTGCGTAACCCGCAACCATGGTAGAACAAGGTACTCCTAAGGGACGTCCCATCCGAGTCCCAACACTGAACTAATGTAGCGAAACGTTGATCGACTACTGTGGGGGATTGTGCATCCTGGATATAACCAAAAGAGGGAAATTAAAGTAAAGGATGAGATTTCCATCCAATATATATCCTCGTCGGGGAGCGACAAATGGACTGGATCCAAGGGTAATAGGGCCCTGCATAGACGAAGGAGAGTCCTCTGTGTCGTATTCGTGTGGTGGATCGCAAAGGCTTCGAAATCCGATCGAATTGTAGGCCGGCTGGCGAAAAACGAAATGGCCCTGATGAGCGGGTCTGGAGCAGGACTTCCGTCCATGAGACTAGCGGAAGAGGGAGAGATTAGGGAGAGAGTGAATAATCTGATTAATCGTCTGTACGATCCTGTTCCATGCCCGACTTGTCAAAGTTCGTGGAGTAAGTCATGGCCAGCATGCCACCTTCAAGGTATGGCATAATCTAGGGAGATCTTAGGTCTCTGTATCCCTGACTGTATGTCCACAAGTATGCCCTAGGCCAAGGGACCCAGGAATGTGAATTCAAGAAACGAGCTATAGGAATACCTCCCTTCCTAGCCTTTAGTCCCGCGAACTCTTAGCAATCTCAAATATGCAGGTAAAATGTAAAGTCCCATTACTAATGACACGTGACTCCAGAGAACAAACGAGGTCCTAGCTTCAACCGACTGACGCAGGGTCGACCAGTTTGGGAACATCGGCAGTCATATCCGAGCTTGCTACAGATCCTGAGCATTGCTCCAGCTGTAGGTTGGGTTAGCGGAAACCCACAACCAAGATGGTTCCTGTGAGGGATAAAAGCATAGAAGGAGGGTCCTCCATAACTGAATCATGTTCTCAGAGGAGTAGAGGTAGTCCCGTCATCTATCCCAAGATTGTTAACGACCAGGGGACCCAAAGTCGACTGAAGACTCTGTTCTTTCCATGCGATCTATGAGTATGGAGTGCCTGGCTTGCTATGTCTGTGCCCAATCAAATGGGCACAGACATAGCAAGCCAGACTTGTCATCCGAGTAAGGCAGTGCACGTTTGCTCTTTGAAGGCCTCAGGATCTCATGTCACTTTGACCTGGGTAAAAGTCTGAACAGTTAGTACGCAATGGTCTGTATAACAGAGTGCGTTTGTTTGATATAGCGTAGATCATACTAAAACCTGCACTCCTGTAATAACTGAGGCACCTCCGTTAGCCGTACCGTCTCCAGGAGTACATCTAATAGGGAGGTATAGGGTCACCAACAATATGGGTCGATCCTGGGAGCTGTTCCCCCAGATGGGAAGTTCAAACAGCCCCTACACTGTCCATAAAGTCTCCGTGTAGCATGTAAATAAGGTGTAGAAAACTCGTCCGGTAATACCTCAGTGGGTATTTCTCGCATGGGATACAGTGGTACGGACCCAGCAGATCCATTAGAGGAGGTGAAATAGAGAAATCCAGTCTAAACACTTATAGCCTGCATGATCAGGTAGCCCTCTATAACGAAATCCATAGCACGGACCCTAGATTAAATGGAGGGTTTCTCTCCCCTTACTCAGTCGTTGCGAAGTATCATCTCCATTGCATACCATGAGGTACTATACCTCTGTACAAGAGCTGAAGCATCAGCGGTAAACCCGGCACGTACCTCCATATTGAATCGGATGTAGGAGGGACGCCCTTCTATGCAGGCATTGTTGTCCTGTACCGGTACTACTAGCCTGTGTAATAAACAAAGGGAAGGCACCATAGTGCGTGAGTGTATGAGAGAACCGCACTCTCTAATAATGTAATCGAACTCGGTGTTAGTAGCAAGCTGATAGCAGGAGCGGGCCGAACCTGTTAATAACAAAAGTAGTGTTTACCTCCATGTGGGCCACACTCAGAACCTGTCTCCTATATCCATCTCAGTATCGGACTGAGGTAGGAAGAGGGCTTCGCCCTCTAATAACGAATCAGTCTCTGGTTCAGTATTAGAGAGGGGTTCTTCCTCTATTCGTGTAAATAAATATCAGTCTCGGGCCGAGGTGATGGAGGGCCGCACCCTCTAGGAATCCAAACTAGAGTCCATATCAGACTCGGGGTGACCAACTGCAGGTTCACCCTTTAATAATATCAATGTAGGGCTGAGATCTTGAGGAGGGTCCCTCTCTGACCACGAGACCTTTCTCTGAATCACTCACCTGAGAGGTGGGATTAACTGGTTAGAAACCGGAATGATGGTAGACGGAGTAGTATACGACCTCGGTGCCGTGTCTGTCTTAATAACAGGAAAGGATGTTGAGAGAATGCAACCTTTGGAAAAAATGATTAAATCTACCAACGGACCACCCGGAGGCCATGCACACGCGCGGGATCCAGGCTGACCGTCAGTAGCCTGAGGAAAGCTGGAGACGTTATTGGCGATCCACGAGAGCCCGGGAGGTCGGAGGAGGCCAAATCAGGCCTCTCGATGACCCGAGCGATAGGAAAATTGGAAGGCGCAAAACAAAGAAACGATAATAAAGGTAGATACGTACCTCGGAGAGAAGCTAAATGGCAGACCGGAAAGTAGTCAAATAAAACTAACTGAAAGGGCCAGGAGCTAAACATGGCGCAGGAAAAACTACCAATACCTAAGGTGGATACCGGAAAGGCAGCTAAAGGGTAGTTGCTAACGACAAGGAAAACACCGTGCTCCCCTGTTGGCGTCTGAGCACTGGTCCCTACATGTGCGACATTCTCCTTGGAGCTGTGCCGCCGCCGGGATGGTGTAAACCGTGGTTGTGCGCCCGGGCATCTTCATAAAAGCCTTGCCTCTAGGGCATGGGGTTTAGGGTTTTCACCCTTCCAATCACCTTAGGTGCCCGCATACTGGTGTCCTCTTAGATAGTATGGTAGCAGTGTTTGCTTGGAAACCCACCTAACTCCATGTCAATAGTGGGTACTGGGTTTTCCTCCGTGATATTCCCCCAGGCCTGCGGCCAAAAGGGGTTTGGGCACAGATAGAACAGGCCAAGCAAAAGGGCACAGGCATAGCAGGCCAATCAAATGGGCACAGACATAGCAAGCCAATCAAATGGGCGCAGACATAGCTGGCCAATCTGTGGGGCACAGACATAGCTGGCCAATCCGTGGGGCACAGACATAGCTGGCCAATCCGTGGGGCACAGATATAGCAGGCCAATCAATAGGGCACAGAGAGGAAGTAGGCCATCAATGGGGCACAGACATAGCAGGCCAATCAATGGGGCACAGACATAGCAGGCCAATCATGGGTGGTGTATGAAGTTAGTAATAAGGGATCCCCGTGTTTGGGCAGGGTCCCATGACTATCTGTAAATCCTCACGGTATCTTGTGACACAAGACTCCAGACACCAATCCCTTTAAACAGCGTAATGCTGTGTGAATAAGCCTTAATGGGAACTGGCGGTCCCTTCATGCCCCGCAGGCAAAATAATGGTAGTCTAGCTGTAGGGGATCTTTACGTTGGTGTTGTTCCAGTGATTATAGTGCTCATTAAAATAAGAGATATAGGGTGATTTCAGTGACTTTAACAGTGAAATGACTATGCCCATGCACCGATAGCCATCTTAGAGATCTTTTAATATATATATATATATATATATATATATACATATATATACATACACATAACCTCATCATACCATCTGAAGGCTAATATACCATGGTCTATAGCAAGAAGGTGTAACATAGTCCTATATCAACCTCCCATTGAGCTTGGAAGGGACAACCTTCCCAACTCCCTAGCTAATGAGCCTGTGGCTCCCCTGTAGGTTCAGGGGCAAGTAAACTTACAGAAACATATAGTTCAGCGCTAAACCAGTAACTGGCTCTTTAGGCACCATGCTACAGAGTCAGAATGTCAGTTGGACAACTACCCCGCGATCGGACCTCCGCGGGCGGGGGAGGGGGCCGTGAGCAAGTCCTCTAGCCAGTCGGATTCACGTGGCTTGCAGAACGGGGCCGGTCATGTCGCGGCCACATGCGCAAGTCAATCCGGCCACCGGGAACTCGCGTCCGATCGCGAGTACCTCAGGCACCGGAAGAATCACCCTGAAGCTCGGGAAGTCCGGGGAGGCAGCCGGATGGTTAGCCGCCTGAAACCCCTGAGCGGAGCCCCCGCAGCCTGAGAGTGAAAAGGGCGGGGAAAAGTGCCGGTAAGCGAGCTAGAGGGTTAGCCGGGATGGGGAAGGGGGGAAAGGCAAGGGTAATGGCAAACTGAAAACCATACATAAAAAAACTGAAAACCATAAAACCACCACACAATAGCAGATATCACAGAAAAAAAATCATGGAAAATAAAAATCATAAGTAAAAAATTATTAATCTAAATCATCAATAAATCCCATATAAGCTAAATAAAGGCAATCTAAATCATAAGCAAAACATGATTAATTTAAATCATAAATAAATCCCAAATAAGCTAAATAAAGGTAGTATAAATCATAAGTAAAAACACAATAGATATTAATCATCAATAAATCATAACTAAGACCCAAAGCCACCCACTAGAAGCAGGAGGCAGTGGTACTCTGACCTGTACTGACTGCGGAGCAGCAAAGAAAGAGGAAATGATGTATGGGGAGGGGAGTTTTATAGTACCTAACTTTTTTCTAATTGGTTGTTTTCTGTGCTTCTGTGGAGTTCTAGTAAAGAGAGACTTAAGCAAATACGAAGCCTCCTGTCATAAAATTTAGGTAAAACTAGGAAAACTGAATTGCAGATTTTTTTTAATATGACTTTTATTTGCCCTAAATTGTCTGCTACTCTTTAATTTCCTCACATGTTATTTTTTAGAAACATTTTTTTTTCACCATAATCATTTATGTAAAATTTCCAGAACAAACAGATGAAAAAATGAAAAGAGAGATGAAAAATAGTATCCATTAACACCACTACATACATATTACAAATAATTCTGAATGTTTCATAAAACCCTGGTCCAAAAGCTAGAATTAGTGTAATGTGTGTGTGTGGGGGGTGGTCGGACAGTTATAACTTTTATAAAGACCAGCTTTATAAGTGTGCAAATTACATGTGAATAGGGAACATAGTTTCAGTACAGAGCTCAGCATGGAACCTAGACCCCAGCAGCAGGGAACTATTTAGTAAATAAACCCATTGAAGTTTGGGGCTAATGTCATCAATCTCTAGAGCATTTTTCTTTTTACATTACATTTTGATAAATCATTCTAAACAAAGTCATTTAGATTCATTCTCATTGACACAAATACTGGCAGTGATCTGTTGTTGATTTTTTTTTTTTGCGCTAATAATAATACATTACTGTACACTAATAATATGCTTGGTCTGGTGCTGAAGTAGTGTAGCATTTCCTGTAGGATATGGATGTCAAACTCGCGGCCCACAACTTCTATGTTTGCGGCCCGCGGCCTGCAGGCCGCGGCAACAGTGCGGTGAGTGGACGCTCTCCCTGCTCAGCTTCCTGTCACATTACGGCTCCTGGCACCACTCTGCAGCGCGTGACGGAGCTGAGCAGAGAGAGCTCAAAATCAGTGCTCCCTCGCTGCCTGTCTGCTCCCCCTGCCTGCCTTAACGTCCAGCAGCCCCGCTAGACACCAAGTAAGAAATCCACTCAGCTCTCCCAAAGGTAGGGAGGCTGGGTGGATTTAAATTAAAATATATTTTTTTAAAGTGTTGGAGGGAAATGTGTGTGTGTGTGGCTGTCTGTGTGTGTATGGTTGTCTGTGTGTGTGTGTATAACTGTCTGTGTGTGTGTAAGGCTGTCTGTGTGTGTATGGCTGTCTGTGTGTGTGTATTTCTGTCTGTGTGTTGTGTATGGCTGTCTGTGTATTGCTGGTTGTGTGTGCGTTTGTGTGTGAGGGAGCCAGTGTGTCTCTCAGTGAGTCTGTGTGTGTGTGTGTGTGTGTGTGTGAGTGCATGTCTGTGTTGGATTGATTCTGTGTGTATGTCAGTGTTTGTGTATGTCTGTCAGTGAGGTGTCTCAGTGTGTGAGAGTGAGAACAGGGGCATAGGGTTTAGTAGACGGAGGACTGGGATTTAGTAGACGGGAGGGACTGGGATTTAGTAGACGAGGGGTGGATTGGGTTTTATTAGAGGGGGTCGCTGTTTTTTTTTTTATTACTGTACTTTTCAAAATAAACCTATGTTTCTATGAAAAGTTTAATTATTTGTTTTTTTGCGGCCCACTTCAACTAAAACCTTGTTTATTTGGCACTTGCTAGCCTTTGAGTTTGACATGCTTGCTGTAGGGAAACCTCCCAGTTGCTGTAGGATTACATAAATCCTGATGAAAGGCACCTTGTGAATGACAGGTGCACTGTTGGATATGCAGTGCTTGGGAGATCTCTTTATGTAGCAAATACAAGTCAGGCTCGGAGCAGTGGGAAGCTGTCAGTCTATAGCCTGTTATTGCTTTGCTTTAACTCCACAAAGCATATTCACTAAACAGTGAATTGTCATGCATTACATTTCAGCTGAAATACACTAGCTCTGAATATAACAGAGTTAAAGAATGTTGCCAAATTATTTATTTTGACCCAAAACAGGAGGCCAGTGGAGACGTTCTTTCCTTACTGTATCTGGTATGATATGTTATAATCTGGTTGTCAGTTCAACACAGTTCATTGTATGGTAAATAAGTACCCAATAGCATATATGTCATATACAACAATATAAATATGAAAACAAATTTAGACACTGCAGTTACATTTTAGAAACCATGGATACCTGATTCTGAGTTTACTGAAAAGACCTGTACCTCAGATTACAAGGGATCGAGAATGTATTTTTTTTGCATCATGTGGCTAGCAAAGAATTATGGGAGTTGTAGTCCAGTAACATTTGGAAGGCCAAATTGGCACGCCCAAGATTTAAGTGGTCTAGTTTTTGGAGAAAAACAGAGCCAAGGGATACTTTAAGCACCAAAACAACATCAGCATAATGAGCAGTGAGGCTACATGGTGATGATCTATACACCACAACCGCTTAATTAAGCGAAAGTTATTTTGGTACTCAGAGTGTCCCTTAGAAATTTAATATGGAATGGAGCCTCATTTTTGCTTAATCTCTAATTCCTAATTTAGCTGATGCTCTTAGTTGAAATTTGTGGATGGAAAAAAAAAAATGTAAATCATGCACTGTGTGTAGGTTTGTGCTACAGATTTTTCACTGTTAGATAACACATCAAAAAGTACTAAACATATTTTTTCTTATTTGAGAGGAAAAAAACAAATGAAGGATGTGGACCCTTTACTGGCAGGTCCGCCTAGCGTGAATGCATGCCAACCTGCCTTCCCACTGAGGGCAGACCCTGCAAGGAGCACTTCTTTGGTACTAGTTCCCAGTATCTTTAATAATGCGCTTGCACTATGCTTGTTGGGGCTATTTCACAGGACACCAAGAAACTAAGTAGGTGCAGCAGGACAGGACCCAAAAATCAGGACTGTCATGCTGAAATTGGGACAGTTAGGAGGTATGATTGATTCCAGTGGTATCCATTCAGATCACATTATCAAGTGTCTGATTTCAATTGCACAATATAGGGGATGGTGCCAAGGTAACAGAACATAATAGGCATTAGATACAGCTCATGTAAGTGGAGTGTCGGAAGATGAGATATGGTAAATTATAAAATTAGGAGTACTCAAGTCAGAATACAGAAATAACAGATTAAACCTGAAAACAAGTAATGAATTGAGCAATCCATACTTAACTGCTGATTATTTTAGAAAGATATTATAGGGTTACAGAGGAATTTTTGTTAGTCTCAATACATAGACGAGTGGAAAATTGGCTTTTTTCATGTTTCATCTGCACGGGACAGTACCCTAAAATGTCTTTTTTATTGCATCATTCACAGGCAACTACCGTAAACATATTTAAGAGAAAGTAAAGGTGCATGTGTTGTTACCTAAGTCACACTTCCACATTTAGAGCATCACAAAATTAATATTTATTTTATCAATTTAACATTTGTTTTATAAATGAATTAGCATTAAACACACAACCACAAACAAGGCTGCATACTTTTTGTTTTCTTTTTGTTTTTTTAACTAGGATGAACAGCACAACTTTGAAAAACAGTTAATATGTTCCTAATGTATCTACGAATTTACCCATAATCCTCATCTTTTCCATACCCCAGCGTCTGCAACTAGTTTCTAAGCAGGAAGCTTAGTGCAGAAACGCTACACTATGTATGGCATACACTATTATACGCGTGCATTACTTTACGTGCAAAACTTGCAACAATTATTTGAAATTATTATGGATGTAAACAGGAAAATGTACAATGCTTTTGATGACAAAAAGGGCTCGCCCCACATCCAAACCTAAAAGTCTTATGGATGTGTTCTACAGTAATGTCATAGGAAAGGAATTTTAATTTTTTTCATAAATTTAAAGAAAGCCGTGAAAAACTTTGTCAAGGTTAAAGTCTGAATGGAAGTTCTAAGTAAATTAGCAAAAATAAAATGAAAAAAATTGCTGATTTGGAATTCCCAACAGTTTAGTGAATAACTTTGTCCATAGGCAATTCTACAGTAGATTTTATACTAACAAACCCTATTTAGGAATTACTGCTAAACTCTAGTAGCTGTACATACATGTCAAAACCTAAAACCACAATGGGAGTTCCCCTTCAGAGTTATACTTGGAAATATTTTGCGTGTAAATTGCATACATTTCTGCTCATTGTCTAAAACAAATAGCTATCTCACACGTAAGCTACTGAGCTTTAATGGTTTCACTATTAAGTTTTCCAGTATAATGACTTTGTTGCATAATTCCCCTTTATTCCCATCATGTTATCCATTGAAGTTCTTATACAGAAGCTTTGAATAGGTTTCTGAAATAAAGGTTTATTTTGCAGGTAGTTGTTTGAATTCAATGATGCAAGGATTTTCACACAGGTGTAATCCCTCTGAATGATAACACACACGCGAATATTTGGGACATCAGACCAAGTTCCTCTTAGATCTTACTCATAAAAGGATCATGAAAGTCCTTGACTTTTTCTGATTGTCAAAACTCCACCTGTGTGTGTGTCAGGTACCTGGCTTCAGGTGTACAGAGCAGGACCATTAAAGCTATGTGTTGCCTGATACGTTTTATCAATTGACTCACCTTGTATTTAAAAGCAGACCACTCTTTTATCACTAATCGTGTTACAAGTGCCATCTGTTCAGATAGCCCATCCTTTTTGAACATGTTTATCATACCAAAAATCTACGTGCTCCCGCATACTGAGCAGTTAAGAACGTCTTAACTTGACACTTTTAAGGCTACCCATATGAACACTAATCCTCTAATGCTTAGTAATCTTTTTTGTTTTTTAAATTACCTCTAAAAATTGTCCTGACTTTGATGTTTGTTTTTCCTCATTTAGAACCAATTGTCAGTCTGCTCGTTGACGTGTTCCCTCCTACTGTAGGTTGACAGTGTCATGCTGCGTAGTTAGCGTGTAGAGTGTCACTCCTGAAAAAGAGTATTCATATTACGTTAATTGTCAATGCTTATAAATTCACACTCTGGCTACTGAAAAAGAAATCTTCTAATTAGTTTTACCATATGATACTGTTCCAGGGGTAGCATATTAAATGAAACAATTTGTTTTTCTTAGTCATTTTTTTATTTCTCTTATTTTTTATTTTTGTAAGGAAATAGTAACATAGAATAACTATAGCTGGATATAGATAGTTTGTTGATAGCCAGGTAGATAATATAGAGAGTGTGACATGGAGGTTATCAGATATAGAGGAGAGACAGAGAAGGAAATACTTCCTCTGTCTGTAATCACACACATGCATCCCCACATATAACTCCTGTTATAAGTATACATTTCCCATTACACAACTCATGTCGCACACATGCAGTGGCACACACAGCTGCCGTTATAACCATACTTTTCCCATAACACAAAACTCCCGTCACACACATGCAGTGGCACACACAGCTGCCGTTATAACGGGACATTTCCCATTGCACAAAATTCCTGTCACACACATGCAGTGGCACACACAGCTGCCGTTATAACCATACATTTCCCATTACACAAAACTCATGTCGCACACATGCAGTGGCACACACAGCTGCCGTTATAACCAAACATTTCCCATTACACAAAACTCCCATCACACACATGCAGTGGCACACACAGCTGCCGTTATAACGGGACATTTCCCATTGCACAAAATTCCTGTCACACACATGCAGTGGCACACACAGCTGCTGTTATAACCATACATTTCCCATTACACAAAACTCATGTCGCACACATGCAGTGGCACACACAGCTGCCGTTATAACCATACATTTCCCATTACACAAAACTCCCATCACACACATGCAGTGGCACACACAGCTGCCGTTATAACCAGACATTTCCCTATGGCACAAAACTCCCATCACACACATGCAGTGGCACACACAGCTGCCGTTATAACTGGACATTTCCCATTACACAAAATTCCTGTCACACACATGCAGTGGCACACACAGCTGCCGTTATAACCAGACATTTCCCATTACACAAAATTCCTGTCACACACATGCAGTGGTACACACAGCTGCCGTTATAACCATACATTTCCCATTACACAAAACTCCTGTCGCACACATGCAGTGGCACACACAGCTGCCGTTATAACCATACATTTCCCATTACACAAAACTCCCATCACACACATGCAGTGGCACACACAACTGACGTTATAACCAGACATTTCCCATTACACAAAACTCCCATCACACACATGCAGTGGCACACACAGCTGCCGTTATAACCGGACATTTCCCATTACACAAAATTCCCGTCACACACATGCAGTGGCACACACAGCTGCCGTTATAACCAGACATTTCCCATTACACAAAATTCCTGTCACACACATGCAGTGGCACACACAGCTGCCGTTATAACCAGACATTTCCCATTACACAAAATTCAGCTGCCGTCACACACATGCAGTGGCACACACAGCTGCCGTTATAACCATACATTTCCCATTACACAAAACTCCCATCACACACATGCAGTGGCACACACAGCTGCCGTTATAACCGGACATTTTCCATTACACAAAATTCCTGTCACACACATGCAGTGGCACACACAGCTGCCGTTATAACCAGACATTTCCCATTACACAAAATTCCTGTCACACACATGCAGTGGTACACACAGCTGCCGTTATAACCATACATTTCCCATTACACAAAACTCCCATCACACACATGCAGTGGCACACACAGCTGTCGTTATAACCATCACTTTTCCCATGACACAAAACTCCCGTCACACACATGCAGTGGCACACACATCTGCCATTATAACCACACATTTCCTATGGCACAAAACTCCTGTCACATAGTGTGCCCTCTGTTTATAGGGTTAATGCGTGATAGACACATTATTGCCTCTGTTTACCTTACATAATGCAATACCACTTAAGCAGTCTATTGTACTTTAAAACATGTCTTTGCATGCAGGACTTACTTCTGTATAACTGCTGGTTCCAGAGCTCAGACCTCACATCAAAGGAAGGACCAGCATTGTCAGGAATAGTTCAGAGATACATTTTTCTGACTGAAGTACACAATTCGTTCCCATCATCCGCAAGGTATTTTTGTGTATTATTTTCCCATGTAGAGACTTTATTTTACACAATGCTTGCAGTGGCATATACTAAACTCCTCTGCCACCACTGACATTATTGCATCTTGCCCTGTAAATCTGTATCGCTGTTTGATAGATTAACCCTTTAAGGACCACGGACATATGAGGTACATCCGACAAAAAAGGCTCAAGGACCGCAGACGTACCTAATATGTCCGTGGCTAATTTGAGCGCTGGAAGCGATCATGATCACTTCCAGCCGCTCTAAGGGTATTGCACGATGCCTCGATCTTGAGGCATCATGCACTACTCATCCTGACTGCCAGGCAACCAAGTGATCGCTCCCCCTGGAGCCATCACTTCCTGGTTGCTCCACGTGGCACCCGACAGTGTAGTGCAGAGCATCGGAAGCCTTCAGACAGGCTTTTGATGCTCTGCCTGTACTGAGTGCCTTGAGGGGTCAAATGTAAAAAAAAATTATATATATATATATATATATATATATAAAATTAATTATTATTTTTTTTTAATTAACCCCTCCCTCCCCATGTACTTACCGATCGCTGCCGTTCCCCCGCTGGTGATCGATCTTCTTCTGAGGGGAGCCCAGACAGTCCCCCCTCTGCAATTTAGGACCCATAGGGGCCATGTGACCGTTCTAAAAGAGCGGTCACATGGCCGCAATAGGTGTCCACAGTGCTGCCAGCAGGGGGACTGCCTGAACTGCCTAAAAAAATATATGTATATATAAGATATATATATACATATATTATATCAGTATATAATATGTATGTGTGTATATATATATATATATATATATATATCTTATTTATAACGTCATACTAAGTGTATTTTTTAATTAATAGATACATATATTAATTTAAAAATACACTTAGAGTAAAATTACACACGTATATATATATATATATATATATATATAATATATATAATAACTATATATAGTATATATATTAATATAAAAAAAATAATAATTCATTTAAAATAAATAAAAAACAAAATAATTTTGTAATTTTTTTATATATATATATATATATATATAATTTTATTCCAACTATATTTTGATATTAATATATATATATTTATATCAAAATACACTTAAAAATAAATTATATATATCATTAAGGTATAGTATGTTCGCGGCAAATAGGATCCCTGGACTTACCTGGCGATACGCGGCGATTACGGTCGGGGAGGACTGATGGAGACCCCAGCAGTCCCCCTGCAGCAGCTCCAGCCCTCCAGGGTCATGTGATCACCATGATCACATCGCCACAATAGGACTCTAGGAGCTGCCAGCAGGGGGACTGTCTGAGCTGTCAGGCAGTCCCCAGGCTGCTAAAAAGTAAATAAATAAATATATTATACATATATATATTTTGTAATATATTATACATATATAATGCATATATATGATTTAATTCTAAGTGTATTTTGAGATATATACATATATATCTCAAAATACACTTAGAATGAAATCATATATATATATGCATTATATATGTATAATATATTATAAAATGCTTTAATTATAATATATTATACATATATAGGAAATAAAAGTGTGTGTGTGTATATATATATATATACACACACACACACACGTTATTATATTCACATGTATTATATGTATGTGTGTGTATATATATATATAAATACATACGCACGTATTATGTGTGTGTGTGTGTGTGTGTGTGTGTGTGTGCATATATATATATATATATATATATATATATGTGTGTATATATACACACACGTATTATATATATATAATATAAATTTGAAAAAACATTTTTTTATAAAAAACAAATAAAACCGCTAACTTTGGCCAGCGTTTGTTACTAAGTGGCTACTACAAAAGACTGGACTTACCCCATTTTGAATACCCTGGATTGTCTACATTTGAAAATGGTATGCCATGATGGGGTTATTTCACATTCCTGGGCTAGTATATGGTCTCAAAAGGCAACACAGACACAGCAAACCAATCTGGTTAACTAAATTGGGCAAGCCCTATATTGACCCTGTAACTTTCTAAAACACCATAAGACTTGTACATGGGGGGTATTGTTATACTCAGGAGACTTCGCTGAACACACATATGAGTGTTTAAAACATTAAAACTTATCATGACGATAAAATTACCAGTAAAAGTGTAGTTTTTGTGTAAAATAATGCAAAAAACAAATAAAACCACTAAATTTGGCCAGCATTTGTGACTACGTAGCTTCTACAAAAGACTGGACATACCCCATTTTGAATACCCTGGGTTGTCTTTATTTGAAAATGGTATGTCATGGTAGGGTTGATTTTAATTTCTGGGGCTGCCATACCATCTCCAAGGCAACATTGCCAATCTGGCAAATAGAAATTGGCAAATCTTATGTTTGACCCTGTAGCTTTCCAAATCACCATAAAACCTGTACTCAGGGGGTACTGTTGTACTCGTGAGAAATTACTCTACACACATATGAGTGTTTTAGAGCAGTTAAATGTATTATACTGATAATATCATCAATATCATGTGTGAAAAATGCAAAAGAACTAAAATAAATGCAAATTTTGGCCAGGGTTTGTGACTAAGTGGCTACTAAAAATGACTGGACATACCCAATTTTGAATACTGTGGGTTGTCTACTTTTACAAAAGGTATGCCATGATGGGGTTAATTTTTATTCCTGCGCTGCTATACGGTCTCAAAGGCAACATATGGCCTGCAAACCAATCTGGCAAATTTCAATGTGCAAACATGGAAAAGGGGAAAGTCCTACATTTGACCCCTGTAAGTTTGCAAAAACCCATAAAACCTGAACATTGGGGTCACTGTTGTGCTCTGGAGATGTTACTGAATTCATATTGGGGTGTTCTTTGTCAGTAACACATAACAGGAATTGAGAATCTATGCTTAAAGTACAATGTGAGAGAAAAATGACACAAAAAAATGACTACCCAAATGTTTGACAAAGACTTGTGGTAGAATTAGTTCATGGAAAGTGTTACAATACCACCATTTGAAATACCCTAGGGTGTCTACTTTTCAAAAATATATGGTTTGATGGGGGTAAGTTACATTGACTGGCTTCAGAAATGTCCCAAATAGGACATGGGTGCATGATGACCATCTGTGAAAATTCCAAGTTGGAAAACTGAAATGCGCACCCTACAGATAAGGTATTTTAGCCCCCAGAGAACACACCTATACATGGGGGGTATCACTGTACTCAGGAGATGTTGCTGAACACATATTGGGGAATTCTTAGGCAGTAACCCTTAAAGGTCTCCGTACATGTATTCTTAAATTGCTATGTGTGTCAAAAAAATCCCCAATTATATATATTTTTTTTCAAATTTGGCATAGATTGGTGGTAAAATGAAAAGAGTTAAAATACCCCAAGTTTAATACCTTAGGTTGTCTTCTTTTAATAAAATATATACGTTATTCAGGGATTCCTGACTGATATCAGTGTTTCAATGTCATTTTGAAAAATAAATGGTTTGGCAATAGCAAAGTGCTACTTGTACTTATAGCCCTATAACTTTCCAAAAAAAAGCTAATAACATGTTAACATTGGGTATTTCTAAACTCAGGACAAAATTTTGAAACTATTTAGCATGGGTGTTTTTTGGCAGTTGTAGATGCGTAACAGATTGTGGGGGTCAAAGTTCAAAAAAGTGTGATTTAAAAAAGAAAAATTCATCATATTTTCTAATTCTTTTATAGTAAATTATATGATATGATGAAAATAATGGTATCTTTAGAAAGACCATTTAATGGCGAGAAAAACAGTATATAATATGTGTGGGTACAGTAAAGGAGTAAGAGGAAAATTACAGCTAAAGACAAACACAGCAGAAATGTAAAACCAGCCCTGGTCCCAAACGGTAAGAAAATTGAAAAGTGGTCTGATCACTATGGGGTTAAAGCAGCTCAATGACTACTTACTGTGACATTACCTGTAACATCGACCTACCCAGCCACATACCTCATACTCGTACTCATACCAAGCACTCATTCATCACTTCTCTCATAGTACCACACCGTGTACTCATAGCAAATGGCATCGCACATTATTGTATTCCTCATGCAGTAATTCACACCAGCATCATCATCATCGATAGCAAACACCATGCTCCAGGAACCTGGCCTGGTTTATCTGGCAGCTCCCTAGCCTCTTTGTACTTGTGGGGGTCCGTTTCAACTGATCACATCCAAATGAATAACCCAATCCAGTAGTAAATAGTTCTTAGTATTGACAATTTGGATGTCTAATTCCCTAACGTGGCATGATGTTGAGGTCTACCCATTCATTTTTACCTTGACTGTTTTATTCTCTGTTTGGTCCCTTGACCACTGTTTGCTTTTGACTGTGTTCCATTCTGGCTTCCCAAACTTTGTCTCTTTTTACTGTTCACATGTATTTCTCTTTATATACATACCCAGGGGTATTAGTTTTACAACTGACAATTCTAGGGATCAGTAATACATTATTTGTTGATTACTGTTATTTTATTTCCACATACATGGAGTTCATCCTTTCAGATCATAATCAGTAATTGTGAATATACATTTTCAGTGATACCTTGCATGTAGCTTTTGCTATTACCCACACCACTTAAGCTCATTGAAGCGGTCTGGGTGCAGTGTCCCTTTTGCACTTATCCAGAGAAACAGCAGTGTTTACATTGCAGCACTAAGTCTTCCTCCAGTGGCTGTCTCCGAGACAGCCACTGGAGGCGCTTCCGGAATCCGAACAGACCTTTGGTTCGGTAACTGACGTTGGACGTCCTCACGCTCTGCATGAGGACATCCAGCGTCAGACTTTTACCTATAGGAATGCATTGATTCAGGTCTATTGCCTGTTCGTCGGGGGGAACCTCAGAGGAGCCAGAGGGATATCGGCACTGGGGTAAGGTAAGTAAATAAAGGGATGGCTGCTATTGTTTAAAAGAAGCAAGTCTCAAATATCCATATGTAAGCTAGGTTTTGAATACCCACCATCAGTGTATTGGAAAAAAATATCTTAATTAACAAGATCTGACACCCACCCTACACGTCTAAACTGTATACATTGTACAGCTCTATGGAATATGTTGGCGCTTTATAAATAATATTAAAGGGACACTATAGTCACCTGAACAACTTTAGCTTAATGAAGCAGTTTTGGTGTATAGAACATGCCCCTGCAGCCTCACTGCTCAATCCTCTGCCATTTAGGAGTTAAATCCCTTTGTTTATGAACCCTAGTCACACCTCCCTGCATGTGACTTGCACAGCCTTCCATAAACACTTCCTGTAAAGAGAACCCTATTTAGGCTTTCTTTATTGCAAGTTCTGTTTAATTAAGATTTTCTTATCCCCTGCTATGTTAATAGCTTGCTAGACCCTGCAAGAGCCTCCTGTATGTGATTAAAGTTCAATTTAGAGATTGAGATACAATTATTTAAGGTAAATTACATCTGTTTGAAAGTGAAACCAGTTTTTTTTTCATGCAGGCTTTGTCAATCATAGCCAGGGGAGGCATAAACAGAAACAAAGCGATTTAACTCCTAAATGACAGTGAATTGAGCAGTGAAATTGCAGAAGAATGATCTATACACTAAAACTGCTTTATTTAGCTAAAGTAATTTAGGTGACTATAGTGTTCCTTTAAAAATAATATACAGCTGTAGGATGTTCATGAAAGTAACAATGTATTGTCTTCTTGTTCCACTGTGGCAAGAATTACACCTCTACATACTGACTAAGAATTTCTGCTATAATAGATAAATTGTTGCATCTTTTAAATTACTATTTTGAGTAACAGGAAATCAAGAACATTATGTGATAATATGCCTGCTACATAACACAAATATGTTAGTGAAGTCTTGGATGTAATTTGTGGAGTGCTGTGCCAGTATATGTGTGATTATAAAATCCTTGCACATGGCAAGAACTCACCGTCCCATTTCTCTGATCTTCCCTCCCTCTCGCAGTAATTTTAAGTTTATATATTTCTTCCTTTATTGGTATGTGTTTTGATCTGTTATGGTTTGTACACTGTTTTGAATATATCTCAGTGTAAAACGTGTGCAGAGGCCATATCATGCTTTATGTTACATCTAATTTTAAACAAGCAATCTTATTAAAAAATTATTGCGCCCCAATGGGTTATTAAACTTCAAACGTTTAGTTCTATGAGTTTAATAGGAAACCGTATGAGAGTTATTTTGTAAACTGTGACTTTTTGGGAAATTCAAATTTTAGAATTCAGCTGACTTGGAGAATGTATTCAGTGTGTTGTTTTATGTGGGCCTCAAGTTAGAAATGTACAGATCAATCCCCAACGATAAGAAATAATGTTGTGTGTTGTATCGCTCACGTTAAAGGACCACTATAGGCACCCAGACCACTTCAGCTTAATGAAGTGGTCTGGGTGCCAGGTCCAGCTGGGGTTAACCCAGCTCTTGACAGCCGCTAGAGGCGCTTGCGTGCTTATCACTGTGAAAATCACAGTGAGAAGACGCCAGTGTCCATAGGAAAGCATTGTGAAGAGGAGGAGAAGAGGGAGGAGAGGAGGAGGAGAGTTCCCCACCCAGCGCTGGAGAAAGAGGTAAGTTTAACCCCTCCCTCTCCCCAGAGCCCGGCGGGAGGAGGTCCCTGAGGGTGGGGGCACCCTCAGGGCACTATAGTGCCAGGAAAACGAGTATGTTTTCCTAGCACTATAGTGATCCTTTAATGATGGCTAAACTTGGTAGACCAAATAGCTGAAGGATACTTCTACCATAGTGTTTAGGTTAGCTACCCCTGCCTAAGAATCTTCTCCTTGAAGTAATTTATGTTATGTAATAAAATCAGGGCATCTAAGGTGACATGCAGGTCTGAAGCTAATAATTCTACCCAGGTCTAGCAGAATAAAATAAAATCATTGTTTACTGACATAACAAGTATGTAAATGTATTGCCAAAGCTAGATTATACACAAGGTTATACACGTTACTTTTTTCAATGTCTCTTTCTGCACACGGGAGAAATAACATCGTAACATATATCTTTTTAGCTTCATGTTGTGCATGATGGCTCCTCTTTGTATCTGTCCTCCTGTGGGTGACTTTTATAATTACACAGCAACAATTATTATGCAGATGCAGGTTTTAACCAGCAGAATTGTGCGTCTTTTGCTCACACTGTAGATTTGGGAAGTTTTTGACTTATTTGTCCTGCAGAATGCACAAAGTAAGATAAAAAAAAGAACAAAAAGATGAAGTCATCCAAAGGAATCCCATTAGTGTCGCTGCCCCCAACCAACCCCATTAGTGCCCTGCCCCTACTCACCCCCATTAGAGTCCCTGCCCCAACCTATACCAATAGTAAACCCGGCCCCTTCACATCCCCATTAGAGTCCCTGCCCCAACCTATACCAATAGTAAACCCGGCCCCTACACATCCCCATTAGAGTCCCTGCCCCAACCTATACCAATAGTAAACCCGGCCCCTACACACCCCATTAGAGTCCCTGCCCCAACCTATACCAATAGTAAACCCGGCCCCTACACACCCCCATTAGAGTCCCTGCCCCAACCTATACCCATAGTAAAACTCACCCCCATTAGAGTCCCTGCCCCAACCTATACCAAAAGGAAACCCGCCCCCTACACACCCCATTAGAGTCCCTGCCCCAACCTATACCAATAGTAAACCCGGCCCCTACACACCCCCATTAGAGTCCCTGCCCCAACCTATACCAATAGTAAACCCGGCCCCTACACACCCCATTAGAGTCTTTGCCCACAACCAATCCCATTATTGTCCCTGCCCCCAACCTACACTATTAGTGTCCCTGCCCCTACACACCCCATTAGAGTCCCTGCCCCAACCTATACCAATAGTAAACCCGGCCCCTACACACCCATTAGAGTCCCTGCCCCAACCTATACCAATAGTAAACCCGGCCCCTACACACCCCATTAGAGTCTTTGCCCACAACCAATCCCAATATTGTCCCTGCCCCCAACCTACACTATTAGTGTCCCTGCCCCTACACATCCCCATTAGTGTCCCTGCCCCCAACCAACCCATTAGTGTCCCTGCCCCTACTCACCTCCATTAGAGTCCCTTGCCCCCAAGCTACCCCATTAGTGTACGTACTCCTACTTAACTCCATAAGTGTCCCTGCGGCTACTCAACCCAATTAGTGTCCCTGCCCCCCAACCTACACCATTAGTGTCCCTGCCCCTATACTCCCCCATTAGAGTCCTTGCCCCAACCTATACCATTAGTATCCCTGCCCCTAGTCCTTGCCCACAACCAATCCCATTAGTGTCCCTACCCCTACTCAACCACTTTATTGTCCCTGCTCACCTCCATTAGGGTGCCTGTCATAACACACCCAGTAGTGTCCTTGCCCCAACCTACGCCATTAGTGTCCTTAACCCTACTCGGTCTGCCCCTCAGAAAACATGAGGCCATATGCTCCCTGTAGCAGCCCTGCAGCTTACCCCGGGGCAGGGCTACAGGCAGATTACAACTATGTGTCCCAGACATTGGGCGATAGGAATTCCACATCTCTGTGCCATGTAGACCAGATAAAGAAGTTGAAGAATTCGCCCAGTTCAGCAGCAGTGAAAAATGACCTGGTCATTTCTCACTTGAATAATATTGTCTGGGCTATTACATGAGCAACATATTATTGCCAGCAATTGGCTGGGGGTTTGCAGATTTGAGGCCCACAAGATGAAAGATGAATAGTTTATACATAGAAAAGGTAGGGTACATTTTCCATTGTACATGTGCACGATGGTTGTAGGGCTGCCACCTGTCCAGTATTCTAACCAGTGTTCTAACAGTGCACACACTGTTATACACACACTCATTCAGACAGTATACACACTACTAAACATACACAATGTTACACTCGCAGTCAGACAAAGTACACATGTTGTAAGTAGTTTATTGGGGATTTAGGACATTTTCCCATTACAAAAGTTTTTTCTCTTTTGTCACTCCCTGAGATGTTACGTAATATCAGGCTACGTTGTGTCCTGTGATGTCACACATATATAATTAAATATATAAATAAGCACAGCCCGTATTTTTTTTTCCAAAGAAGGTGGCAACCCTAGATGGTTGATAGGGCTGACTTATGGATGGCAGAATGATAGATATTCCTCTAGTATCTGCTGTGACAAAATGTTTCCAAGCTTCCCTTTTTAAAGTACTGTTGATTAATGAGGAGGTCAGCATGTAGTTGATCTATTCCTGTCCCGTTTATGTTCTGATTTCAAAAAGGGCTACACCAATAAACCGTCTCATTGTACAATTCTACAGTAAGCTTTATAGTATCTACCGGTATATATTATCTACTGGCCCTTATTAATTGTCCTTAGACATACATAGGAAAGGATAACAATATGTTCCAAAGGTGCTGCAAATACAATAATTTGTCCAGTTACAGCCATACCTCATATAATTTATAGTTCATTAGGAATAAAATGTACCATTATTACAATACTCCTTGGACTTCCATACAGAGGGCTTCCACACTCAAACACTATTGTAGGATTAAGGTTTAATTTCAGAATAGGCAGCATTCCTCGCATGCTTGGTAGTAGGAATGGACATAAACAGTGTTGCAGTAAAATAACACCTATTTTCAGAACAGCCACAAGAAGACTGGAGCCACTGGGTCATGACCCGATCTTGTCCTCTGTCATAATGAACATATTTAGCAGCTGAGGATCTAATCATACATGCTTTGTCATAATTGCAAGTTGTTTTATAGCAGAACTTGTAAAACTTACCATTTGTTGCAATTGTTTGATGACACTCCTTGTGATATCAAACATATTTGACGTCTCTGTTTGGATGTACATTCCTTTTTTTTTATTATTGTTCTGTTCCAAACACTTACTTGACCTTTCCAGTAATTGATTTTATAATATCCAGCACTTTTATTCCTTACTGTCGGGTTGTCCAACAGATGTATAGAGCCTCCAATCTCTGAGAGTTTTAGGACATCCTCTCACAAAAATTACATTTATTATGCTTTTTTTATTTATGATATTTGTTGTAATTTATTATGGTTCAAGCATAAGACTCAGGGTAGGGGTATTTTAACAAAATACTTCTGGCATAGTTGGTAAATGGCAGCTAAGCAGAATTTAAAACATAGTTCGTCACTCCCTCTAGAACGTAAGCTCATTGAGCAGGGCCCTCCACCTCTCTGTTCCTGTACGTCTAGTTGTCTGGTTACAATTACATGTCTGTTAGTCCACCCGTTGTACAGCACTACGGAATCTGATGGCGCTATATAAATAATAATAATAATCAACAAGTTACAGAGGCAGCATTCACCATTACTATCATTCACTAAACCATAGTGTGACAGAGGCAGCATTCACCATTACTATCATTCACTAAACCATAGTGTGACAGAGGCAGCATTCACCATTACTAGCATTCACTAAGCCATAGTGTGACAGAGGCAGCATTCACCATTACTATCATTCACTAAGCCATAGGGTGACAGAGGCAGCATTCACCATTACTAGCATTCACTAAGCCATAGGGTGACAGAGGCAGCATTCACCATTACTATCATTCACTAAGCCATAGTGTGACAGAGGCAGCATTCACCATTACTAGCATTCACTAAGCCATAGGGTGACAGAGGCAGCATTCACCATTACTAGCATTCACTAAGCCATAGGGTGACAGAGGCAGCATTCACCATTATTATCATTCAGTAAGCCATAGTGTGACAGAGGCAGCATTCACCATTACTAGCATTCACTAAGCCATAGGGTGACAGAGGCAGCATTCACCATTATTATCATTCAGTAAGCCATAGTGTGACAGAGGCAGCATTCACCATTACTATCATTCACTAAGTCATAGTGTGACAGAGGCAGCATTCACCATTACTAGCATTCACTAAGCCATAGTGTGACAGAGGCAGCATTCACCATTACTAGTCTAAGCGCTACGAAATCTGTTGGCGCTATATAAATGGCAATAATAATAATAATCATAATAGTCACTGATCATAGTGTAACAGAGGCAGCATTCACCATTACTGTCATTTACTGAACCTAGTCACTGACCATAGTGTGACAGAGGCAGCATTCACTATTACTGTCATTCACTAAGCCATAGTGTGACAGAGTGCATCATTGATTGCCTGCATGTGTACAATCTAAAGTAGATAATGGGTATTGGCAAAAAAAGATAACATGGATTACTTTAAATGTGCATGATATTCATGACAGGAAAAAGCCACAGTCTGACAGTGAATCATGTGATATATTTGTCCATATAGTATAATAAACTGCACTCCTATCTACATGCTGCTTCGCCATACCATTCATTTACAGCATGTTTCTAAACTTCCTGCTAGTGCTATGTTAAATCACTAGGGACAAAGAACATCTGCCCTATATCTGACTTCAAATCTTAAAAATGTTCTTGACTCATGCTGCGCTTTAATTTTTGGCTATTACAATTCATACATCCAAGGCTCGATTTGCACTTTAATTATTGTGCCCATTGCAATTAAATATGTTGCTCATCGCTGTTTTATAACGGTCTCTCTTACTTTATATGAAGATTAATCTGTGGTGTTGTTTCATTATATTGATAGGTCCTGTACTAGGGGCGAAACACATTAGGCATGCATGTTGCCACATGAATAGATTTAATCTGTGATAAGGCAAGTTATGTTTTAATTAGCTTACCATGGTCCAGCTCATTGTGTTTTAATGACTGCTTCACTGTTTAGATGAATTGATAAATTGGAGATGTTACTTAAGAGAAGTCTGCATTAAGCAAAAGAGAGTAAATAATTGGACGCATGCATATTTAAATACCTTAAATAACAGATTCACCGTAACTGTATCTGTGGTAGTGGAGCCTGGGCATGGAGAATTTGATCCCACTAGTCTAGCAGGGGAATGACCATGCCTAACCATCCCAATACTGTCAGAACAGTCCTAAAACTAAGGTCCTCTCGGCCGTGCCTTCTTAGTTCCCTCTTGGTGACAACATGAAACTGTCCCCAACAAGTACAGCATGAGTGCATCATGATATGTGCTTGCGCTATGTTCATGTAGTTATGTGTGTATTATGTGTATTCACGCCAGGTTGACCTGCCAGTAAAGGGGGGGGGGAGGGCCGCTTCCTGGTGATTCTATGGATGTCGGAGCTGAGAGTAACTGCACAAACTGTTAAGTGGTTTAAAAGGACCAGTATATAAAAGTTAGGTCTTATGGAATATAATTTTGCAGGCCTGGCTATCGGATGTGAGTGCATGTTTTTTGCCGGATAAGGAGAGTGTGGTCACAGATACACACAAGTGAAAACGCAACTGTGACTGACACAAAAGAAAACAATTAATTACACTATCAGAAACTCTGTACGTTTCATAGCTGTGAATTGAATGAAACAAAGTCTGCATATTTTGGTTTATTTAAAATAAAGAAAAATAATAGTAATAATTATATTATATTATGTTTTTCCTTCAAATAATAAAAATACTTTGTGATGAAAAACGTAATAAATACACAATTACAAGGCGGATGGCTGGTTTTATGATGCTTGCTCCATTGCGTCATCTACAGAACATGTTACAAAGTTGAAATTTACATTCAACAGTTCAGCAACAGTTCGGCAATTTACATTCAACAGTTTAAAAAGATGCAAATATTTTTTCTCAATCAGGAAGAGAGCTTGTGACATACTACAAAGCCCTTGTTCTAAACACAAGAAAAAAAATGCAAAATATACAAAATAATAATTAAAACACTTTTTAGAAATATCAGATGTTATTTCCTTTTTTTTTTTTTTTTAAGGTATGTAAACTATGGAACTTGTGTCATTGATGTTCATTAGATGCATGTTTTAATATATAATTCACTCTCCCTTTATTAATTTATATACTACAGATGCCGATAGTTTATAGAACTATATATTTAAAATTTTTTATAGTGTGCAATTTCCTAACTCTAATTCAATGACCTATTGCCAACTGAATTATTATTGCGATGTAGTCTGTAAGCAGTCATCATGTAATGTGATATAAAATTACTTTGGAGACACTTCTAGGACTATAAGCCAGGAGCTCTTCATACACCTGCTGTTTTGTAAATCACAGACTTCTAGGAACGTTTGCATTTGTCCAAGAATATGGGAGAAAAGTATTTTAAAACCTCGAGGAAAAGCCAAGCATTTTGAAATGTGAATGACTCTTCCTATTGAGTACAACTGTTAATCATGAGATCAAATATATACAGAGCTAGTAGAATTAATCCTTATCCATTATTGATTTCTTTATATTACTGTGACCGTCTAACCAACCAGCCTTATTTGGATTTTGTCAGATTTAATTTCTAGCAGTAACTGATGCAGGAATTGTTCCGCATATACGTTAGGCTGCTACACTATCAACACCCATAACTTTTATAGTCACACAAATCTTCAAAGGGAACCATTATTTCATTTGAATTTATCTAAAAAAGCATAAATAATACAAAAATGGTTTACATGAAGGTTATTATTATTATTGCCATTTATGTAGCGCCAACAGATTCCGTAGCACTTTTCAATATTATGAGAGGGGGGTTTAGCTATAAATAGGACAATTACAAGAAAACTTACAGGAACAATAGGTTGAAGAGGGCCCTGCTCAAACGATTTTACAGTCTATAGCTTACAGTCTATAGGAGGTTCATTTATACACATGAATGCTTTCACACATATAAGATGGGTTTGCTTGAATTAGTTAGCCTTTATTTTAAGTATCATTTTAATTTTGTGTCTTTAATAATATTTATTAAAGGCTTTTAGGTAAGCAGTATATGGAGGTGAAGGGGCAGCGTGATTAGGACATCTCAGTTTAAGAAAAAAACTCGGTATGCAGTTTATTTGTATATAGAAGTAATGGGTGTATTACAGAATGTAGATTAAGAAATACCATTAACAGTGTGAGAAGGTAATTGGTGGCTTTTAATGTGAGCTTAGAGAAATTCGTACTAAATAATTTCCATATTATACTGGGCTGCCTACCTCCCACCGTTAGTACACAAATATTATTTGATCGATAGGTAGGTGGAAGCATGACCAGCACATGAAGGGAAATATCACTGACGCATGTTGCGTAACAGTCGAAGTACAAATTACATCATACTATTGTTACTGGTACATAAAGCATGTATTTCAGATGCATAAAAGTTGTCATTTAGTCGCACAACATACAAGTTGTCAGTCACGCGCAATATTCTGCAGAAGGGTGTGTTGCAAGCACATTATTGAGCATGCCGTGGCTCATGGAAAACACCTGCAACTGTGCTTCTGGTGAATTTAATCTGTTGTCCCCAATTTTGTATTCTTGATTTGCCAGATTCACCACACTCAATGATCCCATCGGCAAACAAGGCAAATCAGCCAAACGCACACAGTCACAGTGTAGAGTAGTAAGAAATCATTTCTATGTTTAAATATTTAACATATTTGCTAAAAAAAATAAGAATCATTCTTCCATTATGCTCTAACAGATATTATCCATTATGTTATTTTAACTCCTTCATTACTAAAAGTAAGCCAAATTACTTTATATCATGACAGCACAGGTAACGCCTTCAGAGTAAGCTACTGGTTGTGCTATTACGTTTTTAAAAAGTCTCACTTGTCTCATAGTTTGCCAGCCAGGCACACACAGGGCATGGTATGCAAATCAGATGAGCCTCTGCAGTGCGTTGTGCAGGCCATTTGTGCATGTATAGCACCACTGAAGGAATTTCTGAGCACGCATCCAATCATATACCATTAATGCATAGATGATTGCATGTATATGAGCATGCCCAAGGAAAAGGAAAATTGGCGGTAAGTGTGCTTTATACTTACCTCTGCTACATTGTTCATCCCAGTAAACACTGCAACAACATTTACTGATCTGAGGGAATACAAAACTCTCACTTCCAGAGAAGTGACAGTTTCACATTAAAAGGTTGCTGTGCAATAGATAAATTTAGTCTACAGATACAAGTCACGCATAATTATGTTCAAATTTTCTACAATATTAATCTTTATGTTTATCCATAGGAAGGAAGGTAGATAAATAAATAGCAAATAATTATGAGGTGCTTATAAAACAGCTTATAGGGACACTGTAGGCACCCAGACCACTTCAGCACCCAGACCACTTCTTTTGTACTTAGTGCTGCAATGTAAAACATTGCAGTTCCAGAGAACTTCCAGAGAAAAGGTTGGTGACTTTTTTTGAGATTCAGATATGTTGGTCTAAAAACCTATTTAAAATGGTTTAATGTTACTCAGAGGAGATGGAATAACACACTGTAAATTCTATGTCACATTTTACTGACAGGTATAACACAGTATACCTCACAAGTTCCTTTTATAAATTGCATACACTGCTTACTAGATATTGAATAACAATTATTATAAATCCAAAACATCATGTGCAACTAAGTGGCTCATTTACCTGCTTCCCAATGCTTGAATTTTGAATTTATTTCTAAATTATATTTTAAAATTTGATCTAGGGATTGAACTAAAATGTGTGTACAATAAACATCTGTTATTTTATATCTGCAACATTGGATTAATATGGTTACATTCTCTCTACTCCAACACTATGGATGTATTATGTGAGTAAAATGTTAAAACTCGAAGGGTTCTGAAATGATAAATTCACAGGGCCCCCCATGTCTTGAGTCCCTCCCCATCTGTCTTCCGTGGCATCGCTCAGATTGATGACTTCACAGCCCTAATCCCTGCAGCATAACAAAGCCTTTCAATGCATTGATTGTATGAATAGCAGCTTTTGAAGAAGATATTTTTTCAATATGTATTGACAATTAGAGACACACAGAAAACAGCACTATTAGCCATTTTCAGAAGCAGAATTATATCCCTTACAAAAGAATGCTAGTCACTTTAAGTCATTTGCAACATCAGTATGGGGCTGATTAGTAATCAATCACCTCTGATGGGTAGCCTAGTTACATGTGTAGCAGGCCCCATCATTCTAGGCTGTGTACAAGCCGTCAGACCGATGAGCCTAGAATGGTCTTTCATCAATGTCACTGTGCACTGTTTACCCCACAGAGCAGGGAGCAGAGAATTCAATCTCATCCTAAATAGAACTCTCTGAAAACTTTTATAAATTCACTTGTAGACATAAACAATATAAATAACATCAACATTAATGTACTGGACCATAAAGACTGTAATGAACTGTTATCTTGAAATATAATAAAAATCAAATATTTATAGATGATTAACTTGATTAAGTTGAAATAAAATAGATTAAAAAGGTCTTCTGAGACCTCCTTTAACCCGAAAATGCATTTCTGGAATTAAAGATAAATGCAAGCCGGGCTTTTTAATGGAAGGCAATGTAATCCAAGGGGGATATGGCATTTAATATGTAACTTAAAAAATAAGACAAAAACAGGTTGACGGACTCCGTAGTGTCATCATCTTCAGTGGCTAAGCATCAAAATCGGGAAGCTATGTATTAATGTGTGCTTCTTATACACTTGCACAGTTACAAATTACTGACTAATATATACCTGGTCCAAAATGAAAACAAAAACTATAAATATGGAGGGTTGGTGAGAACAGGCACATGGGGCTTGCCTAATGCCTGTGAGCAAATTAAATGTCATCATCTCTTGTGGTGGACATGAGTCCAATTCTTGAGGTCTCATGCTTAAAGGGATACAAAGTATTAAAACAACTTTATCTTAATAAGTAGTTTTGTTGTATAGCTCATGCCCCTGCAGTCTCACTTCTCTGCTATTGAAACGTTAAGTCACTTTGTATATGCAGCCCTAGCCACATCTCTCCTGCCTGTGTCTTACACAACATCTGTACACATTTAAAATTTCCTGAAAAAAAAGATCTATAGTTTACATTTCCTTTACTGCACTTTGTGTTTAATTTAGAATGTGTTATCTCCTGTTATGTTAATTTTCTGATAGAGTCTGCAGGAAACTTGCGAGCGAGTGTGCATTTGTGTTTAAAGTTTAGTTAACAGAGCAGGACATAAGAGCTTCTAAAGTAAACACATTGTGCTGTAAGATCTGACTAAAAATGAAACATTTTGTTTTAATGTAATATGTGTGAGTCACAGCCAGGGGAGGTGTGGCTAGGGCTGCATAAACAGAAACAAAAGTGATTTATATAATAAAACCACTTTATTCAGCTACTTTATCCCTTTAGGTGGACAGGCCACATTTTCCAATATGCTTGTGCAGTGTTAATTTACCTGACAGTGTCACTGACAATACCTGACAGTGTCACTGACCACCTTAAGTAAGAGGTAATTCTTTACATTTTAAGAATTCTTGTTTTACACTTAGGATTGGTATAATCTAATTATTAGATACTTTGTACACTGCTTATTATGCAAACCAATTTAATGTGACTGTCCTGTAATAAAATTAATGCGCCTCAAACCGTTAAAGGGACACTAACCACTATTGCTTGTTATAGTCAATATTTTAAAAGAACTCTGTACCTGCAATCTCCTCTTCTACATTTTAAAAGTATGCAGTTTCTTCATATTTGCTTCCTCGGTTGAATGTCTTGATAATTTTTATAGGAAGAGCAAATGTTACAAGTTCACTGCTGGGGGCGGTGCCGTAAAGTGCACTTTTACCCTATTCATTTTTCATTTATATGAGCTAACTTTTTTTATTGCCACCATGATAAAGGCACATATGGAGCTGAACTGTTGAACACTTTACCAAAGTGCTACATCACTGTTAGCTGAACTCAGTCATCAATCAATCTGCACAGCAGGAGAAGCAAATTAACTTTTGATTGTGCTACCATGGAGTTTAGCACACGGTTTTAACACGTTGCTTTGTTTACAAAGCAATATCTTTAAAGGGACACTCCAGGCACCCAGACCACTTCTGCCCATTTGAGTGGTCTGGGTGCCAACTCCCACTACCCTTAACCCTGCAGCTGTAAATATTGCAGTTTTCATAACTGCATAAAAAGTGCCAGGAAAACAGTTTGTTTTTCTGGCACTTAAGTGTCCTTTTAAACCAAGATTCGGTCTGAAAACATTAAAAACTTCGTATTCTGATTATGATTTTAAAAAAAGAATGATGCCAAAAAATATGACCAAATATAAAAAAAACATGTTTTGTAACCTCTGTTTTGATTCTTTTCATTTCAAAATGGCAAAAATGCAATTAAAGGATTTTGTTAATGCCAGCAAAGCAAGCCCTAAATTGTTAAATAAGTATTATAGTCACCCAGGCCACCTCAATGAAGTGGTCTGGATACAGTGTCCCTGTCCTCTTAACCATACAATGTAAAACATTGCAGTTTTTAAGAAATTGCAATGTTTACATTACAGGGTTACGTCCACCTCTGGTGGCTGTTTGTTGACAGTTTTAAGAGAAGCTTCCGCTGCACTGACCAATGCTTTCCTATGGGAAAGTTTGAATGCACCTGCTGTACTCACTGTGCATGCACATTAGGTCCCCAATGGTCCTCTACGAGGAATATTGGTTTAACCATCTCGGAGAAGGCCATGACTGCTCCATGACGTCGCCGGGGGGGTGGAGGGGGAGGGTGTCACCAGGGGGGCAGCCTTGGCACTGGACCAAAGAAAGTAAAAAGCGTCAGCCTTGGCGCTATGCCGTATTGGACAAACACACCTAATTCCACTAGGGACAGGAACACTGTAACATTAAGAATACAGATTTGTATCCCCAACATTTTAGTGTTCCTTTAAAGGGGAAATGTCACTTCTCTGGAAGTCCTGAACTACAAATCGTGAAACCCAAGTCATGGCACCACGTTTAGCAGTTTTGTTAAAACAGTGACGGAAACACTGAAAGTTGCAATACAGGGGCAGAGAGAACGGACAGAAGGAATCAAATTATTATAAAAAAAAATTAAACAACTGTAGAATATTAAATAATAACTCATCCAAGATAACTAACCATAAGACTACCTGCACATTGCACTAACCAAGTGGGGGAATTGAATCTGCCTTCTAAAGCCATCTGTTAAAGGAATCCTATAGTGTTAGGAATGCAAAACTGTATTCATAGCAACACAGGGTCACTCTGCCTCCGCGGTCCCCCCCCCAGCAATGAAAGAGGTAAAAGTGCCTTTATATTACTTACATGATTCCAGTTGGATCATCTACCGAGCGTGATCTGGGAATCCAATGCGCATTCGCGGGGAGCGCCACGCTCACACTAGGCTTTCCCCATAGGAAAGCATTGACTCAGTGCTTTCTTATAAGTTTTTCAGGAGGCTAGACATCCTCATGAAAAATGTAAGGACGTCCAGTGTTAAACTCAGTAAAACTGCAGGAAGCGCCTCTAGTGGTTATCTGGGAGCCAGCCACTAGAGGTAGTCTTAATAGTTTCTCTAAAACTGTAATGACTTACATTGCAGACTTAATGGAACAGGTTCACAGCCCCCAGGCCACTTCAGTGTAATGAAGTGGTCTGGGTGCTTATACTGTCCCTTTACGCTAAATTGACTAAAAACAATGGAGCTTGAGATGTTTGGCTTATTCATGTTTAACACCTTTTCTGAAATATGAAAAGTGTAACACAGCACACATTTAGATACTTTACCTCTTGTAATGACATTTCTGTGAATGAAAAAAACACTCAGTGTTCTGGTAATACGTAGTTAAGTATTTGCTCATTGAAATAAGCTGGTGTTACTTTCTAACAGCAGAGGAGGTAGCCCTGTAATATGGCCTGCCATCAGAAACCTGATCACCTGTGGTTGGTCAAATAACACCCTCATCTCTCAGTACATTATAGGCTTTTAGGAAGGTGTTTCTACTTAGTTGATATAGCGGTCAGGGGGCAAAGACTAAACAAGCCTTTGAATTATCATGTTCACATCTTAAAAAGAGCCACACAGGTCACGGGGACGGTCACATCAAACAGTCATTGATGTGTGAGATCAATAACTGACTCACTTTAAACAGAAAGGTGCGTCTTATCATTGAGAGATTGTGCTTATAGAGCTACATGCCTCCTACTGGCCTTTACCAAGCTGGTAGGTAAGCACCCATTAGATAAGATAAGGTAATCTATACTCCTGTCTAAAATAATGTAACCAAACACCATATACTGCACCATCGAGACATTAGCTCTTCCCCACAGTATACACCAACACTAAAACCTTTTTTAAAGCAGGCACAGCCTGCTTTCCTCTTTATTGGGGCAAATGGGTGCAGCGTGCTTTGTCTTTTACTTTTGTGGCATGGAAGAGCGAGAAGCAGAAAGCACTTATCCCTTGAACGCTAATAGTGCATGAAAATGGGAAGGAAGCTATCTGAGGAATTCCCCACTTTGTATAGATCCGAAGAGAAAACTTGATCACTTTGTAACCTCGGTGTGACTCAGTGTGAGGAGGATATAAGGACAAGAAATATGGGAGGAGGAAATCCAGTGCATTTTATCCACACAGTTTCTCTAATGGCAAGAGCTGGCATACATCCACGCACAGGACATGACATAACGTTTACACACTCCAAATGTAGAAAGGGAAACACATACATACATGATTAACCCCTTAAGGACACAGCTTCAAAAGTTTGTCTTACCATTAAGGGCAAAATTTTAGCATTTATTTTTATTGCTGTTTGTGTTCAAACGCAGTTTGCATCTCTGTCATTTATTGCAAGAACACATGTTATATACCGTTTTTTAGAGGGCAAAAGGGGCTTTAATTTGATGTCACATATACATAGATAATTCTCATTAATTATAAAAAAAAAGTATCAAAAAAATGGGGAAAAAACTAAAAGAGTTTTGACAATAATAGCGTGTGCATAATATGTCCAGCTTACGAAAAGTACCGGTAATTAAAAATAAATTCATTTATGTGTCTTGGTTTATAGAGTACATAATATGTGTAGGATTTCAGTTTATTTTGAAAGTAACATGACACAAAATACAAGAACTAAAATAAAATTTCAATGTGAAACTATTTTAGAAGTTGGTATGTTTGTCTTGTAGGTTTAGTAGCCATCACAGAAAACCAAATTGCAACACAAAAAGTATATATTTATATAAAGTAGACTTCACAGGCTATTTACCTAAGGTTATTTTCACACTTTTAACATAGCCATTTCATTGCCAATCTCTGCTAAATATTGGAGTAAAATTGTGTTTTTTCTCTATTTTGGCATTCCAATTGAATCGTCTACCGACTTCAGCGTGATCTGGGAATCTAATGCGCATAGGCAGGGAGCGCCATGCTCACATTAAGCTTATTCACATATAACAAGGTTTTTGTAATGTGTATTTCGTAAAGCTGGTGTGTGCTATTCCTGTACAGAACCCCATATTGTGTTCAGCTACATCTGCTGCGTATAACAATACCCCAATTGTATGCCTTTAGCACTATTCTGTGAAGCTACAATGCCATATAAGAGACAAGGCTATTTCAGTTTTTATAGTTGGATTTGATGGGCCCATGTCTCATTTGGGGGTATTTTAGCAGTTTGACTGTTCAAATAACCACACAAAGAGCTTTAATTTGATAAAGCAGACATCCCAGGGTATCTTATATGGCATATATTGTGCCTTAACTTGTCACCATATTTTCACCAATTCATGCCAATGTTTGTGCTGATTATTTCTTACCGTTGATATGTACCACTGTCATAAAGTCCACCAAATTATGCTCAATTACATCTTCTGAGTAAAACAATATGCCCAATGTATGACCTAGACACTATTTTGTTAAGTTACCGTGCTGTAAAAGAGATGTGACAAGCTCAGGTTTTTAAGTGTGAATATTCATGGAGGGTTTTCATGCGTCCGTGTCCCACTTTGGAGCACTTTAGCAAGCTACATATTCCAACTACACCATAAAGGCATACCATTTCTTAAAGAAGACATCCCAGGGTATTTCAAAAGGCATATTTTGAACCTTAGCGTAGAATGTTTCCACTAGCTTGTACCAAGTGTAGTGGTGATAAGCATTTTTTATGACTTTTTGACACACAAAGTGAGTTTGCACAGTATATGTTGCTCAGCTATGTCGTCTGAGTACAGCAATACCCCCATATGTACCTTGGCCAGGTATATGTGGACATTGAAGGGGCACATTTGAGACACAGCCTTTCCAGTTTTTTCAAACTTTACATTTTTACGCTGTGTCCATGTCCCATTTTGGAGTATTTTAGCAGGCTATATATTCCAACTGCCCCAATAAAAGCATACGGTTTCTTAAAGAAGACATCCCAGGGTATTTCAAAAGGCATATTTTGAACATGAGATCATTTTGTCCACTAGCATGTACCATGTGTAGTGGTAATAAGCTTTTTTTCTGCCTTTTTGACACACAAAGTGAGTTTGCACAGTATATTTTGCAAACCTTATGTGTGCTACGGCTGTATAATACTTCATATGTTGCTCAGCTATGTCGTCTGAGTACAGCAATACCCTCATATGTACCTTTACCAGGTATATGTGGATGGTAAAGTGGCACATTTGAAACACAGTTTTTTTCTAACGTTGAAGTTTTATGCTGTGTCCATGTTCCATTTTGGAGTAGTTTAGCTGTTTGTTATTCAAACTACTCCACAAACGCATACCATTTTTTAAAGAATACACCCTGGGGTATTTCAAAAGGCATATTTTGAACATTAGCGTGGGATAATTTTTCCGCTAGTTTGTTCCAGTGGTGTAGTGGTAATGAGCATTTTTTCATGTCATTTTTTACTCTTTCAAACTTTCTTTACTTTTTAAAACTTGTTTTTAAACTTTTTTTACTTATTACATTTTTTAAACTTTTTTAAACTTTCTTAAAACTTTTTTACACTTTTTTTACCCCTAACTAGCAATAAGCAGCACTAACAGTAAATTCCTCAATTTCCCATAACTCACATCCACCCACCCCAGCTAGCAAAATAGTATATATATATATATATATATATATATATATATATATAGAAATGAAAAACTCAAGATGCACTCACAGGTCTTCAAATATAAGAAAAAATGGTGCTTTATTAATCCATGTGTGGTATATGAAAAAGACCCGGCAGGGTCAAAACATCGATTGATTTTTGTATACCACACATGGATTAATAAAGCACCATTTTTTCTTATATTTGAAGACCTGTGAGTGCATCTTGATTTTTCATTTCTATATAATTGACGCCTAAGATTTGCACCCAGGCAAGTAATACATTGTTTTTCTTTTTTAAGGCGTGTGCCAAGCTATCATCTTTTTATATATATATGTAATAGGCAATGATCAACTGGCGAGGAAGGGGATAATTTTTATTAGGACTGGGTAAAGGGGGTGAGATTATTTTTACATTTTTAAATGTTATTTAAACAATTTTAAAAAACTTTTTAAAGCTTTTTTAAAAACTTTTTTAATGTTTACCCCTAGCTAGGCTAACACCAAATTGCCCAATACCCCACTAACTTCCACCCACCCCAGCTAGCTAAATATATAATTTTAACATATTTAAATTAATTAATAAAATTAATGTAATCCCTGAGGGTTAAAAAAAAAATTAATCCTCAGGGGTTAAAAAATAATAATCGGGGGGGCGTGGCTAACCACGGAGCAAGATGGTCACATGAAACCTTGCTCCGGCACCAGGGCACCTAATCTAATGCAATCCTAGCGTTTTAAACAGCATCTACTGCCACAAAACAGCGATGTATCACCACAAAAGCAAGAGGAGCTCGGCAAAACCGGACAAGCTCAATTTTTTCAGCCAAAAGCGGACTTCTGCGACATTGGCGGCGCAGGCCTCAAAAGAACCCATGGATCCTGAATTGGATGATGGCACACAGGCTAATCCCCTGGAATCGACACCAGATACATAGCAAATAACGAAAGCCGATCTCACAGCAGCCCTGGAGATCCTATCTAACAAGCTCATCACCACATGGCAGCATACAGCAGACTCCATGCGTAAAGATATACAAGAACTAGGTAAGCGGACGTCGCACATGGAAGACAAATCTCCGTCTGAGAGGAGTGCCCGAGGATATCTCCAATGAAGAACTGCAGGCATATGTGCGGAACCTACTACATACCCACGCACCAGAGATACCAATGGACATGCTGCTCGTAGACAGGGTGCATCGCATCCCGAAGCCCCGGCACCTCCCACAAACAGTACCCAGAGACATACTACTTCGAGCACATTACTTCCATATCAAGGAACACATACTTCGAAGCAGCAGAATACGGGCTAAACCCCCACCCGACTACCCCACTGTCAGGATTTACGCAGACCTGTCAGCCGCCACTCTCCGGAAAAGAAGGGAATTCTCTCAAGTGACCAACACACTACGGTCGCATGGTATCCGATACCGATGGGGTTTCCCCACTAAACTGGTAGTCACAAAAGATGGCGGCACGACAGTGATGAATACCCCAGAAGAGGGTGTAACGAAACTGCTGGCTTGGGACATGCCGGTGGAGCCGGTAACAAACTCTACACACCAAGCAGGTACACTCAAACGGGACTGGAAAAAATCCCACGTTAAACATTGAACCAGCTGACAAACTGGTTTGCGGACACTTACTCTTCTCCACGTAAAGACTGTGCAATTCAACACAATAGACGAGAAATGTACTGGTCTCCCTCCACCACTGACGAAAAGTAACTATGGACTGTCCCATGCCGAATGGTTGCCCCATGGGGAGGTCCTCACGGATGTGGGGTACCGGACCGGGCTCTTCCGCCATCCCTGTGACGAAGCGTGCGCAGAGCAGTGGCCAATTGCGGGGGACCCCAGTCTGGACCTTCGCACGGGCCAGTGAGACACCCTCTCATTCTGACTCCCCGAGATCCCCTTTATTGACCCTAGGCCTTTGGATAACAAGACATCCGCATCACCACTTGCTCAAGGCGGCGGGCACACACGAGGCCTGCGTAGATGGACACCCGTTCACACGGACTAGGCCCTACGATCAGCGTTAACTGACATTGCCCAACTGCCAGAGCCATGGGACGGGCTCCGAATGCCTCGCAAGGTAACGGGGGGCCTGTGACCTAGGCTTCCTATAAATGTGGACTATGGCGACTTGAGAAAATGTGATGTAGAGCAGATAAAGGTAGAGGGGGGGACGCTAGCGGCGGGAATGGTAGTCGAACCTTAATGGGTAAAACTGTTGCCTACACATGTGTTCATATTGAGATGTATATAATGTAAGACACTGGGTTTAAACACGAACACGGGTCCGAACCAGACCGGAGCCGGATATGCAACCCCGGCATATAGCCATATAAAACCCCTTTGTAAAACCCACTGGTGGAGCCGTATAGAGTGACCTAATACTGGTTGGGACCACCCCAAACCCAGCCAATGCTATGTCAGCGAAACCTGTGCCAGACGAGCAAATACGCCCCGGCACACTCCTTACACTGCAGATGCAGCTCATCAAGGTATACATAGATGCCCAAATAGCCACGCTCATGGTAGAGAGTTCTCTCATCCACCCCCCGGATGTGGTACAACCACACACTGTCTCCACGGGAGACATTCTGTACATAGTTCAAACTTCTTCCCCTAGTTCATCTCCCCTACCCCAAGATACCCGTGATCGGCTACAAACTTCTAAAGGGACAAATAAGAATCCTGCCCAACACCGCCACTTATATGCCCCCGTATTACTATACAATAATGGGCCTGATCCCCGCCCACCTCAATTATTGATACTAATACTACAACAACGCCTTCCTCTATGTGAAGGGAAAGATAGTTTAACACTGAATTTCCTTTACAGCATTGTTCCGTACTTAATCACAAATGATGAAGATACTGACTATTAATACCCGAGGCATAAATACACCACACAAAAGGAGGCTCCTCATTGAAGACGCAAACCGCACTAAAACAGACATATTGTGCATACAGGAGACACATTTTGTACACAACAGGGTACCCATATTTGCGAGCAAGGACTACCCTACGCAATACCACTCCACCTATTTATCTAACTCTAGGGGTGTCTCCTTCCTTATTCATGCCTCAATCACATTTGAACTCCTGAATCTCAAAAAAGATACGCAGGGCCGCTATTTAATAATGCACTGCAAAATCAATAACGCCTTGTACACACTAGTGGGGATATATAGCCCTAATACTGACCAGAGGAACTTTCTCCAGAAAGTTTTACACAAAATTCCCACTACCTACCCTTCCTCCACAATTCTTTGTGGGGACCTAAACCACATCATGCAGCCCAGACTAGATACCACGCAGTCGGCTGAGTCTTCAAGATGTAAAACATTAAACAAACAGGCCACAACATTGATAAAACTCCTTATGGAACACAATATATATGATGTGTGGAGAGCACAACACCCGAATTATCGGGAATTCACCTTTTACTCCTCAGTACATAAAACATACTCCAGAATTGATTTTATATTCGTCTCGGGTGACATAATGTCGAATGCGCTGCGAAGTGAAATAGGAGATATAGTTTGGTCTGATCATGCCCCAGTAATGCTGACCTTAACAGATCAATTTCAATCCTGCATATCATTGCCGTGGCGCATGAACGAAGCTCTTCTACACAACCCTAATTTTACCATTAAACTTACTGAAGAAATGACATCGTTCTTCGCTATAAACGACACACCTGAGCTCTCTTTAGCCACAACGTGGCTGACGCATAAGGCATTCATCCGCGGTCTCATGATCAGCCAGGCATCTTATCTAAATAAGCAGGCAAAGACAGAATACATAACTCTCATGAGACAGCTCAGGGACGAAACATCTACACACGCACTAAGCCCGTCTACCACCATGCAACAGAACATAGACCAAATCAAAAAACGATTAAATGACATTCATCTCCACACGACAGCCACTATAACCCACAGGCTCAAACTCAGAACGTACACACAGGGAAACAGAGCAGCGAAAACCTTAGCAGCTCTCTTACGGCAAAAAAGGCAAAATTCAAAAATATTGTTCCTTATAAACCCACTAGGAAACAAGGTGTACAACCCCTGTGACATCACTGATGACATGTTAGCAGACTATTACGACGCGTTATACAACCTAAAAAAGGATGAACATACATACCAACCACTTATCTCGGACATCAACACTTTCCTAGCAGAAGCCCACACACAACTACTTACACAAGTAGACCGGTCCTTCTTGGAAGAACCCATTACTCAGAATGAAATAACAAGCACAATCAAAGCACTCCCAAAGGGGAAATCTCCTGGCCCAGATGGCTTTATCAATGCATATTACAAAACCTTTTCTCACATCTTAACCCCTACACTAGAAAAACTCTACAATACTATCCTCAAGACAGGCAAAATACCGCAAGAGATGCTGTTAGCCCACATAACCACTCTACCAAAACCTGGGAAGCCACCACACAAATGCCAGAATTTAAGACCTATATCGCTCCTAAATACAGATTTCAAAATACTAGCAAAAATATATGCTAATAGATTAGGAACAATCCTTCCCAGAATAATTCGGGACGACCAGGTGGGCTTTGTACGGGGCAGGCAGGGCTCGGATGGAACCAGGAAGCTGGTTAACATCCTCCACAACATCCAGACATCGGGAGAACCTAGTGTGGCACTGTCGTTAGACGCTGAGAAAGCATTCGACAGGCTACACTGGGGATACCTGGAGGCAGTATTGAGGAAGTTCGCCTTCCCAGAGGGCTTCATTACATTAATTTCAGCGCTGTACGATAACCCCACAGCAAAAATAGCAAACGGAGGCTTTATTTCCAAACCGTTCCAGGTCTCCAACGGGTCCCGGCAGGGCTGCCCGCTCTCTCCACTATTATATATACTGGCATTAGAACCCCTAGCACAACGAATAAGGGATTCCCCCGACATTAAGGGGATTACTATAGGGGGGAAAACGCACAAGATCACCCTGTTTGCCGACGATGTGATGCTCACCGTATCGCATCCTGACACCTCACTACCGCAACTCCAAAATATGCTAACACAGTTTGGCAATTGTTCCTACAATAAACTTAACATCAGTAAGACACAAGCCATGGGCCTTAATCTCACCGTGGAGCAACTCACTAACCTACAAGGCAGACACACATACGACTGGAGAAGGGACCACCTGACATTCCTGGGAATTCGCCTCACACCCACAATTAGAAAGCTGTACAAAGCGAACTACCTTACATTACTTAGTAATGTTAAACAACAACTACACAGTTGGAAGGGGAAATATATCTCCTGGACAGGTAGGATAGCGGCAGCAAAAATGATGATACTACCAAAGTTACAATACTTATTTAGATCACTCCAAATCCACCTGCCAAATAAATTTTTTACTGAAGCCCAACGCCTACTAAATGGGTTTATCTGGGGAGGGAAACCCTCTAGAGTGGCAGCAGCCACCATGTATAAACCCTTTAAGGAGAGAGGGATGGGGGCACCAGAGATCATGGGATACTATACAGCGGCCCTAATGAGTGCCCTCATGGCGACCTTCCACCACACTATACCGCCGCCATGGCATCAAATAGAAATGGTACACACTGGCGGAATGTCATTATCCACCCTGGCCTGGATTCCCAAACATAAAAGGCCACGATACCTGAACGCCTGCCCCACCACGGCAGCTACACTCGCAGTGTGGGATAGATATGTTAAAAAACACTACCCTGCCTCATATATCTCTCCGGCACTGCAAATCCAAGCATTACATGTCCTTATCCCTGGATTTGACCACGGTCTATGGTATAACCATGGGATCAAATGCCTATCCCAGATAATGCTGGATGGCCACTTGCTGACCTATGACTCGCTCTCTAACACATTTGATTTACCCCCCAGAGCCTATTTTGCTTACTTACAACTACACTCGTGGGTGGGGAAACACGTCAATGTAGATAAGACGCACCAACAGGACACTACACTATATGTGATCGAAAAACTATGCGTAACCAATAAGCAGCCGCAAAAACTGCTATCTCTTCTATATAAAACATCTAGAACCCAGGCATCACCAAAAACATTACACTTTGTGCGAGCTTGGGAACGAGAGTTGAACACAGATATACCCAACGAAGACTGGTCCAAAATTTTGTTTGCTCATAAATATCTAACGCTGAACACTTCCCATATAGAGACTTGTAGGAAAGTGTTATATCGCTGGTACATGGTACCGACTAAATTACACAAATATGATAGATGGAAGTCAGAGGCTTGCTGGAGGTGCCTAAAAGAGCCAGGTACAATGCTCCACATATGATGGACATGTCCAAAACTAAAACCCTTCTGGGGTAGCATCTCTAATATCATTACGGCATCCACAAGACTTGCCATACCATTCTCCCCAGAAACTTACTTGCTACTAGCATTACCCCAGAAACTGCAAAAGGTAGACCTGTATCTTATCTACCATATCATTATCGCAGCTCTCATGACCATAAGCAGAATGTGGCTCAATGAAACACCCCCAGACATTGATAAATGTCTAGACCTGGTGGAAACCACCAAATCCTACGAAACAGCTGCAAGGCAGATGAGGGCGGTTAGTACGGTCTGGCAAACGGCATGGAGAAAATGGGATGACTGGCGACAGTCAGCCCAAACGAGCAAATAGTCAAGAAGGGTCCCAGATAGGGATCACGGCCCTGACAAAGAACCGATCCCCCAACCCCCACCCCAGCATACCCTCCCCTCCTTCTACTCCCCCCCACCAGTTCTCTCTTCACATTACGATACGGAACATTGGTTGAGCCTAGACTGAAAGTTGACAAGTTTACGAGATCTAGACATCGAAGCAGGTTATGGTTATGTGAATACATGTTATGATATTACATTAGATTTCCTTAATGTTAACTTAGTAATGTAAGCTATTCCAGGAAGTGTGATATACTTCTCCACTGTAACCATTGCTCCATTTCTTTGCATATGTGAAACATGTTTCAAATACTGAAAAATCAATAAAAAATTTATTATAAAAAAAATAAAATAATAATAATCAGATGACAGTAAAATGTAGTCCCTGCTAATTGATCACTGCAGTCAGTGATCAATTGGCAGGGAAGGGGTTAATTTTATTAAAGCAGGGGAAAGGGGAGGTGGGATTTAACTTAAACTTTATTTTTTTACAGGAAGAAGCAGATCATCACTGATCCGTCTCCCTGCACTTCACACTGACCATGGAAGAGCAGGGAGGCGGATCAGAAGTCCCTGTAGCACATGTGCTAGATCTGACAGGCTATTAAAAGCTGCAGATATCTTGTCTGCAGCCTTTGCAATCCCTCTTCTTCTAACCCATTCAGACTTTATGTGGCTGTCCAATCACAGACATCCCAATGCAGCTCAATGAAATATCTTTGCAAGGCAGGTGCTCTGGGCATTTGCTGCCTCTTGAGTTTAGCTCCACTGAGCTAAGAAACCAGGAAGTAACAGGACAGTTGTCAGTAAAGGATAATTTATAAAATACACAATTTCTATTGAAATTTGCACTTTTTCTAAATATTAAATACGAGCTAAACTGCTTTAGGTGTGTGAAGTGTTGCTTTAATGTCTTGCCCTGGATGTAGTTAAACTGTGCTCAGTTGTCCCCAGGCAATCCCTGGCCAGTAAATTGTATATGACACCTGCCTGGCGTATCATTCACAGTCTGCTGCATTTTACTCTAGTTACTGACACTGCTTGGAGAGCATTGCTTTCTCTTGTGAAATGGCATTGCAGTGATGATGACAAGCAAATTCAATGAGACAGTGGTCTTAGGATAGCATTAAAGGGACATCACACTTAACACGTAAGTGCAATATTGCAGCACTTGCAAGTTTAACAATGAGTAAAATCACACTTTGCCATTTGATGACAGATTTCTTAGTGCTCGTTTTATTGCTTGAATGGGTTTCTTTGCTTAAGGCCTCTTGATGAAATCACAGCAGTTGACTGATACTAGCTATCAGTTTGCTTGACATGCATATGTTTTTGCATTTTTCCACTTCTGATGTAATATAATGTCTTTTTCAGCATGACACAACCTAGATCTCTGGTTTTAATCTTTTTTTTTTTTTTGACAGGGACTCAAAATATGTACCTGATATGTCCAAGCTAACTCATTCTTTAATTACAATGTACATTATAGCTAAATAATTCCTGCAAAATACCTTTTGTTTAGAGTTTCAGTGTTAGGGACACATCACAAACCCCTTAACTAACAAGGGAATTGCATGGGTAGATGGACAATGTAATAATCATGGCAGTATACAGAACATTAACAGAGTTTTTCACTAATCTGGGAATTGTTGGGAATTGAAAGTGGATTCCAAATTTGAGACAAAAAATAGGTGAAATGGAAAAATTCTTCAAGACTGCTATGCTTCCAGTTCAGGAACTTGGCATAATATGTAAATTAGCTTTATATTCACACTTTAGTGAGTAAGAAAGGATGAAAAAGTTGCGCGATACAATTGCTATAAGATCAGCAAATCTTCAAATTTCTTCAAATATATGTAAAAAGTGAATTCATAGGCCTAGCTGAGCACCATGAGAACATTGTTATATTGCCCTTGATACATATTTAGCTACGCTCACAGAGCACCAAAGCCCTTTCACACTGCCGGAGCACCACCAATGGGGTCACAGCTCCAACCTCAGGTCCCCAGGCACATAAGCAAAGGAATACTTGACAGGCTATAACTGCAATTGTAGTTTATTTGTGAAGTGCAGAGCCTCCAAAACTATGTTTTGGCCTGTTAGTCCTTAAAGGGCCACAAAAGTCACTCAGACCACTTCATCTCAACAATGTGGTCAAGGTGCAGCGGTCCTGTTGTTGTTTTGCAGAAAGGGTTAAATGCGTCCTTAGTGGCTGTCATATTTAGAGCCACTAGACACTGCACTGACATGGAAGCTCATGGGAAAGTATTGGATTGAATGCCTTCCTATGAGAATCAATCGATACGGACACCTCGCAATAAATGTGCATCTCTACTCTTGCTGTTGTAGCCTGCTAACATTTCCTTTACATATTTAGCTCAGTGAATGAGCAGGCATACTGTCTACAGTTACTAGGAACTCACCACATACTAATATATATCCCCCATGTACTTAACAATGAACTTAGAAACGTATTTGTTCACCATTGTCTCGATAGATTGCCAGCTGATTGATTTACATCTATATCTTCTGGTATGCTATGCCAATTAGTAATAGATTATACTAACTGGCAACAAAATAACAACATTTAAACACAGTGGGGTTTTATTTATTTATTTATTAATCAAAACTAAAGAGATTTATTTTTGAAGAAAAGCACAGTATGAATTCAAACACATATTCACTTAAGGTGTGATGGTGCCCATAGTGTCCCTTAAACATAGATTTATGTGCAGATTTATGTGTGTATATATTATTTTATATAGTACATATTATAGATGTTATTTCATAGTACAGCGCTACAGAATTTGCTGACGCTATATAAATAATAAAATAATAATAATAGAAGTATAATTAATTAAAGATTTATTACAAATGAGGTTAATTGGTAAGCTATAAAAGATCGAACGGTTACTTTGACAGATTGATATTCAGAAAATACACCAAGGTCATGACCTAATGTTGTTAGCAAAATAAACACCTACTTTATCAGTGTCAACAAACCTACCATTACACTAGTCAGACAGACAGCAGGACACACGGAGGAAACAATTATCACTTTACTAGTCTGAATATTTGCTGATTCCACTGTAATTTAAAGTTATTGGGTCTCAAAAGAAAACCAAAAACAAATAGACAAACAAATCGCAAAGAGTACTTCAATTTTTCATTCATGACCTCTTTTTACGAGAAACACAAACTGCTACCTTAGCATATCTAACAGACAATTTTATATGAATAAGGTCTTACTTGTGTTCGGTGCTGAGCTATGCTCAGCCATTATATGGATAGCAGTGAGTGCTTGTTCATTCTTACTATTTATTATTTATTTATTACTGGTATTTATAAAGCGTCAACAGATTCTGAAGAGCTGTACATTAGTGGAGAAGATATAATATACACAGACAAATACAGAAGGTAGTGAGGGCTCCGCCTGTAAGCGGAGATCTAGCCATTTACGCTCTTTTATACCAGTTAGGATAAGTCATTGCTGGAATATTCAAACTCTTTGACGGGTAAAATTGGGCAAGATGTGCCTGGTTCACGTACTGCTTTTAGATATATGACTGGGCAAATTTCACATAATTATATGAACAAGATCTAAATCTTACAAACCATTTTCTAATTTGTAAATAATAGTCCCTCGCACATAAACTAATATTGTGTCCAAAGTTAACAGTTAGAATTTTTTTATTGTCTCAAAGTCGGTAATAGGTAAAACTAATTTGTATTACTGTAACAGTTTGGATACGTGTTTGCTCTGCATTTAACATCCCGACGCTCTGCGGACCTTGAAGCAGTTATGGAATTACTGAAATATTTTAACCGTTTGAATTCTTTTTACCAGCAAGAAAAAGCCATGAATGGCAAATAACCAGATTAAATTGCAGCCTTAAATAAACTTGGATGAAGAATATGACATATACATGGCATGTGCTAATGGATATACTGGCCTTCTGTTCTACCTAATAAGCTTCTAGATAATGATTTTTCTCAGCTGCTTGCTTGGCTGTGGAGTGACAGGTGAAGCAAATTTTCACTAAAATGTTGGCTGTGGTCGTTCTCAGCAACCAAAGTGGACACTTGATATTCCCAATCAAAGCTGTGGTGGCACATGGTCAGCTGTGTTAGACTTCCAAATATGTTACCATATTAATTTAATCAGTCAACAGTCATGTCTTTGTTTGCTCTGATAGACAACAGCCAGAGTCAAACCAGATTTTCCATTAAATGTAGAATTGTAGCAAATTAAAGTCTGTATGGCAAAAGTCGACTCAATTATTTTATTTAGATTTTATTTAATTTAATTTTTAGGAATAATGCTCATCTATGTGTAGTTATTTACTGATCTATGTAGATGCTTGTCAAAATGATAAAAGTATGAATCTTGACTTTTTATCTTAAGTTTTTGCCTTACATCACTTAAAGGGACACTACATGCACGGAGACCACTTCATCTCATTGAAGTAGTCTGAGTGCAGTTTCCCTGTCCCCCTTATACCTGCAATGTAAAACCTTGCAGTTTTAGAGAAACTATTGATTATCTTGCAGTACTGTGCTTCCTGCTGTTTCACAGAGTTTTACTGTGCTTCCTGCTCTTTCATCGAAAAACCACTTAGGAGATCGGCTGACGTCGGAGAAGGCGAAGCGCAAACCCAGCACCATCTTTGTATTCCTAACACTAAACTGTTCCTTTAAAGTTTGCACTTTCTGATTATGTTTTTAGCACTCATTCGGTCTCTTAATGCATTGTACAGAGAACTTCCTATTAATTTTATTATTTATTTTTAAACCTGTATCTCTTGATTAAACCAGAAGCTTATGTAGTCTCATAGAATAGTTGTTCCTACATCACAAATATTCTATACTAATAGGTTAATGGGCACATAAAGGAAAACAAAATCTATTCTTGGGTGAGACAGAGCACTGTTCTTTTCTGTTTTTAATCTAAATGAGCCACAACCTCTTTATTTAGCTTTTTATTCAAGCCTTTGTTGTAACAAGGTTCTGCGGTGCATTAAAATGCTTTGCTAAAATTTGCCATTAATTAGCTGGAGATCATTCATAGACTCTGTGTCACGTAGATATGATTAAAGAGATTTTTTACTCCCACGTAACTACATGCCATGTTGAACACCGGATTTAAATTAGTATGTTAGAAAGCCTGGTGGTGAAATGGCTAGAGGGCCTTCAGAGGGATGGCGTTTGTAGAAGCAAAGGGGAAAAGAACATGTGGAAGCCAGGATAGGAGTCGTGTTTGACGATGTATGGGAATACCAACAAGAGCAAGCATTAACTTTGGTACAATGACATTAGCTGGCATCAAGCACATCCACTAAGTTTGATATATCAGAAATGGAGGGCAGAAGAGTACAGTAGTACTAGATGCTAGCAAGAGAAGAGATTTCCTTTGGTACAGTTCCATCAGGTGCCAATAAGCACCCATCCGTTTTGGTAGACTGCCATTAAATGCCAGAATATTCATATATTACTTTAGGTGAATGTCAACATTTTGTGACCAGCTCAATGCATTTGCACATCTAGAACTGCTTGAAAAGTCTGCTCTAAGAACACATTGAAAGCTTATAGCAAACGGAAATAAACGCTGGGGTATATGTGTTTCTGAATAGGTTTCTGTGTATTAATAGATATTTTTGGTGCTAGTGAAATGTGCAGCATATTTTTAAATCTAGAGATACAGTTACATGAAGACTGTCAAGGTTATTTACTAAAACGTGATTGTAGAGATATGAAATTGATTTTCATATTTTACTGTAAAACAGTTGGACTATAAAAATCTTCTTATGTTTTAATTTCAACAATTTTGGCCTAAAATTCTAAATTCACTTTGAGTTCGCTTGGCATTCTCAACAATTCATACTTGACAGTGACAATTCAAGCCTTTCAGAGTTATTCAGTAAAGTGACAATTTCCGGCAATTTAAAGTGAATTTGAAGTGAATTTCAAAATATAGGACAAAATAGCCAATAAAAAATAAAATAAAAAAAATCAAGTCAGTTCTGAGTGCAGTTTGACTATTGTGGCCTTAACTTTGAATTTCATACCTCCCAACATTGGGTAAGCAATCGTTCAAGAGCGCATCAACAGTAACGCAACTTGCGTCACTGGTGACAACTATAATGTGCATGTCCATCAAGCAGACGGACTCTCAACAGGCCCCCAATCTGCACAGCATGAGCACATCTAATGATTCGCTTGCTCTGTGCTTCCAGTGGACAGTTTCCTGATGTCCTCAGATATGGGAATCCAGGGAACTAAATTGCGATGGTGGGGCAGGACCTTGAAATCACAATTGCCCCACAGAAAGCAGGACTGTTTCACCCAAGAATAGATTTTTTTTCCTTTATGTGCCCATTAACCTATTAGTATAGAATATTTGTGATGTAGGAAAAACTATTCTATGAGACTACACAAGCCTCTGGTTTAATCAAGAAATACAAGTTTAAAAATAAATAATAAAAATTAAATCCTGGCAATTCTCCCTATAGTGCATAACCCTGCCAATGTACAGTGGTCTGGGAACACACAAATGGATTGCACAGAGTATTTAGTACCACCTAACAACCAAGGACAGCTGGTCACTTAGGATAATGTTGCAATACTGAATATTATAATTTTCTTGCCTTTGGGATTAGATATTCATCCCATGGTGGGTGTAGCAGATATTGCTTTATATATGTAGTCTGTCTAGAAAGTATTAGTTTTGTTTTTAATTTTATTAGAAGCTAAAGTTTAACTCTGTATGTACACTGCTGGTGTTAGTAAACCACATTTCCCTAGAGGTTTAAACAGCCTCAGCACAGTGAAAATGTTCCTAAAAATAACTGGTGCTTCTGATTGCAAAAGACAATTGTTAATTGCCCTTAGTAGATCCATTTTCTTTGTGGAGATGTTTGTGATATTTATAGCAGCAGAGGAAATGGAAGATATTTTGAATTAGTACTTCGGCCTGAGGCTATGAGCGATTGCCAGAACTGCCTTTATTTCATTTATAACCTGTGTATTACTCTGAGATAAGACGTCTCCTAGGTCCTCGGTGTTGAGACGCAGAACAATATCTTTTATAACTAATGTCTTCCGTCAGATTTTATGAACATTTAGGAAGGTGTTAAGGTGGAACACTAAACTCTTTGGAAGTCAGTTGCCAATTCCTTTTAACTTTGAAGCAATTCTGTGTTTCTGAAGGTGTCAGAGGTAATGGACTGATGAGAAATTGCCCTTTCACTATGATGTGAATATAGGTGCCAGTAATGGACAAATCCATCTCGTTTAATGTTGCTGCTAAATATGCAGCTTTCAGAGAACTGACTCTTAAGTGGCAGACAGTTTCAGGGTAATGTGGTTAGTGGAACCCGCTGGTTCCTTAACTAATTAGTTTATTGCTCATTCACATTCAGTAAACATGAGAAATGGAGACTAAAGTCCCAAGGGGCTATTAGGTGGCTGTAAACACAGTGTCTTTGATCAGGCAAACAGCTTGACAGTGCTATGCCATCAAGAATTCTCAATGACAAAGCATCGCCAAAAGAGAGGCAGAGAATACGAGCATCACTTTTTCATCTCTCTGGTCATGGGAAAACACTTACCTGTGACTTATCCAGAGCTCATTCAAGAGCACAGACCATAACTTTCTCTATCACACCCCCATCTCTGATCCTGCCACGATCCATACAAATGTTTATATGATCTACAAAGAAACTTTGTACTTGCACAAAATAAAAACCTCTGACAGAATGCAAATTCCTTATTTTCTAAAGTTGTTTTTTTTTCACAACTCTTTGTAGCTGGATCTCTCTCAAAGCGTTGCCAAACCAAACAAATAAAAAAGTTCTACTACACACAAAAAAAGAGAAAGAAAGAAATATTCCCATAGGATCTAAGGCAACGGCACACATCGTCACACCCTCTCTTGCAGAGTTTTGTGGCACTACCAGATATATTCTGTCATCGGATGAAATCATCGATGCCTCATATTAATGGTTAATACACAGTCAGAGAATTCATGAGTCAAAAACAGAAAATAATTCATCCTGCAAAGCGTCATCCGCATGGGGAAACTGCAGTGACTGGCAATGAAAAAGTAAAAGAGAAACTTTAGCAGGGGTAGGCAACCTACGGCGCTCCAGATGTGGACTACATTTCCCCTGGTTTTTTACCTGCATTATGGATGTAAGTGCATTATGGGAGATGTAGTATACAATATCTGGTAGAAACGAAGGTTGCCTTCCCCTGCACTTTAGGCACCCAGACCATTTCATCGCACTGAAGTGGTCTGGGTGCAGTGCCCCAGTCCCCTTAACCTTGCAATGTCGAATATAGCAGGGTTAAGTCCACCTCTGTGGCTCCAGACAGCTACGAGAGGTGCTTCCTGCACCCTAACGGAGTTTATCTCGATTCAACAACGTGGGACATCCTCATGCAAAGCGTCATATTTCATCAAATACCTCACAGAAAAGCATTGATCCAATGGACGAAGGGAGACCTAACAAATAAGGATAGGAACACTATAGCGATAGGAAGGAGGATTCAAAATGAATCATTGTAGGATCTGCATTAGAATTCTGACTGCCACTCAGACAAACAGGTCATTTTATAAGATTTGTAGTGGGCTCTTTTCAAGCGTTCTGGATTTCTGTGTAGATGTTTTATAACCTTACAAGGCAGCGCTGACATTGATGTGGTGTAAAAACTAACAGTACCTAAAACAACACACCACTCAGGGAATAAATCAAGTGGCAGAATCCTTTTTCCACTCACTCGCCACATGTGCAAAAAAACAAAAAAGTTACCTGCATTTGGAGTGAAACTAAAAACCTCCTGTTATTTAAATGTGCACAGGGATGTGTGATAGTGCACAGGTAATTTATTTTTGCTTTTCTTTATGTATTTTGGCTTTTTAAACCTCATGCAAGAACCTCGTGTCCTTTGCTTTAAAGCATTGGTACATACCGACCAACATTTTAAATGGGCAAAGAGGGACACTTTAATTTTAGGGGTGAGGGGGAGTGCGGCAAGGAACAAACAATCTTTATCATTTTAGAATAATACATTTTCTGCAAACTGTGTCTAAATATCTGTTGAGCCCCCTTAACAGAATATCATTTTTTCTTAGAAAACAAGCCAGTATTGCTTAAAGATCGCAAACAATATACCTCCACGTTATCTATTACACACCCTTGTGAAGTATTCAACAGTGGTGAGAAATCTGTCCCCTTTTTTATTTAAATTGTACAAGACACCTACATTTCTATGCTTTCCAATAAACAGCTGCCTGCTAATTGCAGCTAATTAGCACTTGCTATTTATTTGTTTCTTTATAGACCAATGTACACTGGGAAATTCAAACAGTGTGTGAACATCAAGCCTCCTGCTAGTACATCTTTTGTTACAAGCATTTATCGTGCCTGTTAAAGCGGTTCAGATATTTGTGCAAACTGGCAATTTTCTTATTTTGCTTCTCTCTTTTTGTACCCAATTGATAGAGAGCTCAATTTTAGGCTTATTTTCATCATTGTATTATTTAAAAACTAAAAGTCTATAGATATCTACCCTAGTGATTCACAATAAAATACACAGATGACTGATATCAAATGGAAATGAGCTGCTCATTTCAAAGCTAAATAATGCTTCCCCTCACATCTCTCCTGCAGATATTGTTTTACAGATGTACTGGCGTTTGTTGAAGGCAAACATAGCTTCTTTTTTTTCAGGTGAGGGTACGTTCAGGGCTAGATAGACCTGGATGTGGCTGCTAGGCAGCATATACTGATAAATTCTGTGCACACATAAAATAAGAAATGGAAAAAGCCTACTGTTACTTACCATAACCACTACAGCATGCTTTAATGGTTATGGTGCCTGGTGTGCAGGGCTTAGCTCATTGGCTGAGAGTGCTCAGCTAATGCTCAGCCAATGAGCTATGTCCGCACTACGAGGCTAAGCTCAGTAAAGCTAATGGAAGCTTCTAAGCAGAAGCGTATGGCTCACTGGCTGAAGTAGTGAAGCTGGGGAACAGTACCTGGCGGACCCCAGATAAGAAATCAAATTATTCTCAAACTGTTTGACTGCCTACAATGGGGGGGCAGGGGGAGTGAGGCATAATACCATACCAATACATTATGCTGTAGTGGTTATGGTGCCTGGAGTGTTCTTTAAAGTTAGCTACTTTTGTTGAAGTCAGACTCCTAATTGTCAAATAGTAGAGATATGTACAATATCAATGGGGCATGATTCCAGAAAGAATAAAGAGAAGTTCTCAGTGGGTCATGCCTGCTTTATGCACTAGATAGTGATCAGGGAGATATATCCAATAGTTTGTAATAACAGCATTAGTCCAGTGATGCAGATTATAAATAATGGAATGTTGAAGTATGATTTAATAACTCTTTTCATTGGACTAGAAGTAGTTTGTTATAAGAAGGTCTCAGGAACTGTTGCCATGTTTAAATCTATAGCATTCTGGGGGATTTCTCTATTACAGAATATCTATGCTGTCAAGCATTTGGTCATCTTGACATATTTACCCATCCTAAGTAGAGCTTATAATCAATTCATTTTTAACACATATACTGCTGTTTAATTAGAATTTACACAGACATATTAATGTGAAGTTCAGTTATAAACTCACACACCAAATCTTCTGTGCTATTAGAAAACAGGCAAGCAATGGTTGTAATGTGGGACAAGGAGATTTGGATCAGAAAGAGGGACAGTCCATATGGTAAGTGTATTAGCTTGTTGTCCTTGTGTTCAAGTTCGTTAAGCCCTAATACTTGTTTTTTCATTGTGGGTTCAACGCAACATGTGAATGCATTGGGATAAAATTGCAAAAAATTCAAGCGTTCAAGTAGCAATTGCAAACTGTATGATTTATGTTGCCAGACTTTAAAACAGCACTGTCACTATTACCTGCAAAATTAGTATTTCATAAAGATAAAATCTTAATGAAATACTCATACTGACTGCCTTGAAATTTCACTGAAATTCCAACCTAGTCAAAAGGAACTACTTTATCTCAGTATTTTCCTACAATTCCTACTGTAAGGAAGTGGCTCTGTCTACAGAGAATCCTGGGGTCTCGCGGTACACTCTCAGCAGTGACATTGGATCCTGAGGCTGGAGAGCCAGGAGCAGAATAGGATCAGCCCGAAGAAGGTAGCCACGCCTATGAGGGACAGGTTCAGGTAAGTTAAACTCACTTTTGCCTGCCCGCCACCAGACCACCAGTGGCGATGTCACCATCGAGGGTCTTTGCAACTTATGCAAAGACCCCAGACTGTGAAAGTGCCGCTTTACATGTTTTTTTTCATAGTATTTGAAAGGAGCATTTTAAATAAATGGGTGCTGTGGATAAATTATTGTTATTGGCAACTACAGCAAAATCTGAAGGTTAAAATGACAAAAATCTTGCTAGAATCTTGCTAACAAACAGCCCATCCAAACAGCACTTGCAGATCATTGCTAATATTACATTGTACCAGCATTGCATTTTATTTTTAGCAACAGAGACAGTTCTGCGTTTCATGTCCTCATTTTGTACAGCAGGGAGGTCTTTGCTGGGTTGGAGAGGAATGCTTCTATTAACTGACTTTCCTAAAGTACAAGCTTAGCCAGGACTAGGCACTCATACACAGTTCTTTAAGGTTTCAGTTGGTCAAGGATTTGAAACAAACTCAGCTTCCCACCTTAAGCTTTGAAACAGAGGGATGACCTCCCAGGAGTTCGGTATTATTAAGAATTTTAGAAAGCGCTTGGTGGGATATACATTGTTATAAAGAGCTGGGTTGATCCTGGAATGCTGTGCTTCTGTGATACCTTTTGTGGGAGTCATAATGCCAGCCAAGGAAGGCTTGAATACTTAAACATCAGCATAACAAGGCCTTGAATTTGTAAGCCGCCTCTAATTCATGTGCACAACATTTAACATTTTCCCACCAGGGGAAACCTCCATTAGCAATGATTAATAGTTATGAGAACCCAATATTAACTTATTATCAAGGGTGTTTGGGTTTTAAACATTTATACTGTATTAGACTGTTGCACAAATACTTCTGTGATATTGATTTGGCCATCAGACCTTCTAGCATAGAAGATCTTTGGAAAAACAAGTAAAAGCAAGAGGGAAGATACATTTTCAAATGATTGGAATGAATAATGTTGGTGAAGGATACAGATGAATGTCGCTAAGATGTAGAACTTTGCAAATAAAATTGCTATTGTTAAGGTGCAATCACTGAGTGGCTTAAAATGTGCATTTTGGGAACTCGGAAACCGTTCACAATGGCAAAATCTCAGTAGTTATAACCAGAGGTGATACTGCTCACATTTTATCAGCAACACTATACTGACTGATATTTTGCTACTGGCCAGAAACAATGGATAAGGGAATTGCAATAACCTCAAACCCACAGTGCAGATTAGGCAGATTTGAAAACAAATGGCCTAGTGCACGATTTACTAGCAGTCCATTACTGCTGCTACATTATCTGTAACAGTGTTTCCACCAGAACCAAGGTCTTTGAATATATAGGTATAGAGAGGAAGAGCACCACGTATAATATATAGGTATAGAGAGAGGAAGAGCACCACATATAATATATAGGTATAGAGAGAGAAAGAGCACCACATATAATATATAGGTATAGAGATAGGAAGAGCACCACATATAATATATAGGTATAGAGAGAGAAAGAGCACCACATATAATATATAGGTATAGAGAGGAAGAGCACCACATATAATATATAGGTATAGAGATAGGAAGAGCACCACATATAATATATAGGTATAGAGAGGAAGAGCACCACATATAATATATAGGTATAGAGAGGAAGAGCACCACGTATAATATATAGGTATAGAGAGGAAGAGCACCACGTATAATATATAGGTATAGAGAGGAAGAGCACCACATATAATATATAGGTATAGAGAGAAAGAGTACCACATATAATATATAGGTATAGAGATAGGAAGAGCACCACATATAATATATAGGTATAGAGAGAAAGAGCACCACATATAATATATAGGTATAGAGAGGAAGAGCACCACATATAATATATAGGTATAGAGAGGAAGAGCACCGCATATAATATATAGGTATAGAGAGAAAGAGCACCACATATATAGGTATAGAGATAGGAAGAGCACCACATATAATATATAGGTATAGAGAGAAAGAGTACCACATATAATATATAGGTATAGAGAGAGGAAGAGCACCACATATAATATATAGGTATAGAGAGAGGAAGAGCACCACATGTTTGAAGGCAGGGCCTGAATTTGTGGGAGGGGCAATAGATCTACTTAAAAGGGGACTCCCCCCTTCCCTCACTTACCTACGTTGGTCCAGACGAACAGCCTTGTCTCGCAGGCCTCCGTCGCTCCCGACTTCCGGGTCGAAATCGTCATTTCCGGTGAGACGCGGCGCCCTCTTCTGACGTCACGCGCCAACTTCCGGCGGCTCCACCGGCTCCCGAACGGAGGTCTCGGCTACCCTCCTCGCCTACCAACTGGTCCGGGCGGTAAGAGGAGCTCCCACACACAGAACAGAGACTCCATTACTACCTAGGAGTCTCTGTTTTCGGCCACCAGGGAGGAATCTTTTTCGCAGGGAAGGGGAGGGGAGGGGGGGTGGAAGGGGGATGTGGTAGGGCACTCACAAGCCACAACCAGACCCCTATAACGTTAGGGGACTCTGTTTCCCACCAACTACACACTTGGGAAGGGGGTGGGGGGGGGTGTACCTTGCTTAAAGGGGGTCATTCTTTGCTGCTGGTTGACCCTTAGTTCAGCCAGCCTCCACCATTCATTATGCATATACCTTTGGTCATTTTGGTTACAATGGTTATCTATGTCTAATTAACAGCAATTATTTTTTTTTTTAAGTACTGTTATACATATACAGCTGTGTTTTACACTTATACTGCTAAATAAGATGCTGGTTTGTATTAACCTCACACAATTTATTTTTTCTTTGTTATTATATATATAAGGTATGACTTGCTGGTTAAAATGTGATACATGCATACATGTTTACTTATTGCTGGTTAATATATGGTAAGAATGTTCTGCAAGTATTGGTAACGTTAAATCTTAACTAACATCATATACATTGGGGGGGGTGGGGATGGTAATACGCGGCAACCCCCCCCCCCAGGACTCTTACTATGCCATATTTATATATGTTCCACTTAAGGGTTCATTATCTTAATTCTCATACCCCCAGGAATCCGCATACCTCGGACGGGTCACCTAAACTAACCACCCCCCTACTCAAGAGACACCTGAATTCTCTTACAGAACCAGTGCTCAATTTTCTGCAGGTATGTCGGTTACACGCCTTTTTTCTACAACGCCACGTTAGTTAATTCCCTGCCCCTTAATCATAGAGGTCCGCGAGGCCAACTCCCATCCTCCACTTCGAGGTACTTTACGCCCCTCGGGCCAAATCATAGTTAGCCGCCTCGCAGTTGTACAGAGAGGGCGACACCTGTCACTACCAAACCCCCCCGCCCCCCTTTTTTCTTCCTCCTTACTTACCCTTGGAGAGGCAAACATCCCGGTTCACTGGGCAGGCTACCATACCCCTCGCGCCAACTCATAGATAGAGCCTCTCTAGCCACTTGGCACTAGTAGGGCCTCACCTGCCACAAAACCTAGAGTTAAGTTTTTCGCCATCTGGCACTAACTAGCTACCGGCTATTCCAACGAGCCTCCAACTATGCCTGTTATTACTTTCAGTATGTCCCTGCTCCCAGACGATGGCGACGACATGTCAGTCCCTAGCACCCCGGCTAGGTCACTTACCCCGACACGTAAGGACGACATAGGAAGTCCCTCGTCCATCAGATCGTGGACTATCCCTCGCATCACGGCGGAATTGCGCAAACGCAGTATCCCTTTCCCGGCCACGGCCAGGAAAGCAGAACTGTTTAAACTGCTTAAAACAAACACCCTTATGACAGACGCCGGTGAAGGCACTAGTAACTCCCAAGACCCGACTCTCCATGCTATGGTTGCCTCCCTAATCTCTTCTATGGGGAAGGTCAACGACAGACTGGAAAGGCTGGAGGCACGCAGCTCCGCCATAGAGCCACCTGTGCCTCTCGCTGGTACAGCCCCGGTCATATCCACAGCAACAGCGGGTAATCCTATACCTAACAAGACAGCGGCACACGTTATTAACCCTGCCCACATGGTTCCGGCCAATCTTAAAAAAGACATCCTGGAGGGCAAGGACGTAAACTTGGTCTCCTTGCTCATTGCCTCCCAGGATGTAGTGGAAAACCGCTCTTACGACTACGGGGATATCTCTGTTGTTTTAAAAGCCAGAGACCCCAGACTCAGTAAGAAATTGACCATTCCCGATTTTGTCCTGTCTTTTGGTATCTATAGGGACATCCTGTGCTCAGTTCATCCACACAGGAGAGAGGAACTGGACTTATATATGCATAAACTGGTGGACCTGGGTAACAAATATGGTGGTTACACTTTTTATGACTATCACAAGTCTTTTTCATCTAAAGTGTCAGCCACATTGTCCCAGTATGGCATCCAGATGGATTGGAGCCAACTGGACAATGAATTGTTCCTCAGACACTTTGCGGGGCTCAGGACACCAGCTTGTGCCATATGTACGTCACCCGCTCACACAGCTTATTTGTGCCCCCTCTGCCCGGACAACGCTCCCAGCACGTCCCTACAGCACCCCCTTAAAACTGAGAAACAGACCAGAGACAAATTGGGTCGTCCGGTTGTGTACCTAGGCAAATCACAAATTTGCAATAACTTCAATGAAGGCTCCTGTGGTTACAGCGCTTGCCGCTTATTACATGTATGCTCACACTGTTTTCGGGCACATGCGAGATCCATGTGCACAAATAAAATGTTCCAGAAACCTTATTTGTCTCCAGTGAACGTTCCTGTACTTGAACACATGCTGTCCACTCACCCCTCTAAACACCTGGTGGAATTTTTATGCACTGGTCTCACCCACGGATTTCACACGGGGCTCATTTACATGCCAACAGGAGTGTTAGAATGTCACAATTTGCAGTCATCCTCTAATAACCCTACCGCAGTTACTAACTTGCTACAGCTGGAAGTGGACCAGGGATTTGTCATCGGTCCTTTTGGTAATCCCCCCTTTTCCAGCTGGAGAACTAACCCTATCGGACTGGTCGCAAGTAAAAATTCAGACAAACAAAGGCTCATCATTGACCTATCCGCTCCCCACTCTTTAGCCATCCCCAGCCTAAACTCATTGATTCCTTCAGAAGAATTTTCCTTACAGTACTCCACTATTGACCACGCTATTGCAGCTATCAGGTCAGCGGGGGTGGGGGCCTGGCTCAGCAAGACGGATATAGTCAATGCTTTTAAACTGTTACCTATACACCCCTCGTTATGGCACCTACACGGAGTTAAGTGGCAAGAAGCCTACTACTTTTTTACAAAACTCACCTTTGGAGCCAAGAGTAGTCCAAGGATCTTTGACACGTTCGCTGAGGCTTTGTGTTGGCTCCTCCTTAATACCAGTAGGTGCCAAAATGTGATACACTATCTGGACGATTTTCTGTTCATCGAAGCCAACACCAACCCCCCGTGTAGCCTACACAAAGCTGTCGAACTATTCACCGCACTCGGCGTCCCCGTATCACCCACCAAAACAGAAGGTCCAGACACAGTCATCAACTTTCTAGGTATTTTGCTCGATTCAGCAGCTATGATGGCCAGCCTCCCTAGAACTAAGATTGATAACATCCTACACGACATTAACCACTACATGCACAGGGGCTCATGCAACCGTAAAGAACTACAATCTCTGTTGGGTTCACTAAATTTCGCCATGCGCATAATCCCCCAGGGCAGGGCTTTCATTTCCAGGCTCCTCGCCCTGTTCCCCACCTTCACCAACGACTATGCCCGCATATCTTTGAACGGCCCTGCGACTGCCGACCTTCAGATGTGGTACAGATTCCTCTCTGACTGGAATGGTAGAAGCATGTTCCTTCCACAGCTGGATTCTCAGTCACCTGTCATTTGGACAGATGCAGCATCATCCGCGCGATATTCGGCCATTTTTGGCACAAATTGGCTCTGGGGGACGTGGCCAACAGAAACACAGGGCATCGAGGGGTTTCACACTAACTCTGCCCTTTTTGAGGTATACCCAATAGTTGCCGCAGCTGTCACTTGGTGTAGGTTGTGGGAAGGTCAGTCAGTACGCTGTTTCTCTGACAACATGGCAATATGCCACATTATCAACAAAGGCCGCTCTTCCTCCTTGATAATTATGAATTTCATTAGGAAACTGACTTGGCTGGCAGCCACCCATCACTTCCACATTGTATGCTCCCATGTTCCCGGCATATACAATACGGCAGCTGACCAGCTATCTCGCTTTCAATTTCAGGCGGTCCCTACCCTCGGCAGCTCGTATGGCAACCCCAGCGCCAACCTTCCAAGACCTTGTCATGGAATAGATGAACTACTTCATCACAGCCTCACTCTCACAAAATTAGCTTTGTCCACTAGCACTCAACACTCATATAACAGAGCATTTCACCTATATAAACGATTCATGACTGACCATCACCTAACCAACTGGTTCGAAGTATCATCACTAATGGCTTTTGCATCCTTTTGCCACCTTAAGTTAAAATTCACACATAACACCATTAAGCTTTATCTCACGGGGATACAACACCACATGTACTACTCATTCCCTAACCACAAAGGGTTCTTAACCTCATACCCCATCCACACGCTACTGAAGGGTATAGCAAAGGCAGACGGTCCAGCTACGCCCAAAAGATTGGCTATTGACATAGGAATGTTCAAATCCCTGTCCAATCTACTCGACCAAGCACCTTTTGAACCCAATACAAACACGGTTATTAAAGCCGCCATGTATCTGGCCTTTTACGGATTTCTTAGACCACGAGAATTCACCATTAGTGGCCAACTGCACAACCAAGGGTGCCTCCTCACGTCACATCTCACAAAACACACAGACTACTACGTCCTGTCTCTACCTAAGACTAAGACAAGTCAGAGGGGGGAACCAGTTCACATTAACTACTACCCCACGGGAAACAATTGGTGCCCAGTAAAAGCACTAGACGTTTTTTTAACCACGAAACAAACACAGCCCACAAGGCCTCTACTAATGCTGCACGATACCATTCTCACCACGTCAAAATTCATGCTTTACGTTCGAATGCTTATCACCAGGCTTGGTCTGAACCCTAGTAGCTACTCGGGCACTCCTTCAGAATTGGTGCGGCCTCCACAGCCTCTAGCCAAAATGTTCCCGTGCATGTCATTAAGACATTGGGTCGATGGAAGTCCTCAGCTTACGCTACCTACATCCCGCACCCAGTCCAAGAGCTTAGGAGGGCTTTCATTAATATGTCTACTTAATAATGTATTTGTATTTTCTTTGTATTTATGTTACCGAATAAATGTTTATCTTGCTTTATCTTTTTGCCCACTTTATTTACCGGCCTACAGCATACGTCGGTTTTCGGCACACCTCAACCGACTTTATCCTTTTATTGTATTACTCTCCACCAGAGTATTCCATATCATATGAGAATGCCCCGAACACAAGTTTGAAGGCAGGGCCTGAATTTGTGGGAGGGGCAATAGATCTACTTAAAAGGGGACTCTCCCCTTCCCTCACTTACCTACGTTGGTCCAGACGAACAGCCCCACCCTCCACTCCCATTAGCTATACTTTCCTCCATGTGGGCCCACTTTATTTACCGGCCTACAGCATACGTCGGTTTTCGGCACACCTCAACCGACTTTATCCTTTTATTGTATTACTCTCCACCAGAGTATTCCATATCATATGAGAATGCCCCGAACACAAATAATATATAGGTATAGAGAGGAAGAGCACCACATATAATATATAGGTATAGAGAGAAAGAGCACCACATATAATATATAGGTATAGAGAGAAAGAGAAACACATATAATATATAGGTATAGAGAGGAAGAGCACCACATATAATATATAGGTATAGAGAGAAAGAGCACCACATATAATATATAGGTATAGAGAGGAAGAGCACCACATATAATATATAGGTATAGAGATAGGAAGAGCACCACGTATAATATATAGGTATAGAGAGAAAGAGCACCACATATAATATATAGGTATAAAGAAAGCACCACATATAATATATAGGTATAGAGATAGGAAGAGCACCACATATAATATATAGGTATAGAGAGAAGAGCACCACATATAATATATAGGTATAGAGATAGGAAGAGCACCACATATAATATATAGGTATAGAGAGGGAGAGCACCGTATAATATATAGGTATAGAGATAGGAAGGCACCACATATAATATATAGGTATAGAGAGGAAGAGCACCACATATAATATATAGGTATAGAGAGAAAGAGCACCACGTATAATATATAGGTATAGAGATAGGAAGAGCACCACATATAATATATAGGTATAGAGATAGGAAGAGCACCACATATAATATATAGGTATAGAGAGGAAGAGCACCACGTATAATATATAGGTATAGAGAGGAAGAGCACAACATATAATATATAGGTATAGAGAGGAAGAGCACCACATATAATATATAGGTATAGAGAGAAAGAGCACCACATATAATATATAGGTATAGAGATAGGAAGAGCACCACATATAATATATAGGTATAGAGAGAGGAAGAGCACCACATATAATATATAGGTATAGAGAGGAAGAGCACCGCATATAATATATAGGTATAGAGATAGGAAGAGCACCACATATAATATATAGGTATAGAGAGAAAGAGCACCACATATAATATATAGGTATAGAGAGAAAGAGTACCACATATAATATATAGGTATAGAGAGAAAGAGCACCACATATAATATATAGGTATAGAGAGAAAGAGCACCACATATAATATATAGGTATAGAGAGGAAGAGCACCACATATAATATATAGGTATAGAGAGAGAAATAGAAACACATATAATATATAGGTATAGAGAGGAAGAGCACCACATATAATATATAGGTATAGAGAGAAAGAGCACCACATATAATATATAGGTATAGAGAGGGAAAGAGCACCACACAGGTGTATCACAGTCAGATAATATTCTTAGCACATTGGAAATGCTCATTTGGGAGAAATAGCACCACCTTGTGGCACTCTTGCCATATTGAAGAAAAAGATCTGAAATAATCCTTGTAAACGGTACTGTAATTGTAAAATTCCCCATAAATATGCTCTAACAATATCTGCCTGTTAAAAACATTTAAATAAAATATCCCGTATAATGTATTGTATTCTTTTGCCACCAAAATGTATGAAACATTGTGCTCGATAAACCTCCTTGTGGAATACATTTATTACAGACAATAGGTTAAACTTCTTGGAAGAGTACCTGATAATATCAGTTTGTGAGCTTTAAGTTTAATAGGATAAATACCAAAAACCATATGTTTTTTCAGTGTAAATTAAGTTATATCTGTAATTTTCACACAGCTTTTTCTTTAACCCCTTAAGGACACATGACGGAAATATTCCATCATGATTCCCTTTTATTCCAGAAGTTGTGTCCTTAAGGGGTTAATAAATGTCTAACAGCTAATATTCATATTTATTTATATCATCATACTTAAAATATACAGCCGGAATGCCGATACAGTGTATCAACCAAAGAGGTTCCTGTCTATTCATGGCTGAGACATTTTAATCAAATCAGTTTCTTACCTATTGAATAAAAATTAATAAGACATTTATTTTTGTCTAAACTTGGCCTATGACAAACTCACTTCAAATCCAAGTTATCTATGTCTCTACTTGGTGATAATAGATAAAAAATACACATTCTAAAGTTATTTTTCCATTACAAGATAACACAGCTATTTCCTAAATTTTTCTACATGATCTTTGTTCATATTCCTTATAGTGTAATACACTAAAAAGGGTGACCCAATTATACTATGATATGAAAAACAATACTAGTGTTAAAGGGAACTTATAGTCACCAAATTATCATTTTACATTGCAGAGTTAAAACTACAGGACCACTGCATCTGAAATGAAGTGGTCTGCATGACTATGGTGGTCCTTTAAAGTAATATCAGAAATAGACAGAAAAGTAACATCACATGTCAATTTGAAACTGTTAGTGTTGATCACGTTTCAAACTTTGGTTAATTTGCTTTTATACAAAAAAAAAAGAGCATAAAAGGTTTCTAGATAACTTGGGGCATGTTGGGCACTGTCTAAGCATCACCAGAGAGTTCACGTGTTCAGTGTTTGAGGGACTCCAGAAAAGGTAGGAATTACTATGCAAATCACGGACTCTGATTGGCTTCTGACATCGAATATCTCTGCAGTGTTGTTTAGTCAGTAGCTGTCAGCCTCCATACTGAGTCACTAACAGACCTTCAAGTGGTAATTCCAGCCAAACTTACAATTGCTTCTTTAGATAGAAATAACATTACTCTGTTATTATTGTTTTAAACTGAATTAAGGGTTTCTAGGTGGCAAAAGGCCAAGGGGTATGTTTGATAAGTTCTTATACCTTATATTTTATTAAAAAAACTCTGCCTCTTGTAGGTGAACTGATTACATTACTTTAGAAGTTACATAATGTGGAGAATCAGTAGAAGGGGTTATTTTGGAGGTATTTAGGTGTAATATTGAGAGATAAATAACAACCATCAGGGCTAACAATAAAACGGTGGCAACATTAGACCCCGGGAGTTTTAGAGGTCACTTAGGGCTCTAATGCAGTTCGGCCACCCCAGCAACGCCCCTGACTGCATTATAAAAATTATTTTATACTGCAATTTTAATGATTTTCCTACTCCTTACTACACACAGATGAGTAAGTTGTTCTAAATCATTATTTTATTTACATAGTAATATCATTAACCTTAATCAGTGTATGATACATGACATGCCAGGGCTTTCATCATAAAGATATTTGCCTAACCCTTGACATGAAAAGTTTTAAAAACACATCACTACTTTTTATTCACAGAAATGTGTAGCTGCTGTTTTTTAGTTTTACATCTAGAGCTCTGTTACTATACGCATGCGTTTTAAAATGTAACCAAATAATTAGACTGTTGCAACAGACATTGTTTCCCTCTTTGTTTGAGTCTTATGTTGATTGTCTACTGTGACATTTTGTTGTTTATTTTGTATGCCGATTTTGAACGACATGTATACACTTTTAAATGGTGACCAGAAGGTTCAGGTTTCTTCAGCTTTGGACCTTTGAGTTGGATGGAACATGTTAATTATAGATGTAAAGGTGTCACGTATCCTTAAGAACTGTGTTAAATGATTAGGTTGCCTTGATTAATAATTAATTTTTCTAATGCAGCTTTTCAATTTTGGGGGTGAGAGATTGTGGGTTGCTATGTAGCTTGTTTTGTTTTTAAACTTGAACTTGCATAAATGTGCATGGTACATATCTATATCAACAATACCTTAACTGAAAATCCTTGCATTTGAAAAAACTAAAATTAAGCAAATACAAAAGAGCAAATAAACTTTTAGTAACATATTTCAGCTATTGTCTATAGAAACTAGACTTTTTTACCTTTACATTCCCCTTTCTTTATGTCACATGACTACAGACGTGAATATAGAAGGTAATAGTGAAAGACATGTTTTGTTATGTGTTAAACATTCATTGGCCTAGCTCATTGACTGAGGCTGTTTGGTCTTCATTGTCAGCACCATACAATGATTTTTAGAAGGACAAGACAATATATCTTGAATATTGTCAGTTCAAATGTGCTGAAAAAAGAAAGACACGACTGAACTTTAAATAATCCATCTGATAACTGCTTTATTCCAGACAGTGCACTGCGCTCAAGCATTATATGCAAAAATAAACCTGTCTCAAAAACATAAGGCGGAGACGTCTTGACGTAACGGAACAAAAACAGGGAACTGCCAATCAACTGCGTTATGGAGAATGTAATATCACCAGTTAGTACGGTTTGTTTCTGCCTGCCACTTAAAGGACGGGGATAGCCTTCTTATCTAAGCCATGTCATTCACCCCCTGTGGATGGGCTGTAAAGTAGGTTTTGGTCATAAATGTCAGGAGCATACAGGTGGCACCAGGCTTCTAAAGTCACATGACCTCTCGTGTCTGGTTTATTTATTTACAAGTATGTTCTCAATTGCTATAGTTGCCGTCTTTTAGCATTTACCTTTTTGATGTGGGGAATGACTGATTGACAGCTTGTTTGCCCTTGGAAGGAAGTGTTTGTAGGTAACTTTATAGCCGCAGTGAGGTAACACTGTAAATAATTAAAATTCAGATCACTGGGTGCAGCATGACGAGCTGCCAGACTGTGACAATTCTTGGCACTTGTGAATTCGATTGTGCTATTGCCATCATTAGAAACCATGTTCCTGTGCGTTTTGAAAAATCTGAATGTAGAATATGTAGATGTGACCATGAAGTTCACCTTTTCTAAGAGGCCTTATCAGTAGAGCTTAGAGACCTGTTATCAACAACATTTTCACTTTTCTTCAATATAATATGCCTTCTATTAACTCACCAAAAATAGTTTTACAATTTCTCATGAACATTCCAGTAATAAGTTGTAACGCAGTGAACTCATAGACTAAATATTTTTTAAACTGTTCTTTAACACACAGATATAAATGAACCAAATCTATGCAGATTATTAGTTGGTTCAGAAATTGCAGTTTTGGGAGAGCCTTGATTGCAGTACTGTTAAATAAGGATGCAATATTTACCATTATATTCTTCAAATGATGAATTTCTATGAAATGTACGCTGTATCAATATTGTTTTCAATCAACGTTTACTGAAACATAAGCAGTACAGCAGTGCACCAAACAAAACAAAAATAAATGTATCAATATGTTCTAACTCCACAGCATAGACATATTCAGATAGGAAATATTCGCAACAAGTCACAAATCATTCTTTATCTGGGTTAAACGATATAGGTATCAAACATGAAAACAAGTGTGCAGCCTGAGAGTGGAGGCACCTGCACGCCATATCTTTTAACATGCAGCTTTTATTTGTTGAATAAGACGTTCATCGAACTTGATTAGCTAGCCCGTGCATGCGCACAGATACAAATCTGTATATTGTCAGGAATGGTCATTTGATGCTATCGCAGACCATGGTTTGAGGCTATTAAGACCTTTTCCATCAGAATTGTTGTTTTCAGAGGTGTTAGCTAAATTCATTGGTTGATAGTTTTATATTCTAACATATACAGTTCCCTTTGTCTGTTTAATTTGTTTGTTTGTTTGTAGAGAATGGCTCTGCTTTTGAAAATATACAATACTAACCCGTGTGCAGCCGATGACCTCACAATCTATTAGGGAATTAATACATCTTGGGAATATGGTGCTTGCGCAGAAGTACAGCAGAGGTACATATTTTCAATAGTGTTTCCTGTGGTGAGAGAAAGAGAAAGTAACCAACAGAAAACCGTCATCACATTTTTGATGGTTTATGTTTTGTTTGTCTTTCAGCACATAAGTGCTTTTATTTTCCTTTTTAATAGACATCAAGATTACCTGATTTGACTGTTTAGTATGACCTTTCCAGTGGGGCTGCGTGCATTATTCAAGGATACGCATGGTTAGGTATAACTTTCTATGTTTTTTTATTGGGAATGTTTCATTGTTAAATATATTACCATAATAATTTAGCACTCAGCTACAAAATTCTATACTTAAATTAAAATAGTTACATTAAAATGGCTCCCCAAAGGCTAGAGGGAATGTGTGAATGGCAATCATCTGAACACCGAAAAAAGTGGACAAAGAAAACACGATCCACAAACCTTTGCGGTTAGACGTTCTTTCAGTGACAAAAACTTAGAGTGCTTGTTTGACTCAATAAATAATACGTTCTGTATCGCTTTACATCTTGTTATGTTATTGTCCATCAAGCTAAGTTACATTATCTCTTTTACTTAATGTATCAAGTGCTGTGAAATGTGTCGGTTTTATTAATTTATGTGATTTACAAACAGGTTAAGTTCCACACTTAACTGCATTTATCCACATTCCCATTGTATGCCACCTGCCTGTTTTACTGCAGTCTATGTCCACCCTTTCCATGCACGCTGTGACCATTTCATCCACGAGGGTATGTTAAAGTAACTTTTCAACAGTTCTCTGTGTCATGAAATTATTCCTCAGGTGAACCGAATAGGACAATACATTAGTCATTGATATGTGTCAAATTGCTGATTGCCAAAACAAGCAAATAACTACACAGTTTTGAAATAATTATGTTTATAATGGCAACATTTCAAGATCAAAAAGGAAACATGATTGAACTGGCCCTTAACAGGCAAAGACATATTTTGTATATTGAGGTCGCTTAGAAGAATCAGCTGTCAATGTGGCATGTTAATTCCAGGTTGGTAAGTGAATGTGAGTTACAATATGTCTTGACAGTTACCCTACAGTGCAGACACTGTGAATCCAGTTTCTGTACAAAACAGAAAAATTACATTCCAACAGATAACAAAATTCAAATATAATTCCAACAGCTAAATTCATTCTTGTAATTATTGGTAGCTTGATGTACATGCACCTAACTTAGTAAAAGAAAAATATGTGAACTAACTGAAGCTTATGCTAGCTTTCGTGTACTTATAATCTTAATTTTAGTCACGACAGGAGGCAAGTATTTTACATTATTCTTCATTACTAAACTCCACAGCAGCAAGAAAATTAAACACAGGAACACATTAGCCAATCAGAAATCAGTATAGCACATATATTTAGAGTGGAGTGACCTTAGCAAATCCTCTTTCTTGATGCGAATCAAGAACAGGTACAACAAAACACAACCTCCAATGAGTACAACTTTTAAAACGAGAAGCAGGCTGGACCAGCTGGACCACAGCAAAAACGAATCCACAAATCCAATATCCAGAGCCGGTAGTTAAACTGAAACGAAAAGAAACATGAAAGGGTGGTCATTGCTAAAAAGAGAGACTGAGCTAAAGCAACGTAATGCTTACTATATAATATCAATACACTAAGCACGATGCAATACGCAATTCGAACCTCAAAATAACATGCTAACACATGCAATAAAACAGACAAGCAAATCAATGATAAAGAACGTAAAAGAAACCCCAGAAAAACAGAAATGGGAGGACAGCCACTAGAGGCTGGATTAACCCTCAGTGAAACTGCTATTTTTTCAGCTGCAGGGTTAAACCTAGAGGGACCTGGCACCCAGACCACTTCATTGAGCTGAAGTGGTCTGGGTGCCTATAGTGGTATTTTAAAGACAGTTTTAATAGTAAATCATAAGCATAAAATATTTTTAACATAAATTTAAGGCAGTCTGGAAGTTCTTGCTAAATGTGTCTTAAAAGTATTCTATTATAAGTATAATTTATTAAGGCAAGCCCCAAAATGCATTTTATAGACAATATTCTCAGCTAATCGTACATTTTATCAGTATTTTATTATAAGTATAATTTATTAAGGCATGCCCCAAAATGCATTTTGTAGACAATATTCTCAGATAATCGTACATTTTATCGGAATGACAGATTTTGACAACTCTCTGGAAATAAGAATAGATACCTAACAGTGCTAAAAATTGCTAAACAAAATAGTTAATTCATCCACACGGAAACAATAACAAAAGCAATACTATAAAAACAATGCTATGATTAAAACAAAGCATTTATAACATTGTTTCTTATGATTTAATTGGCAGCTATTAAGTATATTTTGAAGTATAAATAGTAAGACCTATGTGTCACCAACCTGTTATCAATTACTAGCAAATTCAAGTATAATTCAAGAAATAACCAGATAACATAATCACTTTATAAAACACACGGATTAAATAATTAAGGATGGTGCAGTTTTACTACTTAACAAGAAAATATCAGTATCTGGAAGTAATTTACTACGTGAGTGTTTAATCAGTATCTGTTTTATACGGCACCATACTCACAGCAATTAAGCGTAATCATCTCTCTTCTTAGGTACCTGCTAACCATACCTCTAAGAACATTAACTCAAATGTCCTAGCCTTTGCCGAGATCAGTTTCATGTAAGCTGAGCTCTATCTCAGCAAAGTCCAAAATTACATTTCCAGTGATAACCCAGTGTACAAATTTGATCTTTACACACCATCAACATACTGTTCCGGAAGCCAAAAAAATCTTTTGGCATCACTAAAAATATGATGCACCCAATGAAGAATCATCCAAAGCATGCAGGCAACATGGTGCCTCTTCTGGAGCATCTTCTTCTTTCTCCAAATTGGCATTGGAATCAGAAATTCTATGCAGACTGTCAGACTAAGTGATCTGGGTCCATACAGTGGTACTTTACATTTTAGGCCAAAATAGCCAAATTGAAAATATGGAATTTGAGAATTTCTAATTCTGGTTTAAAATCAGTTTGAATTTCTGCCAAGTCACAGAGCTTTCTAAACTTTTAATGTTGGTGACTCATTTTTCAAACATGCATCGTTTTGCAACACAGCGGCAGTCGAGGCACTAGAAGTGATGCAGAATCAGTGATTTTGACCAGATTAGGCAGTACATGTATGATCCCTTGACCGTCTCTCTAACGCTCTGGCCCCTATTCACAATACCTAAGCTCGCTCTTCTCACCTTAATTACTGTTGCTGGCTGGCTGCCGTGTTTCTCTTTGTGCTCCCTCCTCTCTTGTGTCATTTTTTGACCCCCCCTCCCCTTAGGCGTCCTTCTTCCATCCCACCCTCCCCTCCTGTACCTTTCTTCTGTCTCTCCCTTCCCTCTGGTACCCTTTTTTTTGTTCCCTCCCTCCTGTGCCCTTCTTTTGTACCCCTCTATGGTGCCCTTCTTTTGACCCCTCCCCTCCTGTTCCCCTCTTTTGTCCCCTCCCCTCCTGTGCCCTTCTTTTGTACCCCTCTCTTGTGCCCTTCTTTTGTCCCCTCCCCTCCTGTGCCCTTCTTTTGTCCCCCCCTCATGTGGCATTCTTTTGTTCCCCTCCATCCTATGCCCTTCTTTTGTCCCCTTTCCTCCTGTGCCCTTCTTTTGTCCCCGTCCCCTCTTGTACTCTTCTTTTGTTGTCGTCCCCCTCCTCTCGTGTGGCATTATTTAGTTCCCCTCCCTCCTGTGCCCTTCTTTTGTCCCCCCCTCGTGTGGCATTCTATTGTCCCCCTCCCTCCTGTGCCCTTCTTTGTCTCCTACTGTGCCTGCAAAGCCTCACCTCCCTCCATGTAGTGTGGCTGAGTGTGCGGCAGACGAGCCTCTGTCTCCTGTACCTGGTCTAACAAGAAGCAGTTTGCTTCTCTCAGCGAGCACTTCCTGTCAGATCGGGTAGGGTAACAGAAGCTTCCCTACCTCAGTCTGTCTGCACGGCCATGGTACATAGAGTGACCGGCAGGAGGGGGGTGCCGTGCATCATTTGTGCGACACCCCTAGACGGTGCAGCCGACACACTAACGGGTCGCTCCACGCAGATTGGAAAGCTCTGCTTTAGTGACTAACACAGATAGACTGAATTGTTACATTATAAACAAAACTTATATTATGCAGCCAATGTGTAGAAGTATAAACTCTGCTACAATAAATATGACAACAACAAAATTTCATTGCATCACCTGCAGCAACAATGTACTTCAAGTAACACTGTAATGAGGGCAATGAAGAGAAAATCCCCCAAATTGTACGTCCAAGTGGAAATGTTTATCACCTTAGAGAGTTTATTGGTGCAAACTGCAGCTATGGATACAATTAATTTTACAACTAAACCGGGCTATTAAGACTTTTTCAATTGCAATCCATTGGCCAAAGTATATTACGGCTACTACGTGCAGCCCAAATCAAGATCTGTATCACCTTCCTGTTATTGGATAGCAGTTATTTGTGGACTAATGATTAATAAGATATGTCTTAGATGACTTGGAAAAGGAACTAATATAATGATTCCATTGTATTGAGTTTATAATTCTTGTTGCTTGTTTAGAAAACATTGAGCAGTAAAGTTGATACAGACGTAATTCCTTTATCACAGAACAAATCCAACCCATGCAAAATAGAAACTGGAAGATAAACATACAACGCATGCCTAAAAATATCAATACAAATATATATTCATTGTGGTCAAAGTTCAAGCGTACTGGCTCTATAAACGATCACTCTGTATATAGACAATGGCGAAATATATGCACAAAACAAACAAAATTGGCCAAGGCCCAATATTTCTGTGAAAATCTGAACAGTAACCTATCAAAACCCTAGAAACCTTTGGAAAGTCATAAATAAATTACAAACTCCCCCAATCCACTCGCAACCCTCCACTGTCAAAATGGATAACCAAACCCTGCAACTTCCCTTAGATGTAGCAAATGCCTTTAACAATTATTTTGTCGGATGTTCCACTACCCTGATTGCCAAGATAATAAATGACACGCATCTTGAAACTACAAATGTGGATCAGGCCCCACTAAATTTGCAAAGACCCAATATAGACAAGTTAATTTTTAGACCTGTACCTATTAGTGTAATTAAAAAACACCATAATAATCTAAAAATGAAAAACCAGTCTGGACCTGATCAAATCCCAGCAATGCTGTTGAAGCTCAGTGCGCCAGCAATTGCTAAACCTGTCACAACCCTAATTAACAAATCCCTTGTGTCTGGATACATACCTAAACTTTGGAAGACTGCAAGAGTAGTGCGAATCCGTAAAAGTGGTGAGACTACTTTGGTTTCTAACTATCACTCAATATCATTGCTCTCAGTATTGTCAAAAATCTTAGAAAAATGTGTCCATACGCAACTATGTGAGTATTACCAACAATCAAACTATCTGTCAGGAACCAGGAACCAGACAGAGACAGATCTAGATGCAAAAACACCTTTATTTAATAAACAACAAAGAAATCACCAAAAGCAAAGTCCAGGAGGCAAGCAGGGGTCAGTCACCAGAGAGGGTAGTCAGACGAGCCAGGATCAGGAGCACGGAGGTCAGCGGAGTCAGGAACAAGGCCAGAGTCAGGAACCAGGAGCAAACAGGAAACACAGGAACAAGGAGACTTCTGGGGGACAGGAAACCACGCAAGGGCAAGGAGGTTCTGGGATTAGCTGCTTAAATAGGCTGAACTGATTAGCAGCAGGGTTGATTATTATTCTCAGGTGAGTAACCGTGGCAACATGCTGAAGGAGCTGATAGTTAATTACAGCTGAAACCTCAGACACTGAAAAAGGAAGGGTGGCTGTTTAAAACAGCAAAGAAACCCTGACAGTACCTCCCCCTCAACGACTCCCCCCATTTCTGCTGGTGGGTCCGGGCTTCATGGGGAAGCGAGCGTGATAGGAACGAAGGAGGGATGGTGCATGGACATCAGAGGCTGGAACCCAGGAGCGTTCCTCTGGACCGTACCCTTTCCAGTGCACCAAGTATTGGATCTGTCCTCTGAAGACTCGTGAGTCAATGATGCTGCGTATTTCATATTCCTCATGATTGTCAACCGGAACAGGACGTGGACGTGGTACTGAGGTGGTGTAACGATTACATACCAATGGTTTCAAGAGGGAAACATGGAATACATTAGAGATGCGCATGTTAGCAGGAAGGTCAAGTGCGTAAGCTACAGGGTTAACCCTTCGAAGTATACGAAATGGCCCAACGTATCGGGGTGCCAGTTTTTGTGAGGGAACACGGAGCCGTAGGTTGCGAGAAGACAGCCAGACCCTCTCTCCGACTTGATAGGTAGGTGCAGGAAGGCGTCTGCGGTCGGCCTGGAGTTTGTAGTTCTGCATTGCGCGTTGCAAAGAGTTCTGAACCTGCACCCAAGTGGAACGGAGTTCCCTGAGATGTTCCTCCAATGCCGGTATCCCTTGTGGCATGAACGTATCAGGCAATATGGACGGTTGAAAGCCATAGTTCGCCAAGAACGGGGATAGCCGGGAAGAGGCATTAATCGCACTATTGTGGGCAAACTCCGCCCAGGGTAGCAGATCAGACCAGTTGTTCTGGTGGTCAGAAATGTAGCAACGCAGAAACTGTTCCAGTGTTTGGTTAGCTCGTTCCGCGGCACCATTGGATTGCGGGTGGTAGGCAGAGGAGAAGGAGAGCTGAATTCCCATTTGTGTACAAAAAGCTCTCCAAAATCTGGACACAAACTGGCTACCCCTATCTGAGATTATCACTTTGGGTAACCCATGCAAACGAAAGACCTCCCGAGCAAAAATTGTTGCAAGTTCCTGAGAAGTTGGTAGTTTTTTCAAGGGAATGCAATGCGACATCTTTGAGAATCGATCAACAACCATGAGAACGACTGTATTGCCACGGGAGACCGGAAGATCTACGATAAAATCCATGGACAAGTGGGTCCAGGGTCGTTCACCATTAGGTATGGTTTGCAGGAGACCCACTGGAGGGTGTCGTGGGGTTTTATTTTGGGCGCATACAGGACAGGCAGCTACAAAAGCAGTGACATCCGAACGGAGACTAGGCCACCAAAATTGCCGAGAGACGGACCAGATTAATTGGTTTTTGCCTGGATGTCCAGCTGCTTTGGAGTTGTGATAAGTACTTAATAATTTAGTACGGAGATGGATAGGTACAAAACAACGGCCATTAGGTTTCTCTGGAGGAGCATTACTTTGTGCAGCCAGAATCTCCTCGCCTAGGTGTGAGGTGAGGCTAGTACGGATGGTGGCCAGTATATGATCCGGAGGAATCACAGGAGTAGGGGTTATCTCCTCTCTAGATGGAGGGGAGAACTGTCGAGACAAGGCATCAGCCTGAATGTTTTTAGTACCGGGCAAGTAAGAAACCACATAATTGAATCTTGATAGGAAAAGAGCCCATCTAGCTTGTCTGGGGGAAAGTCGCTTAGCTTCAGAAAGATATGTCAGATTCTTGTGGTCTGTGAGGATGAGAATTGGCACTGAAGTGCCCTCAAGAAGGTGCCTCCATTCTTTGAGAGCTAATATTATGGCTAGAAGTTCTCTATCACCAATCTGGTAATTGCATTCCGCCGGGTTTAATTTCTTCGAGAAATACCCGCACGGATGCCTGGAGCTCTCTGGGTTAGGACGTTGAGACAGGAGGGCGCCTACTCCTGTCTCAGACGCATCGACTTCAAGAATGAATGGTAAGGCAGGGTTAGGGTGTGCCAGTATAGGAGCAGCAGCAAAGGCGACTTTGAGAGATTCAAAGGCAGAAATGGCTTCCTGTGACCAATGCTGTGGATCAGCATCTCTCCTGGTCATATCCGTGAGTGGTTTAACCAAGGAGGAAAAGTTGCGTATGAACTTCCGATAATAATTGGCGAAGCCAAGAAAACGCTGTATAGAGCGAAGACCCGTAGGTCGAGGCCATTTTAGTACAGCAGAAAGTTTTTCTGGGTCCATAGAGAATCCAGTATCAGAGATAACATAGCCCAAGAATGTGACCTGTTTGCAATTGAACTCACATTTCTCCAATTTACAGAACAGATTATTTTCTCTAAGTCTCTGTAGAACACTAGAAACGTCTGCGTGGTGGTTCTCGAGAGATGTGGAATGGATAAGAATATCATCAAGATAAACCACCACACATTGCTGCAGCATATCTCGCAGGACGTCATTTATAAATTCCTGGAAAACCGCCGGAGCGTTGCAAAGACCAAAGGGCATTACTAGGTATTCGTAATGCCCGCTCCTGGTGTTAAATGCGGTTTTCCATTCGTGGCCCTCTTTTATCCGGACGAGATTATATGCCCCTCTCAGATCAAGTTTAGTGAAGACCGTTGCTCCCTTGAGGCGGTCAAATAACTCAGTGATCAATGGAATGGGGTAGGCATTCTTAATAGTAATGCGATTGAGACCCCTATAGTCGATACAGGGTCTCAACTCACCACTCTTCTTTTTCACAAAGAAAAAGCCGGCCCCGGCAGGAGAAGATGACTTCCGAATGAATCCCTTTGACAACGCATCAGTAACATACTCCTCCATGGCTCGATTCTCTGCTACAGACAGCGGGTAAACCCGTCCACGGGGAGGATTGGCACCAGGTTGGAGTTCGATACCACAGTCATACGGACGGTGTGGTGGCAGAACGCTAGCTTGACCTTTGTCAAATACATCTTGGAATTCTTGGTACTCAGTAAGGAAGAGGCAGAAATTGTGCCCAAAACTTTGACCGGTTTCCGGAGATAGGAAAATGAGCATTGCTGGGACCAAGATAATATCTCAGATTTGCGCCAATCAATTGTGGGGTTATGCTTCTGTAGCCAAGGGTATCCCAAAACAACCTGGTAGTATGGAGAGGAAATGACCTGGAATTGGATCATCTCATGATGTAGAGCCCCTACAGCCAGAGATATGGGCACGGTTTCCTGGGTCACGAGGGCTGGCTGTATAGGTCGGCCATCGATGGCTTCGAAAGCTAGTGGGGAGTTGCGAGGCTGTAAGGGTATAGAGTGCTCTGATGCAAATGCACAATCTATAAACAAGCCTGCGGCCCCAGAATCAAGAAATGCCCGGGTTTTAATAGATGACTCCGGCCAGGAGAGGATAATAGGCACCAAGGGTTTGTCCTTATTTATCTCTGGGTCTGCAGAAAGACCCCCCAAGATCTGCCCCTGACAGTATCTTGGGTACGGGCCCTTTACCGGACGAATCGGACAAAACTTTAATATGTGACCGTGGTGTCCGCAGTATAGGCACAGGCCCTCCCTCCTCCTAAAGGCTCTCTCCTCGACAGAGAGGCGTGAGAAGCCTAACCGCCTCGGCTCCACACCGACAGAGGACTCAGGACCAGGAGGCATGGGAGGTGAGGGAGGTTTGGGTGGGCAGGAAAAGCTCGGTGCCACTATCTGACCCATGATCCATCGGGTTTTCACCCAAATCACTCCACCACAACTGCCCTCTTAAAAGTTTGCAATGACATCCAAACTGGCATGGAACAAGGAGACCTAAGTGGAACTATTTTCCTTGATTTTGCAAAGGCCTTTGACACAGCAGACCATGACATTCTACTGCACAAACTCAAAAACTCGGCATTGGTGATCATCCGCTAACCTGGTTTCGATCGTATGTTTCAGACTGATTGCAAAATGTGGCCATTTCTGACAGAGACTCCCTCCCTCTCCCTGCCACGTGTGGTGTTCCCCAAGATTCCATTCTCGGCCCCCTACTGTGAAGAATCACCCTCAATTAATTTATATTTCTCTCCCTGCTGTTGTATTCGTGAGATTTATTACCTGTATTACTGGTGCATTCGTTTTTTTCTGTACGTTTAAATCCCTTGTTCGGTAAAATCACTATTTTACCGAACAAGGACCACCCTGGGTAGCAATTAGAACATAGAATCGTGTGTAACCGCAAATTAATTGAGAGTTCCCGGGTGGCCGCCATTTCGGGAGCCGAACACGTGGCGAAGAACAATGGATGGCGGCCATCTTAAACTCCCAAACGGCCAGTCAGCGGGACTTAAGCGTCGACCGCCTGGAACTATTTTCGGCATAGCCCTCCAGCATGACCCGGTCCCCCATGGAAGTCGCGCCTGACCTATTTCCACGAACGGCGTTCGGATAATTCAATCTACCGAATGAGGGGAACACTTTCCATGAACTCTCTGTATCTTAACCCTGGTAGTTTTCGTGTAAATTGATGCGAACGGAGACCGGCTTTTAGTCCCAATTTCATGGAACTCTAAATCGGATACCAGCATGCAGGGAGCCGGTCAAACCTCCACACGACGCGACACGAAAACTACCGAACGGATTTTCGTGAAATTTAAGTATGTTGCTCCCCAGACCAGCAGCTACCCAGGGATATTAAAATTATGTTTGTATGTAATATAAAAAGTACTTTTCTGAAATTGTTGAAAACTGTAATGTTTCTGGCCAGCAGATAATTGAGCTTTGTGTATTGTAGAAACTCCATTATCTAGCCTGGCCCAGAGGAGGAGTTTTGTGTTGCATAAATTGTGAGTTCTGTGTGCCAGTAAATCAGACTTGTTCCAGCATTAAGCCTTGGCTCATGTGTGGATTATTTGGCGATTACAGCGATATTTCTTCTCGTGGATTATTGGGATTACTCTGCTATTGGGAAAAGGAAAACTAGACGGTGATATTGACTACTACCGTCACACCTACTATTCACATTATTTATAAATGATCTGCCTTATGTCTGCAAATCCTCAAATGTACACATGTACGCAGACGACACTGTAATCTATGCAAGCAAATCCGATCTACCGCAGCTTGAGGCTGTGCTCCAAGACCAGTTTACAGAGGTAGAAAAGTGGATTGTTAAAAACAAACTCTTCCTAAACACTGACAAAACTGTCACAATGATCTTTGGAACAGTACCTAAATTACACAAATTACACAATTCTTACCTATCCATCAAAACTAATTCAATTAGCACACTGACCGCAGTCCACTCTTTCAAATACTTGGGTATGTTGTTAGACCCCAATCTATCTTTTGACCTCCACATAGAAAAGCTTGCATCTAAACTTTATCCAAAACGAGGTGCCCTGTACAGAAACAAAAACTGCCTAAGCCCTACAGTAAAGGAAAAGATTGTACAGCAAATGGTGATGCCAATCATTGATTATGGGGATGTAGTATATCCCACATTAATAAACTCAACACAATGTAATTACAGGACCCACCATTGTGACATGCTAAAATAACTAAACTGGTTGTTGCTAGAATCCAGACGCACCCTTCATCTTTCCAGCCTTGTGTTTAAGAGCTTTTCTGGGAAACTCTCCTCGGCTTTTCCCTCCTCCTATAACCTCCGATCCAATACCAGCACTGTATTTAGTCTACCTGAATACAAAAAGAAAGCAGCCCGATCCTCCTTTTCCTACAGAGCACTGCAATTATGGAACGACCCCCTGCACACTTTTAAATCTTCCCCAAGCCTAGAGTCCTTTAAGAGATCCGTCTCTACATAACTCAAAACAAAATGCATGTCTCATGGTTGATTATATATTTCCTACCTGTTCTATGTTAAATTTTATATATATATTGTGTATTAATATTGTTTCTGTATTTTATTGTACCCTTTTATATCAATGTAATGTTTTGTGGACCCAGGACATACTTGAAAACGAGAGAAATCTCAATGTATCTTTCCTGGTAAAATATTTTATAAATAAATAAATAATATATCACCTCTACCTTTTAGTTTGCCCTCCCATTTATTATCAGAGTTCACAAAAAAAGCAAAATGACAAGGAAAACGCATGTACAGGAAAAAATAATAATTGTAACACAATATAGATAAAATCCCACACCTGTTTCAAAAGTCAATCTCAAAATTATTTTTTATAGTAAATTCAGTACGTTTGGTCAGAGGCCGTAAAACACCACACAATGTGTTCTTGATAGATAATATTTTAAACTCTAATTATGAACACATATGGCAATAGAAGGACATAAATAGTGTAATATATTCCAGCACCGTTTTACATTTTTACTTTTAATAAGCAGTTGTGTTGTCTCGATATTGTTTATACTTTTAAAAATGTCCCAGTGCAGGATTGAAATGTGTGCATTTGTATAAAAAGCAGTAAATCCCTTGAGCGAATTTGGAGAAGCCATGATAATGACTTTAATTTCTATAGCTCTATATTTGCCAATCATTGTAAACCATCTTTCCATTTATCGGTGGAATTCGAATTATGGAAAAACATGTTTATTGATTTTTACCTTTGAATTTTCTACTAAGTGTAAACTCTGTGGATAAAGCAGCAATCAATTATCACAGGTACGATTAGCCATTTCCATCCATCTACATATGTACACAAACTAAATGGAGGACATAATGGTTGTCTTATGGACATTGTTAATTGTCTGTTAGTTTGCAGGTATTTTCTGTGAGTTGTGATCAGCATTATATTCATTTAGTTGGCACTAGTTCTGAAAACAGGCTATAACTGTTAGTACTAGTCAGCTTCTAATTCATTTAGCACAAGAGGCAAGTCCATAGAGGCAGATGGGCCAACACTGCCCCAGTTTTTGTTGCAAATTAAAAAACCTATTAGAGCTTTAAGGACAAATTAGTAGGTTTACTGATAGCAACTGCATGATGGGAAGTAAGAGCTCTTGATGTGTTCTGTGAGGACCTAGCCAAGTAAATTCCAGAAGCACAGAATGGCGTCTGTTTTATCAGTGAATAAAACTGTGCTTTTTATTGCACTAATTCAATAACTGATAAGTAAAGATACTTTCCGAAATATTTATTTTGTTTATTATCAATGACATGCAGTTATTGAAAAACACATCTCATAAATCTTGTGTTTTTGTTTTGTTTTTCTACTCCCATCTAATACCGCACAAGGATATTTCCTTCCTAATAACTTCTATCTATCTATCTATCTATCTATCTATCTTTCTATCTATCATCTATCTTTCTATCTACATGTATTTTTGTCTATCCACATATACAGTCCCACATGAATTTAGATATGAAGGTAGAGAGGTAGTTGGGAAGGGGAAGAGGGGAGGAGGGCATGGAAGATCTTTAAACACTTCCTTGGTCCCTCACATTACTTGGTTCTACTAGTTCCTGAGATGTCTAAAAGAGCATATAGGAAAAGAGCCGGAGTTCCATTACAGTAGACCACTAGTAAGAGAATCTCAAAGTTTAATACAATATAGTTTTTGTTTCTTGTTTTAAAGAATGCCAAATGTTTTCAGAATAGTGTCTTTTAAAACTACTCTGAGACCCAGGTTTCTAAAGATATTTGTGCTCCTCTTGATGACATGACTCGTGTTGCTTAGTTCTTGAGATTTTAACAAAAATATTAAAAAATGTATTTTTTTAGCAAATATTATAATAAGGATGCTGGGCACAGACTTTCATACATATCACGCAAAGCTACCCACACATACCACAAACATCATATACAACTACCCACACATACCACAAACATCATACACAGTTACCCACACATGCCCAAAACATCATACACAGCTACCCACATGTAACGGAGTGCCTGTACCCAAAGTGGTACCTTTGTCGTAGCTCTCTCCCAGATCCCGCAAGGCAGTAGTGTGTTGTAGTTTTTGCATACCTAAACATAAGTTGAGACTTGATGATGGGTAAAACAACTGGTTTTATTGGAAAAACATACACAGAGCCCCAGCATGTGGTCTCCATTCACAACATGGTAAGCATGCCAAGGCGTCTCCGTGTCTTGGAGATAATTGAGTCAGCTCACTGTTAAACTAATTATCTCCTGGATACAGAGAACACGACAAGGAAAAAAACCTACAACATACATAAGACAACAATGTATCCCTACATGTTGTATATCCCCCGAAAGGTCAGATCTGAGCGCCCATTATGTGAAAATGGTGCTCAGATCCATGGAGTATTGTCCAAAAGCCATCAGGTCAAAAATTTACCCAACCACTACAATAGTTCTGCCCGAAAATAGTTCCTTGCGGTTGGGACCTTTCATTGGTGAATTAACGGGAGCACCAGCTCCTAGAGACAGGGGTCCCTGATGGTTATAGGAAGCAATTGTCTGTCCTAAGGTAGTAACTTCCATCAAAGAAGCACCTTTCCAGGCCGTCAGGAGGTTGGAGTAAAACAAGGGACAAAAGGGCCAGGGCAATGTGCTGCTTGAAGCTGAGCCGGAGTTCCAGAACAAACCTAGGTAACTCCTGCTGATAGCGATTAGATACTCTGGCTCTCTGTAAACATCTCCTGGCTAGGGATAAAGGGGTGCTGGGTGATATATACACACAAGGGAGTAGGATAAGCAAGGGGGAGCTTAGTAGATCATAGTCTTTTGAGTGAGTTCTTTACACCATACTACCACAAACATCATGCATGTTCCCACAACACTGACAGCAATATAGCTCTAAAGATGATCCTATATCACTTATTTTTGTTTACGCTTTCAAATAGTTAACAAAAGTAAAAATTCTTAAAAATAAAAAAAAAACAGTAGAAAAAATATTCAAGAAGCCCATTAGTAGAAGCACAAAAGCCATAGTGGACAAGGAATAACAAGACTGAAACTGAAAAAAATGTTGTTATAAAAAATAAATAGAAATAATAAAAGTCAATAGTTCTAATTCAGTTCAATAGAATTGGGAACTATAATTACATTTTAGATTGTGCCCTTGTCACTAGTGCTCCAAGGATTAAAAAAGGTGATTTACTTATCTTTCAACCCTCGTCGCATTGGTCTCCTCAGTGAAGCTCCACCTCTTTGGATGAGATCATCAATGTTCCTATTTGCACATGCGCAGCAAAAATACAGCACTGCTCATATTGACAGACCTGTTCCTTTAATGTTCAATAGGATAGCAAACATTTTTATTATAAGGTCCTTTAAAGGGATGATGAGGGTTGTTTTTTGGGTGAATCTGGTTGGTCAATGTACTGTATTCTAGTTGGCCACATGAGAGATAAGTAGGTACAGTATCTTTTAAACATTTAGGAATAAACTATTTTCTCACTCTCAGCATGTTGAAATGATCTGTTTATCTATAGCCACTGGCATAGTGAGTAAGTTTAAAGTTGCTCTCAGTATCTTCGTTCAGTCTTGTCCTTAGAAAAGAACAAATTGTTCTTTAGAAATGTCCTGTCCCTTTCTTAAGTAATCAACCCATATTTCTTAATTTCATTCTGATGTGTTTGCTTTCTAAATGTATGTATCATTCAACTTGGCACTGTTTCTATTGACATACTGTATTTTGGAAAATTCCTGTTCAATGCCCAGATATATCCTTATCTCCAGGGCCGGCCCGTCCATAGGTCGTAATGGAACCATGGCTCCAGATGGCACTTTATCAGGGGCAGCATTTTGCCGCCCCTGCTTACTTCACTTTTCTATCTGACCGCACTGCAATATCGTGCCAGAGCTGGACTGCCGGTTTAAACTTGAGTCAGTGACCGACTGGCCGTGACATGAGTGAGGATATGCAGCTGCGGCGCCTGGCCCCTGGGGGATTCTGGCAACTGCGGACCGGTGCACTAACCCTATGGTGACCTGTCCGCACTGCCTCTCCTCCGAAGTCTGTCTTCATTGAAAATCATGAAGCCAGACAGGCAGGATGCTTACCTTACTGTCAGTGATGTAAGCAGCCAGCCTGTCTGGCTTAATTATTTTCAATGAAGACAGACTTCGGAGGAGAGGCACGTTCTGTCATGGTATCGTGCTGGGCCACTGGCACTAAGGAAGAATTTGCAACATGCCGCCTGGAGGGTCTGGCAGGATCAGCTGAGGTGCACACTAAGTGCACTAACCATTTGTGGCTGCAGCCACTTTTGCACTGCCACTTCCCCGAGGACTGCTGCTCCTGCCTTTTCTGGCTTTATTTATGAATTGTGCCAGAACATCAGTGATTGAATGGATGCACAGTACTGTAGGGGGAAGGAGGACAGTACTGCAGGGGGGAATTGGATGGACTTGGACAGTACTGTAGTCC
>OW240923.1:105561048-105718120 GCA_933207985.1 Pelobates cultripes
GGAGGCAAGGCCAGGGAGTAGGACACAGGATTGACCCTACGTAATACCTTATAGGGGCCATGGAAACTGGGCGCGAATTTCATTGAGGGGACCCTGAGGCGGAGATTCCTAGAGGACAACCAAACCCTATCACCCAGGACATAAGAGGGAGCAGTACCCCTACGACGATCAGCAAATTTTTTCTGAGTAGTAGCCGCACGAGAAAGAGTAGCATGGACCTGATCCCACATCTTCCGTAAGGAGGTGAGGTGCTTGTCCAAAGCGGGTATTCCCTTGTCGGAGAACACACCGGGAAGGACAGAGGGTTGGAACCCATAAGCAACCATAAAAGGACTTAAGCCAGTGGACGAATGAGTCAGTGTTCCTGGCGAATTCAGCCCAAGGAAGGAGGCGAGACCAGTTGTCCTGGTGTGCATTCGTGAAGCAACGTAAATATAACTCCACAGATTGATTCGCCCGTTCGGCCGCTCCATTAGATTGTGGATGATAGGAGGAAGTAAACGACAAGGAAATCCCCATCTCAGCACAAAAGCCCCTCCAAAACCGAGAGACAAATTGAGGACCCCTGTCAGATACAATATCCTGTGGTATACCATGCAAGTGGAAAACCTCTTTGGCAAAAACCTGAGCCAACTGAACCGCAGAAGGTAGTTTCTTAAGTGGAATAAAGTGTGCCATTTTAGAGAATCTATCCGTCACGGTCAAAATTACCGTCATTCCATCGGATGAAGGAAGATCCACAATAAAGTCCATGGATAAGTGGGTCCATGGTTTCTTGGGTACGAATAAAGGCATTAGGAGTCCTGGGGGTTTGACATTAGGGGACTTACACTGTGCACAAACACGACAAGCCTGCACATAATCCACCACGTCTTGCTTAAGTGAAGGCCACCAAAACTGTTGAAGGAGACCCTTGTATGTTTTGGTGACCCCTGGGTGGCCAGCCGTTTTGGCGGTGTGAAATAAAGCTAATAATTTCTTTCTATCTTTCTCTTTCACATGTAATCTACCAGCAGGTGTCTCAGAGGGTGCTTGGGTTTGGTATGCCTTGATACCATCAAGAAAAAGAGACGAAATAACTAAACGGGTAGCAGCTATTATCTTAGACGTGGGTACAATGGGTTCAGGAGTGGGGGTGATAGACTCCAAAGTTTCGTATTGTCGGGAGATGGCATCAGCCTTGACATTACGGTACCCAGGCCTATAAGTTATAATGAACTGAAAGCGTGAAAGAAATAAGGACCATCTGGCTTGATGAGAGGACAACCTTTTAGCATTAGCTATATAGGAGAGATTCTTATGATCAGTTATAACCAGGATTTTGTGTCTAGCTCCTTCTAATAAGTACCTCCACTCTTTAAATGCCATCACAATAGCTAATAGTTCCCTATTCCCGACGTCGTAATTCTTTTCCGAATCAGACAGTTTTTTAGAAAAGTAACAACAGGGATGGAGGGGATCGTTATAGGATAATCTTTGTGATAATACAGCTCCTATACCTGATTCTGAAGCGTCTATTTCCATTATAAAGGGAAGGGAAGGATCAGGATGGTGTAGCACAGGGGCAGTGGCAAATGCCTTTTTGAGAGTTTCGAAAGCTTTGATGGCTTCAGGAGTCCAAACCCTGGGGTGCAAACCCTTTTTAGTTAGTTTCGTGATAGGAGAAATGACCGATGAAAAGTTTTTAATAAACCTGCGATAATAATTGGCAAAGCCTATAAATCGCTGTATTGCCTTAAGGCCTTGAGGGAGAGGCCAAGACAATATGGCTTCTAATTTAGAAGGATCCATACTGAACCCCTGTTCAGAAATGACGTACCCTAGGAATTGTACTGATTTCAGGTCAAATAAACATTTCTCCAATTTACAATAAAGACCGTTCTGTAGCAATCTCTTAAGTACCTTTCTCACATGGGCATGATGTGACTCCAAATCAGGAGAGAATATGAGTATATCATCGAGATAAACCACAGCACAGACATGCATAAGATCTCTAAGGACATCATTTATGAGGTCCTGAAAGACAGCAGGAGCATTACACAGTCCAAAAGGCATGACTAGATACTCGTAATGCCCACTGCATGTATTGAACGCTGTCTTCCATTCATCATTTTCTTTTATCCGAACCAAGTTGTAAGCCCCCCTGAGGTCTAGTTTAGTAAAATATCTAGAACCTTTAACACGGTCAAACAACTCAGTAATGAGAGGGATAGGATAAGCGTTTTTAATTGTTATATTATTCAGGCCCCTATAGTCTATACATGGTCTCAAATCGCCCTCCTTCTTGGCAACAAAAAAGAAACCAGCACCAGCCGGAGAGGATGACCGCCTGATAAAACCTTTACGTAAGGATTCCTGTATGTACTCCTCCATGACCTGGTTTTCTTTCTCAGAAAGCGGGTAGACCTTACCCCTAGGAGGCATCGTTCCAGGTAACAAATTTATGGCACAATCATAATCCTGGTGTGGAGGTAGTTTATCAGCTTCCCTCTTTTCAAAGACCAATGCGAGGTCTGAATACACAGGAGGGACAGAAACAGAAAGTGGTTTAGCTGTAGGCACATTAAGTAAACAAACGGGATGTAAACGGGCCATACAGTCTCTTTGACAAGATACCCCCCAGGAGAGTATATCTAGAGAATCCCAATCGAGTACCGGGTTATGCTTAACTAACCAAGGAAAACCCAGAATGATGGAAGCTGTAGGGGAGTCAATTATTTGAAAGGCTATCCTTTCTTTGTGTAAGGCACCCACGACCATAACCATTTCTTGGGTTTCATGGGTCACCAGAGGTTTATCAAGTGGTCTACCATCTATGGCCTCAATGGCCAAGGGTGTGGCCTTTTGGATCAGATTCAAGGCTGTGGTTTTAGCAAAGTTCTCATCCATAAAGCTGTCTGCAGCACCTGAATCGATCAAGGCTTTAGTTGTTATCGTGGTTTTATTGACCAAAAGAGAAACCGTTATAAATGGTCTGGAGATGGACATATGAGGGGAAAAAACCATAACACCCGAGGCCAACCCCTCTCTAGGCCTTAGGTGCTGGAGTTTCCCTGCAAACTAGGACAGTTTCTTCGGAGATGCCCCCTCTTACCACAATAAAGGCACAAACCCTCCCTTCTGCGGTACGTTCTTTCAGCTTCAGATAAGCCTACAGCACCTAATTGCATGGGTTCGGGAGGTGGTTGATTAGGCGGAGGTAATGCTAGCAATGCAGTACTGGGTAAAGCAGGCAACCCGTGTGTATTCATCCTCCTTTGACTACGCCTCTCTCTGATACGGTTGTCAATTAGAATGACATAATCTATTAGATCATCCAGAAGAACAGGCATTTCCCTGGATGCTATTTCATCTAATATGTAAGCGGCCAAACCCTCCTGAAAAGCTGTTACGAGAGCGTCGTTATTCCAGACCACTTCAGCTGCCAGAGTGCGGAATTCAATGGTATAATCCGCTACTGATCTATTACCCTGTCGAACCCTAAGCAGAGCTTTGCCAGCAGAAGCAACCCGGCCGGGTTGGTCAAACGTACATTTAAAAGCTGTTAAGAAGTCTGAAAAGGACATTGGGGACGTATTCTCCCACATGGGATTAGCCCATGCTAGTGCTTTCCCGGACAAATGGTTAATCAAAAAAGCAATTTTGGTTCTGTCAGTGGGGTAGGAACGAGGATTCATCACCAAATGAATATCAATTTGGTTGAGGAAACCACGGCACAATGCTGGATCACCACTATAGCGCTGAGGTGGCGTCATGTGAACCACGTGAGCAGGAGCGGGTACTGGATCAGGAATGGGTTCTGGCACAGCAGCAACAGCTTCTTGGACGGCAGGTTGCAAGTGGGCAGTACGAGCCAGTATGGTTTGTAAAGCAAGGGCAAACTGATCCATACGGTGGTCTAAACCGTCCATTCTAGCCTCCTGATTAACTAACAGCTGTGGAATGTCAGCAGGTTCCATGGTGGCCCTGTTGTAATGTCACGATTCAGGGAACCTAACACGCTGACACACACACACACTCAAAAGGTGCCGTACCGGACCTTAGAGTGGCCGGGCTAAGCACGCTAAGAATAGTCAGGAGACAAGCCAGGTAAAGGGAGCCAGAAAACAGGAGAACGAGAAACAAGCCGAGGTCAAAGGAGTGGAGAATACAGGATAATTGGAATAACGAGCCAAGTAATCGGTAACCAGAGAGCAAGACGAGAACACTACGCTACAGGTATCACAAGACCACAACAGGGCACTGAGGGACAGGAAAGGTAAGTATAAATACCCTTGGTTTAATTCTGATTGGATAACTTCCAGAATATCTATACCCCCCACTGTGATTGTGGTACTGTTTCTTTAACGCCGGGTCACACACGTGACCGCAGCGTTTACATAAGTCATTGACCTCCCAGCGTGCAGCGTTATACATGCTGCCGCTGGGGGGCGTGGAGGACGCGGGCGGCGAGCGGCAGAGAGGAGACGCCGCTCGCCGAGAGGTAAGTAGAGGGGAGACCGCGGGCGGCGATGGAGTGAGGGTGAGTGCTGCAAGCGGCGTGCAGCCTCCCCTCCTAGCCGCCCGCGGATCCCTGACAGTTTCAGTTTACAGTCCATCAACCCTATCTGGTGTGGCAGTTCTTCTCGGATGGTGGACATTTTTGTATTCATTGTATCTAGGACTTTGTTTCTTCCCCATTATGTTTTCGTCCTTTTGTTCTGTTTTGTCGCAGCTTGAAAGCGGAAATGATGCATGGGGAGGGGAGTTTTATAGTAGCTAACTTTTTTCTGATTGGTTGTTTTCTGTGCTCCTGTGGAGTTCTAGTAAAGAGAGACTTAAGCAAATACTTGCCTCCTGTCATTAATAAAATTAAGATTATAGGTACACTAAAGCTAGCATAATCTACAATTTTACAACTTCTTTGGGAGATGACATAATTGATCTATTTCTTCTCTTCATTTACATTGTTTGCCTCAGGCTTTGCCTTGTCTGAACTGGATTATGATATAATTTGCTGAATCTTTAATGTAAATGAAAATGGAGCATCTCATGACAAAGAGGTAAAACATGTTATAGGTGATTTTCAATGAGTTATTGCATTGTGTAAATTCCACAGGAGTAGCAGTTCTCCTTTAACAGTGACCACTAAATGTGGGTCATATAGGCTACTGAATATGTACTGTATGCGAATGTAAACATTGAAATCTATTTTAAACTATCATTCCAAACAAAAGTAAAGATTAGTTGTTTGTTTTTTTTTAAAGAAAGATTAAAAGGACTACAAATAAGTGCCCACCTCCTGGCCCTTTAAACACTTACCTGGGTCGGGCTCCTCCTCCTCCAAAGTCAGCCAATGGAGGAATCTAAGGTGCATACGCGACGAGTGCATTAAACTCTGTGAAACTGCACAAAGTGCCTCTAGTGCTTCTAGTCTAGACAGCCACTCAAGGTAGTTTTAACCCTGCAATATAAACATTGCAACTTCTCTGAAACTGTAATGTTTACCTTGCAGGGCCAAGGGGGCAGGTACACTGCACCCATACCATTTCAATGAGATGAAGTGGCCTGGGTGCCTATAGTGTCCCTTTAAAAGCCTGGGTGCCTATAGTGTCCCATCAAAGTGGCATGTTCTAAAAATAGTACAAGTACTAAAAGAGGGGCAATCACCCTAGAAACAAGTGGTACCAGCCTGGAGAAGATGGGAGGGAAGAGAGCGCGGATGGCTATGGTTGTGTATGTACATGACCACCCATAAGGGAGACCAGCTGTCTCTTTGTTTATGTGCATCAGGATGCTCAGCATTGGCAATTAGGGCTGCCCATATGCTGAGCACTGCTGAAGTGCTCATAAATTGACTTAAATGCCCTGCATTTCATTACAATTGCCTTTGTGGATAATAAGGCACTTAGACAGAGTTTCCATTTCAAAACTTGGGTACAAAGCGGATTTGTCAGATGATTGGGAGGACTAAGGATTTATCTTGTTTTACTTAGAGTGAACCTGCGACTCATCAACTCTAGCCTTTGCTTGACTTCTGAGAACTTTGACATATTTCTCTGACAGTATTTAAATGAGACAGGAAAGGGTTAGACACACAAGATTCTCTGGTTAAACAGGTACTCTAAGAACTATAAGCACTACAAGGTACTGTAATGCTTATGGTACTATGAATCCACGGACACTGTCCCCTGGGTTTGCCACACCCAGTGGGTGTGTTTCTCGGTTTTCTGCTCACTGTGCATTAATACTGCTGAAGATGACATTGCTGTACCCCAGTTTTCTGCCCTCAACACCCTCAGCCTATCATTGCCATCCAGTGTTTGACAGATTGTCACTAAATTATATGAAAGTGCAGTATCACCATCAATGTGTCTGTCGAGGGGCTGGTCCATTGGTTCTCAAAATACTCCAAAACAGTTTGACAGAAATTGCTGAGCACTGTCCATATGCTCATTGTACAATATCCACTGCAATAAGATATGATGATTACAATGTTTAGAGTGCCCCTTACGGAATACTTGCAATATGACTACTGTAGATGATTGGTGAAAGCCAAACACAATTTTGGTAAACCTCTATATTACAAGTCAGATACATCTAAAAATATAAATAACGCACGATCAGCTACGACTGCCTAAATGTTACTTTTGTACTACTCAGGTTTAATAGTATATCAGACATCAACAATGTCTAACGTTACAGGCACCTGCCCAGCTTTTATTGTTTATATAGCAGGAAACAGATTCCATGGTGATTTCTGAATAATTCAGTATATTCTCAATCATCAACCATCAAATGAACAAAAGAATTGATGTTTTGCAGAAAACGCCCTTAAACCTCTTGAGTGATTGAGGAATATGCAGCATGCTGCACGCATGTCACTCTAAGGGTTTATGACTTCTTGTGTGTTCTGTGAATGTCAACACTTGGCGTTCTGTTACAACTGATGCTGGACTCAGACAATACTCAGCAAGGTGATCATGTACTTTTAATCAACAACTAGTCATAAATAACATAACCTTAATAGCCACCCCATGTTCCTTATTAACAGTCACCATTGACTGGAGATCCTTATAAAGTGCACAACACTCACGTGGACTAGTATGATTGCCTATTAACATTGTATATAATAACATACCCGGCTTAATATGGATGTGTAACCCTTTAAGGACCATGCTTTTTTGAGATTCAACGTATTTGTGTCATGCGTTTATTCTGCCACAATTTCACCCTTTCTGTTTAAGTGCACCCATAAATATTAAATTTTTTTTTTTTTAAACGAGAAATTGTGCTTACTTTTGACACTCTATATGTATACATAACACAATATTAAATATGAATAATATTTTTTTTTTAATGGACAGTTTAAAATGTTATCATTTTTACACACCCAGTGCAACTAAAGAAAACTTACCGGTACTCAATATAGATTTACTAATTAGTACTGATTGTTAGAATTCCCAATATGTGTAGGATTTCTATAAATTTTTTGAAGTTATAGAACAAAAACTGCAAGACATGAAGTACGGTTTAAATCTAAACGTGCAAAATTGGGCATGCTGAGATTACAACTTTTATAGAAGTCACAAAATCCATAACATCTACACAAAAGTTACATGTGCAGAAGGTTCATCCCCCAGGCTAGGTTTTTATTGAGGTCATCACAACAGTACATACGTTATGGAAAACAGATATAGTTTGGTTTTGTTTCTAACTTTTCCTTGTTTTTTTGTTTTTTTTGTTTCTGTTATAACTTTTTTTGTATTAAATACTTTTTTATTGTGCAGGTAGTTTTAGGAAAAGGTTATAAACGTAAGCGTAACATAACAAGTGCTGAAGCAACAGTGATACGTGGGATTTTGCGTTTCCAGGTAACAAAGGACCTAAGTATGTGTCAAATAGCATTCACATTAGTAGAGAGTGCATTATTACTATAGTTGGCATAATGGCTAAAACACAGCCCTATAAAAAATAAACCAGGCATTCTTATATACTCATATTACTGTGCCCTCGAAGTCTTACCGCAAGCAAATATAAGACAGAACTAAATGAAACAAGGGTAAATGCGAAACTCAGCACATTACGGCATGGAACGTAGTCATGTGATCGCATTAAGTTGACGTGAGATTAAAATATAAACCACTTCAAACATTAGTAGAACATGATAGGACATTGTGCCGAAGCAACAGTGATATGCAGGACTTTGCGTTTCCAGTTATTGCAATATTGACAATCGTAGATTAAAATAATATCTGAAATGGCATGAAAAAAAGTTATATATATATATATATATATATATATATATATATATATATATGTATATATAAAATAAAATAAAATAAAAACAAAGGAAATAATAAATGGGGTGAACTTTAGATGGTTTGCAGCGGGACAAAGGGTCATTACTCAACAGCCAGAGAAGTATACATAAAGTCCAATGTGCAGGTCCCTGAGGAAGCGGATCCACCGCACCGCCCCCCTGCACCAGCATGGCCCTCTACGGAGGTAGGTGTCTCTGGTGTGCTTTCCCATCTGGGTAGATTGTCGGCTGCCGGATCTCACTCAAGTGCTGCCGATGGCCAGGCTTGTGATGGCGGGTAGGCTGCGCTTGTCCGCTTTGCTGCTCCCGGTATGCGGTTGATATTTATCTGGTATCAAATTGGAGCTGGGGTGATTCTCCATTTCAATATGTTGAAAAATATGTTTAATGCCGTTTTTCAGCGCTCGGGCTCGGAGTCATGAGAGTCTGCTCCCAGTCAGCTCGGCGGCCCCCCAATATCATTTGGCATTTTTTCATTTAATCATTTTATCAAAAACCTAGGTCAAATTAGTTATTTTTTGTATGTTCTTTTCCACATATATTTTATTTTGGGGAAATTCACAGAATAAGCGTGTCCCACCACTGCAAAGCAAACACTCAAACACATATTTGTATTCTGTTACTGCTCTCGTGTACAACAATACCCCACATCAGGGGCATACCTTGAGCATTTGGTACCCGGGGTGGATCCTGGACTTGGCACCCCCTCACCTCCCCCCTCTTTCCCCACCCTCCCAAAAAAAACCTGTAAAAAATTTAAATGTGTTCCTTTTTTTTTATGTATTGAACAAATTTGGAAACTTTGCAAAACCGCTGTCAGACCCCTTCTACAAAACCCTTGTGTGCCCCACCCCCTCCTACAACCCCTGTCCCGCCCCGTCTACAAATCCTGTACTGCCCCCCATCTACAAAACCCCTGCAACCTCCATCTACAAATCCCCTTATAAAGACTCCTGTCCCAATACAAATCCCCTGCCCCCTTCTACAAAATCCCTGCAGCCCCACACACACATTTACAGGCAGACAGTCACACACACACAGTTACAGGCAGACAGTCACACATACAGTCAGAGACAGTCATGCACACAGTTACAGGCAGACAATCACATATACATTCACACACACACACACACACACACACACACTCACAGACAGACAGTCACACACACACACACACACAGTAAAAGGCAGCAGCAGTCACATGCACACAGTTACAGACAGATAGTCAAACGGTTACAGGCAACATCAAACAGTCACAGGCAGACAGTCACACATACATAGTCACATGCAGACAGTCACACAGTCACACACACAGTTATACACACACACACATATTAAGTTACTGGCAGACAGTCACACACACACACACAAACACATATACAGTTACAGGCAGACAGTCACACACACACAGTTACAGGCATGCAGTCACACACACACACACACACACACAGTTACAGGCATGCAGTCACACACACAGACACACACACACACACATACACAGTTACAGACAGACACACACACACACAGTTACAGGCATGCAGTCACACACACACAGTTACAAGCATATAGTCATACACACACACATACACAGTTACAGGCATGCAGTCACACACACACAGACACACACACACATACACAGTAACAGGCAGACAGACACACAGACACACAGTTACAGGCATGCAGACACACACACACACACAAACACAGTTACAGGCATGCAGTCACACACACACACACATACACAGTTACAGGCATGCAGACACACACACACAAACACAGTTACAGGAAGACAGTTTTACAGACACAGTCACACTATTACTTACAGACAGGAGCTGGAGGAGGAGTTGATTCACTGGAGCCCTCCTGAAACCTGTTAGGTGGAGAGGCAGGGATTCCTTCTTGCTGCACCTCCATGTTCAGCAGTAACAGCAGCTAGTAAGGGCCGTATTAAGCCCCGCCCCCACTTTCCTTCCGTGCAGCCAGTTCAGCTGCTCCTTGCGTGTGTGAGCTGTTCTGGCCGCATGGCACCCTAACTACCATGTGGCACTGTGCGGCCACAGCTCACACAGCCCCCACACCAGGGTCATGGCACCCCCCACCCAGTGGCACCCGGGGCGGACCGCCCCCTCTTAGTATGCCACTGCCCCACATATACCTTTCCTCCTAATCCAGACCCTAATCTTGTCCATAATCCAACCCTTAATCCTACCCACAATTTAACCCATAATCTAAGTATTTAATCTAATCCTACCTAGAAACCCATAATCTTATGGGGGCTTCTGCATCAGATGAACTAGTTTTACTGGGTCAGTGTAGTGGAAGCACCTCTAGTGGCTGTCAGTAGTAGATGTAAACATTCCATTTGCAGGGTTAAATAGACAGGGCTACTGCACCTAGACATCTTCATCTCAATGAAGTGGCCAGGGTGACTTTATTGGTCCTTTAAAATAATTCAGATACTGAAAACAGAAACAACAAAGAAAAAAAATATTTTGTAGCTGAGATTAGCCTCCCTGGTTTCTTCCTTTTTGAAATGAGAGACCCTGTCTTGAAACCTGGTCTATTGTTCCTACCTGAGAAACCTCTGCTCAAAATATTTCTGAGTAATTCTGCTTGTTCATGCGTGAATACAGTTGCAAGTTGAACTGAACTAGGTCTTACCGATTATCATTTTGCAAAGTATAACTCAACACTTGAAAAAAATGGGTAATACGAATGGATATTGAACATTGAGTATATTACAGTGTAGTCACTGACATAGGATTGGAAAGGTTTTGGTGTAAAACCTGGGTACGATTGACGAGAGGTGGTTGATTATTGTAAGCACAGCTTGATAGGCCACTTCCAGCTGAAACTGGAGACACATTCCATTCGGAGTGAGAGAACAATGCATCACATCCCAAGCACCTGCTCTGCCTGTGAATACCACACTGCTGTAACACGCTCTCATGAGTCAATCAGCCAAACAGTCCAACTCACCTGGAAGCCTGCGTCGTAAATAAAATACATCCTATTTTAGCTTGTAGCATGCTGCATGTAAAAAGGAGGCAAATGGCTGGGATTTCATAGACGTTTCTTATTGTGAATAAAATATATTTCATCCCAATGAAAAATATAAACATTGATTTATATTGCATTTAAAGGGTTACTCCCAGTACCATGATCACATATATATATATATATATATATATATATATATATAGACATTTCTTATTTTGAATAAAATATATTTCATCCCAATGAAAAATATAAACATTGATTTAAAGAGTTACTCTGTGATTTTAAGTGGTCATGGTGCCTGGAGTCTGTCCGGGTTATTCACTAACGTGAGAAATCAAGGTGAAAGTCAAATTTAAGGTGAAAATAGCCGAACTGGAATAATTAACTAGGTCAGCTGTGCTTTCAATTCAGCTACTCTGGCCTTACATGTGGATTCTGGAAGCTGCCTAATGTCAATTCTGTGCATACTTCTATGCACAGAGCTGCACTCACTGGCTGAGTGCAGTCTGCTAATGCTCTGAGTCAATGAATGGCCATTGGCACCAGTATCTGGCTCCTGCAGCTCTGCAGAAGTTGGATACACGCCACAATCCTAAAGGATCCTTTGCGGTTTTCCTCATGGGGCCATGGTACTCCTGGTTTCATAACCACTACAGTGGGCGACAACCCTTTAAATCTCATAACTGAATTTTATTTCAAAGTTTACCTGACAACTTCAGGGTTATGAAAGAGGACATTAACAGGGTGTCCCTTTGACTTATTTTATAAAGTTTCAAGAGAAACTAATTTATAGATTCAAGATGATGTATACTGAGTCTGGTCACATCTCACACTGAGAGGGTGAAGTTACAATGGATCCAGGGGAAAAAATGGGCTTTTATGAGGAAGAAGATGTACAGTCGGAAGAAAGATAGTGTATATGCCTAGAGATGTCTATGCAAATGAATGAAACGCATAGGACTTGTTGATTTCATTGTGTCACTTACTCTGTATTTTTTCACACAAACTTAACAATGAATCTAGTCACCCATCCATTCTGCAATGTGGTATACCTGCAGTGGTGTATTTATGAGGGGTGGGATTGAGTCTGTGAAAGAACCTGTGAAATGCTGTTTTCTTGTATAAGTCTGTAAGTGCATTATTAATAAAAGTGGTGTATGGCCGTCTTCTCTCCTCTATATATTGTCGAGCTGATGAAGATTCTTATAAAGACTTATTCAAGTCTGCACTGATATTGGTATATGCCTCTAATTTACTTTTCCTTTGTGAGTACGATTCTATAGTAGGCTATTTTGTTACTTATTACCCTATGAGTTCTTTTTTCCTAGATTTATAGAAGTTATTTCCCTTTATATATTACAAATACATGTACTTATTTCTAAAGTGGAAGTGTTCTTTCAAAGATACATTTTTATTTCTCTGTATGTTTCATATTATGATTACTTTTCCATATACTAAACAAATATGGATCTGTAAGATATGAAAAGTGAAATTAAATGTAGAAGTGCATACATATAAGTAGATATAAGAGCTTCTGTCTGTCGCCTTCATACTACAATTCACATAATTCAGGGAGCTGACATAGAATTATGGGGATTGTAGTACATCAACTTTAACCAGCCAGAAAGGTTCCTTTGGTCTTGGAGCTGTTCACACAAGCTGCTATTTACTGTATTATATGATGGAACGATTGTTACGGTTTTATCGTATCACATTTCACAAGGTGCTATGAAAATAAAAAGGTCATCAGAATATAAAATTAATGTCTTTGTCAAAAACTGCATTCGCTAAAAGCAGAGAACGGTCAAGTATTCAGAATGCAGCTGTCACTCACTGCTCTCCCTTTATGAAGTGAGCATAGGGGGATCTGTGCTGAAAAGACGCTCTTCAGGCATCATCCTAATTAGTATCATGAGTCCATGACCCTTTTTGTAAGCAAAATACAAACATTTTTGTAACTGCTGCACTGCAGGGAGGTCCTGGACCCCCAGGAGCGATGGATTCATAAGCTTAGCTGTCATGGTCAGGTTTATTGGTACTGGAGAGCACTACATTGTTTGATAGGGTGCCTCTTATTGGATTAGAATAGAATAGATGTAACCTCAAAGACATTTTGCATAAAACTACAGAATGCCATCAACATTGTTTCGATGAAACACTACGAAACAAACAAAAAAGAAATACCCCACTTTAAACTCAATAAGGCGGGTTTAAAAAAAAAAAACTAAATAAAAGTTCTTGAATTTTTTGTGTATATTTATTCTTTGCTAAAACTAACTACATTTTTTTTATTTAGATAAAAGTGAAAATATGCTTTTGTAAACAAAAGCAAATCAAACATGACCACATGCTTAAGATTGATCTATCAAATGTTTATGGTAACAATATTAACAAGGCTGTTGCCTTTCAAATAGGAAGCAATAAAGTATTGTAAAGGGGTGAGATTGTACTCATAACGACCTTGATTTAATAAGCTTTCCAAACATTTCAATACTGTTAGAAAAACTTTCTAAAGGGTTTATTCACAGAAGTCAACATTAAAGGCAATGGGATATTTTGTAGATAAATCATTTAGGAAGTTTTTCTCACAGTACTGAATAATTTGGGAAGTTTTCCTCACTATAATTCTGTCCATAATGTCAACATTTCTAAAAAAAACTCTATCATAGAGTAGGAGTGGTGAGAGTAGAGGAGTACATGTATACCAAAAGAGGGAGTCGAAGCCCTTTTGTGCCTTCAAGGGCACCCCTTAACCCGACAAAAATTTGCCCTTTGCTATCCTGTGTCATTTGTAAAACCTCCTCCCACAAGATAATAGTAAGTCTAGTGCTGTTATAGTAATCAATAAGATCACAATTAGCCACTGCAATGGAATATAGCTGTTAATTGCTCGAAAGACTGTTGCTGGAAAAAATAAGTAATAGTAGTCTAAATGTACGAGATTTCAAATTAGCTTGGTAGTGCTTCTGAAGAGCTGAATAAGCAAAACGCACATCAGGGGTGTCTCTGCTTTCACTTAGCATCTCACCAACAAAGCGCTACCAGGCTAATTTGAAATCTTGTTCATTTAGACTACTATTATTTCTTTTAAAGATTGATTACCTGAGTATTTGTGGATGTTGTCTCACAATGAATAAGTCTGGTCATTCTCCTCAGAATTCTTTCAATAGCAAAATGCATCTGAACTGCTACTTACATTTTACACTATTGTCTGTAACTAGTAGTGCAAGGGGTTCAACCAATGGAGGCCACCAGAATGTTGTGAAACTACAAATTCAAGAACTTTGTCAGACAAGGGCTGGAATAGAATTATGTTAGCTATAGGCCCAGTCTATATGTTGTAATAACCATGTCATGCACCAAAAATACCGTATTTATTGGCGTATAACACGCACTTTTTCTCCCTGAAAATAGGGGAGAAATTGTGGGTGCGTGTTATACGCCGGCCCTTTAAATACTGCAGCCGCCTGAGCGCTCTGTCAAGAGCGCTCAGGCGGCTGCAGTTGGTATTCACCTCCCCTGTAGCGTGACCGAGCCGCTCTGCAGTCCGCGGTGGCCGGCCGGACTGATAGGAAGGTGCACGCTCAGGAGTTTCTGTTTCCTGTACCCGGTCGGACTGACAGGAAGGTGCACACTGAGCGTGCACCTTCCTATCACTCCGGCCGGCCGGCCACCGCGGACTGCAGAGCGGCTCGGCCACGCTACAGGGGAGGGGGGTAAGAAGGGGGAGTGGGGAGTAAGAGGGGGGGGAGGGGGTAAGAAGAGGGAGGGGGGTAACAAAGAGGGGAGTGGGGGGGTAAGAAAGGTAAGAAGAGGGGGAGTAAGAAAGGGGTAAGAGGGGGAGGGGAAGCAAGAAGAGGGGGGCAAGAGGAGGGGAGCAAGAAGAGGGGGAGGGGAGCAAGAAAGGGGCAAGAAGAGGGAGGGGGGAGCAAGAAGGGGGCAAGAGGGGAGGGGGAAGCAAGAAGAGGGGAGGGGAGTAAGAAAGGGGAAGAAGAGGGGAGGGGGCCAAGAAGTGAGGGAACAAGAGGGAGGGGGGCAAGAAAGCAGGAAGAGGGGGGAGCAAGAAAGGCAAGAGGGGTGGGGGAGAAGAGGGGGTAAGAGGAGGGGGAGTAAGAAGAGGGGAGGGGACAGCAAGAAGAGGGGGAGGGGGAGTAAGAAGGGGAAGTAAGAGGGGAGGGGGGAGTAAGAAAGGGGGGTAAGAAGAGGGGGAGGGGAGTAAGAAGGGGGTAAGAGGGGAGGGGAAGTAAGAAGAGGGGGAGGGGGAGTAAGAAAGGGGGGTAAGAAGTTCTTTATTTGAAATTTAAAGGACCACTCTAGGCACCCAGACCACTTCAGCTTTATGAAGTGGTCTGGGTGCCAGGTCCCTCTAGGATTAACCCTTTTTTTTATAAACATAGCAGTTTCAGAGAAACTGCTATGTTTATACTGTGGGTTAATCCAGCCTCCAGAGCCTCTAGTGGCTGTCTCATTGACAGCCGCTAGAGGCGCTTGCGTGCTTCTCACTGTGAAAATCACAGTGAGAGCACGCAAGCGTCCATAGGAAAGCACTGTAAATGCTTTCCTATGCGACCGGCTGAATGCGCGCGCGGCTCCTGCCGCGCGTGTGCATTCAGCCGATGACGTCACGAGCAAGGAGGAGAGGAGGAGTACAGCTCCCCGCCTGGCGCTGGAGAAAGGTAAGTGTTTAACCCCTTCCTCTCTCCAGAGCCCGGTGGGAGGGGGTCCCGGAGGGTGTATAACACGGACCTCATTTTAAGAAGGAAATTTCAGGGGAAAAAAACTTAAAGGACCACTATAGTGCCAGGAAAACATACTCGTTTTCCTGGCACTATAGTGGTCCTTTAAGTTTTTTTTCCCTGAAATTTCCTTCTTAAAATGAGGTGCATGTTATACGCCGGTGCGTGTTATACGCCGATAAATATGGTAGTTGTCAAAAAGTTTAAATCACACATTTTCCCCATTCTGATTTCAATTATGTTAGCTGTGGGGCCAGTCTATATGTGGAATAACCATGTCATGCACCAAAAAAAAAGTTGTAAAAAGCTTAAATCACACATTTTCCCCATTCTGATTTCAATGTGCGTTATTTACCTATCCAGTTATAGGATGTTTCAGCAACTATTTTACACAGGTTTTACCTAGCCAAAGTGATGTTTTCTGTGCAATTGACAGCCGATTTGATTTCATGACTATAGAGGATTTTTTAACTGTTAAAATAAAATGAAATAAACATTGTTTCACATTTTTATCCCATGAATTGTTTGGTGGGCAATTCCAAGAGTTTCATATATTCATTGCATCATAAAATACAAAACAAAAGAAACAGCGATAGAGAAACCAATACTAAAAAAAAAAAAAAAAGTTGCAGCAGACCTAAGGTAGGGTTCCCTCAAAGCCCTACTAGTAGGAATAATACAAAGGTAAAAAGGGGAAAGGTTGCTCCAAAGACAGAAGTACGTATATAAAAGTATATTTAAAAATTTTAAGAATGTTTTCTGTAGCAGTTGGATGGAAACAGAGAAAAGGTGCAATAAGTCCAATACGAAAGTGGTCTAAAAGCAAAAGGGACTAATGTAGGCCTACTCACGTTTGATAGAGCTATAAACCAGCTGTTGTATGAATGGCATACGGCAGTGCAATCCCCACTTATAGGATACATGATGAGATATAAATATGCAGAAGTTCGTAGACTATAAAAACGTAAAAAGAGGAGGCAGCTAATAGTGCTCACTGTATAAAATAATATAGTAGGAGTATAATTAGCAAAGTGTGTACTCACATTTAATTGAGCAGGCAGACTGCTCAATGAATCAGGCGTGAGTGCTTTAATCCCCACCTAGGTTTTCTCTGGAGTAATATTCAACAGGAATAATAAAATCTGGATACCAAGCAGCGACAGTAAAAAAATATAAAATGGTAGCAAATAGTGATAAACAATGTAAAATGGCACAATCAGTGTAGTTTAAAAGTAAAAATATCCACAACACGTTTCACCTAAAGAGGTTCAAGTGGAGGTAAAAAATACATGCTTGGTAAGGTAGAGTTTATACAGGGGACTGGAAATAAAACAATTATAACTTTGGCGCCTAAATGACGTCATAGATAACCATTTACATAATCAAAATACAAAACAATGCATACATACAGTAAGTTTATTGTATAGGGGACTTTTGTGTAAAATTTGGCTTAAAACGTACATTATAAGTAAATTTAAAACTGGATTGAAAGTGGTCATGTGATCGGCAGCCGTTTTTGACTCAGAATTTGCCGCTGTGCGGTATGGGAAATGTAGTTAATAGGGGAAGTGGTTTAACGGCCGTCAGAATCAGGCTTTTTGCATAGATAGTGATACAGTGCAGATGGAAAGAGATGGGGGGGGAGTGGTGAGCGGCCGCAAGCCGAGTGTAGTTTAGGATAGGAGGAAGCAGACCAAGCTGCTATGTAGTGAGGGAGTGGTTGGAGAGGAAGGGGGCGTGGATAACGGCCGTAGGTCAGTGGGAATTGTGGGAAATGTAGTGTTAGTGCAGCTTATCAAAATGAAAGATAATGGGGACGTTTTTATTAAAAAAGTCTATAATATAAAATTCAAAGAAAATCTGTATGAACTTTCTTTGAATTTTAGCCTTTTGGCTGTCTACCACGCCCCCATCACCTTTTCTCTGTTTCCCCATACGGATCCCTCAAGTTGTTTCCATTCGACTGCTACAGAAAACATTCTCCTCATAAGACTGTTGGCTTCCCCCGGGCAAGATTTGATCTAGGACTCTTTTTGGTATCTTTTGTGTTTTTAATTTTACATCAATATTGGACTCTTTTTTAAATATACTTTTATATGTACTTCTGTCTTTGGCGCAACCTTTCCCCTTTTTACCTTTGTATCACTGCATCTTAGATTACAGAGTATACTGAAGCATTCACAGTACAGGTACTTAGTCATGGTCATGGAGAAAAGATGTGTAACCGTGGCACCACAAAATACTTGGTTTTATCTTAATGAAGAAATTAAATAAGATGTATTGGTATAAATTAGCTGTTGTGAGCATCAAAGCTGTCTCCCAATGTAAAGCAATTGTAAAGGGGCCAGGTACATTAAAATCCTTCTTAATCTAGAGTTCACAATTGTATCAATGCTGCCTGTGACATACATTGTTTCTGAATGATCTTGTGGATATTGTGTATTGAGAATTTGGACTGTAACTTATGATTCAACTTGCTAAAGCAACTATAAATGTCCCTTGTGACATACACTAATCAGCCATAAGATTAAAAACCACTGACAGGTGAAATAAATAACACTGATTACATTGTTACAATGGCATCTGTCAAGGGGTGGGATATATTAGGTAGAAACTGAAGTCAGTTCTTGAATTCCATGTGTTGGAAGTAAAAAGACCTGAGTGACGTTACAAGCTAAACAGTGATGGCTAGACAGCTGGGTCAAAGCAGTTAAAAAAAATGCAATTATTGTGGGGTGTTCTCCATATGCAGTGGTGAGTACCTACCAAAAGTGGCCTCTTTCAGCAGGATAATGCACCCTGTCACACTGCAAAAAGAATTCAGGAATAGTTTGAGGAACGTGACAAAGAGTTCAAGGTGTTGCATCAACCTCCAAATTCCCCAGATCTCAATCCGATTGAGCACCTGTGGGATGGGCTGGAACAACAAATCAAATCCATGGAGGCCCTAAATTGTAACTTTCAGGACGTAAAGGATATGCTACTATTGTGTAGGTGCCAAATACAACAAGATATGTTTAGAGGTCTTGTCACGTCCATTCCTCGATACATCAGAGATGTTTTGGCAGCACATGACCTTCATGATATTAGTTCTGTGTATATTATTCTGGTGACATATAAAACAATATAAAGGCGAGCTGCTAAGGAAATTGACAATTTTAGGACAAAATTACCTTTTTCATCTAAGAATTACAATTCCTTTTTTTTTCTCTATAATGCCCAGTTAACTGGATAAACGGCAATTCTTTGCTATTCCGTAATACACTCATCCAATAATCACATTGATTATTCCAATTGTTTCTTACAGCATTGATTGGCTTGCACCTCAATTAATTCTGCCCGAGTGCAGATCGATAAACGCAATCTTACTTGGAAGATGAGCGTAATTATGAAGACAAGCTTGCTTTGCTGGAAGTATCAACATAATCTTGTTTCTCACATTTAAACTGTTGGGATGAAAGGAGATTACTTCAAATGAAATATTTAGAATTTAACTACCAAAGAAATTTGTTGGAAACTATATTAAAACCAGCACAAGATGTGCTAGATCCCAAGCCAACCACTTGTATCGGATGTATTTGTTGTAGCAAATTAGTATCTGGCTGGTTCTTTCTGTGGTTATGTTGTGCTGACACTTTACCCACAAACTGCAGTGATGTTTAGTCATAAGCCAAGGACATGCTTAGCTCTCAGATTGAACCTGTGTCTGTGTTACTGAGTGAGATCTGCGCTCAGCCGATAATGTTTCAACCAGCACAAAGATTTTACTGTAGGCATTGCTGGGTATTCTTGTGCCTTCTAAAAGGTATTTGAAATACAAGTTGCAAATCAAAGGGAGCCGAATGTGTAAGAACACCTATCAGGTTTCTTTTCAGAGAGAAGGGTTTTTTTCACAGGGGAGTTTAAAAGAGAACATTTCTAACCAACTATTCCATACACAAGTTCAATCACAAAGGAGACCTGAACACTTGTCTGTTAATGGCATTGTAAGAGGGACTTCTTTATATCGAACTCCTTCACTGCTGGAAAAAAATCCACTGGAATGAAATAGGTTAAGATTTTTATATGTGTTAGACAAAGACATACATTCACCAAAAAAGGCATGTACAATGTTAATATTTCAAGTAACAGTTTAAGGAAATTTTCCTGTAGGAAGTCATTTTTTGTTTCCTAAATATATTCGTTTAACTACATTAACGGAAAAATGATTGGTATTTTTCAGCATATGGTGATGGCGTATGTAGTGTTAGACATGCTAACCTGTGTCTCTGGATTCTAATTCAGGCTCTGTGTGTGGGTGGCCATGAAACAATTTGATTGCTGGCATTGCAACGTAACCATCAGTTGTGCATCATACAGTGACACAGTGGTTTTCAATGTCACACGTTTGCCCTAAAACAGGATCAGCCTAATATTTTCTAAATCAAGCTCCAGACCATGCGTTCTTACTCTAGAGACTGTGTACTGAAACTGAAAAGAGGTACGTTTCTCACACAGTTTTTTGAATGATGAGATAGTGAGCGCTCAGCATGTCTCCATGCTAAGTCCAGGTCCTCATTGAAGCCTAGGATGTCGACCAAAAGGCAAAGCTGATGGAACACTAGTTTTTCACTAGTTTTTCAAAATATGTCATTTTTACTCAATACTTCACTAAGAGAAGAAACAGCAGCTTTTTGTAATCATGTTCTAATTCTTTCTACACAACAGTTTACAGTTCGGCACTTGATAAAACTAGGTGATATGTTGAGCCACCTTTGTCTTAATATTAATGTCTCAAATATTTTCTCTGCTTGCTTGAATACATACTCTTACACAATCTAAACATTTACATAATTTACAAATATGACACACCACGTTTACACCAATTATATGCTTGCACTCATTCCATAAATTACAACAGGGTTTTCTCTAGCCTTGAATCAAACTGATTAAAGATCTCAAGTTCTTTCTGCTCATCATAAAAAAACAAAATATTGTGAACTCCTTGCTACACATATTAAAAATGTAATAACCAGTTTCTTTCTGTTTCAGTCTAACAAAATGAAAATTGTGATTGCTGTTAATATAGAATGCACTTTCATTACCTTCAAGCTGGCAGGTTGGATATCATAAAGAGATTTGAGCAGAAGGGATTTTCTGGTAGCCATGCATTTCATGAATTCCTCAAATACCACTAAATCGACCTTAAAGAAGTTAAAAAAGGGGAATTGGAGGCACACCTGGAAGATGCATTCTCAGTAGTGGTGCTGCTGTAGTGACCAAAATGTATACAATAGATTAATTAAATACACTTTAGCACTATTAAATTTGTCTCCCACTTTTGAATTAGTGTAGGACCCTGTGATGTAGTGGTGGTCTTAACATGTAATGCCATATGGTAGAACTGAATCCCCAAATTTGTTTGCTGAGATAGGTGATTTTAAGTAGCCTTGTAAAATTTAAAATTTTATTTTTGTGTGTGCGCTGTTCCTTAATCTGGATTTTGCATGTGAGTGAAGACAGGCTCTGTGAGGCAAACTGTGGAAATTCAATGTTACACACCACCCTGGTGTTTCCAGGTGAGCAGGAACATTGCTTACAGCAGTGACAACATGGCAAGTGGAAATAAAGTATTACTGCATCCAAAAATAAAAAGCCATCTCCAATGCAACTTGTATGGATATCCATGACATACCACTTCTTTCTTCATAATACTTACTCTGGCTTGGCTTATTTGCTTTATTGACTGAATCCAAGAGAAGGCACTGGTTTCGCGTTACTAAAATGAATTGTGCATGTCTACAATGAAGTCACTCTGTGCTCTGTGATCCGTTCTTCATTATCCTAAAATTAGCCACCTTCCATTTTATTAAACAATTACTCGATGAGCTACTTTATAGCAAAAAGATATGGGTAAAACTCATGTGGGCTTTACAGCTTAGACTTTGGAATTCAATGTCCAGCGTTGCCCCACTATGTGGATCTAGACTAGATTGATTATTTTACAATAATTTGAAGTACCAAAACAGATTAGAGAGCAAATCTACAAATGTAGTTGCTGTTAATGCGAAGTGTGCTCTGGCCTACACTTTGTTGATCAGAGTTAATCAATTTTACGTCAAGCTATAATGCATTGTTTATGTTGCAGGAGTCCTTCATCTATACGGATTATACTAAACTTAACTTGTCCAAAACAGAACTTCTGGTCTTTCCTTCCTCAAGTGTTGCTACTCCCATCTCTGTCTTCCTCCATGTTAATGGAGCTACCATCAGCTCCAACACGCAGGCACGCTGCTTAGGTGTTCTTTTTGACTCTGACCTCTTCTTCACCCCTCATGTCCAGCCGATCACCAAATCTAGCCGCTTCCATCTCAAAAACATTGCGCGCATCAGCCCCTACTTAACACCAGATGTGGCTGAGGTGCTGGTCCATGCCACTGTCCACTCTCGCTTTGACTACTGCAATCCGCTTCTCAGTGGTCTTACGTGCCCCCTACTTACCCCATTGCAGTCTATAATGAATGCGCCGGCGAGGCTCATCTTCCTGTCCGCCCGCACCTCCCACGCCTCACCCCTCTGTCAGTCCCTGCATTGGCTTCCTGTAAGATATAAGGCTCAATATATAATTCTGGTTCTTTCAAATCTCTACATAATGCTACTGCCATATATCTATCCTCTATAATACACAAATATGTCCCCTCTAGGCCTCTATGCTCTGCCGAAGACCTACGTCTATCCACTGTTCGTACTCCCACCTCTGATGCTCGCCTTCAAGATTTCTCGAGGGCTGCACCGTTACTGTGGAACTCCCTTCCCTTCTCCATTAGACGCTCACCCAGTCTCCACTCCTTCAAAAAACATTAAAAACTCACTTTTTCACAAAAGCATATCAATTAAACTGTTAATGGCTCCAAAAAAACACTAAGCCTTCATTGAATAATATTCTACCAATCTACTTCCTTAACACTTCCCTTACCTTTTATGTTACTTTACCCCACACCCTCTAGCATGGAAGCTCATTGAGCAGGGCCCTTAACCCCTCTGTCTCTGTGTGTCCAACTTGTCTGGTAACAATTACATGTTTATAAGTCCACCCATTGCAATTGGCTACAGAATTTGTTGGAGCTATATAAATATAATAATAATACTAACAAAGAATCAGCACTGGTTACATGGACCAATTATATAGCTGTACCCCTCGTCGTTCCGTCTGTACTGAGACAGTGCTGATTACGAGAACGAGACTATAAAATGACGCTCTATATTTTCTCAGTGCTCAGTTGTTACAGATCTATAGTGTGTGCACCTGTTTTATATTCTGAGTGTGCCTGATTACTAAAATAAAAGGAGTGAATAGGTGAGAGCTGACACTTAAAACAGTAAAATGTTACCACTGCAGATTCTTGAACATTAAGTTACATTAAACTTATGGTGTTAAGCCTATTTTTAGCAGGCTCAGACTTTCAGCGCTCTTTAATGTAAAAACCTCCAGATACTTCTCCCAAACTCTGCTACTCTTCAAGTATTTGATTTCCAGGCTTGTGTTGAGTGCAAGAGTACTTTATTAGTAAAGTGCAGAGGAATTAAAAAAAAAAAAAAAATAATAACAATAAAATATATGGGCACAACACGTGTCGACTTCTAATGAAAGTATTTTTCAAGTGCATAGTTATGTTCCATCTGTTCGCTTTCTTATATAGCCGGTTCTGTCTTTCTCCCGCATATCCGGGTTCGTGGGGTCACGTCGCGTCACTTCTGGCGCTCCTATTCCGGAAGTTGCGGCAGGACGTCATTACGTCTGATGTCATACTGTGATAACGGTTGTGGGTTCTTGAGAGCGTAGAGTCCATTTTTAATGTGGGAAAACAGTAGACTCTCACCCTTAGGTATGATAATGTCAACATTTAAACGAAAAATTAAGACAATAATCATTATAAAAAGACAGTGCATTCACATCATGGGCACAAGTAATACAAGTAAATTCTTATCAATTTAATCTTCACAATATATGCACAATGTTTAGAAAGTATGGCAAAAGGAAATAAAGGGACTTCTTATTACTATTGCATGGAACGAAAAGGGGAACTAAGAACCTTGTAAGTATATGTTTACAAGGTGAATTAAAAATAATCATTAAATATATAAAAAATATAAAAATATATCATTAAATATATAAAAGTTCATATTAAAAACAGAGGGTTGGAGTTTATAAACTCTAAAACAGTAAAATGTATGAAAAATATAAAAATAAAATAATTAGTAGAAAAAAATACTGTTTAAAATTCTGATACCGTATTTTCACAAAAATTGATTTATTTCAAACTCCACATTTAACCCTCTAGGGGTGATGGTATCCAAATTTAAAATCCATTCCATTTCCTTTCTACTTAATTTTAAATCAATATCCCCCCTCTCCAATGTGTGGACACCTTTTCTATTGCACAAAATTGTAAACCTATCGCCTCCCCATTGTGGAACTCTGAAAAATGTTTAGAGACATTATGGCTCTGAAATTTCCTTCTAATGTTACCAATATGTTCTCTCACCCTAACTTTCAAACTTCTAGTGGTTTTACCCACGTATTGGTAGCCACATGGGCATGTCAAAAGGTACACTACATTTTTGGTGTCACATGTGATTAAAGTTTTAATTTGATATTCTTTATTCGTCCTAAATTATTTAAAACTTTGGATCTTTTTGTTGCTTCTCTTAGTTATTTTACACCCCATACATGATCCACAATAGTGGTATCCCCTTGAGTTCATAAAAATTTTCGTTAAACTGGTTGGTTTTTCTACAAAGCTAGAGGTTAAAATTTGTTTAAAATTGGTTGCCCCTCTAAAGATTATTCTGGGATTTGGTCCTAAAAGATCTTTCAGATCTGAGTCCTGATGTAAAATATACCAGTGTTTCTTTATAATTTTGCGTAGTTCATTGTGTTTAGCGTTATAGTTAAAAATGAGGGGGATATTTTCCTCTGTTTTCCTTTCTTTATTTTTGTATTTTATCAGCTCTTTCCGGTCAAGTTTCTGAATGTCTTCACATATTAAGTCTAACTTATTACTGACCCTTGCTTGTCCCTTACTTTGATACTGAGCCGCCTGTCCGCATCTATTTTCTTGTTCCTGACTACACTCCTTGCCTGCTCCTATGGTTACCTCACTTTTGGCATTAGCACCTACATCCACTATCAGAGGACTCCCTTCATATTCCTCCAGCTTCTCTGGCTAGAGGTTTTCTGTGCGTGTATGGCATTACACTGCTTCTGGGATCTAGTTATGTATTTGACAAAATTTGAAAGAAAAAAAAAACCATGGTGAGTGTTAGTGTGTGAATGTGGGGTTTATTTCTGCGGAGAGTCATCGTTTGAATGTGTAGTGTATTTCCGTGGAGTGTTAGTGTGTGAATGTGGGGTGTATTTCTGCGAAGAGTCACCATATGAATGTGCAGTGTATTTCTGTGGAGTGTCAGTGTGTGAATGTGGGGTGCAACCATATTCAAGTTATACAAAAATATATATATTTTTTAATTTTTTTTTATTTTTGCAGTGCATATGAAGAAAAAACAAGCGTACATGGGGTACCAACGGAAATCCTCATGCTTGTCAAACATTGGTATCAATGGGTTATACGTTAGAGCTTGTACAGTTTTATAGTTAGGAGGGTTAAGTAAGATTATCAAGTAAGGTAATGTGTCATAGGTAAACATGTCTACTTTGGTATAGATCGATTTATAAAACAACATTTAAAAACACAGAGCATGACATACGCCAAAAGTGCAATTAGATTGTGGTATAACATGCTGCCTTGAACTAGTCAATACCACTGGATACTGGTTACTGAGTAGATTAAGCATATCGTGTAGGCATATTGTGCCCATTTAAGTAAGCTAAGTCAATGCAATATGTAAAATAGTATAACATGCCAAACGTGCACAATCATTAACTACATGCAGGAATCAACTATTGATCATGAGCACCTTGCAGTTTTGACTTTTGAAACATGAAAGAGCAGTTAGGTAGTATATGTGAGGCTAGAGCACTTTCTAAAGATGCACAGTGTTAAGAAAGTCTGATAAACATATTCAGGGTGTCCTAGGTCGCTTCCGTATAGGCTTGGGCACATATGTGAGTGCAGGTCTTCGGCTTGGGGTTACTAGCGGTCGGTGTCCATTTATCTGGCTGACCCCCATGTACAGCCTCTTCACCCAATTCCGTGACTGGGCTCTGCTTGAAGTTGGTAGTGAGATCCCTCTAGGGAAGCCCTGTTGCTCTCCAAGTGTATACAGACATGCAAACATACAGGCACAAAGTACATAATCATACAGACATGTACATCCAAGCACACAGTCATACAGACACACAGGCATATCGTCATACAGACACAAAAACCCCAGTAGAGTTTAAACGACTGATACTGATTATCTTGTGTGTTTTAAATTTCACTTCTTTAAACGCCCTAATGATCAAGTTTGTTAAACAATGTGGCTCTATAACAGACATTAAAGAGCCCAAAAATTTGAAGTAGAGTTGATTACCTTGTTGAGTTAACGGTTATCAATGTCCTTTCTACCATAGTAGCCCTCTTCAAGAGGCAATTTAGAATATCTCTAAAGATGTTTGTCAATGTATTATCTCAGTGCTTATTGCCACAGACTCTTAGTGAGAGTAGGTCATCTATAAAACAACGATTGAGAACATGACAAATATGTTATAAAAGCATTTCTGCTGATATATGTGGTGTGGGAGTAAGTCGACTGCTTAAGTTCATACTTTGCCTTTACATTTATCCCAGTCTGCCTGGGCTACTAGTCTACCCATTAGGGATTTTCCATACAGAAACAGCAATGTTTAATATTACATGTTCCTTTTAAAGTTAGCAAATGAGCACAATCTTTTCTGTCTACCGATATCTCTCATATTCAGGAAATGATAGTAACATATCTTTACGTACCTCCTGTTTCGTTCTCTCGTTGTTGATTCTTATGATCAAGATGTTGACCTAGGTATATTTACAAAAAAGTGCAGTCATTTACTCTTAAGCCTACTACTAAATTGTTATAGTCAGTACTTGCCTGTGTATAAACAAAATTATTTGTATTCTACTCATGACAACCACTTATACCTCTGCCCAGGTTAATCTGTGTCTTACCCATGTTATTGTAATATTTTACTGCATGTCAAAATAAAAAATGTAAAAAAATAAACAGTGCTAAGGGTACGATTTTAATTTAATTGTGTTTTTAATTTACAGAATACCACAGATGTCTGTGTTCACACATTTAAAAATGCCCTGTTTGAAAAGTTGAAAATGCTTCCATTTTTGTTATTGTGCCTAAAAGTTGCAATTTGATTACCAATTCTCCACCATTGTCAGTCAAATAAATAAATCCCACATTTGTTACGTGTCAATCATCTATTCCATTTAGATGTTTACTAAATGAGCATGAACTGAAGAAGGATCTTTACGCTGTATGTATCATCATGTTAAGAATCACAGTGAGTTAGCTTTATCTGAATGCTTTTGCACAAGTGTCACTCAGTGAAATGAACCTATCTGTCTATAAGCCAAACCTGTTACAGTTGGACCCTCACTAGCCTCCCCCGCAAGCCGCCCTGTTGCCAATTTGTTTGCAGTGCTTTTTTGCCTGTACCGGAGTACTCATTTTTTTTTTCCTTTGACAGGCAGGTGAGATCAAAGCAACACAGGACAAAAGGGGCTCCACAGTGATTTGTCAGGGGACGAAAGGCAGTGCTGTCTGGGAAATCAGCCGCAGCTCAGAATGGGCCTTCTGCTCACTAGCACTAAAGAAACCGTAGCATGAGAAAAAGTACAGCAGAAAAGGTTCAAAGGTCAGGTTGATTTGGTTTGGATTATGGGAGCCTCCTTTTAAACCTGAGAAAGAACAGGATAATAACCTTTGTTAATGTCCGGGGGAGGGAATTAAAAAAAAAAAAAAAAAAAGCTTTTGTATACAATTGCGTGGGGATTGCCTGCAATTAAAATGTCGTTGTTAAGCCAATTCTGGTCTAGAAGAATTCTTTATTTCAGACATACTCATACAAACATGTAGTTCTTAACCCTTTTCATCGAATATGTGCAATGGATTTTGTGTCTTTTACAATACTGCACAAGCAAATGGAATTTTATAAATAAATGATCATGAATGTAGAGGGTTTAACACTTATCCAAATGCCAGAGTTGACAGTTTTACCCATTCCACCTGCTTTGGACTCCAGTAATAACAAAGTTGTCAGATTGTTGTGGTCTTGCATGACATTTATAATTCTGCACTCTGTCAGTGTCTCTGAAAAGTGCTGCCCAATAGAATTTAGAATTCAAAAGCTCCTGGTGTGAAATTAGCTAACTAATTAATAACCTTTAGGATTCTGGTCATGATTAATTACTTGCTTTCACACTAGAATTAGATGAATCTCTCATACTCCAATGAAGCACATTCTGGCCTTGTTCAACGGCCCGCAAAAAAAAAAAAAAAAAAAGAGAAAAAAAGTCTAGTCATTTACCTAAAACATCTCTAAAGAGGGCATTTCATGCAAATTAATCACTATAAATTTTAAAATAAATGCATGACTTCTTGGGTTTCCTGCCACAGTTTTCCTATTTTTTCACAAAGAGATGTCATAAATTGAATCAGCCCGGATGTGAAAGCAGACAGAATTTCATTGGACAAACGGACCCTAGAAAATGTTAATTTGTATAAAATGTCCTGTGTGTCTTCTCAGATGTTAGTTAATCACTGCAGGATTCAAAATGTATAATAAAGCTAATGGTGTCCCAATTCAAAGAACAGGAGAACATTAATTATACTAACAACAGCTATATTTTGTCCCAAGTTAGACGTGTGACAGTTCTTTCTAAACCAGCAGTGATACAGTTAATCCCTGTCACAAGAGATACCTAATAATTACCTTGAGAATGTTCTCTTTGAGGGCAGTCTAGTAGCATGTTTGTACAAGTAATAGCTTTTTAATTAGGGAAGTGGAAGGTGGGAGCAATATTTCGGCAAGGCGATCCCTGCCTACACCCTACAAATTTATTTACTGTTTTACAAATTGCAGTTTCCTTTTATCATTAGTCCTAAATTCTAACCTATACAAGATTCATCTTAAAAGCTGTTTAAAAGAAGAATTTCCTAACTGTTGGCTGAAATATTACAGATTGCTATTGGGAACAACCTGGAATAAAATACATTTCTATAGTTTTCAGTAACGTCCTTGAGTATATATTTACTTATTATCCAACTCAATAATACTCATTTCAATTACTTTGAGAGAAGAGAGTTATAACACCTATAAATAAAGGATATGACCAGTGACTTTGAGATCTGAACCTACTTTACAACTGGTGCATTTACCAGCTGAGTGAATCCATTTAGAGATGTTAGTTAACCCCTTAGTGACCAGACTGTTTAAATTTTCTTACCGTTTGGGACAAGGGCTATTTTTACATTTCTGCGGTGTTTGTGTTTAGCTGTAATTTTCCTCTTAATAATTTACTGTACCCACACATATTATATACCAATTTGCTTGCCGTTAAATGGTCTTTCTAAAGATACCATTATTTTCATCATATCTTATAATTTACTATAAAAAACATTATAAAATATGATTAATTTTATAAAACACACCTTTTCTAACTTTGACCCCCAAAATCTGTTACGCATCTACAACCGCCAAAAAACACCCATGCTAAATAGTTTCTAAATTTTGTCCTGAGTTTAGAAATACCCAATGTTAACATGTTCTTTGCTTTTTTTTTTTGCAAGTTATAGGGCTATAAGTACAAGAAGGACATGCTGTTTCAAAATATATACTTAAAAAATTTCTCAGCAGTGACATTGTAACAACACTGGTATCTGTCATAAATCTCTGAATCACACCTCACATGTACATATTTTGTTAAAGTAGATAACCCAGGGTATTCAATATGGGATATGTCCAGTCTCTTTTAGTAGCCACTTAGTCACAAACATTGGCCAAAGTTAGCATTTATATTTGTTTGTATGTTAAAAATGCAAAAAACTATTATGAATGCTAACTTTGGCCAGTGTTTTTGACTAAGTGGCTGCTAAAAAAGACTGAGCATACTCCATTTGCAATGCCTTGTGATGTCTTCTTTTGCAAATGGTATGCCATCATGTGGTAGCGGCGGCGATCAGGTAAGTATTAAGGAATACCGCGTACGTACTAAGTACGTCCGAGGTCCTTAAAGACCGTTCAGACAGTCACCAGAACTACAACTTAATGTAGTTGTTCTGGTGAGTATAATACGTCCCTGCCGGCATTTTCATGTAAACACTTTTCAGAAACATAGAAACATAGAATGTGACGACAGATAAAAACCATTCGGCCCATATAGTCTGCCCAATTTTCTAAATACAGTGGGACCTCGGTTAACAAACGCCTCGGTTAACATAAGTTTCGGTTTGCAAATGAAAATCCATTGAAAATAATGCCTCGGCTTACAATTTTTTTTCGCAATACAAAGCAAGTTTCCCCAGGATGCATGGCACCTGGGAGGTTTATAGCACCGCCCCCTGCATGCTGGAGCCTGTGGGTAGCACATGGCGTAGAGTATGGAGGTGTTGGAGCGTTTTTTGCATCGAGTTTTGGAGCCATTCTGGAAATTGTTTGCAATTGTTTTGGGACTTTTTGGGACTCAAGCTGTGGAAAGGTAGGGAGCTGAGCTTCGTTGTTTGCATGCCTTTTATTGTGTGTTCTGCATTGTGGGTTGGTTTCCATGCCAGCTCATTTTGACTTTTTTCTGACCTCCAGAACGGATTAATTGGTTTTTAATGCATTCCTATGGGAAACCGTGTTTCGATTTACAAATTTTTTGCAATAAGAAACGTCCTGGAGAACGCATTAAATTTGTAAACCGGGGTCCCACTGTACTTTCATTAGTCCCTAGCCTTATCTTATAGTTAGGATAGCCTTGTGCCTATCCCACGCATGCTTAGACTCCTTTACTGTGTTAACCTCAGAAAAAAACTGTGTTTACATTGCTGCCTATGGATATCTCCAGCGACAGTCACTCAGACAGTCTGGATGGAGACACTGAACTTTCCCTATAGAGATGCATTGAGGAGATGCTGATTGGCCAGGATGGCACCCAGAGTGGTAAAAAACTGCTATGTTTATAAATGGGTTAAAAAACTGCTATGTTTATAAATGGTTTAATCCAGCACTCAAATCCTCTAGTGGCTGTCTCATTGACAGCCGCTAGAGGCGCTTGCGTGATTCTCACTGTGAAAATCACAGTGAGAACACGCAAGCGTCCATAGGAAAGCATTGTAAATGCTTTCCTATGAGACCGGCTGAATGCGCGCGCAGCTCTTGCCGCGCGTGCGCATTCAGCCGAAAGGAAGGATCAGAGGAGGATCGGAGGTGGAGAGCTCCCTGCCCAGCGCTGGAAAAAAGGTAAGTTTTTACCCCTTTCCTTTCCCCAGAGCCCGGCGGGATGGGGTCCCTGAGGGTGGGGGCACCCTCAGGGCACTATAGTGCCAGGAAAACGAGTATGTTTTCCTGGCACTATAGTGGTCCTTTAATTATATCAAAAACGTGCAAAATTGAAGCAGAGCAGGAATCTCCTACCCCAACACATTTTTTCACACCAGATTGTCAGCACAGTGCTAGCCTTATTGGTTTCCAATCTCTGGTGTACTATAGATGATGTATTTTGTAAGTCATTAAGCTGTACAACACCAATGAATGCAGGGCCGGTGCAAAGAATTTTGGGTACATAGGCGAAGATGCATTTTTCCGCCCCCCCAAAAACATCTTCACCCATGTGCCTCTTAACCTCCCTTTTGTGTTTCTTATCCCGTCTTTTAAATATCTGACTCCCTTTAGTGTATTTTATCTCCTATTTTTGCCTTTGTGTGTCTCCTATCTCTCCTCTTTGTATGACTCTTACATCCTCCCACATTTTGTGTCTTACTCTTCCCAGTGTTCCTCTCCCCTCCCCCATCTGTTCCCTGTCGCTTAGTGTTCCTCTCCCCCCCTCCCTCCTTTTCCTGTACCTTAGGGTATCACTCCCCTCCTCTCCCTGTCCCTTGGTGCGCCACCCACCCTCATAGTGGTCCCCTCCCCTTCCTGGTGTGCCTCCTACCTTTTTTTGTAGCGTGGGTGAGCGGAGCGAATCCCGGTACAGTGAGCTTTTCCTGTAAGTTCTGCCAGGTACTGGAAACAGAAGTTCCTGTACCACGATATACTCCGCTTGGCCACGCTACAGTCAGGGGTGTATAAACACTGACAGTCACACACACTCAATGATAAACACACAGACATCTCTGACAGCCAGACTCACTTATCTGACACACTCATTCATTGACAGACAGTCACACGCACACTGACAGACACACAAACACTGACAGACTCATTGAAAAACACACACTGACACACACACACACAAACTCACAGACACTGACAGACACACGTACTCACATGCACATACTGACAGACACACTCACTCACTCACACACACTGACTGACACACATACTCATACACACACTGACAGACACACATACTCACACACACACTGACAGACACACTCACTCACACACACACTGACAGACACACTCACTCACTCACACACTGACAGACACACATACTCACATACACACACACACACACACACACACTGACAGACACACTCACTCACACACTGACAGACACACATACTCACATACACACACAGTAATTAATAATCTAAATTAAATTAACATTTCCCACCCAGCCTCCCTACCTGGAGAGCTGGCGTGGGTCTCTCATTGGTGGTCCAGTGGGGCTGCTGGGAGGCGTGCGGCTGAATTGGATGCCGAGGGAGCTCTGATCTCTCTGATCTGCTCCCTCGCAGGCTGTTTGCTGATGCCGCGGGAGCCGGAATATGACGTCATCAGTAAACAGCCTGCGAGGGAGCACATCAGAGAGATCAGAGCTCCCTCGGCATCCAATGCAGCCGCACGCCGCGCCGGGGATCCAGGAGGTGACCTGGCAGGAGGGAGCACTTCCCTCCTGCCGGTCACTGGAATTTTGCGCCCCCAGAGCCGGTGCGCCCTAAGGCGGCCGCCTGTGCCGCCTTATGGACGCGCCGGCCCTGAATGAATGTGTGTTCCAGTGGATGTGTAAAGGAGAGGGACCGTGGAATATAAACCACAAAAAACCTAGAGATGACATGCTCTGTCCTGTATAATCTGCTCCTTTTCTCGAAGTTGTATACCCTTTAAATTTCGTACAGTTATATAGGTGAAATAATGTCTAAAAAATTATTATTAATATTTATATAGCGCCAACATATTCTGCAGAACTTTAAAATCATAGAATGGGGATAATTGATCAGTAGTTGACATGCAATATAGTAACATAGACTTGCATTGCCAGGCTCAGTAAGAAGGTTTCCGGCAGTAAGTAGTGGAACCTGTAAGCAGTGCCTGGCAGACCACAGGTAAGAAGTCAAACCATTCTAAAACTGTTTGACTACTTACAGGAAGGGGCATGTGCCAGGCCTTGGGGTGTTTCTTTAATCCTGTGTAATTAAATGATGAGACATTGCGACCTGTTCATCACTATTAGCTTATAAATAAATGCATTTGGGAAACAAAAACCTCTTTAGAGAGGCCCTACTCCAGCCCTTGATGCTGTTACACACTGACAGCCCTAGAAGACAGAACAAAGCGCAGGTATGTCTTTTAGGACGTACAGGATCACAGAAAGATAAATGCAAAACTTAAGGGGTCTATACACAAGATTGAGTGTTTCTCCCCAGCACAAATGCCACAATATAGTAACATGATTAGCTACTCAGTCACTCAGTAGCCTCTTCAGGCTCCTAAAAAAGGAGGGAGAGGTCACTGCAAAACTAATAATAATAGAAACATGTTTTTGTACATACTAATTTATAGTTCACACTACTCCAACCATTTTGATATATATTTTTTAATTACAATACAAAAATTGGAGAATGATGTACCTCCTGCCCCTATCTATTAGCCTTCACTGACAAAGTCATCGTTGGGATTGTGGAACGTGGGTTGAATTATCATGGACAGGGAGAAACTACACTTACAGGGAGTGCAGAATTATTAGGCAAGTTGTATTTTTGAGGATTAATTTTATTATTGAACAACAACCATGTTCTCAATGAACCCAAAAAACTCATTAATATCAAAGCTGAATATTTTTGGAAGTAGTTTTTAGTTTGTTTTTAGTTATAGCTATGTTAGGGGGATATCTGTGTGTGCAGGTGACTATTACTGTGCATAATTATTAGGCAACTTAACAAAAAACAAATATATACCCATTTCAATTATTTATTATTACCAGTGAAACCAATATAACATCTCAACATTCACAAATATACATTTCTGACATTCAAAAACAAAACAAATCAGTGACCAATATAGCCACCTTTCTTTGCAAGGACACTCAAAAGCCTGCCATCCATGGATTCTGTCAGTGTTTTGATCTGTTCACCATCAACATTGCGTGCAGCAGCAACCACAGCCTCCCAGACACTGTTCAGAGAGGTGTACTGTTTTCCCTCCTTGTAAATCTCACATTTGATGATGGACCACAGGTTCTCAATGGGGTTCAGATCAGGTGAACAAGGAGGCCATGTCATTAGATTTTCTTCTTTTATACCCTTTCTTGCCAGCCACGCTGTGGAGTACTTGGACGCGTGTGATGGAGCATTGTCCTGCATGAAAATCATGTTTTTCTTGAAGGATGCAGACTTCTTCCTGTACCACTGCTTGAAGAAGGTGTCTTCCAGGAACTGGCAGTAGGACTGGGAGTTGAGCTTGACTCCATCCTCAACCCGAAAAGGCCCCACAAGCTCATCTTTGATGATACCAGCCCAAACCAGTACTCCACCTCCACCTTGCTGGCGTCTGAGTCGGACTGGAGCTCTCTGCCCTTTACCAATCCAGCCACGGGCCCATCCATCTGGCCCATCAAGACTCACTCTCATTTCATCAGTCCATAAAACCTTAGAAAAATCAGTCTTGAGATATTTCTTGGCCCAGTCTTGACGTTTCAGCTTGTGTGTCTTGTTCAGTGGTGGTCGTCTTTCAGCCTTTCTTACCTTGGCCATGTCTCTGAGTATTGCACACCTTGTGCTTTTGGGCACTCCAGTGATGTTGCAGCTCTGAAATATGGCCAAACTGGTGGCAAGTGGCATCGTGGCAGCTGCACGCTTGACTTTTCTCAGTTCATGGGCAGTTATTTTGCGCCTTGGTTTTTCCACACGCTTCTTGCGACCCTGTTGACTATTTTGAATGAAACGCTTGATTGTTCGATGATCACGCTTCAGAAGCTTTGCAATTTTAAGAGTGCTGCATCCCTCTGCAAGATATCTCACTATTTTTGACTTTTCTGAGCCTGTCAAGTCCTTCTTTTGACCCATTTTGCCAAAGGAAAGGAAGTTGCCTAATAATTATGCACACCTGATATAGGGTGTTGATGTCATTAGACCACACCCCTTCTCATTACAGAGATGCACATCACCTAATATGCTTAATTGGTAGTAGGCTTTCGAGCCTATACAGCTTGGAGTAAGACAACATGCATAAAGAGGATGATGTGGTCAAAATACTCATTTGCCTAATAATTCTGCACTCCCTGTATAATGAATACTGGTAAATGAGTTTAAATAGTATATAGGATGTTTAATGGCAAAATATTTTAAATTATAAACCATATACAGTCTATAAATCTTAAATAGACTAGTGAAATCTCAAGCCCATTATATTCTAATAAAATGCTATATTTCTTCTGTATAAATGAAAATTAGAAGCCTAACGACTTCAGTGGCAAATTTCTACATACAACTTCCCAGAGAATCATCTTTACTATAAAGAACACGTGTTTTAATGTATATCCTCTTTGCAAAGGGACATGGAATATTCTTAATAAAACTCTTGCTCCCACCCTCCACCCCTGAGTTTTATTTTGTTTTGTGTCCCAATGCGCACACTTTGCATTTTTCTTCTATATTATTTAACATCCTAGTTACATAACAGATGGTCTTGGGTAATATATCAGTAAATGGCAAAAAGATCAATAAACATGTAAGATATTCCAAGTGGGTTTAAGTGGTTACTGATTTAGCCATTATTGTTAATATTGATTGATACTTTATATATGGAAAAAAAATGTTTTCTATAATAGAGAGAGAACTGGTAATCATTGTGAAAGAATAAGTGGTAATTGAGTTCCTCATTGCTGTGTACTAGCATTCAAGGAACACTCAATGCATCATAACCACTACAGTTCTCTGTGCTTGTTATGGTGCCAGGAGTGTCCTGTTGCCCTCCATCGTAAGTCAAATGATTTGACTTTTTACCTGGGATCCACAGGGCTCAGCTCCCTATCTTCGCTACCATCTCCAGTAATGCAGCACTTGGCCCAGGAGACCTTACAGAATTTCCTGCTGAAAAACTTCCTGCTCTTGAAAGATGTAAGTGGAGGCGGGGAGCGGCGCTTGGCAGAACCCAGTTGAAAAACTTTTTAACTCTTTATGATGAGGAGTAGGGTGGTACCAGGGCACTCCGGGCACCACTATCACTGCAGTGAGCCATTACTGTTGCTAGCTGTTGCTCCATTAAAATTACTCTTGGTTATATTAATGTTGCTGAATGTTGTTCAGGCATTCCTGATGATAAGTTAGTGTCATTCCAACTGAGAGGTTTATGTGAACGTCTGTTATCAATTAAGCAAACTACATTTGTTTTATAATGATATCACTGAAGTATGTTCTCATTAGGTGGTGTACAAAATAAGTTGCCAATTAGTGGCATAACAATAGTGGTCGCAGGGGTCGCAGCTGCGACCGAGCCCATCACTCCAAGGGGCTCGGCCGCCCTGTCGACCCCTGCAACTGTGGACACACCTACTTCAGTGCACAGCAAAACGCTCCCTTACTGCCGGTCACTGTATGTAGCGTGGCTGAGCAGACTGCAGGTAGAGAGGCCTCACTGAGAGAGCACTTCCTGTCAGACTGCATTCTGCGGTCTGCTTGGCCATGCTGCATAGACGAGAGCTATGGGGGGTATTGAGGGGGATGGGTATTGAAACACATGGAAGTCTCTGGGGGAGGGGCTAATTGAGACATAAAAGGCAAGGGAGGGGTTGAGACACATGGATGGCTCTGGTGGGTTGGATTAAGACATGTGGAAGGCAATGGGAGGGGATTGGGATACATCAAAGACCCTGGGGGGAATTGAGACACATGGAAGGCACTGGGGGGACTGAGATACATGGAAGGCACTGGGGGGAATTGAGACACATGGTAGGCAATGGGGGGGTGAGGGTTGAGACACATGAAAGGGTCTGGGCTAAATTGAGACACATGTAAGGCACTTGGGGCGGCTGAGACACATGGCAGGGATTAGGAGGAATTGAGACTCATGGAAGGGACTGGGGAGAGGAATTAAGACAGATGGAAGGCACTGTGGGGGATTGAGACACATAGAAGGAATGGAAGGATCTGGGGGAAATTGAGACACATGGAAAGGTCTGGGGGAGATTGAGACATATGGAATGCAATGAGGGGGCAATTGAGACACATGGAAGGCACTGGGGGGAATTTAGACACATGGAAAGCACTGGAGGGATTGAGACACAAGGAAGGTACTGGAGGGAATTGAGACACATGGAAGGCACAGGGGGTATTGAGACACATGGAAAGCACTGGCGGGATTGAGACACAAGGAAAGCACTGGGGGGATTGAGACACATGGAAGGGACTAGGGGGAATTGAGACACATGGAAGGGACTAGGGGGAATTGAGGCATATGGAATGCACTGTGGGGAATTGCTACAAATGGAAGGGACTGTTAGGGAATTGAGATACATGGAAGGGTCTGGGGGGATTGAGACACATGGAGAATATGGTGGGGTGTAACACATGGAGGAGCTGGGGGGCAGAATGAGACACATAGGGGGGTTGGGGGAGAATAAGACACATGAAAGGGCTGGGCACTTTTTGCACCGGGGCCCGGTGTTTTTTAGTTACGCCTCTGTTGCCAATTACCTATGTTTTACACACATGCACATTGTGACATTATGCTGGGGTAAATCAATTCAAGGTTGGAATGCCCTCGTAGAGGTTTGTGTAGATAGTGCCTATAAATGTATCATATTGATGATTTCACATAAGTGATTAAACTACAGGTAAATTAATATATAAATCCTAATATGTTAGTAAATGAAATGGAAATTGCAGTAGATAATTTCTCTAAAAAGTGACACTCAATTGGCTCCTGGGATTAGCTGATAGTCTGAAGGCAAGTTGCTGTTAATAGCCAAACTACAATTTTGCTTTACAAGGTGATACTCAAGTATATAATTCAAGTAAAGTGCGATGCTCAGAATGATGTACAGGAGGTGATGCACAGATCTCTCGAATTTCAGTTGGTAAACTGTGCATAATAAGACTCCTGTGTTTCTACTAGAACAGTCACCTCAGCTGGCTGAAAAGAAAATGTGTTGTTTTAAACATGAATTGTTTCTTGTCCACAGCACTTTAGGAGTTGTGTGGATGGCAAGGGGTGTAATTAGAAATACAGACAGGGTACATCTAAAGCCTCATACTAAGAATTTAAAAACATCAAAGTGGTGTTTTTTTTTATTTTTTATATACTTCTTCAAGAAATGGTCACCAGACAGTATACAATTCACAAGAGTGGACTTACATCGTATTGTATGGATGTCTGGCTTGCCAAATGACTGGAGGTTCCCATTCAATGTCTCACAAAGTGAGCTGAAGACTGGGAGGTCCTTTGATATTTCAGAGGAGGTCACATGTGCTGCATTTAATAAGTAACAATGCTGGAGCTAAATCCTTAGCCTGCCTCTCCAGGCTGAAAACATGCAGCTTTGAATCCTGAAAGCTTACAGCCAAGGGCAGAAAGGCTTCAGGATGATGGTGTTAATTATGAAAATGGCAGACCATAATGTAGCCAAGATGGGAGCAATTTGGGAAGAAGTCATTTGTGCTGTTTTAGCCCATGGGCTAGTCCAGTTTGCTGGTTGAAGACAGCATATGCCAAGGTCGCACATTGGTAATTTAACCCTCTTGTTGCCACACAATCCTTTTTTGGTTTCAAAGAAATTCATGTGTACATGACTCTCCGTGGTTTGACAGATACATTAGGAATTAGAGAAACAGATCAGTTAATCTTGTTACACATCCACTTACATACTTTATTTTCCTGTTTCTGATTTGCTTCAGAAGCAGGAGTTATTCACGTTGTGTATTGATCATTAGCCCATGCCATGTAATTTACCAAGAACAAGGTTCCAACATTGGTCTTCCACTTGTTGTTTGACTATATTTCCCATAATTCTGTGCCAGACAGAAAAATTTTGCAGGTAAAAAAAACTAACCATGAAGCAACAATATTTTGGGTAAGGAAAACATTTTCATTTTTGTAGGCAATAGTAAAAATCTTAATGTTTCAAAATAATTCATGGCAATGTTTTGTAATATTGTAATGTAAGGAGAACTAAAGGGAATTATTTTAAATTTAATAGATTCATATTAGAATATTTCATGTTTACAGAAAATTCCCAGTATCTGTTGCTTTTGGCTAAGATGTCTCCGCCATTCCTGTTCTACCACAATACTTCATCAAATGGTATTGCTGTATGTATCATATAATGGTTATGTATGTATCCCATTACTGTCAAGGGAAATATAAATGTGTATGAACTGCTCAGATTATTGTGAAATGTACACGGACTTTTACATGTTATTACATGTCTTGCAGTCTATCACTGTAATAACTGCCTATGGAATAATACTGGCTACTGAGTGTCCACTCTTGGAAAGTCATAAATTAAAAAATCTAGACAAGTTCACACCGTCTCACCTTTATTAGGGACATAAGCAATCGCAATCACATGAACTGATTGAAAAAGGACATAGGGAAGCTGCCAATGACCCAGCAAGGATTCAGAATCCATGGGTTAGAAGATTTTGAAAGCTTCCTTAGAGCATTAAACATAAGAACCTGTACCATGAATATACATTGCATAGACTAAGCAACCATATTTTAGGTGTTTGCTGAATGATGTGCATGCCTGTGGGGCCGTATGTACCCATATGTGCCTATTGCCAGGAATGACAACATCTCTATATGATAATGCTTCCGCTAGCTATCGTCTTTCATTGAGGATGTGATTATTATGTTTTAAGTGTAAATGGAAATTACATTTATGTAATGATCTCATTTGAGTATTCCTGGAGAATAGCATGTTTCTTCCTTTGGCTCTGATCTAGTGCCCAAGTGGGGCTGTCAATGAACAGTCTTGCTGTTATCAGAGAACAGGTCTGTGCAAAAGGGAGCAGCATCTATATATTTCAATGGAAACTGTCACTGTGCAATACCCCAACACGCAGAGTTTAGGATAGCAAGGAAATAACGTATTACCGGGCCTTAGAACGTGACGCGAGCCGCGCTCCTAGTACAAGGCAGGGCGCGTTACCGTTCGTTGCAGTCAGTGCATGTGGCTCGCTCAGAACAGGAGATCAAGCTGTGCAGCTCGGGTAAATGCGGGAGTGTGCGCGGATTGAGTTGAGGACCCTGGCCGGCCCTCGGATAAGGTAGGCACCGCCACAGTAACCTACTCCAGCTGTGATCGAACTATAGGGGGACCAGTCTGAATTGGAGCTAATAGACTTTATAGACTATAAAAAACTACAAACATTTAAAGATATATTTTTTCTGTACAGCCTTGAAGTATTCATTAATAAATAATGTGTCAATAATTGAAATCATAACATTTCAAACCAACTCCAAACGTATGGAACAACAGTTAACATAAACAATGATGTCACTAGGGGAAAAAAAATACTGAATCTGACTATTGGACATTTAAATCAAAGCATGGCTACATTGATCTGTCAGTCTGAGACAAGTAAATGTGATTTCAGCTGACAGAAAGTAGATTAGACAATGAGATGGACAGCGTAATCTCCCTAACATCAGCAGGGACAGAGCTCAGTGGATACTAAAACCAAATGACATTTCAAAACATGCTTAAAGATCGTTAAAGGTTAGACACAATTACCTTCATTACTTTTATAAAAGATGTGTTATATGCTGTGATAGAGTTGGCAGATTCTCCATAATTTTATGGAAAAAAATAATGCTGATGGTTACAGAATAAAGATGCCATATACGGCAGGATGGAAGTCAATACACTAACCAAAAATCTCAGTTGTTATTTATGAATTAACTGATTTCACACTAGATGCACATGAATTCCACATTTTGTGGGACAGCACTTTCAAGCCCTGTATGCCCTGTAAGCTCTATAAAAATAAAGCCTATGAAGTGGCAACCTTAGATAAGGAAACATTTGGATTTTAAAAGGTCATTGTAGGCCAAGGGTAGGCAACCTTTTAGCAGCACTGTGCCGAAATAAGATTGCGATGGCCCGTAGCGTGCCGGTCCTATTTTTTTAAAATTAAGGTGTGTATGTTGCCATATTCTGCTTGTGTTATTTATACTGCACTTGCTTTGTAATGTTGTATTTGTGCGTATATGAGCTATTCGATTGTACATGTTCGTGAGTAGTTTGCGGTATCGTGTATAATACCTACGAATGTGGGCTGTGTATGGGGGCTGCTTGTGCAATTGGGTGTGTGGTTGGAAATGTCACATTGTGTGTTTGGTGGCGTGTGTATGTGTGGGGCTGTTTGGGGTATTGTATGTGAGAGCCTGCATGTAGAGTTGTGTGCATGTATGTGGGTTGCTAGTTGTGTTGCATTTGTGTGGATTGTGTGCATGTTTGTGTGTGAGCTGTTCGTATTATTTATATGAGGGGAGGTTTATTCTGTATTTCTGTGTATATCTAGCAGTGTGGGTGGCTTCCCTGAGTTCCAGTGGTGACCAGGCTGGCCAGGTACAGGGCAAGGACAGGAGCAGCAATAGCAGCTGTGGGCTGCTATACTACAGTGTGGATTCCCATTCACAAGTGCTAGGAGATCACTTCCTCTACGTGCTGCAATGCATAAATTGAGGATTTTCCTTCACCACCTTTCATATTAGCAGATATCTGAAGTTTCACTGGGACTCTTGATAGGCACATGTGCCATAGGTTGATGGCACATTTGCCATAGGTTGCCTACCCCTGTTGTAGGCACTGTATCTGCTTCACTTCACTGAAGTGGTGATAGAATCTGGAGTCCCCTGGTGCCATCTTTTTATTTAACAGTTTCTAAAGTTTTACCTCTAGAACAGTCCGCAGCAGACCACCCCCTATGCTGCATAGGCTAATGATGACATATTATCCTGAACAACAATTGATAGTTGTGATTGGCTGAGAGTGTTAGGTGACTTTTTTTAACCCCTTAAGGACACGACATGTGTGACATGTCATGATTCACTTTTATTCCAGAAGTTTGGTCCTTAAGGGGTTAAGAGCGCCCATTGCTGGTGTAAATGGGTATGTCTACAAGGAAGTGTGTAATCTCTGTCTTAGCCACACCTTCACTAGGGGCTGGGTTGGACACTTATTTAATGTTAAACTACTCGAAAAATGGTTTGGAGAGGCAGTGTCAGGGGACTCCAGACACTATAACCAATTCAAGGAGAGGAAATAGTTGTAGTGACTACAATCTCCGTTTACACTAGAGATAAATAGAAAAAATAACAAAACATTTAAAATGTTTATATTACTCTGAAATAGGTCAACAAGCTCCATTTGAATTTGAATGGACTGAAAACAAGAATGGTAATTTTAACTAAAGTTTAATAGGAATGCCAATCGAATACATACATATTTAGTTTGTGGCTCACCTTTAAAATTTCAAAATAGAATTCACTTTTTACAACCTATTAGCAGTTTACTGCCATCGGTACATACAATACAATCAAGAGCAAAGTACAGGCTTCACACGCAGACACAGGAAGTCTAAGATTAAGCTCAAGGGATTCCTGAACCAAATGTATATGGCCACTTTCCGATGTTAAATGGCTGGCTTCCTTTTTGGCATTCCAGATGTTACTGCACATACAAAAATCTCATCTGTTTTATCAATGTCTGAGTGATATGGAAACTATTAATTAGCCTTATGAGTAGTATGTTCATTCCAACTCCTTACACTTGTTATAACCTCCTGTCCACTTTATTTTATATTGCCTGTTAGAAAAAAGAAAACAAGTTGTACAGCATTTTCCACTGTGAATAAACTTTCTAGGATGCATCAAATCTTCCACCAGTCAAAAACATTAGGAATTTGAAAAAAACTATTTCAAAGCTTATCTTCAACCATGACTAATATTAAAACTTATGTTTAAAGAAAACTCAAAGCAGTCCACGGCAGTGGTAACGGTAACAGAAGTGTCCTGGCGCAATCCCATGGTAAGTAGTCCAACATTTTTAGTTCAGTTAGACAACTTAGACTAGGTTTCCAATGCAACATTTGGCCACATGCTTCTGCAGAGTAAAACATGGCCGATACAGACCGGCACACATTGGCTGGGAGTGCTCAACTGATGCACTCAACCAATGAGCATGGTCCTGCGTAGCCCTGCTTAACTCTGAAGAGCTATCTGAATTATCTTAAAGGAAATATGGGCTGCATCCATGGGCATATCGCAGGACCTAAGTAAGTAGAAAAACTCTGCTAAAACGGTTTGACTACTTACCATGTGACGGCATCATGGCACTACAGTGGGCTGTAGTAGTTATGGTGCTTGTAGTGTGCCTTTGAGCACATGCTTTAAATATGTAACTATTTAAAATTGATGCAGTGTATGTCCATCAAATGAAAAAATTTCAAAAGTTTGATATTTCATAGCGCATAAATAACCAAAAGTAGATATTTTATAGTTCTGAATCCAAGTGTCACGTGAATCCTAAGAGATGTTCAAGATTCCTATATAAAACCATACTTGTTGAGAGAGTATGTAGCAATTGTAAAGATATATTTGCTGGACTGGTTATTACTTTATAAAATGTATTCGACTTTTCACACTATCCACATATCTAAGCCCGCTCCTTTAAGAATGGCCATCATGTATGTTCCCCCCTCCCCCCCCGGTCATCCTAGCCAATTGATTAAACACTTTTCTTCCTGGCTACCCCACTTTCTCTCCTCTGGCACTCCTTCCCTCATACTTGGGGACTTTAACATCCCAATCAACAACCTCAACTGCCCTGATGCCTCCCGTCTGCTCTCTGTAACCTCCTCCTTCGGCCTCACACAGTGGTCTACTTCAGCAACACATACAGCAGGAAATACTCTAGACCTCCTCTTTACCAATCTCTGTACCACCTCCAATCTCTCCACTGTTCCATTTCCTTTATCTGACCACCATCTGCTAACCTCTGACATCAGCATACCCCATACCCAAATTTCACTACCCTCAACTCTCCAATCTCGCAGAAACCTCCACTGCCTTGATCTCCAGCATTTCTCCATGAAACTCCAAACTCTCCTTTTACCCATCTCAAATCTCACTTGCCCTAACTCTGCAACCTCACTCTACACTCCACTCTCTCCTCTCAACTAGACATCATGGCACCTCCTATATTTAAACGCAGCAAGTGTTTTCCAAAAATGTTCAACAACTGCTGAACGCTGTTGGAGAAAGTCTCACTCTGCACCTAACTTCCTCCACTATAAATTTATGCTGGCTCATTCCACTGCAAAAGTAAATTACTTCAATACCCTCATACCCACACTCTCCCGCGAACCCAAATGACTATTTCACACTTTTAATGCTCTCCTTCGCCCTGTTGCTCCCCCTCCTCCTACCACCCTGTCTGCCTCAAACTTTGCAACTAACTTTACTGAGAAGATTTCTACAATCAGGGAAGAGATCTCTAACCGCTCTCCATCCCCTTCCAATACATCACCCAACCCCACTCCCTCTGCTGTTCCATTTGCCTTCAGGATCCTTGAGAGAATGGTGTATGCGAGATTGACAGACTTCCTCGAATCCAACCATCTGCAAGACCCGCTTCAGTCAGGATTCTGCGCTCGTCACTCTGTTGAAACAGCGGTGACCAAAGTATCCAACGATTTAATCGCTGCTAAATCTCGCGGCCATTACTCTATCCTAATTCTCCTTGATCTTTCTGCTGACTTTGACACTGTTGATCTTCAACAGCTTCTTCTCATTCCCTGTAGTCTCGGTCTATGGGATACCGCTCTCTCCTGGTGCTACTTCTACCTCTCCCAACGCTTTTCTAGTGTTTCTTTCTCTGGCTCTGCCTCTTCAACCCAACCCCTCTCTGTTGGCGTTCCCCAAGGTTCTGTCCTTGGACCCCTACTGTTCTCTATCTATACTCCTCCCTTGATAAACTCATCAGCTCCTTTGGCTTCCATTATCATTTATATGCAGATGACACACAAATCTACCTGTCCTCTCCTGATCTCTCTCCGCCCATCTTGACTTGTGTCTCTGACTGCCTCTCTGCGATTTCCTTAAACTCAACCTGTCCAAAACAGAACTTCTGGTCTTTCCTCCCTCAAGTGTTGCTACTCCCGTGTCTGTCTGTCTCCAAGTCAACAGCGCCACCATCACCTCTACCTTGCAGGCTGGCTGCCTAGGTGTTCTCTTTGACTCCAACCTCTCCTTCACCCCTCATGTCCAGTATATCGCCAAATCCTGTGGCTTCCATCTCAAAAACATAGCAAGCATCCACCCTTATTTAACACCAGACGCAGCTAAGGTGCTGCTCCATGCCATTGTGTCAGTAGTCTTATGTGTTCCCAGATTGCACCGCTGCAATCTATAATGAATGCAGTGCGAGGATCATTTTCCTGCCCGCCCACATCTCCCCCCTCTGTCAGTCCCTACATTGGCTTCCAGTTAGATGTTGGGCTCAATTTAAGATTCTGGTGCTTGCTTACAAGTCCCTACATAATGTTGCTCCAAACTACCTATCCTCCCTAACACACAAATATGTCCTGTCGAGGCCTCTGCACTCTGCCGAAGACCTATGCCTATCCTCTGTCCGTACTCCCACATCTGATGCTCACCTCCAAGATTTCTCCAGGGCTGCACCTTTTCTGTGGAACTCCCTTCCCTTCTCCATTAGACTTTCACCCAGTCTCCACTCCTTAAAAAAAATCTTTGAAAACACGCTTCTTCAGGAAAGCATATCATCTAAACTTTTAGCGGATTTTCATTCCCTTCCCTCATGATTCCTCTCCTGCAAATGGCAAAAATAACTTACTAAGTTCTCAACGATTATTTTTCTAGCAACCTAAATCATTACCCCTACTTATACCCTTTGTGTCACTATACCCCAGTCCCTCTAGCATGTAAGCTCATTGAGCAGGGCCCTCAACCCCTCTGTTCCTGTGCATCCATTTGTCTGGTTACAATTATGTGTCTGTTAGTCCACCCATCATACAGTGCTACAGAATTTGCTGGCGCTATATAAATAACAAAATGCTGCTACTCCTGTCTCTGTCGCCATCCAAGTCAACGGCGCTACTATCACCTCTACCTCCCAGGCTCGCTGCCTAGGAGTTCTTTTTGATTCTGATCTCTCTTTTACTCCCCATGTTCAATCGATAGCCAAATCCTGTCGCTTCCAACTCAAAAACATAGCGCGCATCCGCCCATATCTAACACCGGACGCGGCTAAGGTACTGATTCATGCTGTTGTTCTCTCTCGCCTTGACTATTGCAATCCCCTTCTCACCGGTCTTACATGTTCCCAGCTTGCACCGCTGCAATCTATAATGAATACGGCTGCAAGGCTTATTTTCCTGTCCGGTCGCACCTCCCACGCCTCCACGCTCTGTCAGTCCCTGCATTGGCTTCCAGTTAGATATAGGGCCCAATTCAAAATTCTGGCGCTTGCTTACAAATCCCTACATAATGCTGCTCCAACATACCTATCTTCCCTCATACACAAGTATGTCCCGACGAGACCCCTGCGCTCAGCCCAAGACCTACTCCTATCCTCTTACCCGGATCCCCACCTCTGTTGCTCGCCTTCAAGACTTCTCCAGGGCTGCACCTATTCTGTGGAACTCCCTTCCCTCCTCAATCAGACTTTCACCCAGCCTCCATTCCTTCAAAAAATCTTTGAAAACTCACTTCTTTATTAAAGCGTATCAATTAAACTGTCAGCAGGTTTCTCATCCCCCACCCCATGACTCCGTTCCTTCACCTGTCAAAAATGACCTACCAAGCACTCAATAAACCCTTCTGTAACAAACTATTTAATTCCCCTACTTTAACCCTTTGTGTCACTATACCCCACTCCCTCTAGCATGTAAGCTCATCGAGCAGGGCCCTCAACCCCCTCTGTTCCTGTACGTCAGTGGTCTGATCTCAATTATGTGTCTGTTATTCCACCCATTGTACAGCGCTACGGAATTTGTTGGCGCTATATAAATAATAAAATAATAATAATAATAACAAAATAATAATAATAATAATAGAACCGTTTTAATGAGATGATCAAGCAATGGAATTGCACTATAATTATCAACAGATCTGGTATACAATTTGTACCACAGCTTCTCAGACCAATGGGATATATTCTACTTAATTCTGTACTGCCTTCAGATTCCATGGTGGGCATAATTTAGGTTTTTACTTGCTGGCTTTGTGTATTATCTGACAGCTCCATGTGAATCAAATCACTTGGTTTTGTGACATGACTGATAACGTTAAGAGGGGGTAGATGCTAACAATGAAACTCTCCATTTAGGCACATTCCTTCAGGCCAGGTGATGGAAAAGTCTCTTAGGGAATTTCTATTTTAGACTAATAGCGTTTTGCCAAAAATGGTAGAATGATCATCTTTTCTCCATCACTTGCCAGACTGTTCTTTAAAACTAGTTAAATGATTAAATATGTAATGGAGAACAAAATCTCCTATACATTAATATGAAACTAAAATAATTGATTTTGTAAACCCATTCAGTGTTGGAGAATATAAGAAACATATTATATACAATGCATCGCAAATGGCCATCTTGACCGTAAAAGAGTTAACATTTAGGAGAAATCCTGAGGTTTTACCCATTCTCAATAGGTGATTTATTGACAGGAAGTCTCTGTTAAAAGTGGCACTGACTGCTCAATGACAATGACCTGATTTTTGACTCACTTCATTAAAAAGGAAACTAAATGCATTAAAATAAATTATCTTTAATGTTATAACAATAGGCTTCCAATTAGCACATATGACATGTGTGAATATTCCCATATTGTACTGTTTGAACAACAAGTAAACCATCTTTAATTAATTTAGCAGTTTCACCTTCCTACTAATAAATAACCCTTCAATTATGCTTGATGAAGTGACATGTGTGCCTAAAGTGCAACAAAGGGCAAAAAACAAAAAAACAAAACCACAAAAAAGAGAACAATTGTACATTGTCCTCATCCCTCAGGAGGACTTCCACTTAACTCTTTCCACTGATTGATAATCCATATTATTTGTCTTTATTATGGTTCCTTTTTGAAGGTAATGAAAAAACACTGGGTATTTTCTTATTCAAAGTGAAAGCTTGTTACGTTGTGGTGATTGTAACAAATTGCCATAAAGGAAAGTTTCTTTAGAATTTAAATAAATTGTCTTTCAATTCTTGCTAGAAAGGGAACACAGCTTCTTAGAATATCCAAGCCTGCCTCCTTTTTATATGCGCCTTTGAAATGTGCATTTTTAAGAGTGACTTTGCTTAAGTTGTTTCATTACAGCATCATTCATGCCTCCTTGTCACCTATTGTGATTTGGATTGATAGGAAAATGACCAGACCCTGGGGACCAGTCTTTAAAAATCCTCAATGTATAATTTTCAGATACATATAATTGTCCTTTTTGGAATTTTCAAAGGAAGAGTTGGGCATAAACCCTATCCTCTGATGAGCTACCAAAGCTTTGTGATGTGGTTTTTTTTTTTTCCTGCACTGAGCCACTGTAAGTAGCGCTGTGTAATTTTATCCAGCCTGCAGTTTTAGTTCACACAAGACTGATACCTTGCCTTCCTCCTTTGTATCAATTGGTTGGAGATCTGTCTATTGTTGCAGGGCTTGCTTTTATTTCAATGCTGTCGAGCAACACTTTTTTCTCCGTCAACCCATAAAATTCAGTAGCATTAGTACTTTTCTTCATCTTGTTCCCCCTCCCCTGTCTTGCAATTTGAGAGATGGCTAAACTCTGAGCACTGCAGCTGATCCAAGAAGCTGGGGCCTTTGGTTGCTATCTATTTATTTTGAAGATCAAGACAAGGAAGATAAAAGGTCAGATCGAGTCAGATAAAGCTGCCAATGTTTCATGCATCACAGCAGTGTGATTTACCACTTGGAGAGCTGCTAACAAGACATCTTTAATGGGACCCCTTATGTCATTTGCTTCAAGACTTTATCTGCTTAAGGGACTTTGTGTTTGGGCCATGCCACAATGGTTATAATTTGGATTTTGTTGCTGAGTTCTTTTGATCTTGGCCCACAGATATCCTGGGCTAAGAGCTTGTCTAGTACTGCTAAAGTACGTTGTACCAGAGGCAAACTGTGTGACCCCAGGCTGAGGAGAGATGCTGGGGGACGTGGGGGAGTCTATGAGCATCTTGGAGGGGCACCGAGGCACAGAAAGCTTTACTGTGCTACCAAATATCATCTTCAAATCCATCTCAATGGAAAAATTAATGGAACGCTGGAGAAAAACAGCATCTTTAGTAAGTTTGTCCAAATAAGTGAATGTATTGAAGTTTTTCTTTTTTTTCTTTATCTGCAATGTTCTTTATTTAATGCATTAACTATCTGTTGTTTCTTACAGTGGGCTTGTTGCATTTTAATGTAAAGCAAACCTTTATTTTAAGGGGTTTATTCACTAAACAGTGAATTGTGGTGAACTGAAAATTCAGTTTCCTCAATTTAAGACAAAGTATACAAGTTGTTATTATAGGTCATTTGTGCATATTGCTCTTAATTTTACAAATTTGGCTTTGGCAAAGTTAAAGTGCATTGCTTATACACCCCTAATTGTTTAATGTATTGGAGCAAGAGTAAAAAATGAAATTGTAATGTGTTTATGATATAAAAAGAAAATATTCTAGTGAGAGATTGTATTAAATTAAACTCAAGTTATAGGTAAAAAGTTATGTCAGATAAAAAGATGAGCTGAAACTCACTGCATTCATCATAGGGTCATCATCAATGCCCAGAACAGACTGGAGGCATTTAATCAATCCATATTTTAATTTCACATATATCTTTGGCATCTGTTTTGGTCCAAATAATAGATGCATAAGTCAGTATATTAGATTGCCACTTTTTTAAACAAAAACTTTTTTTCTTTTCTGGAAATAACTATGCAATCTGTTTGCTTTCAGCCTTAGCCAGTCTAGACAAAGAAACAAACATTTTTTTTCTTTATTAATACAAAGACCTACGTTCACCTTTTTTCATGTTGTCTCCTATTTCGTTCGGGAGATGTTTTCATTGAATGGGATAGGACTTTCAAACGACAGAGCATTATCTTGCTCCATGTGTGCTTTTCTCTGAATTAACCTGGAGGGTAAGGGTGTACCTTCATCCTTCAGCTGGGTCCGCAAGCACATCATCTGTTTAAGAGTGTCTTATTTATTTATTTATTTATTAAAGGCATCCATTCTGGACAATAAGCTCACTACAGCATGCTATTACACAATTTGTTTAATTTCCCTACTTTTAAAGCCTCTTGTCACTAAAATCAAAATCAGAATACACTCTCTGTATTCCAACCCAATTGTCCCATCTTGATGTGGACAGTAAATTCATTTACATATCTGTTTGTCATTCTTTTACATATCTGTTTGTCATTCTTTTGAAAAGAGTAGGACAGTGCAAAATTTAGATCAGTGATGAGCTAAATTAGTGTATATACACCTGGTTACATTAATGAGTTAATATTAGCTCTATAAAAAATGTTCTATCTCTAGGTAAAACCCATCATATTCCTTCAACACACATGGTAGTACAGAATGTTGGAAAAGTCTTGGCATGCTATGGAATTGGGGTTTTATTAGTAAAGGTAATAGTTTCATATAAGGGCAGTGAGGGATACAGAAATTTAAATGTGCGGTGGCACTTTAATTCTGCAAATTACATATCCAGTATTACAGAACACTCTGTTATTGTTGATATTTTACATTCACCAGATAGCTGAACCCTATAGTGCTTGGTAAAATCTGTACCTGTAAACTCAGTTCCACGGTTTATGTTAATTCTGGATTTTGGGAACACAACATATAGATTTCTGTGGTTCATGTGAATATTGAAAGGATTAACTGGAACATGATCAAATTTTAGGGGTTGTACCTTTGAGCAGAAAAAAAACCCAAACATGTGAATAAATGCAATATGACCTTTGTGGGAAGGGTTTGGTTAAAAAACATTTAACAGCATCTTGCTGACAGGGAATGCACTGTGAACAAGCACAAGCTGGTTCACTGCATAATGCTTATCTAAAATAAACTCATCCCTTTGGCACTCTGATGGTTAAATAAGAGTAGGATTTCAAGGGTTTATTGACAAACCTGTAAAAAGCCATAATAGATGGAGCTTAGTTCAGTTAAGTTTTCAGTCTCGCATGTCAATTGCTTTTCTTCTTTCGGACATGCTTTTTAAATAACACATGTTGAACCTGACCTGTCCATACAACAAATGCCAGGGTGATCCCTGGGAGGCCCTGCAACAATACATAAGATCTTTGGGCATTGTACGAGTTCAGTCCTGGCTAAAGCTACTTATTCTCAATAAAACAAATTAACTGTGCTGTCTATTTGTTGTAATGCATTATCCCAACATTTGGGATTTCACAGATTAAACCTGACTGCTTCACCAATCGAGTGTGCCACTAATACCCTGCAAAATATTGTTTGTTTTCCTAATCCCCAAATACTTTTAAAACATTTAGACTCTTGCTTTTGATGGCAAACAGAGATTAGAAAACCTCAAAGGATTGGGGAGGAGTAAGGAAACCACTATTTCCTAAAAGGAAACTCTACTTATGAAAAGCTTTTAAAGACATCTCTCATGCTTCATGGACAGCACAGTACATGATCACTCACAACACATGTGCAATGATACTCACACAGTTGTGAAAACTATTCCTCGATATAAAAATGAACAAGCCGTGGTCCTAGATATTATTATATTGGTGCTTTTCTGCTGATGACAAATGTTTCTCAACATCAACAAAAACATGTTGGCGACATTCATTAAGGTGCCTTTTTTCTAAACGAATGAATGAAGTTCAATGTATATTTAGTTTAAATAAACCTGATGAGCAATTACATATTTTTTACAAACATTAGAAACACTGGATCATCACAACATTTGCTGCTCTGGAAAAAATATAAAAAGAGCATCTATGACCCTGTCATCATATTTATGGAGCAATCTCCATAGAAACCAAAGGAATGTTCTTGCAGACTACTCTGCTTTTCGCACTTTACCCCGTTAAAGCTCTTTGCCCCCCCCGCCCCCCACCTATGCATTCTGTACATAATTATCTGGGTATCCCAGCAAGCACAGCCAAGTGACTTAAATCTTCAGTAATCAAAGGTGCAGTTTGGGTACAGCACGTCTTAAATAGTTACTGATGATGAACATATCTGCTCAAACTTGTTTTTATACGTATGTGGTAAACACTTCACCACTAACGCTGTTAAAACATAACAAATTAGTTCATTGATACTGTCGTGTAGCATAAAGAAATAATACATGGGAATTTTCTAAATGTCATGCATGGAAAGTAGGGATTAAATAATAGGTTTTGTTTATTTCTAGGTATATTAGAAATAACCGCTGTGGATGTGGGAATTGTCGCCATCAAAGGCCTGTTCTCTGGGAGATATCTTGCTATGAACAAAAGAGGGAGACTTTACGCCTCGGTGAGTGCCATGAAATGCCAAAAACCTTCTTTTCTCTGAATCCAAACATAATAAAAAGGTGTTTCTTGCAACAGTTACTATGCCTGCATGAGCATGTGTTTGTTTTACTTTGCAAAGGCAAGGACTGGGTTCATGTTAGCTCATAGGAGAAATAATTATCCTGAGAAGCACTCTCATATAAACGGCATAATACTTCCTAAAGCAGCATTGTGTGATAATTATTTGACAGTTACTGCACCCTACAGAACAATAATACTGCTTAACCTAGGCTTTAAATAGTTAAAGAGACCATAGAGGGAAAAAACAAAACAAACATTTTGTCATAAAATTTCCATTCTTCAAATTATTATTATTATTATTTATATAGCGTCAGCGATGCTGTACAATGGGAATCTAAAAAAGTATATATTTATATAGTCAAATCTTCAAATGGTGTGACAGATTTTACCAATACGGTATATCTCTGAAATGATTAACGTCTACACTATTAAGTTATCTGTTCCACTAGAGTCCATTTTTTGTAAACTAGAAAGAAATGTGCATAATAATGTTCACATCATATCCCCCAGATGAGACACTACATAATGATAAAACAACATCTCTGCTGGGCAGTAAAAAAAAATTGAATTTTTTTTTTCTTTTAAACGGAAGAGAATAGCTTTCTTTGAATTTGAAAAAACAGTGCAAACAAGTGCTGACGGTATGCCGCTCACAAATACTCAAAAGGGGCAGTGAAGAGGTTAAGATATCCAATGGCCCATTTGGAATGAAAACGGCAAAAAATAATCTGTTGCACAGGTCACATCTGGAAGGATATGGTGTCTGTGGGTCTCCGAAGCGATATCAGCCTGGGGGCCAATTAAAGCGAATGACTTGTAACTGTGCTGTAGCAGTAAACTGAATGCTGTGCTAGATGTACTTAAGCAGATTTACCCTGAGCATTAGATTTTCTCTTTATCGTGTAAAACACTGTAAATTCTGCTAATACCCATTATGTCTCTTAACTCCTTCAGACTTTTATGAAAGGTAAATCTGAAGCATTCTAATAGGAAATTAGAAAAAACTAGACAAGTATTCCTTCCATTTCATGGCTTATTTATCCAAGGCGCACAAACAATGACTTTTTACTAAGCAGATTGGTAATGATCTGTCATGTTTTTTTTAAATTTAAATTAAAGCAAATACTGTGTTAAGGTGTGCCGAGAGGGATAGTAGGAAAATGTGACTGGGTCATCTTACTTCCCAACACACGTGCATATTTTTATATGCTACCTTGCACGTGCATAGAAGCTTCTACGACATGTGCATGGGACTAAAATTATTTGTATCAAAAGTCAGGGTGCAGGACTGATCATCGTGACATAGTATATTCATGTAACATTAAAGGACCACTATAGTGCCAGGAAAACATACTCGTTGTCCTGGCACTATAGTGCCCTGAGGGTGCCCCCACCCTCAGGGACCCCCTCCTGCCGGGCTCTGGGGAGAGGAAGGGGTTAAAGTTACCTCTTTCTCCAGTGCCGGGCAGGGAGCGCTCCTCTTCCTCGGCTGAATGCGCATGCGGGGCAGGAGCTGCGCGCGCATTCAACCAGTCTCATAGGAAAGCATTCATAATGCAGTGAGAAGCATGCAAGCGCCTCTAGCGTCTGTCAAGAGACAGCCACTAGAGGCTGGATTACCTATTTATAAACATAGCAGTTTCTCTGAAACTGCTATGTTTATTAAAAAAAAAGGGTTAATCCTAGCTGGACCAGGCACCCAGACCACTTCATTAAGCTGAAGGCACCCAGACCACTTCATTAAGCTGGGTGCCTATAGTGGTCCTTTAAGAATAGACCCTGCAAAGCACTAATGATATAACACATGCCTCTGATCATTGCATGTAAGATACCGTATTTTTCGCTCCATAAGACGCACTTTTTTCCCCCTCAAAAGTGAGGGGAAATGTCTGTGCGTCTTATGGAGCGAATGTGAAGAATTACTTACCTGTCTTGGAGCGTGGGCCGGCTTCACAGCGCGCTCCGCGGTCCAGGAACTTCTATTTCAGGTTCCGGTTTCCGGCGGGACTGAAAGGAAGTGTGCACACTCAGTGTGCACACTTCCTTTCAGTCCCGCCGGAAACCGGAACCTGAAATATTAGTTCCTGGACCGCGGAGCGCGCTGTGAAGCCGGCCCACGCTCCAAGACAGGTAAGTAATTATGGGACAAGGGGAGGGGGAGACACTATGGGACAAGGGGAGGGGAGACACTATGGGACAAGGGGAGGGGGACACTATGGGAGAAAGGGAGGGGAGACACTATGGGACAAGGGGAGGGGAGGAGACACTATGGGACAAGGGGAGGGGAGGAGACACTATGGGACAAGGGGAGGGGGACACTATGGGAGAAAGGGAGGGGAGACACTATGGGACAAGGGGAGGGGGGGACACTATGGGACAAGGGGACACTATGGGACAAGGGGAGGGGGAGACACTATGGGACAAGGGCAGGGGGGGACACTATGGGAGGGAAAGTGCACTATGGGACAATGGGAGGGGGGGACACTATGGGATCAGAACACTAATGGACAAGGGGAGGAGGGGTTAAAGAACACTATGGGACAGGGTAGGAGGGGTTAACAATCACTATGGGACAGGGTAGGAGGGGTTAACAATCACTATGGGGGTAGGAGGGGTTAACAATCACTATGGGACAGAGGAAAGGGGGGTTAAAGATCATTATGGGACAGGGGAGAAAAAAAAATATTCTGAACAAACTGTCCCATGGTAAGAAACACTATGGAACAGTTTGTTCAGAATATTTTTTTTTCTGGGTTTCCTCCTCTAAAAACTAGGTGCGTCTTATGGTGAGGTGCGTCTTATGGAGCGAAAAATACGGTATATATAATAGTTTTTTTTATCTGAGGTAATAAACAGGGAGCCCTCTAGACCTCATGATGCTCAGCAATCATTCTGAAACAAAATGAGCATATCTATGGTTCGGGAGAAAATCACTGGTTTTTACTCCTTAATAGCTGTTGCATGTTGGCTAGCAATAATCTGTGAGTGAACCTAAAGATTTCACACATTCACAACAAGCTCCCAGTGCTGTGTTATGCAATAATGTATCTACTTGGTAAATAAATCCCATAGAAAAGCAGAAACTGAGAATTTATGGACATCTCCAATCTTTTAAAAACACACACACACACATATGTAAATGTGTTTGAAGAAATGACATCTCAATGTCATATTATAATTATAAAAAAGTTGTTGTCACATCATGGGAGTGCTATTCAGGATCGTACCTGCTACGAGGGGGCATAAAATGAACTCAGCATGAAAGTTAAAAAATGAACGAATGGCCCAGTGGTACCCCGTTGCCATCACCTGTGTAACAAACATGATCTCAGCCTGTTGATAACCAGAAATATTGACATCTATATTATACTGAATAACTATGTGTAGCTTTTAGTGGAATAGGGGAGAAACAACCTACTGAAGAGGAAGCACTCTTTTGACTTTTAGGCAGCAAAGTGAGCAAACTCACTTAAGACTTAATTTGTGAGTTTACATGAGAACAGGAAAATGAAAATCTATTGTAAATATAGTGATTACTCAGCCACTGACAGGCAGGTTTGTTTAGTTACCCTATCTGTTTATTGAAATAAGGTAACACGAGCTGTTGATAAAGGAAGGTTTTTGTATCTTATCTCATTCGTATGCCTTAGGATGTGATTGGTTACAAATGCTTCTTCCTTCTTTATCCTTAGGGTAATGCATTGGTTTGTGTACTGTTTAGAAATAAAATATCTGATATATTCTCATTTATCAAACGTGTAGTGAAACTACACACATTGATGTCACTTGCTTCATCTCTCCTACGCTCCCACAAAGCCAATACCAGCAGTATCCTAGATTCCAAATATAGATAGCAGAGGTTCTTAACCTCTTTTTGGAATCCCTACCAGAACACAATCTGAGGAATGCAATAGCAAATTTCTACTTTGTGTGATACGTAATGTTAATTCACCAACTACCCGGATTTCTCAAAATTGTACGTAATAAAGGATGGATCTTAAATCTATTCACTTGACATAACCTTACTTATAAGAAAAAGTCAGAAAAAATTGCAATATCTAATGCATTTGAAAGATCAGCTTGGGTAAGATATGGGTAAGATATATCATAGGTACACTCGCTGACTTTTTAAAGAAAGGTAGTATTTTGGGTGCTTTTTGACTTTTTGATTTACTCTTTATTGGGTAGAAAATTTGTAAAAATTTACTTTTATAACATAATTCCCTTAAGACCCAATGGCATCCCATACTGTCATCACAAACTGGTACTGGCAGACCAGGGGCAGCATGTGTAGCATTATCAGCTTTGTTTATTGATTAGATTCTTATGTTCAGATAAATGGCTGTTGGTCATGAACAAGTTAACAGGATTTGTGATCTCTAAATATAAAGCTCATAAACTCTTAAACTCACAGGTAGTTGCCAGCTGTAGGTATGTTACCTTGATAAAATATTTAACTGTGTTCTTTCTCTGTTCCAGGAAACTTACAATCCTGAATGTGAGTTTGTGGAGAGAATTCATGAACTAGGTTATAATACATATGCTTCCCGCTTGTATCGGACTGTTCCGAATGGAGCTGGCACAAAACGCAAAGCCAGCGCAGAGAGACTTTGGTATTTATCCATCAATGGCAAAGGCCGACCTCGGCGTGGTTTTAAAACAAGAAGGACTCAGAAATCTTCTCTGTTCTTACCAAGGGTGCTAGATAACAAAGACCATGATGCAGTGCGGCTGTATCATACAAGCCCAAAGTACAGAGAAAGTATTTTAAAACCCTCAAAAGGCAATGGAAGAAAGAGGAGAGGACATTGAGGGGATAAAGATGACTAATTCTCCAAAAAAAATTAAAAATAGAACTCTAAGAATGCATCTTCGACAACAAGAAGAAATTGTAGGACCACCCTATCACGGATAGCACAATTTGTATGGCTGAAAATGATGCAACAAACAAATACAGTCAATTGGGCAGTGACTGGTACATGGATACTTGAGTCATCAGTTTGTGGGAGATTTTTGCCTAACTATTTGTCATGCCCAAATGAGGACCTGGCTCATTATGTTTAGACTTGTGCTACACATAATATATTTAAACAGCTACATTTAAATTAGACTGTGATATATATATATATATATATATATATATATATGTATATATATATATATTGATTGAAGCTGACAGTGAAGGAGGGTTCAGCAGTGGAAGCTAATTATTGTTAGCACCATAATCGGACACCATTCTCTCTGAACTTACGAGAGCACGGAATTATAAAACTACATGACTGACTATCACGTGCCCTACCTCAAATTTCATTTGGATTTTGTGTTCTTGTTCATTGTTTTGTGGAAATTAATGCGTAAAGATATCTTCATGAAGATCGTAAAATTGAGACTGTGTCGAGAACCCCCATACAAACAAATAGGAATATACATAAAATATATACATATATATATAAATCTATAAAAGTCTGATTGAGGGCAAGTGTTATAATGTATTTATTGCTACCAAATGGTCATTTAATATCTTTGTGCAGATCAATAGACGGTCATTGTCCCAATGTGGAAGTTAGAAAGGAACCAGTACAATTGATTGTAAATGCAATGAGCCAGCTTGCACACTTCTGTTACAAGTATTTTATGATGTGTTTAGATAAACCCCAGTGTTCACTATGATATGTTTATATGTTTCTATCTTTATGTTGGTGCTTTCTAAATGCAGGATAATACTACTAATATTCGCTGTGCACAAACATAATTTCATAAGCATTTTACACTAGTTTTGATGCATTTTCCCAAGAGTGCTATAAGGTAGCCTTTAACTGTGCACCCTTGAGTAAACTAATAACAGGAACTCAGCAGCTCCATTTCAGGATTTTGTTAGAGACAGGAATAAAGAAATAGAAGGCACTAATTATTTTAGAGTACTAATAAAAACAGACATTCCTCAGATGCTCACTATTTCACATCTACTGTGTTTATTGATTTAGTTTTTTTAAATGCATCCGACTTTAAAATGCTATGAAATTGTTGTGATGGCAATAATGATTATTAAAAGACATGACAAAACAATAAATGTTACATTTTTTTACAGATTGATCCTGTTGCTTGAATCGATTAACCCATTTAAACTTTTCAGGCATTCACAATAATTTTATATTTTGTTATTTTTAACATAATGTTACTTTTTTCCCTTTTTTTAAACAAAAATATTTTAAAAAAATGTAAAGCAAAAAAATGAATTTTCTAAAATAATGACTTGCTAACATAAAAATGTTTTGCTGTATAGGAAATCATATTTTGTAGGAGACAATACAGGAATGATTTACCATAATTCTTTCACAAATATGATATAAAACCCCAAACCAGATTTGTTCCTAGTTTACATGTTTTCCAGGTATCTGATCTTCCCCCAGGGGAGTCTGCAGAAGTCTAGAAAAGGGTTGTACCCAATCATAAATATCACAGGGTACTGAGTATGGGTCAGCATACCCCATAGAACATATATAAAAAAAAAAAAAAATCTCAGGGGCTCACTGTGATACGTTTAAAACAGCTTTAATGGATCCTCAACGTTCTGACCTGTACCCAGGTCTTTGTCAAGCTTGATAAAGATCTGGATACAGGTCGAAACATTGAGGATCCATTAAAGTTGCTTTAAACGTACTACAGTGAGTGCCTGAGATTTTTTCTTTGAAGTCTAGAAGAGAGTCACTATCTTGTTACAGCTCTTAAGCAACCCCATGTTTCCTATTCCTTTTAATGGGACAATTAGCTAGTAACTCTAATCAATTTGCTTAGAACCACACACATGTACGAAGTTCACCAGTGGTGGCTTCTTTTCATTTTTGAAACTAGTTTTCGTTACTTTTTTTAGTAGTTTTGGCTAATTTCCACATGTGCACATGACTATTCACTAACCTCTTATAAAAATCCGGGTATGGGGGGTTCCTCTGGGCAGAAGGACACAGAAAGGTGAAACATTGCTGTAAAAAGTTTTTGCATTGAAGTAAAAATTAAAAAAATCACTATATATGGTATACATTTTTCATACAGTGCTCTATCAGATGGTTTGACATGGCTTTGATCCAAAGAATGTCCCTTTAGATGAGCTGAGATTGCCGCTGGAGGCAACTTTGGGGTTGAACTGTTCAAGAACGTATTAAAGCCTTGAGATGAGGTTGTTTTGGTGCCTGGAGTATCCCTTTAAGCAAGGATGTGAAAATCACAAGTATCAAGCAGTAGTTGCTCTTAAAATTCTATAACATGCTATTAAAGGTATAACATGTACTTAATTTTTTGGCATTTTAGGGCGCATGCATTTTTGACTCATACAGGGTGCCACTCCAAGCATTATAACCATTTAAGCACACTGTAGTGTTTATAATGCCAGGACCCTACACCTGCAAGTCTGTGTTCTAAAAAAGCATCTTTAGTGAAATATCTGAATTTATGTTCCTCACCATAGGTTCATCCGTGGATTGTCCACCATTAACCTGCCAATTTAATTTCCTCATAACCTGTCCAAGTTGCACACACAGTGTCATCACACAGTGCATTCTCACACAAACACAGTAGCCTTTACCACTGCAAGTAGCTGTGCTGCGAGCGCCTGACAGCCAGTAATCCATACACGTGCACGCTAAGTCCTATTTATTAAACACTGTCTGTGGAGTTGCTGCAAAAGGACAGCAGTTATGCCGGGTGGACACTAATCTCAATGCTAGTGATTGCGCAAGCTGTAGCCATTCCAATGCTTCTCTATGAGAATCACATGATTGGTGAATTGGGCGGTTTGGTGTAAATGTGTGACTTATCTGTAATACTTCTCTATGAAAATCTATAGCATTAATAAATGAGGAGCGAAAAACAAAAATTGATAAGGACCTTCATTAATGTGTTTGTTCGCTAACAAAAGGTAAATTATTACAACTTTCATTCTTTTACTTTAAATTCTCAAATTAACGTAATTAATTCTGCTTCAAAGAAACACTTTTTTTATTTTAGTAACCCATTTATTATGATTTACTGTGATCATGTGTGTACATGGGCAACATGCACAGAATCATGGGACATTTACATGTACATTGAATGTGCAGGTCTTTCTACAGTATGTTACCTACTAAAATTGCCTGACCATTTACTAAAAATACTTACATACTTCCAGTTCTGGCTGTAGTGTGAATCCATGATGAAAAAAAAATATTAAACAGGGAAAGCTGGCAAATAATGTTCATATCTAGGTCTATTAAAAATACTGTACACTTCAATTCTAGGTGAATTCACATTTATTGTAGCTAAGCCTCGTTGTCTCAAGCAACGGAAGTGAAGGGGTTAAAAGAAACAGATGACTTCGGGCATGGGAACGATGTATCAGTCATTGCGTCCTGTTACACGGAATGTTAATAAATACTTCCAGCTAGGCTGCAATTTGCCCTTTAATTCTGCATAACAACTTCCTTTCTCTCTCCTGACTTCCCATTGGTGCAATGTCTCATTATACTATATCCTTTTTATGGGCTTTTGAACTGTTTAATAAAGCACAAGTGTTTACTGTTTCCTTTCAGGATAGGATATAGTCAGATGGAACAGCTGATATAAAGAATAACTTGCAAATCCTTCCGAATTTCAGTAGAAAATGAAAAAAAAGAAACTCAATCACAAAAAAAAGGCTTAGAAATAATCTATTCAAGGAAGTATCCATTCAAGGAGTTTAAGAACGTCAGTTGCTCTTTGCATTAGCAAATATGAGGATTAAGTGGATAATAAATTTTGTTTAGGCTGCATGTAAATATATGCAAAGGAAGGTCTTATGACCTTGCACACAATTACAAAGTTAACACAATTACACACAGAGATTCCTGCTATCAACAAAGGGAGTAAATTGCTATTTGTAAGTGCCACTTGTTGACAATAGAATTCACACTTATGTCGTGATTTTTTTTCTGTTTACACAACCATGATATAAAAAAGGTGTAATATATCCCAGCAATGTCTGAGGTATAATGTAGTAGGACAGTGTACTCTTAAGTCATGGCGGACACCCCCACACACAGGGGCTCTATTGACGTTCTTCCCTTCCATATGAATAATTGCATCATGTATTTGTTTTTACACGAATAACAATGACAAAGATAGAATTAAAAGCGTTATCATGACATCATTTTTAATTAACTCCATGAGCAAACCCACTAAGCATTTTAGATTATTAACATTTATGGGCTATTCAAAGCAGAATATAATGCTAGGCATTATTGTACTGGGTATCCAATGCAAAAATAAGTGCATATTTATTTATTTATTATATATTAACAAAAAATACATGAAACTAAAGAAGGCAGGAAAAGACAGAGTGGTGTCAAAATTAGGTGATATTTAATTTATTGTATTAGAAAGTTTTTATTCCAAGCACAGAAGGAAAACATTTTGGCTCTACTGAGTTTTTGTCAACGGCTTGACAATCCTTATTAGAGCCGAAAATGTTGCCCTGGGTTTGGAATAGAGGACTTATTGCTTTTCCAGCACTGTGTGCTCAGGTCTTTCATTACATCATGAATATTGCTGGTAGTTGTGTTTCTGGGTTATGTAGCACTGTGGACACTCTACCAGGCTTCCCCAAACTCCTGCCCTCCAGATGTTGCTGAACTACAACTCCCAAGATTCTCAGCCTATCTATTTCATTCACAGAATCATGGGAGTTGTAGTTCAGCAACATATGGAGGGCCTGAGTTTGGGGAAGCCTGCATCTAAGCCCATGTAAGAGCCATCCTTTAATTTTCACCATTGCCAGATTATTCATTAGGTGTCTAAGGCAGCTCAGTGGGCCACTGTCTGGGCCGGCAGGTCCCGCACTAAGCAGGCCCTCCTGAAGTCAACCAGAAGATCAAAAGATCATCATGCACGGTCCTGTGCCTCCTTGCTTTGTGGAGTGAGCGTTGTGGTGTGTACCAAAATGAGATACAGACCACTTTAGGAATTATCCCCATGGTCCCCCCAGTGCTTCTTGATGATTCAGAGTGCCACATCTGGCGCTCTAAGTCATTGACTGAGTGAGAGAACCTCCAGGAAAAGCAATGTCGGAGTCGGGGACACATACACGCAAAATTCAAACAGCACACACAGCCACTCTCTTACAGCTCTTAGCCTCCTCCTCACAAAATACTCAGTCAACCCACACCACACAACAGACCCTGGGCTCAAAGAGGCAGCCTCAATATGGGCCCTGGGCAACCTTAATCCAGCTCTGATTTTCACCGTGTTACAGTGAAGGAGGATACTTTTTTTGTGACAAAATTGGAAATAAATTATGAATCAACTGCAGTAAAGTGTGAAATGACAAACAGTTTTTCTAACATATTTTACTATTGGACATGATGGTGGTATTTTATATGCAATAACTTATGCACTAAAACCTGTGATGCCAAATTGTAAGTAAATGTGAATAAAACATTTTCACTGACACTGAATATGGCAGCTGACATGACAATAAGATAACTATGGTTTGTGTAAATGTTCTTATGCTGCCTTCAGAAATGATGTAGCGAGGATTACGATGATGTATCTATTTCGGAGCATAGTGTTTGATACTAATGAAAACTAATAACCACTTCCACTTCCAAATCCCCAGCCTCTGCCTAGCATAACAGGTGGCTGCTCTTTTTAAAAAGTGGCAATCCTTTAAGCTGGACATGGATATTAACAGAAACTCAGTAAAACTACAAGCACATTTTGCTTCAAAGCTTCATGTTACGTGCAACCAGCTTCCATGTGTTAAAAATGCTGGGCAGGTTGAGAAGTAAGTAGATTAAACAAAGAACAGTTAGTGATATATCTATTAGTCACCAAATACCATGACAGAAAGGCACCTTAATGTATTATATCCAAAATGGAATTTGCCACAATAGATCAATTTACAGAAAGTATTCTTACATATAATTTAAGAATATAAGAATGCTATTTTTTTGCACTCATTATGAATGTTATTTTTTTGTACTTATTATGAATGTAATTTTTTGCACTCATTTACACTGATTATGGTGCATCCATGATCAAGGGCACTCCAGTTGGTGCCTGCAACTACCTTCATTCACTTGGCAAGAAGGTCATTTTAATGCTGCTCATCATTTTAAGCTAGAAGACACCAACTTTACGCTTCCACAACATCACCTTGACTCAACAAACCTTGTGTTGGAAACAAAATTGGAACACGCTCAACATCACAGTTAACTGATTTTAAACATTTCAAATGCACCCATGTGTTAGGATAACCTCCTGTATGACTAGAATATGCAAAGGTAGACAGATATCACGTATTAGCTTCAGCGGCAGTGTTAAAAGTAAACAAAAGCATGAATATTTCCGAGTGATGATTAATGGACTAGTAGGTAACTGTCTGACAGCATAACCAAAATGTTAACTGTATTTATAGAACGTGGATAATGAAACTGTGTGTTCTTGAAACATTTTCTGATACTCCTTATACAAAGCAGTAGACAGATATCCTTTACTTCCCCTTTAAATGTAAAATTCACTGACAATGTATTAATCTTCTTCTGGAAAAACAAAATAGAACTGAAGTTAAATGAACACAAATATAAGGTGCTCTAAATCCATATGTTGCAATCAGCCATAAAGTACACATATTTTAGTATTTGTGTACTGTCAAAAAGGTACATTGCATAAAAATTATTTAAACTGATTTTAAAGTTATTCCTTCTGCAGCACTTAATGTGGAACACCTGCAGGATATTTCTATCTAAAAGTTTGACTGCCATCCAGAGGAGAAAAGAGAGAGAACTTTGGAAGTGATGGCTGGACCATTAACTCCGCGTAGTGTGGTTTCTTTTCTATGCCTGAATTAGGTTGTCTAAAATGAGTCAACACGCTTAAGCTATTTAACAAAGAATACTGAATGAAACAATATATTCAACCAAACAGTGGGTTATCGACTCTATATCACAAACTATCTTCTTGGCATGTTTTTATTTTTATGGCATTATCCAAATTTACAAAACTATGATGGCTTTATTTTTAATACATACTTTGACTTTTGTATATTTTATAATACAATTAATTTACAATTCTTTTTGGGCATAGGGTTCTGTTACTCAAAGGGCAGCAATTGGTGGATTACACGACCGAGCAACAGCTGCTATGTGCCTCTCCAGAGCCTCTCCAGATAACACTATGAAGGGAGAGGAGCTGGGGAGACAGAAAGTAAGAAACAAAGTTATTAACTAAAATGTGAATAGTTTGAAATAACAGTGAATTCAAACTAAATTTAAACATTTAGGCCAGAAAAATAGATGAATTTGAAATTTTCTATAAGTCAGCTATCTAGTCAGTTTGCTTGGTTTGACCTAAAATTTAAAATGTCCTTTGAATTGCCAACATACTTTAGTGAATGATAGCATGGTATAAATTGGAATATATATCAGCATCTGAATGTAATGTAACAATGTTTCAAAGAGATCAAAAACAATGAAACTAATAATCAAAACAAGCTTCAAAATAAAGTTATAGAATGAAGGTTGCAAAAGGAGAGTAATTGATGATACAGCAGGACTGGACAAATCACAGATGCCAAGTCAAGTGCTGTAGCCTGGGATTTGTGAGCCCGTTCCCTCCGAGGCAGGCAGGCGGCTGAGGGAGCTGAGAACTCCCTGTCACTTAGTGACGTCATCCGGCCACAGCATCAAGTATGCAAGGGAGCAGAGCAGGAAGATCACAGCTCTCTCCCTGCCTGTCCACAGTATGGGCAACCAGCCGGCCACCTCCACTCTCCTCAGAAATGCCAATCCACTCCAGATCTCCCAACAGTAGGGAGGCTGGGCAGACTTGAATTAAAACATATAATAATTTGTGAGTGTGTCAATGTGTGTCTATCTGTCAGTGGGTGTGTCTGTGTGTGTGTGTCTCTGTGTGTATGTATGTGTGTGTGTGTCTGTCTATCTGTCAGTGTGTGTCTGTCTGTGAGTATGAGTGTCTGCGTCTGTCATGATATGTGTGCCTGTGTCTGTCATGGTATGTGTGTCTGTCTGTGATGATGCCTGTCAGTGTATGTGTGTGTGTCTGTCTGTCAGTGAGTGTATATGTTTAGGTAACCAGCCCCCCTCCGATCGCATGGGAATGGTGGATTTACTTAGTTTTTTTTCCACCCCATGTCAGTTTCCACGCAGATGGCCCCGCCTTTATGGCGGAGATCATCAAGCTTGATTATCTTAGTCAATCCAGTGCTTTTTCATAGGAAAGTATTGGGAAGCTATTGGGGACACGCTGCAAAATGCTGCGCCACTCAGGATCTCCTCATAGAGATGCACTGACTCAATGGATTTCTATTGGGATCCTTCAGCGCATCCATGCCGAGTGTGGAGACGCTGAATGTAGTTGCTGCATACTGAAATAGGAAGCACTTTTGTGGCTGTCTGAGTGACTGCCACTAGAGTGGGTGACACTAGGCAAAGTAGGCAGCAATGTAAACACTGCTTTTTCTCTGAAAAGTCTGCAGGAACAGGCTGTAGACACCAGAACCACTACACTAAGCTGTAATGCACCTGGTGACTATAGTATCCTTTTAAATATTTTATTTTTGTTTTTAAAAAAAAAAAAGATTTATAGGATAAAAAAAAATCCTGGCTCCTACCTTTTTAGCTGGCTCCTAGATTCAAAACAAATGTGTCAAGTCTTGTGATACAGGATGCATTTAGTAAGACTGGTTATATCCCAGGACATACTTGAAAACAAGAGAAATCTCAATATATCCATCCTGGTAAAATATTTGATAACTAAATAAATAAAATAAATAAATATAGTGAGGAATTTAATGTAGAAGTGGTTCATTAAGAACTAAAACACCAAGTAGTGGTTTCAAGTGTTCTTTTTTTTTTTTAATATGGTTTTGTGTATGGATGGGTTTAGGGAGTGGATATACACAGGATCATTAACTAACATTAGAATTCAAATTGAATTTCAAATTTAGGCCAAAGTACCTGAGCTGGCATCAGAACTAAATTGGAGAATTTTTCTAGTTCGGTTATTTTGACCTTAAAATTGATATTCACTTTAGTGAATAACGCTGTCGGGATTCAAGTTTGAAGAAAAGTTTGTCTTGGTTTTCAGCATAATTAACATATCCAGCCACTCTGTTTGAAAGAGGAAGGATTGCTGTTGGATTGCCTACCTATGATACGCCTGCTAATTTATCTACTAAACTGGGAATTGTCGCAAATTAGGGAACAAAACATTTAAGGTCAAAATAGGCAGACCATAATACACCTCATCACCTCAGAGAAAAACGACTAATGCAGTAATTACTATTGCATGATGCAAAATAAATGCCACTGAAACCTTAATAAACATACACGATAAGATCTATGGATGTGACCCTTATTCCATACACCTCCATTTTGTACTCTTGCATATGGCTGGGTATATACATCACTGATCCAGCTACTAACATATGTAACCATCAGACTCTGAAGATATATGGCGGCAGCATGGTGGGAAAGCCTCAGGAAAGTATGTCTCCCAACCATAATCATTACTCACAAACCTCAAGTGCCGCTATATATATTGACTATAAAAGCAAAGACTCCCACAAATCTTTAATATAATTCACCTTCCCTTACAGACAAACACATAAATTGCATCTTTTATCTGTGGTTGTATAAGGTTAATTTCTGCAACACTAAAAGCATTATTTTACTCATCCACCATGAGTATATTGTTTTGTAAACTGCTTACATTTCCAAGATGTCATTGTACTTGCACTTTTATTATAAATGCATTTCATTTTAGGCGCACACATACATTTTATAAAATACTCTAAGAGTGCTAAGTGAGCACACTATGCCATTAACTAAATTTAGGATAGATGGACACCATGCAGAGGCACTTGGCAGTATTTATAGAAGTAATTAGCCTTATGTTGCAGCATTTTAATATTCAAACGCTGCTTTATAGCTAGAGCTGTGAAGGAAAGTTTATGCATGTGGGTATTTAAAGAAGGCTGTGTATGTGGATATATGTTTCATGGAATTCAATCTCCTAACACAAAAACAATCTGTTTATAACTGTATCTCATGTCAGAACCAGGATATATTTTTACCTCTCAGTATTACATATGTCATGTTTTGCATATTTCCTCTGGAAAAATGTGTCTCAGAAAGTAAAAAAAATAAAAAATTACAATTTTAGAAGAAAAAAACTGTTTTAAAAGCCCTCAAAAAACAAACAACAAATATATGTTTACTCAACAAAGACTACCTAAATGATGTAAAATGCAATGTGAAAGCTGCGTGACCATAAGCCCAGGCCATTAATATTTATACAGGAATATTTAGTGCGATTTGCAGCAAATACAAAGTGAATTTCAAAGTTTGGGCCAAAATAGTCAACTTAGAAAATGTTGCCAAGGCATTTCTGTTTTCAGTTTGGCTGTTTTGACATTACATTTAAAATTCACGTTGAATTGTTACATTAGTGAGTAAATAACCCTGATAGTGATTACCTGACATAATACTATCAGGGCTAAACTGTACTGGTAAATATATTTAACATTAAACACATTTTTAGAGCTACATTTGCTTTTTTAGTTATCAAGGAAAAAAATTAGATTAAAATCACAACAGACTCTGCCATGTATGACATTAACAAAAAAATGCATTTAACTTACATAGGTAGGTTCTATCAATCTCTAAAGTGTGCCAATAAAGTGCGAATTTGGTATATCAGAGCCATATTATATGTGTTGGATGCCCAAAAACATATATTTACACTGCATTCTAGTTTGCCTTGTCTAAACCATCATAACAAAAAAGTGACATTAAAGGGACACAGGGCTATGTTTGACTTGGGAACACAGAGACATGGGAACACAGACACTATTCATGAGGACTTCCAGCGTCACTGCAATCCCCATAGGAAAGCATTGAATAATGATTTCCTATGGAGGAGATCCTAATGCGAGCAGTGCATGCGCATTAGGTCTCCCCCACAGGTGGATGTTGGAGGGGGAGAAGCATGGGCAGAGCTGAGCCAGCACCGAGGGACAGCGGTGCTGGACCCAGGTAAGTGGCAGAAGGGGTCCAGCATCGCAGGGGGGGAGGGAGGGGGTTGGAAAGGGTCTTGACAAAGGGGGAAGCTATAGTGCCAGAAAAACAAGTTTGTTTTCCTGGCACTATAGTTTCCCTTTACCACGGAGCATCATGTTGCAATAAAATGTGCTTAAAGGGACACTTCAGGCACCAAGACCATTTCTGCTCATTGGAGTGGTCTCGGTATCAACTCCCATCACCCTTAACCCTGCAAGTGTAATTATTGCAGTTTTTATATACTGCAATAATTAACTTGCAAAGTTAAGTCCTCTTCTAGTGGCTGTCTACCAGACAGCCACTTGAGGGACTTCCGGGTTCTTAAAACACAAAAAGTGTTTTAAATGACGCTGGACGCCCTCACACTATGCCTGGATCCCCATAGGAAAGCATTGCATATGGAAGCATTCTACAACCTTCTAAAAAGTTTTTGTCAATAACTGGAACCTAATGTATCAATGAACCAAATGGACCAAGTTATGACCAAAGCCTCAATCTGATGGTAAGTGCAAAATTCATAAAATGATAAGGGAGAACCAGTTAATTGGTTGAAAACATGTCTAAAAAAAATAAGTGACACTTTTTCATTCATGCTGTGAGGTGTCATGGAATATAACACATATGATCTATGGTCTCTTTCTGCAAAGACATTCTTGCTATGTCACCTCCCCTAAATTCTGATGTACGAGAATTTAAAAAGTGCTGTGAAGGTTTAATTGCCATCTCTTTTCTTCACTGAGATAATGTGGCATTGGTGTTTAATTTTGCAACTTACCAACTGAATTGTTGATCTACCCAGCAATTTATAATAATGTTCAATTTAACCCTCTAAGGACACAACTTCTGAAATAAAAGGGAATCATGACTGAATATTTCCATCATGTGTCCTTAAAGGACCACTATAGTGCCACGAAAACATACTCGTTTTCCTGGCACTATAGTGCCCTGAGGGTGCCCCAAGAGCTGCGCGCGCATTCAGCCCGTCGCATAGAAAAGCATTTACAATGCTTTCCTATGGACGCTTGCATGCTCTCACTGTGAAAATCACAGTGAGAAGCACGCAAGCGCCTCTAGTGGCTGTCAATGAGACAGCCACTAGAGGATTAGGGGGAAGGCTCAACCCATTCATAAACATAGCAGTTTCTCCGAAACTGCTATGTTAATAAGAAAATGGGTTAACCCTAGAACGACCTGGCACCCAGACCACTTCATTAAGCTGAAGTGGTCTGGGTGCCAAGAGTGGTTCTTTAAGGAGTTAAATCGATCACTTTATTATCACCAATCTTCTAAGGTAAAATTTAGAACAGGATCTTTATCGGTTCTCGTTCCTGGTATTATTTATGATTATAAATCTGTTTCCTTCTTTATCTGTTTACCAAAAGAAAAATCTGTGTACAGACTCAATTCAAGAAATCTGCAATGCGATACGTTTGCAGAGTTTAAAGAGTTAAGGTAAATTAATTTGGATTAAGGCGGCCTCCAACTGACCTGCTGAAGAAGCCAAAATTGTCTTAATCTAAACAGCAACTATTTGCATAAAGGTTTTTAAGGGGTAAAATACATCAATTTCATGTAGAAGAAAAACAGACTGAATGCTATTATGCTAAATACAGTAAGTATTTGATCCCCTGCTGATTTTGAACGTTTGCCTACTGACAAAGAAATGATCAGTCTATAATTTTAATGGTAGGTGTATTTTAACAGTGAGAGAAAGAATAACAAAACAAAAAAAATCCAGAAAAGCGCATGTCAAAAAAGTTGTAAATTGATTTGCATGTCAATGAGTGAAATAATATTTGACCCCTCCAATTTAGTACTTGGTGGGATTTGTTGGCAATCACAGAGGTCAGACGTTTCATGTAGTTGGTCACCAGGTTTGCACACATCTCAGGAGGGATTTTGTCCCACTCCTCTTTGCAGATCCTCTCCAAGTCATTAAAGGACCATTATAGGCACCCAGACCACTTCAGCTCAATGAAGTGGTCTGGGTGCCAGGTCCCTCTAGTGTTAACCCTGCAGCTGAAACCCCTTCAGCCCAGTGGGAGGGGGGCCATGAGGGTGGAGGGGACCTAAGGACTATATAATGCCAGGAAAACGAGTTTAGGAAAACGAGTGGCTAGGCCACTCCAGGACCGTAATGTGCGTCTTCTTGAGCCACTCCATCGTTGCCTTGGCTGTGTGTTTTGGGTCATTGTCATATTGGAATACCCATCCACAACTGATTTTCAATGCCCTGGCCTTTTTCACTCATTGACATGCAAATCAATTTATAACTTTTTTGACGTGCGTTTTTTCTGAATTTTTTATTTTTGTTTTGTTATTCGGTCTCTCACTGTTAAAATAAATCTACTATATATAATTATATTAATTTCTTTGTCAGTGGGCAAACATTCTAAATCAGCAGGGGATCAAATACTTTTTCCCTCACTGTAAAATCTCAAGATTTTTTTTATTTTTTATTTCTTTTAATGGCTGCATATTTAAAAAGCAGCAGGCGAAGTCATTGGCCACCTAATGAGAAACAGATGATCAGACATGATCTGTAAACAATGTGAGAACATGAAAATTCTGCCTGTTATATACACACAAGGTAGTGGTGCTGAAACTGACAATTCATTGTTATAACTTCATCTATTGTATATACTTAACAGCTAGGCAAAAATATAGAGGAACCCATCGATCATGTAGCTAATACTTTTCTAATGTACAGAACCAACTAAAAAGGTTCACACATGCATAGGTACCAAAGAGGCAAATGCTAAAAAATAGAAAAGCTGTTTTAACCCCTTCAGGACGGAGTCAATAGTGCACGTTCTGATCAAAACAAAACGTAAACAAAAACTGGAATTTGTGCTATATGTCTGTCCAACCGTAATTCACCGCTGTCACATTAAGTGCCCCCACACTTATTATATATCATTTTGTTCAGGAGAAACAGGGCTTTAATTTATCGTTAACTATTCATATATGGAACATAATTTATTATGAATAAAATTTAAATTAAAAAAAATTGAGAAAATAAGATTTTTTTTTAAATTTGTATTTCCGTCTGACATTTTAGCTGTTAATGTCATAATACTGTTAGGTTTTACTGCAAAAAAATGCACATATTTGTAATCAGCGATGTCTCACAAGTACAATAGTACCCCCCATTAACAGGTTTTATGGTGTTTTGGAAAGTTACAGGGTCAAATATAGAAAGTTCCATTTTCAAATTGAAATTTGCCTGATTAGTAATGTTACCTTTGAGATGGTGTGGTAGCCCAGGAATGAGAATTACCCCCATAATGGCATACCATTTAAAAAAGTAGACAACCCAAGGTATTAAAAGTGGGGTATGTTTAGTCTTTTTTAGTAGCCACTTAGTCACAAACACTGGCCAAAGTTAGCGTTCATATTTGTTTTTGTGTGAAAAAAGCAAAAAACTATTTGGCCAGTGTTTGTGACTAAGTGGCTACTAAGAAAGACTGGACATACCCCACTTGCAATACCTTGGGTTGTCTACTTTTGCAAATGGTATGCCATCATGGGGGTAATTCTCATTCCTGGGCTACCATACGCTCTCAAAGGCAACATAACCAATCTGGCAAATTTCAATGTCAAAAAAACGAAATGCAAGCCTTATATGTGACTCTCTAACTTTCCAAAACACCATAAAACCTGTACATGGGGGGTACTGTTATTCTCAGGAGACTTCACTAAACACAAATATTAGTGTTTTAAAACAGTAAAACATATTACAACAATAATATAGTCCATAAAAGTGCCGTTCGTTTGTAAAAAATGCAAAAAACGTCACTTTTACTTAAAATATCATCGTTGTAATACAATTTACCAGTTTTAAACATTAATATTTGAGTTCAGCAAAGTCTCCTGAGTAAAACAGTACCCCTATGTACAGGTTTTATGGTGTCTTGGAGAGTTACAGGGTCAAATATAGTGCTTGCGAATTAAATTCTCTGCACTTTCTCCCTGTGTTGTCAGGCATGTCAATCAAATTTTAATTAATCAAATCACATAATTAGGTTAAAAGATTACTTAAATATACACGTAGAATTTTAATATATATGCATTTATAGGTATTTAAATTCTACGTGTATACTAATTTAATCTTTTATGTAATTATATGTATTTATCTATATATATATATATATATATATATATTTGCGGTTATTTGTATTTTATACATAGATAGATATATATAGAATGTCATTCTAAGTGTATTTTGTTACCAATATATATATATTAATAACAAAATACAGTTAGAATGAAATTTCATATGCATATATAATTTATATTAAATTTTGTTTAAATATTTTATTTATTTATTTTATTATTTTATTTATTTATTATTGTAATTATATGGCCGCCGGGGGCCTCATTCACCGGGGGTGGGCTGCCTGGGCTGTCAGGCAGCCCTCCAGAAGAGGATCGCGGCGGAGGTAAGTCCACCGGACCTCCCTGGGCTTAAGCCGTTACGGCGTTCCATGCCGCCGCAACGGCTTTAAAGCCCTTTAAAGCTGCGACGGCATAGAACGCCATAACGGCGTTAAGGGGTTAAAATATAAAGCACAATAATTCATATTTATGGAACAGTGTCTCAAGAACTATGTTGAATAACGTGTCTTTTGGTAAAGATGACTGCAGAGTCAAACATTCAAACCGGCTACTGAAGACCAAAGATAATTGCGGTGCCCTATCTTGCACCACATCCCCACTAATAAAGGTTATCAAATAATATAACAGTTCACCAAATTAAATCTTTTTTGAAGTCTTACTTTATTGAGATGCAAAACTGTATAGGATGTTATTAGCTAGTATAATACACTTGAAAAAGTGTCCTGGACCTCTGGGGATGAACACCTTGTCAGACTTTCTACACAATAAATTTGTCTTGTGTTCATACAGCGCAATAATTCATATTTATGGAACAGTGTCTCAAGAACTATGTTGAATAACGTGTCTTTTGGTAAAGATGACTGCAGAGTCAAACATTCAAACCGGCTACTGAAGACCAAAGATAATTGTGGTGCCCTATCTTGCACCACATCCCCACTAATAAAGGTTGTCAAATAATATAACAGTTCACCAAATTAAATCTTTTTTGAAGTCTTACTTTATTGAGATGCAAAACTGTATAGGATGTTATTAGCTAGTATAATACACTTGAAAAAGTGTCCTGGACCTCTGGGGGTGAACACCTTGTCAGACTTTCTACACAATAAATTTGTCTTGTGTTCATACAGCGCAGCCCTCACCGTTGCAAAACAGCTTCTCCTTTCCTCTCGTCCCACCACGTGTCGGCTTGATCCTATCCCGTCCCACCTCATCAGACCTCTCGCCTCTTGTCTGGTGCAGTCGCTAACGCACATCTTTAACTGTTCTCTTTCTTCTTGTGTTGTCCCAGCTCCCCTTAAACATGCTACTCTTGTACCTTTCCTCAAAAAGCCATTTCTTGACCCTACCACCCCTTCCAACTATTGTTCCATATCACTGCTCCCTTTCTCCTCAAAGCTTTTGGAAAGACTTGTCTTTACCGTCTGACTTGCTTCCTCAATTCCATCTCTCTCCTTGAACCTCTTCAGTCTGGATTCTACCCCTCCACTCCACAGAGACTGCTCTGACCAGAGTTACAAATGATCAAATTGCAGCTAAATCCAAAGGCCACTACTCCATACCAATTCTTCTTGACCTCTCTGCTGCCTTTGACACTGTTGATCATGACCTCCAAACTCTTCAGTCTCTTGGTCTCCGTGACACAGCCCTCTCATGGTTCTCCTCTTATCTCTCCCAACGTTCCTTCAGTGTCTCTTTTTCCAACTACACCTCCTTTCCTCGTCCTGTCTGAGTCCCTCAAGGTTCAGTTCTTGGTCCCCTTTTGTTCTCTCTCTATACTGCCTCTCTTGGCAAACTCATTAATTCAATTAAATTCCACTACCACCTGTACGCTGACGAAACACAGATATACCTCTCCTCCCCCGACCCCTCCCCTGCTGTCCTACAACGTGTCACCAATTGCCTTTCTTCTATCTCTGATTGGATATCCTCCCGCTTTCTGAAACTCAATCTCTCTAAAACTACCGTATTTATCGGCGTATAACACGCACCGGCGTATAACATGCACCTCATTTTAAGAAGGCAATTTCAGGAAAAAAAAACTTCTTACTCCCCCCCTCCCCCTCTTCTTACCCCTTTCTTACTCCCCCCTCCCCTCTTCTTACCCCCTTTCTTACTCCCCCCTCCCCTCTTACCCCCCTTTCTTACTCCCCCCTCCCCTCTTCTTGCCCCTCTCCCTCTTCCCTTCTTACTCCCCCTCCCCCCCTCTTCTTACCCCTTTCTTACTCCCCCCCTCTTCTTACCCCCCCTCCCCTCTTCTTACCCCCCTTTCTTACTCCCCCTCCCCCTCTTCTTGCCCTCTCCCCTTCTTACTCCCCTCCCCTCTTCTTACCCCCTCCCCCCCCTTCTGCCCCTCTTCTTACCCCCCTCTTCTTACTCCCCCCACTCTCTTTTTAGCCCCCCCACTCTCTTTTTATCCCCTCCCCCCTGTAGCGTGGCCGAGCTGCTCTGCTGTCCGCGGTGCCCGGCCGGAGTGATAGGAAGGTGCACGCTCAGTGTGCACCTTCCTGTCAGTCCGACCGGGTACAGGAAACAGAAACTCCTGTTCCGCGCGGAACAGGAGTTTCTGTTTCCTGTACCCGGTCGGACTGACAGGAAGGTGCACACTGAGCGTGCACCTTCCTATCACTCCGGCCGGGCACCGCGGACAGCAGAGCAGCTCGGCCACGCTACAGGGGAGGGGAGGTGAGAACCAACGGCAGCCGCCTGACCGCTTTTGACAGATCGCTCAGGCGGCTGCAGCATTTAAAGGTCCGGCGTATAACACGCACCCATAATTTGCCCTCTATTTTACGGTAAGTTTCTTATTTTTCCTCCTGATAGCACGGATCCTCCTCCTTCACTCTCCCTGCAGGTCGACGGTACCTGCCTCACCCCATTCTTTCAAGCTCGCCGTCTTGGTGTCATTTTTGATCCTGTCAAATTTAGAGGAAAAAGGAAGCTAAAGGGTAACACTCTGTTCTGGGGGTAACCCATGTAACCGAAGAAATTTGTATAAGAGAAAAAAAATGGAGTGCCATAATTTAAGAGACCTATGATGCGAGGAGAGAATTTGTAGGAGAGAGAATAATAATCATAAATTATCAACCAGACCTAGGCTCTAATCGGCAGTATACTAGAGTGAGATCTATGTCTGAGAGTCATTTTGCTGATAATACCGATCGGGTCCTAAAATGATGAACCAATCTGATTGTTTCCAGCTTAATAGAAGAGTGAAACTTAATAGTAAATGGGTTCTAGGTGTCTGGGACAGATAGGCTTCTAAGACCTGTACCATTAGATCAGGTACAGTCTGTTCATTTCATTAAGATCTGTGAACTATTACTTATCAGAGGAACAAAATTAAAACAGCCATCTAAAAGATAGCTACAGAGCGTTTGTACCGAGCATTGATGATAAGTGCCCTTGTAGGCACAGAAGTTTCTTAACTCGGTACTCAGTAGCCGACTTTCCTCCTTTTGACACATATTCATATTGCAGGAAATCTGGAATCAATCCCATGGGGTCATCATTTTAGGACCCGATCGGTATTATCAGCATAGTGACTCTCAGACATAGATCTCACTCTAGTATACTGCCGATTAAATGCGAGGTCTGGCTGATAACGTATGATTATTATTCTCTCTCCTACAAATTCTCTCCTACAAATAAAACTGCCTTCTTAACTCACAAACAGGCACTTGACTACACCTGAAGTTGCCCCTGTATTTAGTTTGGTTAACACACTCATTAATCTCATCTGATGACTTGTATGACCCTTCTTATTTGATATGTTGACTCGTCTTGCACATGAAGTTCATCCGTTCAAAGTAATTACGACAAATGAATAAAGTGAAATGCACATTTACAGATTAACTATATGCATATTTTCTCGTTCCTAAGAAATATTGCATTGAAAAACTCATGCACCCCCACTTTCCAAAAACAAACTGCCTCTACCTCTAAAGCCCCTGCTCAGCCCCTTACAATAGAATTTATTTTTTTACACAACAATATTAGCAACTGTCTTCAGAGTCCAGTCCCAGGCACATAGTCACTCACACACAGTCACACACACAGTTACAGGCAAACAGTCACACACAGTGAAAGGCAGACAGTCACACAAACAGTTACAGACAGTCACACATACAATTACAGGCAGACAGTCACACACACATAGTCACATGTAGACAGTAACACACACACACACAGAGTCACAGGCAGACAGTCATACACACACACACACAGTCACAGGCAAACAGTCACACACACTCTCACAGGCAGACAGTCACACACACAAATTCACAGGCAGACAGTCACACACACACAGAGTCACAGGCAGACAGTCAACACACACAGACACACTCTCTCTCTAACTTACTGACCGTATCGGCTGGAGGAGTGGATTAACTGAAGCTCCTGGAGTCTGTTAGTTGGGGAAGCAGGGCCATTTTTAGCCCCGCCCAGGCTGCTGGTTTGGCTCTGCACCCGTCGCTGATTAGCTCCTCCCCCGTTTTTCTTAGATGCAACCGGTTTTGAAGTTCTGCGGCTGCCTGCATGTGTGAGCTGTGCGGCTGTCATTGTGCCCTGTGCGACTGCACAGCTCACACATCTGAAGGCTGCCCTGGTCATGGCATCCCCCTAGTGAGTGGCACCCGGGGGGAACTGCACCGCCCGCATCCTCCTTAGTACGCCACTGCCTAATGTACATGCCATAGCTAATGCAAAGCAAATACCAAGAATATATATTTACAATGTATGTGCTATATAAATGAAATTAGAAAAGCTGAAATGTCACGCATGAGATAACAGTATTTTGGGATCCTGCACATAAAAGCAGATTTTTTTTATACGAATCTGAATGTTTTCCTATTTCACAACTGATGCTACTAGATTCTGTCTTACAGACTTATACCTGCTTTTTGAAAGAGAGAGAAAGAGCACTTCATGCACATTAGACCACTTCTTCCCAGGTCCAGATTTGTCAGTGGGCAGAACAGTCAGCTAGGGGCACTATCGCCTATCTACTAGGGCAGTGTTCTGCAACCTTTTAACACCCGTGGCCCGGCGAAAAGGGGAGAAATATTTTGCGGACCGGCATCAGCCAGAAATAAAAAACAATGGTAAGTGTGAGGGAAGCAGTGTGTGTGTGTGTGTGTGTGTGTGTGTGTGTGTGTGAGGGGTGCTGTGTATGTGTGTGTGTGTGTGTGTGGGGGGGGTGCAGTTTGTGTCTGTGTGAGAGGTGCAGTGTGTGTGTATGGGGCAGTGTGCCAGTATTGGGGGCAGTGTGTGTGGAAGGACAGTGTTTGTGTGAGGGGGCAGTGTGTGTGAGACGGGTGCAGTGTGTGATTGGTATAGTGTGTGTGTATGGGGCAGTGTGTGTATGAGAAGCAGTGTGTGTGAGGGAATGGGGGCAGTGTGTGTATAGGGGGCAGTGTGTGTGTGGGGGGAGCAGTATGTGTGTATGGGGGAAAGTGTGTGTGTGTATAGGGGCAGCGTGTGTGTATATGGGCAGTGTGTGTGTATGGGGGCAATGTGTGTATAGGGGTGCAGTGTGTGTATAGGGGACAGTCTGTGTGTGTGTGTATAAGGGCAGTGTGTGTGTATAGGGGCAGTGTGTGTGAGGGAGCAGTATGTGTATTGGGGCAATGTGTGTGCATTTGGGGCAGTGTGTGTGTATAGGGGTGGAGGGGCAGTGTGTGTGTGGTGTGTGTATGGGGTGGAATTATTGTGGGTCTGTGGGGATGGAGGGTAGATTAATAAATTATATTTTAAAAAAATGTTTTAAATAATATTTTGATATCCCCCCTCCCTGCTTACCTTTGCCTGGGAGGGGGATAGTACTAATCCCTGGTGGTCCATGGGGAAAGCCCTGGTGGACCATGTGGTGAAAGTGAACTCTAGCAGCTCAGGCTAGAGTTCACTCTCGCGAGATTTGAAGTGTTGCCGTGGTAATCGCGGCAACGCTCTGAGCTTGCGAGAGGAGAACCCGGCGGAGCTGCAGGTTAGAGCTCCCTGGGTCCTCCCTCTCTTCCTCCCGGGAGGCAAGGATCCTGGTGCTATGATCATATGATCATAGCAAGGGGAAATATTTTGCGGCAATTTATTGTAGTGGTATAGCCGGGTGAAAGCTTTTGCGGCAATAAACTATTGCGGACCAGCGCAGGTCTGCGGACCAACGGTTGAAGACCACTGTACTAGGGGCACTTCCCCGATTCCAAATAATGTTTTATTATTTTAAATTACATTAACAGAGTGTAATATGTGCACTTCCCAACTCTATTGTGTATCTCACAACTCATGCAGTAAGCACCAGAGAAAAGCATTGTATATTTTTTTGTGAGTGGGGAATATCAGGGGTACCTGAGAATTATGTGCCTAAAGTGCCTAAGAAGAAAACCTGTCCCTACATCATGATGCCCTGGTAAAATTAAAATAATACCACTAGATATGATTTGTTCACTTTAACTCATTATCAACATTGTTTCTTCTTTGATTTCAGAGGACTGTATGTCTGGGTAACATCAGAGGGAATGTCTTCAAAACTAGAGTGCCAATGTTTCTTAACATCAGCCAAGGTGACAAAGATTAGATGTCTCTTGATAAATTCGCTATTAAAATGGCTACCCACGATTTCTTCATATACCCTATACTAAAAGTGCAATGAGAAAACCAAGAATGGAAACGACTGTCTAGAGAACTATATAATTAGAACACAGGAGATAATGTCAGAGGAGGGACTCTGCCTGTCAGAGAGTGTTTAATTACCTTCTCAACACTGACAGCATATACAACAGTAACAAAAAACAACATTGCTGCACATATAGATTCCAGAGGAAGTAACAGTTCAGTGAAGAAAATTTAGCAATTAGCCAATCAATTATTGGAGAAATGACTGAGACAAATAGAACAATAGATAAAAGTAACAGTGGATTGGTTACATAGATAGTCAGCCCTACACTTCTCTTCATGTGGGAGAGAAGAAGTCTGTCTCAAAGCTAAATGGGTAATAAAGTTCATGATTACAGGGCATTCTCAAATGGGTTTAACTTGCTCTGCATCTTATTCATAGGAATATGACAATATGACGCACCATTAACACCACAGCAGGTTATAGTAGTTATGGTGCCAGGATTGCCCGTCTCTCCATATAGGAAGTGACTGATGTTCTGCACACCCCAAGTATAAAGTCAAACCAGTAACAAATGGTTTGACTACTTACATGGAGGGGTTATGGTGCTTGGTGTGTTCCTGTAAGGCAATCAGCAGCGCCGCTGCTAGATGATAGAAAAAAACTTTCAGTTTCCAAATTTGAAGCAAACAGAAGGACAGAGAGGAAGAGATATCCGGCACTGGAACACAGACAGTTCAAGAACAGTTTAACCTCTAAACGAGAGCCAGTGCCCTGGACCTCCAGGTACCATAACAACTTTATTTAGATTACATTGTTATGGTGCCCAAACTGATCATACAAGTCTTACAATGTATTTTTACAAATAAAGTTAGCACCGATGAGGAACATATCCAGTCATTTCAAATACTCTGTGTGTAACAGGATCTTGTTATAAATGCGATGACAGTCTATTCAAGACCTCTTACTACTAATCCAGTGCTTTGCTAAAAAAAAAATAAAAAAAAAAAAAATTTGACTATAAGGGACTAACTCATAGCTACAATTCCAGAAGTTATATCACAGAAACCCCAACCCAGTCTGGTGCATGGTTAATTTAAGTACCTGAAAAATGTATGTTGAAATTCTTCCAGAACCCATACTGTTTTTACAATCAGACATTGAACTATGAGTATCATGGATCACAGAAGGGACACTTATCTTGCTGTTTGAGAGCATAGCAGAGGATAAGATCTGTGACAAAACTACATACTTTGGTTACCAAAATTAATTTTTCTGCTTTCGGTAGATAAATAAACCGAACACCGATCACCACATGGCTAATTAAGTTCAAAGAAAATCACAGGATTTAGTGCTCTCCCAGTGTGGCAGCCGTTCGTATAACCGAACAACACATGCCATCTTGTGAGGCAGCGGGACTTGGTCGTCGAGTGTCTGGAACTCCAAGTCGGACACTCGACCCTGTGAACACCGGTCAACTCCACAAACCCCTGCTTCTTTTCAAAGACAAGCCAGGAGAGCAATGTTTGGTAGGTTTGTTTCCACAAACAAGGCGAACAAACCCTACCTATGAGCCAGGGGAACCGTTCGTTGTTTTGTTCGGTTTGGAACTTCCGAAATTGACCAACCGCTACCACAGAAACTATGGAACTGTCTTGGTCAAAACTTTACCCCGTTGGCAATTCAGCTGTGTTCGTGGAATCTGAGCGCTATTTGGACAACTTGGGTGCTCAGATCCAGGCTATCCAGGGAACCCCATTTATAGGGGTTCTTATTTGTTTTACCCTTCATCTAGTCTAGGCTGATCTTTGGGTATGTGACTGACAAACTGCTGGATTTACTTTCATGCTGCCCTTTGATTCTTGGGAACATACGAATCAGCGCTCCGGACTGCAGGCTATAATCACTAAGTCCCTAGCAGTTCGGGAGCATAAGAACGAACGGGTATACGAAATACCAGCTGTCGTTACAAGATCCATCATACAATTGGACAAAAGGACACAACTACAGCTTGACATTTGCTCTTATGACCCCAGCTGTCTACTTTACAGCTTATGACTATTGACCAAATCCCAGTTTCACCTTGAGAAGACTGTTACATGTAGCATTTTACTGGATTGTTTTTCTAGAAACTATAACTTGTATTTGATTAAATATGGAAAAAAATGTCAAATTAATTTCTTAAAAATACACAATACCATCAATGTTTCCAGTTCCATATTTTCATTATGTTTTGCTTAATGATTTTCCCTCCATTTGTTACATATTCACAAACTATTTTGAAGGTATATCTATAAAAAAATAAAATAAAAAAAGTTGTCCCACACATGCGATTATGGTTCGAGAGGATGATGCAACTCCGATCCATTGAGGAACTACATTTCATTGCAATCGACAAGGTTCCCACTTATACCAAGATATAGTTGCATTGGCTACTAACCACCAACAAATGGACTTTCAAAGTCTACTATAGTTCATCCAAATGGGACAGGAATGCACGCCCCTGCCTCTTTTCCCTGGCAGACACTCTCAATTTACTTTGAGACCTGACTGCTTAGAGGGGAGCAATGTTTAATATCGAGAGAAACAGGCACATAAATTAACAATTACTAATGTTACAGTATGAATTGTTATAAAGTTTGTTGTGTTTTTATTATTATACTAGAGCAGTGTTCTGCAACCCTTTAACACCTGTGGCCCGACGAAAAGAGGAGAAATATTTTGCTGACCGGCGTCAGCCAGACATAAAAATCAATGGTATGTCTGAGGGAGTGTAGTGTATGTGTGTGAGGGGTGCTGTGTGTGTGTGTGTGTAAGGTGTGCTGTGTGTGTGTTAGGGGTGCACTTTGTGTGTATGAAGGGGCAGTATGTGTGAGGGTATGGAGGCAGTGTGTGTGTATATGGGGCACTGTGTGGGGGGGCAGTGTGTGTATAAGGGGGAATTTTTGTGGGTCTGTGGGGTTGGATGGTATATTAATAAATTATATATATAAAAAAAAAAAATTGATATCCCCCCTCCCTGCTTACCTGTGCCTTGGAGGCGGGATAGTACTAATCCCTGGTGGTCCGTGGGGAAGCCCTGGTGGTCAATGTGGGGAGAGTGAACTCTAGCAGCTCAGCTGGTTACCATGGCAACGCTCCATGCTCGCGAGAGGAGAACCCAGCGGAACTGCAGGTTAGAGCTCCCCCCGGTCCTCTCTCTATCCCGCCCCTGCTGGCTGCAGCATTACACTAATAGGTGGGCTGAAAAAGACATCTCTGATCTCCCCTTCGGTCCTGCAGAACTGGCAGGGGAGAGGGAGGCATGGTTGATCATAGCACCGGGGAAATATTTTGCGGCAATTAATTGTAGCAGTATAGTCGTATGAAAGCTTTTGCGGACCGGCAATAAATTCTTGCGGGCCGGTCCACGGACCACCACTTGAAGACCACTGTAGTAGAGAACTGTGAGTCTCAGATTCTACTGTTAATGTACATTCCTTTTCGGTCCTGCGAGACCACTCTCCAACTGCATGGCTGGACCTGGACTGGTAAATCCACTTAAGTACGAGTTATGTACATATTTATTCATGTCCAAAACTAAATAAATAAAATATATTCCTAATAAAAAATAAATTTAAAAAAAGAGAAAAGAGGGGATGGAAAAAATGAAAAGAAAAGTATATATATATATTTTTTTTTACAGTTTTACCTTTTCCACATAATTATCCCTCAACAAAGATGGCTGCCATGGATCAGCTAGTAATCTATCCTTCTATTTTAGTTAATTTATAAAAAATTACCCTTTTTATGCTGTTTTATATACCACTTTTTCACCTTATTTTATTGTTTTAAATGTGAGCACTCTACTTTTCCCACAGTCTGTCCTTATATAATATGGCCACCTTAAGCCATTAGGCGACATATTGCCTTGTTGCGGTATTCTGACATCAGAGAGGGCATGCTATTGTATTGTGCTCCAGAGATTTATGGCCTGGTAGCCGTCATTGCTTTATTTCAGTGAGCACTATATTGTTTTTCTTTCTCTTTATTTTTTATTCTTACCATTGAGGAGATTGGGACCAAGAGGTAGCTTTGAGGAGGGGATTGTACTTCCCTATGTTTGATTTATTGAGTTTAAGATGATAGTTTCTGTCTTGTGAGTGCTCTACATTTTATTTATTACCACTACTTTTGTATTGGCAATACTGCACTATTGGATTTATTTTCTCTATTATTACATGTTCATTATGGATAATCGCGTAAGGCATCTATATCCATTGGTGAGTATTACACCACTACACGCTTCTGTGACTGGAGCTTGTTTGAAGTTCCATATTATGTGAGTGGGAATTTTTCACCCTCACTTACAGAGTGATGTCATTTTCCGATTCCTGGCATCACTGGAGGGCTTGAGATTTAGCAGAGCAGGGAGATTACAGCTCCCTAGTTGACTCCGCACTCAGTCAGCCGCCCGCCTCCCTCAGCTCTCCAGAGTCGCCTGCCCACCTCCGCTCTGGGGGCTGAACGGGCCCAAAAATCCGAGGCACCAGGACAAATTTCCTAGTTGTCATGGCGACCTGGTGCTTAATATTTGTCAAGCCCTGACATACATGGTAAGCATGGTAAGGTAGGTTGTGGTATTTAAACAATATTCAGTTCGTAGTAAAGGCAAAATGTGTGCTAAGAAAATATTTCCTTCACCATTTTATCACCAGCCACAGCTTAAATGAGTGACACAATGTAGGATCGATAAATGCACTTTTTGCCAAATTTTGACCATTTGCAGAATTGTTGAAGAACAAATTGAGATTCATAAGTCAAGGCAATGTTTTAGTATTTTCCACTTTGATGATTTGCTGTGCTTGGCTCTTGATGATTTGCTGTAGCCTCAGTTTCCTGTTTTAGCCAACAGGAATAGAACTCATTGGAACAGGCTTGAGGTGAAAGTGATGGGAGTAACAATCCACATCATTTGGAAAATGCACCTTACAGGGATACTGTAGTGCCAGGAATACAAACTGTATTCCTGGCTCTAACGATCCCTTTGCCTCCCCCCTCCCTCACACCCGACCCTGGCGCTGGGTCGTTGATCTGCCTACTCCTATGTCATCCAATAAGAGAAATGGGGGGCTAATGCCAATGGAGATTTTATTGATGCTGGATGTCCTCATTCAGAGCGTGAGGACATCCAGCATCAGCTAGGCAATCAGAAGTTGTCTAGCAAGCAGGAAGTGCCTTAGTGGCTGTCTGATTAACAGCGACTAGAGGCAGTCTTTGTTCTGCAATGTAATTATTGCAGTTTCTCAAATGATTTACATTGCAGGACTAAGGGGGACTGAGATATAGCACTAAGACCACTTCAATGAGCTGAAGTGGTCTGGGTGCCTACAGTATCCCTTTAACCATGAATCCCACAACTCTACATTCCCCTTAACCATAAATTCCCTAAACATAATCCTTAGTCTCACCAATACTAACGATTCTGCACTTTTTCTAACACAGTTACAGTTCAATGCTGCTTTAATTATACTTGACTTTAAAATTGTGTTACATTTGAAATGCATTATCTAGTCTATTACTAGGGGAAATACTATTTACCACTGCAATAATATTAGTCAAACTTGTAGTCCCCTTCCTATGAACAGTAGACAACTAAGATATTTCCTAGGACCATGTATCTGGAAATCTTGGAAAAAGGACTGAAAAGTCTCTACTAAAAAGTGATGTATATTTCTTCTTCACAAGAAAGCGTCCTTTCTTGGCAATTATTTTTATCAGTTATAATGCTATTATATAGATCTTTGTAATTAAATTCAGTGTGATACGGAATATTCTTATACACAGCCACCCAGTACATGCTCACATATTATACCAGTGGAAAAGCTGTTCATTCAGTTTGCTTCAACACTACACAATATACATAAGGGATAAGATATCTGCAGTGGAAGGATTTGAAATGACCATAGGTGACATTTTTGGGATGTTACTTACGTAAGTGCATTTCATAAAGATTTACAGTCTCTGAATCTGCTTCTCTTTTAATCCCAGGGATCTTGCCAAAGATATCCTTATTCCTCACAAGACACTCATGCTGCCAAAATACAGAAACCAGAGTCATTTGACCTGGCACACCCCAAATGATGTTATATGCTGGCTCCTAGTGAGAATGCAGCTCCCATACCACTGCCTTCAAAGACAGCAGGCCTCTCTCACTTCTCCTTAGCACTAAAACATATAGAAACGGACACTATAGTAATCAGACAACATACAGAGATATCCAAGTTACGTCTTAATGTCAAAGAGCTTCATACCTCTGAAGAAGCAAGATACTAATGTACAAAGTTGCAGAATTACACAGCAGATATAATTACTCAATGAGAACTGCTGGCTAAAAATATAAAGAATAACCAATATTTTATACATATTAACATAGATAACATTACTCACTGGTGTCTATTCACTGCACAGTAAAGTTTATATACTAAATTTTAAAATGTAGATAAATTAAAAACCACATGTCAAACATTAGGCTAAATTAGATGATCTGAAAAAAAATGTCCAACTCAGCTACAGTTATAACTTGTTATTTTAGTCTTAATACTGACTTTCAGATTTAAATTTCCTACAATTCAGCAAGTTGGAAATGTTAGACCAGGGGTAGTCAACCTTTTAATACCTACCACCTACTTTTGTATCGTTGTTGATGGTAAAAATTTCCTTACCGCCCACCAATGCCGCAGTAACTAATTTTATAACGCAAGTGCGATATATATATATTTTTTAGACAGGATTTTTATTATTATAATTTTTTAAAATATGTACTTAAATTTAGCTTTTTTCTCTCTCTGTGTGTGTCTGTGAGGTGGTGTGTTTGTGTGTGTGTGTGTGAGGAGGGGTATAGTGTGTGTGTGTGTGTAATGTGTGTGAGGGGTGTAGCGAGCACAGCACTGTATCGGAGCGTTGCTCTCCCTCTGTTGGAATTAAGTGCCAGCAGGCCAGTGAGGGAGATCTCTGATCTCCTCATCAGCCTGAGAGGGTTTACAGCAAGGCCTCTGCATGGGCCAGCAGGGGAGATACAGCCTTGGTCTACGGTTATCAAGGCTCACTGGGCATTTTCTGAAGAACCCACAACGCCCACCTAAAATCCCAAACTGCCCACTAGTGGGTGGTAGGGACCAGGTTGACAACCCCTGTGTTAGACCTACATTTAGCTGGGGGATTTTGTGAAGTGGAGAAGAAGAACCTGATGGCAAGGCACAAGACAGAGGAAGGCACAGTTATCTCTCTGTCTGTCTAGCTAACCTGTATTTCATCTGCCTACACACATGAAGAGGAATGACAAAATAATGGAAAAATCACATGGAAAAGAGGTTTCACTTTGAAGTAGTTCACTCACAATTATGAATGCAGCAGCTGGAAGAATCTGATATTGGTAATGTGGAAGCAGAAATTCTGCCATATTATTGTGGCTGGAGAGGGTGCGAGCTATGGGTCCCAGGTAGAGATGCAAGAGTAACAGGAAGACTTAACAAATTTAAACCTCTTTAGTTTAGAAAAATTTGCATGAGAGGGGATATGTTAATAATATATTCAGCCCAATACAAACCATTATGTGGAAAACTATTCACAAACCGGACTTTACATAGGACACGAGGTCATGCGCTTAGACTGGAAGAAAGAAGATTTCGTCTAAGGCAAAGAAAAGGGTTTTTTTACTTTAAGAACAATAAGGATGTGGAATTTTCTGCCTGGCAAGTGGTTTTATCATAGTCCATACAGATGTTCAAACAGCAGATAGATGCATACTTGCAAAAACAGAATATTCAAGGATTTAATTTTTCAATGTAGGGTAATAACTTCTTGATCCAAGGATAAATCTGACTGCCATTCTGGGGTCAAGAAGGAATTTTTTTTCCTAGTTTGTTGCAAAATTGGTAGTGTTTCAAACTTTTTTTTTTTTTTGCCTTCTTTTGGATCAACAGCAAAAAACAAATGTGAGGAAGGCTGAACTTGATGGACACAAGTCTCTTTTCAGCTATATAACTATGCAGATTTTGTCAAACCATTTTGGAGTGTGGAATGTTTTAGTAGATCCCTGAGTACTAGCATGCATACATCTTGAAAATTCCAGAATATGTGTCCTGCTTCCACTCTTGCAAGATCACGTTGCTTTCATCAAGTCATCCCACCCATAGAACTCTACGCATCCAGAACCTCCCAAGTTACATTGCTGGCTTGCTGGATTGCTCCTAATGCTTGTATTTTCATTTCCGTCCTCGAGTGTTCCAGGTTCCTATTCTCTTGCTACACTTCAGTTATGCAATGTTCCACGGTTCAGTCTGTGCACATATTACCTGGCTACTGTTCTCAGATTTAGAGTTAGCTTTTCATCTATCTCCTGCCATAAACTGAGTTATCTGTTCCTACTCCCAACCTTCAAGGCAGTCTCCAGGTATCTTCTGTGGATTATTTAATTCCTGTGGCACAAATACTCCAACCCTTGTGGGAACATGGATGTGTGGTCAACCACTTGACTCTGTGGTTAAAGGTGTTATATGCCAGGTTGAACTATCTGCACTGACTGTTCATTCCACTTTGATGGTGTTTCCCAGACAAATGCAAACCTGCTTAGTATTCTGTCTTATACATAATTATCTCCAATGTGGCCTCCACTTGTTCAAGTACAGTTCTTGTGAAACTGATATTCTTTACATTTTCTACTCTATAAGCAGTTCACTTAGGACATAGCTAATTCAAAAGATGTAAAGGAACACCCCAAACACCTAAATTACGTTACACTTTTAATGAAAAGTGCAAATTTTAACAAAAATTGGCACTTTTATAAATAAACATTGTTACACCACCATCAGTCAATCAGACAACCGATCCTGTTACTTCCTGGTAGTGTAGCACAGTGGTATTTATCTCAATTCCTCAGAGCACCTGCCTTGCAAATACTTCTCATTGAGCTGCATTGGAAAGTCTGTGATTGGACAGACACAAGATGTCTAAGCTGTGGAAGAAGAGCTTCCAAATGCTAGACAGAGATCTGTAGCTTCAAGCTGTTTTTAGATATACCCCAAAGAGAATGCATAACTAAATGCTTGTTTTCATTTGTAGTATATCTACTAAATAGTGATTTACTTGTGAATAGTGAATATTCATTACTATTAATTTTCTTTTGTAAATCACCAAATAGAGCTTAATCTTCAACAAACGTACTGATTTTCCAAATTAGTTGTATATTATTATGTAATATTATATTATATTATATTATTATAAAGTGTTTTAGTCCAATTTTAACTAGTTTATGCCATGTGTGTTACTACTGATTTATTGTTTATGTCCTATTATATTAACCTTTTGTATCTTGGCTACTAAGCCTGACTAATTAAAAAAAAAAAAAATAATTATGTGAGACAAACTAAAGGGAAAAATATAAAGTTTGTGTTATGTGGGACGTCACAAATCAAACATTTTCTCTTGAATTTGCATGCACTTAATTTGTAAACAATGAAGCTGATCATTTTTGTAGACAAGTTTGTTTTGAAGAAAAAAATACAGAAGTCACTTTTTTGTACAATAGTTGTGAAAATGCTTGATATTTATCCTTAATAACCTAAAAAGGTCAGAACATCTGCTAAAAACCTCCATATGCATTACAAATAAAATTACATTTACCTCCTTTGATATTCCTTTCTCTAGGTCTTTAGGCACATTTTGTTATTAGGGTCTTTGATTAATGCTGGACACCATTGTGCTCTTGGCTTGGTTCTGCTATACTTCACTGCCCACAACATGTGTCATCACTACATGGATGGAGATAATAAGGTTTTTTTTTCTTTTTGTATCTAGACAGATGCTTACAACTGCAAGTGAGCAGGGATCTATACAAATACACAGAGATCAAATAAAGCAACCACAGAAAGCGTTGGTTTGTGTGCATGTATCCAGCTGACGTGGTGCACTTAGAAAAGCAGCAGACCTGAGACAGGAGGCCTACTCAGTCACATTAAAGCTCCTTGGGGTGCAGCCCCCCAGTGCTGCCTGCATTCCAGTCCATCCCCTTCTGCTGGGGTCTGCGCCCTCAGCTAATAGAGAATCACCCAGACGTGAACGTGAGAAAGTCTGGCCATGACGTTCTTCTGAAATACTACATAAAGCAAGGCCCGTCTTGTTTGCTCTGACTGAGATAAATTAAAACATAAAAAAACTTTGCATTTTGCCCAAGTAATACTTTTAAATGGACAATCAATTGCTCCCTCCTTCCTCAGCAATCAAGTGAAGATCAAAGTTGCATTCCTAGTTGTAACCCAACCTAGTAACTGGGCATGCCCAAGCATACAGACCAAGACATAGCACAAAAAACCCCACTTATAAATGCAAAAAAACCTGAATCTACTGAGTCAGCCCTGCAGGTATTAAACTGTTAAAGTACACTGACGTTTTTTACCATCTTCTTGATATCATGCATTGACCTGCATAGCAAAATGTCACCTTGACAAATAGGTGGCTGACAATGAGGCAACAGTTGGGTAAAACTGAAGACACAAAATTTTACTACTGAAGTAAAATGTCCTATTCCATAATAGGCCATGCAGATAAACCTAGGGCTATCAATGCATTCCATGTATAAACTGCATATATTTTCTTTCTTTAATAGGAAATAAACGTCCATTATGCCAAACACCAACATTAGAACAGAGGTGATCATTTAATATTTGTAAGTTATGAGTTCCATTTGCTACAGTACTGCTAAGAAAATGGAGATAAAAAAGCTGCCTGCATGAGCTGGACAAGTGTAGCATTAGGGAATATTGGCTTGTACCACTCATAAAACACTTTGTATGTACTTAGTCAAAGCTGCCAAGTAATGTCTGTTCATATTAAAGTGTTCTATCAATTCAGGCCATACTTAATAATTCCTTGGAATATGCATTTTTGCTGTTAGAGAACCATAGATGCTTTTGTTTTGCTTTTCTCTGTCTATTTTTAGTTACTAAAAATACTATTATCACTTCTTTCACTGTCAGACATAATAGAAAAGAGGAGGGGGGCTGGACAAATCCAAGTCATGATTCCAAAAATTTTAAAGCTGGTATATTAAACTTGGTACAGTTTATTCTTACGTGTTAGTTTGGACATGTAAGAAAACAAATCAAATCACTCCAGCATGAAGCGGTCACGGTGACTGCAGTCTGTATGTGCAACATTTAACTATGAACCGCTGCATATAGACAGATTAACCCCATAGCTTCCGAAGTATAACAGCCAGGCAGCCAATGGCGGCACGTCCTCAACCCTCCATGCTGTTTTTCCATAAGTCTGTCCTTCTCGCCACCCTGGCAAGGCAAACTTGCAAAGTTTTTGAAACTGTAAAATAATGTTAATAATGCCAGAGAAGCACGTTTCAAAATGAGAATGTACACTTTTTTTTTTAGTAACAGTTTAATTTTACTTATGGATATCACTATTTCTTTCCCATCTCATCATTTTTTTTTGCAAGCTGGTTTTCAAGGTACTTAAGGTATTGAACCCCAGCAACTATTTCAACTTACAATTTACAAGTTGGTTCTCAAATCAAGAGGATCATTTTGTGGATAAACCTCATATCAGGGTCTGAAGTAAAAAGTTTCCATTCTATCATTGGAAATCTACCAAACATTAGTAATAAGGCTTATAGAAGCAGGTCGACTGAGGCCTATACGAAAATGCATCTGCTTCTACAAAACAGAAACATGTTATTGCTAGGTTTTAGCTCATGTTTTTATTAAAAAATAAAATAATAATTAAAATAATATTCTAATTATTTCAATTTCGCCATATAAAATATTTCAAATTTATTTCAATTAAATAATTAAAATGATTTGAAATAGAAATTAAGATATAAAACACTATTAATTCTTGGGTACGTCCCATTAAAAAACACCTCAAAGCAGCCAGTAAGTACGAATAAGCTACAGTTTCATTAGTGGTGTAAATATTCTACTACTGATTCATTGTGCTCTAATTTTTGGAAAGAAAATTAGCCAATATCAAGCTCCCTTAATTGGCCACAGATGTCAAGGGAAAATAAACTAAGTAATGTTAAGTAACTGGCTGGACTACTCGTTCTATCATTGAAAGCCATTTCTACTTCTCACATTATCCCAGTTTTGAGTATTCATAAGCAGTATCAAGCTTATACACATAGTGGCACCTAGTAATACAAAGATTTAAAAGTTTTATCTGTAGCGTAATTTTTTATGTATTGTTAATCCATTTCTGCTGAGTTATCAAAGCAATGTACTCATAATTGGGAATAATGATCAGCATGGACACTGTTATGTTTAAGGAATTTCCCATCATTGATGGGAAAGAGTGTTCTCTATCTCGTCTTTTATTTACAAACTCAATAGATCTGTTGGGGTAACCCCTGACAATTACAGGAAAGAAAGGAGGGACATCATTTTATTAGTTTTGTGCTGCCCAATAATTCTCATCCATGCTTTTTAAAGCAAACCCCAGGGTTCCAGAATGGCACTAGTCCCCCAGAACCCACTTTACAGTGTTTCAGCAATATTTATTATTAATATTTATTATTTATTTTGGTGGCAGTACAACATTAGTCACCATTGCAAAATACTCCTTTCCTGCAAATATCAAATGATTCTTCTGCCCCAAAACTGTCATATGCAATTACTATTTCAAATTACAGTTAAAGGGATTCTCTAGTGCCAGGAAAACAAACCTGTTTTCCTGGCACTAGAGAATCCTGCAGTGCCCCCTCCCTCCCACCCACCATCCCATGTCGCTCAAGTGGTTAAAGCCACTTCAGACATTCACCTGCCCAAGCCCACGCTCGGCGAGAAAGACCTAATGTGCATGCTCGGCAATGGCAGTGCGCGCGCATTAGACCTCCAGATGGGAAAGCATTATTCAATGCTTCCGGCGACACTGGAGGTCCTCTTGCATGACCTGAAGTGTTGTGGGTGCCTACAGTGTCCCTTCAAAGAATATTGCTTTAAAACAGATTGTGCAGGGACAACATTCTCACCTGGATATTGAGGTGAAGTTTTCAAATAAGCTCTCTAAATCTGGTGCTTTAAAGGACTATGTTATGACAGCAGTAACAAATTTGCAGTTTAATGTAATTCTAATTTCATTTAAATATTGTAGAGGCCAATCAGCAAAAACATATAGATATAAAAACATATAGATATATAGTAAAGTAACTGCTTTCCCTTAGACCTATATAGATTCAAAGCAATGTATCACTGGTCTATCTCTATGCTTCAGTGCTTGTCTACACCTGATAAACAAATTAATTTTATAGCCAGGGCTCTAGTAAGTCTTGCTCTCAGATACCATAGACTTCTTCCTTACTATATAATTGGTTTAACATATATTGGCTGCATTCTTGCAAACAAGGAAAGGAACATGGGAGAACTATAGACAGATTGCAGGGCTTTTATGCAAACTTTCATAACTACAATCCCAGGTACCTGAGCATACTTTATATGGGCATTATGGTCACACACAGCCATTATTTTAACAACCTGGTAGCAGTTGTAGGAAGATGAAAAATTATTTTAAAAATTCATCAGGTCCTTACAAATATACCCATTAGCAATGCATTTTATTTATTTTGTTACACACACAACATCTGACAAAGCTGGTACTTCTGCTTTTACACAAATATTTATGTATCTCAAAAATATTGGAGGATGATGATAACAGTATCTAAAACTTTTATAACCCCCATATGTCCCATAAAGGCTAAAATAAATATACTAAAATGTAAGTCGTGTTCATTTAAATATTGTTTTGTAGGCACCCCTAATAGTAATCTATCTACAAAAATATTGTTAGTGTGCTAGTTTTTCAACCCTAAATTCAAATAAATGCTATACTAAAGAAGAGTAAAAAGGTGATTTCAGGACAAGTAAAGTATGTGTTATGCATGTTTTGTTCCACATGTCACTGCACACAGGACTGCTGAGATAAACTAGTCCCTTGTCTTTGGGCTGAGGGGAGCGGCAAACCACCCATCAGATCTATGTCGTTTTAACACCAATGACCAGCAACATCATGTTATAATGGGATTTCCCCAGCCCGTTGTCATTAAGTGATTAATGCTGTTTTAAGTGCTCTGTTTCAGAGGTTAGACTCAACTGACAAATTAAGGGTTATTTCCAGTATGGGTCATGCCTTTAAAGAGAAAAGCTTTTACACAACTCCTATATATGTACTGGGTAGAGTGTATCTACTCTCTCTAACAGAGAGAGAGAGAGAGAGAGAGTGAAAGAGCTAGATACACTTAAAGGGAGACTCTGAGCACCACAACCACTACAGGCTGTTGTACAGTTTATGTTGCTAACAGGCTAATTGTCCAACCTACCACTCACATTTATGCTACTGTTGAAGTTACACTCCTGCCTTGCAAAGACAATTTCTTGACAGTATTGTTTGGCTGAGCAAGTCAACAGACACACTCAATCAAAAAAAAAAAAACCTGACATTGCTAATGAGTTAGTATAACAGCAAACAAGGAGCTGTCCTGGTCTGTGGCTTAATGGGGGATCGTCAGTTTATTACATGACTAGACTCCCTGAGGCATCTTTCACCTGGTGCCAAGCGGCACAAGCATGTTCAGCACTGAGCACATAGAAACAAAATGAAGATATAGATGTATTATTTATATCAACCTGTGTCTTGGCAGCCTTTCCTTCCTGGAATCATAAAATAAAATAAATTAAAATGTATAGCGCATAGCTTTTTGTTAATTACATTAGCTATTGCTGTGTAAAAATCTCAAAAGTGACAGTTCCTCTTTAATGGTAAACACAAAAAACTGCAATACTAGAAGATGGTATTTTAATGATCAATTCCGTCAATGAGTAAGGAAGGTGGATTTCACTGCCCTAGGGGGTAAGGATGTCAGGTCCATTTTCCACAGCATGTGTTCTCGCACCAGAGCGGCTGAACATCAAGCTCAGTGAGAGCGCACCCCTCCCTCTGCTTCTACTTTACACTGGACTGAGACACATGGAGCCAAGCTGCCTGTGCAGTTGTTGAAGTCCTTCCAACAGATATCAGAATACATATGGGTTTTACAGTGATGTTCACTTGTCTTCATATGCTGCTATGTAATATGTACTGTATATATATATAAAATCATTTTGAAAACTGTATAAGAAAATAAATATTTGGCTCAAAAATCTTTATATGTTTAAAAGAAGTACAAAGGCAAAGGTTTACATGTGTACATCTTTGCAGAAGTGAACAAGACACAAAAATAAAAATCTACCTATTCCCTATAGTTGTCTAGACCACGGGTAGGCAACCTTTGGCACTCCAGATGTTTTGGACTACATCTCCCATAATGCTCGTACAGCTATAATGCTTGCAAAGCATCAAGGGAGTTGTAGTCCACAACATCTTCGGGTGTCGAAGGTTTCCTATCCCTGGCCTAGACCATATACTTGTCAGCCATCATTCTGGCTGATACCCAGGGGGTTTTCTGGTAAATTGGATTCAATGTGAATATAATATTCCTGCATCACTAACCCTGTGAAGATTGCACTAATGTCAGTTGTTTGTAGAATCATCTATAGAGATCTCTTCTGTATGCTTGTGCATGCTCACAAATACAAACAACAGCATGAGGTGTACTATCACTCTTGGGCAAGCAATAATTCTGGAAGGTGCAAACAGAAGGTGGAGGAACTAAGTGCAGTGGAGTTTGAAGTACATTTTACACCCTCATTGGTTCAACTATTTACAAGACAGGTCACCAAAGTTTGCTGAATATAAAACATACACAAGAGTGAAAGGTCCACTTTAAGATGAAACTGTAATGTCCTGGACATAAGAAAAGCAGAAACAGAAAGTTCACAGTGAAAGAGCCTGTGGCACTTTGTAATTAGGGGTTCGTCAGCTAGGAATTTGAATGAACTGTTTGCTGATGGAAGCCCTGGTTATTCACACCTATGGATGCATTAATTTTGCTCAAGACAATTCAGCTTGTATAAGCCTTCTTGGACAGGCAATTGTAGATTGTGTCTGATTAACTTCCTAAGAATGGAAATTGAGATACTAAGTATATTCTCTAACTCTTCATCGTAGTGTATATGAAATACGAAGAAATCAGCAAGGCTTTAAAGATTTAAATAATTGCTATATTCGTTTGGGTCTATCGAGAATAGAACACAAGGATATTTGCTATTCTTTATTTTTTAATCACATATTTGCTCTGTAAATAGAATTATTTCATCCAACTTATTTGTCATTATTGTTTTAACATACAAGGGATTTGAGGTTTAACAAGTAAGGAATGTTTATCTAACTATAACTTTATTTGCTTTCTGACATAAACCCCTTAAAGTACTTGGGATGTTTCAAGCTATACATACCGGTCAAGGTCTAATGCAGGAACTTGCCCAAAATCTGAGGCAGTCTCCCAGGATACAAACAGCAGTCAGAGGGGTCACATGATTTCGGTGATAACCAGTTGCAAACATTATCAATGTCAGAAACTGCCTCTCTATTTAACCTCTGATCTGACATGATAGAGGCCTAGATCAGTGATACAAAGTTTCTGAAGCTTAAAAGACTAAATTTTGATGGTTAAAATTCTTTCATTGCTGATCACATTGTCTAATTACTCAAATTTTACATTTTAGTATTTTTGGGGAGATTCTTTTGTTTTTGTTTTTTAAACTTTCAACTTTGTTTTTATTGCAATGCCTTTTTTAAGATTTCAATCATTTTCTGCTGTTTTTGATTACTTTGACTGCTATCAGTCTAATAAGTAAAATCATATTGGTTTTTTTCTCATACTTTTTTTGTGATTTAGAAAAAAAAATTACTTTTAACCCTTTTAACTCTTTCAGTGCTAAAACATGCATTTTATATTGTGCTGACTGATTCATTAAACACTCGTACTCTGATTTTATTTGTAGGTTTAAAAGTTAGTTGGGTGGAAGTGAAAATTGGGGTTTGCGCTGAAGGATTAAGTGTTGGGTAGGTGTTAAAAATTAAAATGAAGTATAATTTATTTGGGCTTTTGCTACTATACTACAGTTGAAACCTACACCATTGTTCCTTGTGATTCAGAGAGTGACCCCCTTTCTTTATCCTGATAGTGAAAGACTAACCGTCTCCCACACGGTGACTCTTAGTGAGTCTTCGGGTGACAGCACAAACTGCATACCACCATAAAAATGGAGGCGCAACAAGCCAACAGCTACCATTGATGAAATTTGAGTACCTACAACTGAATGGTCCCTGAAACACCCCCATTCACAGCAACTACCATTTTAATTTCTACGTCAATATATTATGTAAACTTGCTCCTGACAGACAGCATGTTTGAGCAATGGTTACTCAAGAAAATGAATATCCATGTATACAGCCAATGCCTGTCAATTATCCAGAATTAAAACTAACGTAAAAAAACCAACACCTGGCACAAAACTGACCTTATGGAAATGAAAATGTTTGGGCATTGACCTTGGGAATGGGAATTAAAAAAAAAAAAACCGTTTCATTCTCTAGGAAAAAGCATCTCATACTGTATACCCCTCTTTTTTCTAGCAAGTATAATGTTCTGTATTTTAATGATAATTCCCAGTGCCAGTGAAAATGATCCCTGTGTACAATAGTATATATAAGATATAGCCCCATATAAAGTATCTGTTTCAAAGGTTTTCTGAAAATTGTGCCTCAGTACAAAACATGTACACCAGCAAACAAAACAGGAGACAGAGCTTAAATCTATTCAAATAAATCACCAAGGGAAGCTCTTTAAGCAGTATGTTCCATAAATGCTTCCACACTATGGAATACCATTTTATAACTTGTGTGTGTATTTGTTTATAAATTTACTCTGTTTCGAAATGCTAGTCTGTGGCACAGAGCGCAAAAAATAATACAGGATGGCCCCATAAAGTGGCAGGTGGCAAAAACACGCGACGGACCACAGCTTGTGCCATGATAAACTGCTAACCCTTCGGTACAGTGACAAAAAGAAAAATTCACATGATGTACAATTTGCATAATGAAAGGAATCTGCCAGTTTCTGTTAAGGTGTCGAATGAAAACTCATAAAACCAAAGTACAACCAAAGTTGAGTTTAGCTAATCCATTGGGATAGTGTATGTAACTGAACAGTGCATTCACCCATACCTTGTTCACCAAAAGTCAAGAACACAGAGTTTCTATATATATAATAGAGCTTGCATTCTATCAATTGTATGTTCTGTACAAACAAATCACACACAGAAAAGCCATACGTTTCATTTACACTAAAAACGTTTATCTGATATTTTATTTTCTCAGCCTCCTAAACCTAGAAGTTTAAATCAGATAAAGTGCAGAGAATTACAGAATGCATTTTCCAGTGTAGGATCCCCATAAAGTTTGAAAAAGGTCACACCAAAAAAAGTATAGTCTGCTACAAAAAAAAAAAAGAAGAAGTTAGGAGAGAGTTTATCATTGCCCTGTCTGCCCATCTCTGCTTGGCCTTTATATTACAGGCCACTTTAGAATATTCCAAACACAGCTAAACTATTAACAGTAAAATTACCTTGACTTCACCTGATTATTCTGTCTGCTGCCTACTCTGACAATCCTGACTTCTGGATCCCCTGACTTTGGTCAATGCTTATGTCAAACCCAACTCCTCTAAGCATATGATAAGTGGCTACACAAAAAGACTTGAAATATATGAATTAGATTTTCTACTTTTGCAAATGGCATGCCATCACAAAGGCCATTTCCATTCTTCGGCTGCCATACTCTCTCAAAGGCAACAAATGCCCAGCAACCTCTGTTAAAATTACTTGTGTGAAAACTAAAATTGGCATGCATATGTTTTTGGCTCTGTATTTTCTTTCAACAAATCTCAGAAAACAAGTACATTGTGGGGGGAGGGAGCAAGGGGGTCGTCAGTGTTGTACTCGTACAGCATTGCAGAATACAAATTTGGGTGATACATTGCAGTAAAACTTAGGATGTGTAATGTGTGTTTGAAAAATCCAATACAAAATTATGACCACTGATTATTTCAGGATTCATGATAAAAGGGCTACACAAAACTACTCCAAATACTCAATTAAAATACCCTATCTTACCTACTTTTGCAAATGGTATGCCATAATAGGAATATGCCCAGCAAACCAATATAACACATTTTCATGTACTATAAATCGAAAAGAAAAGACCCCATATGTGGCCCTGTAAATGGCAAACACTCCAGATTACCAGTATATAGGGGGAGGTGGGGGTGACGACGGGGCAACTCATTGCTGAATACAAATATGGGTGTTTGTAGAAAAGCTTACAAGGATTAAAACATTTGCAGTGAGAAAGCAATGCTGAATCTGTGTCCTTAAAAAAACCAAAAACGTTATACTTTTCACACTTATGTACATTTTATTCATATGAAGCTGGACAATTTCCTTAGTCATTAAGGGGTTAAAAAAGAGTGAATCACAAAAGTTATGCATAGTGTGGAAAGTGTGTGCCCTATACACTTTTAAAAGTATATGAAATCTTTTGACAAGCAAAATAGTGTGGGATGTTTTGCTTTGAAGTAATCTTCACACCCTTCTAGTATTCAGTGGGTTAATAGGCATTCATAAAGTGACATTTCTCATTGTTTTTGAATAGAGGTCTTAAAACACTTCTCTTCACTAGTTCAGCATGCTCTATGTAGTGACAGTTTCAGCTTGTGGATGAGCTGGAGGTGGTGATGTAATAGGTAGCAAGCAGATGGATATAAATATCGCGGCAAGGGGTAATGTACTATGGCTGAGCTGTTGGAGAAGATCAACACATCAGACAGGTCCACAGAAGCTAACGACAAGTTGAGATCAAGTTCGAATAAACTTTCCTTGAGTCAAGCCCCTTTTACAGAAGTCTCCATGCAAGCAAAGAGAACAGACCACACCTCCTTTTGCAGCTAAGCAGTTGGTTTCTTTGATCTAAGTATATGTGGAGAAGGAGTTGAGGTATTTTTAGAGCAATTGACTCCTTAAACCACGTGTGCCCACGTTGATCAGGATGACTGTTCAATCTGCTCTTGTGCCAATCCTGCTTCTGGGGCTTGTTTCGGGTTTGGTGCATTGCATTTCGCTCTCTGGGACCCAGCGAAATGAAACCCTTGATCACCGTTGGGAGACACTCTTCTCCAGATCCATGGCAAGGATCCCAAGGGAGAGAAAAGACATGAATCGGGAAACTGACTATTTGCTGGGCATCAAGAGGCTGCGTCGTCTTTACTGCAATGTGGGCATCGGGTTTCATATCCAGGTTTTACCAGATGGCAGAATAAATGGGATGCACAATGAAAATCGATACAGTAAGTATTCAATTTTGCAAAATGTAGGTGTTTTTGGTGTTTGTTTTTTTTAAACACTGTTATATATATTGAACAAACAAATCTGACATTGAATTCTACTGGGAGGTCGGGGACTCCCTTTTATTAGTTATATACTGGCATGTTCATATACATACATTTGTTTGCTATTGCAAGATATGTTAAAAGACATATGTAATAAGGTTTATATGGAATAATCTAGATTCCACAGATAACACAATTTCTTAGATACAAGGGTTATCATTTAAACTTTACGTTTATGCTTAAAAGCCTCCTAGAAATAAGTGCAGCAACATTTTTGTTCATTTTCTATTTTTTCTTGCTGTACTACATAGATGTATTTGTCAAAAGTGATGTGAAAGCCTTTTAGCTCAAGTTAAAGTTTATCATGCCAATTAAATGAAGCTGTGACAGTGGCAGAATTCTGTTCTGCTTGATAGGACAAGCAGTTTGTATTGATGGATTAGCGTCCTTGAAATTGTGATCTTTTCTTGTTTGTTTAATAAAGCTTTGATTAAAACAATGCAGGAGATCATTTTAAACCTCTTGTTGAAGCAATAATTATTTAGATTGTTTTCAAGTGGTTCTCATAAGGGCTTATTGGAAGGGATGATTATTTTTAATACAGTACCCCTTATTTAAACAGGGTTATTTTTGACTGGTCATTTAAAAAAAAAAAAAAAAAAAAATTACTTTCTGCCCTTGGTTACAGTTCCATATTTTCTAATTAAATCATGCTCATAAATAAAGATGTAAATTGTGAAAACAACATGTCTTTCAGATTTTGGTATGATACCTTACATTTTGTAAATAGTTTTTAAACTCACCACAGCTAAGCTAACGATTAAACCCTGTAGTCGCCTCTATTATAAATACACTATAAAATAGATTTTAACATATATGTAGCTTTTTTTTAAATTAGGGTATGTTGATATTTCTGCAAACTATGTGTTTTATCGGTGCTATGCTTAATCTGCATCCATGCACATCAATTTACAACAGTAAAATATCCTTTAACCCCTTAAGGACACATGACATGTGTGACATGTCATGATTCCCTTTTATTCCAGAAGTTTGGTCCTTAAGGGGTTAAATCTGGATATCCGACAGAAAAGCATTTGTTAGTGATTTAACCCCTCGCCCTATAGCGCTACTTGACCCACAACTGAAACAAGAAGATTTAGCCTTAGACACTACAATGACAAACGCCATAGCAAGTCAACCTGAACTGACTTAAACTAAAGAAAAGGAAACAAAATGTAAAAAACTGCAACAGAGTAGTAAAAAGAGTATCAAGCAAAGAGGATAATTAATTTAAGGGTTTAAAATGTTTAACCCCTACAAGTTGCTGAAGAAGTTATCCAAGAGATTAAAATCCTGTAGCCCTGAAAGTAGTGATGCTGGCTATCTTTGTAGTGTTGATTACTGAGGTCACATTTTAGGACATATATGGTTGATACCTGTGCTGCATCACCATGTCTTATACATAGTACAAATAGTCTGTGTCATGACAAACAGGCAATGTGACATCACAACCCTGCAGAGAATGGCTAACAGGAAAGAGTAATACATATTGCAACTGGAAGCTGAACGCTACACAATTGTACACATTTCACCTGTCTTGTATTTATTAAATCAGCCCAAATGTATGAAATGTTTAGTGTAAACCAACTTATGTGCACTAAAAGAAAACTAAATGTTTATGCTTCTTGTAGTTAAATGTGATACATCCTGCATCAAACAAATGATAGATAATTCTGATTTAGTTATTTCAAACACAGCTGCATTACAAATAAGTGTTTTGTTTTTCGAATAGATATATTATTTTGTAACCAAATTAAGTTATTTCAATGCTTTCATATTAAAACACACCAGTGGTGAATATAGAGACATGGTTATTCAGGAAAAGTGTGAATTGTTCCCACTTCAAAGTCAATTCAATGTTAATTTAAAATTTTATACAAATTGAAATTCACTTTGAATTCCTAACAATTCACACTTTTATGAAAAAGAAAATAACATATAAATAGCGAGTGATGTCCTATCAATTTGATGGATTGCTTTTTAAAAACTAAGGACTATTTGAACACTATTTAATATGATAAAAAAACGGTTTGTGTTATAAAAGTGATCTTTGCATTTTAGGTTTGCTTGAAATTTCACCAGTGGAAGTAGGAGTAGTAAGCCTGTATGGTGTTAAAAGTGGACTTTTTGTAGCCATGAACGGAAAAGGAAAACTATATGGATCTGTAAGTAACACTTGATATCTACCTGTCAATATAATGCTTTTAAAATGATGCAGTCAAAACAGTTACTTAACCCCTTACGGACCAAACTTCTGGAATAAAAGGGAATCATGACATGTCACACATGTCATGTGTCCATAAGGGGTTAAAGTGAAATGGGTGTAGATCATGTATGCTCTGCAAATAAATGGACTCTCAAGTGTTTGTCCCTTTCAATTGATAGCATTATAGTGTTCAAAATAAAACAATAATCCACATCAGCCCTGGTGATACCTATTAATTTGATGTTTCCTACAGGTACTGCACTTACCTACTCCATTGTGCACCTTGTTTGTGTGAGTAGTTAGAGCAATCCTAAATTCAGAGAAGTCTGGTTGAGAATGATGGAAGTTATCTTGAAAGTTATCTTGAAAGCCTGCCTGACCATAAGTCCTCCTAACTCTAAACATCTCGCAAACAGAGATTTAATAACACTATGCTGTTTTTAATGCACATCAACATTTTCAAAGTAAATCCAAAGTTCTCCCCTCCATCGCAAATAAGTCATGACATACTGTTATACAAGTTCTAAAATGTCTGTAAAATGTACATATGTTATATAATTTACATAATACACCCCCTCTTTAATTTTAATCATAATGCTTTATGTAAAAAGTGAGTTAACAATTGCCAAGTTAATAGATTTAAATCTAAAATGCTACAGGCTATGAAAACAAATGTAAACAAAGGCTAAACGGAGTGACAAGGCACACAAATATAATGCAAGCATTTCCCTGGCAGAGATCTGAAACTACATATAGTATACATAGCAATGTGGGACTGGCAATGTGCTGTGCTACATTGTATAAAGGGATTTTTAGCAAGCTACAGATCGCATGCTTTGAAGTGCATACCATTCTTTGCATTGTGAGTGAAGACATTTAATTAAAGCCTTCTCCGCTGTAAAATCAAATCATTCCTCTTTGGACCACCCATGTAGCAAATCACACCTAACAGTGATGTCATCATTTAGCATTTATTTGCTGATCAATTAAATATATTTAATTATTTCTTTATAAAACCTTAAATATTAGTTTAGCATTCTATCCAATGCATGGATTTCCCAAGTCATAATATATTGTTTTTGCCTAAATATTACTGTCATAACATGCTTGGTATGACTGTGCCACCTGTGTAAAAATAGTTATTCCCTCTCTGCCATTTTACAGGAGTTAACAGATGCCATCTGATATATGTTTCACAAGGAAAAGGATATCAAAACATGCATTGCAGGTCACTTCCAGGTGTAGAGGAATTAAGATGTCACTGTTGCACATGGCAAAGTGATTATACCTGCCTTTTATCTACTTATAAATTGCATGTGAAATAATCCTACCGCCAATGCCTGGAGCTAATTGCTAGAACCATTGAAAGATTAAAATTATTCTAAGAGATGTAACTGACAACAGTGGTTCTTGTACAGGTGCAGTGAGGTGTATTTTTAATGTAATCTCTACTTTTGTTATGCTCAGATAGTCATCAAAGCTTTTCCCGGATTAACATCTGTTTCAAAATGTGGAACTTCAAACTTTACACTAAAATATTATCTAATTTAGCTAGGTCCACAGGCCTTAGGCAATGTATCTTGTATAAAAAGTGCTGGTCCTGCACATTCTGGATTCCATTAGAGGTCTAGAGTCCAGTAGCATTTTGTCTCTTAAAGGGACACTATAGGCACCCAGACCACTTTAGCTCATTGAAGTGGTTTTAGTGCTATATCTCAGTCCCCCTTAGTCCTGCAATGTAAATCATTTCAGAAACTGCAATAATTACATTGCAGAACAAAGACTGCCTCTAGTCGCTGTTAATCAGACAGCCACTAGAGGCACTTCCTGCTTGCTAGGCAACTTCTGATTGCCTAGCTGATGCTGGATGTCCTCACGCTCTGGATGAGGACATCCAGCATCAGTAAAATCTCCATTGGCATTAGCCCCCCATGTCTCTTATTGGATGACATAGGAGTAGGCAGATCAATGACCCAGCGCCGAGGGAGATCGGCATTGGAATCAGGTGAGTACAGCTTGCTGTTTTTTAAATCCGTTCAATGCCAGATGAGGCAATGGTGTGGGGGATGGCTGAGGCACCTATAGTTTATGGAATACAACTTTGTATTGCTTACACTATATAATACCTTTAATTTGGGGACTTACAAATATTTGAAGAGTTTATGAGTCAATCAGATATATTCATTGTTCAGTCTGATTTTTATTTAGGAGAAGAAAAATAGCTAGGGTCCCTAAAGAGCATTTAGCGGAACACTCCATAAGTAGTGAAATATTTTGACTTCTTAAATTGTTCCCTGACTCCACTACAGCTACAGGAGAGCTCTCTGAATATAAAAGCTTTTTTTCAGAGACTCTGTTTCTGCGCTAGGCCACGCAATGAAGGGCAAGGCACACTGACTGAGAATTATTAGCTGATGCTCTCCTGTAGTTGTAGTGGGGGCAGAGGGTGCCTCAGGTACGGTAAATAGTTAAATCACTCTAAAATAGTTTGACCGCTTACAATAGGAGGTGCAAGAGCACTCCTGGCACCATAATCACTACACCACACTGTGTTTCTTTTATTTTAAAATACCATAGATATTGGTGGTATGTCTGTTTCCTATCTAAGAATATTGGTTATACCATGCCTGTCCTCTATCCTGTGGCTCAGCTAATGCAGATATGACCTTGTCATTATCTGCTCAAATTTGAATAGCACAGATTGGATGAGAGTTCTAGGCTAATCCACTTCAAGCCCTTGCAGCCTGCAATTTCATCCAATATTGGACAGCTAAGGCAGAAGTTTACTAACACTTGAAGAGTGTCTGCACCATAATCACTACTAGCACTGGTTATAGGGTTATCATTTCCATTAAGACTGGAGTCAACTGTTCAGAGCCCTGAAGTGCATTAGTGGCATACTTTGGAGATCACAACACACCAATGTGCTATACGACATTAGTTGAAAACCATTGGTCTAATTAATATAGCAGTTCTCTTGAAAGATCCTCTAAACTTTTATCTTTCCTCTTTATAACATATTTTAACATGATTTGTAAGAGTTTTAGAAACTCTTACAAAGTTATCATTTCCATTAAGACTGGATGCAACTGTTCAGAGCCCTGAAGTGCATTAGTGGCATACTTTGGAGATCACAACACACCAATGTGCTATAGGATATAAGTTGAAAACCATTGGTCTAATTAATATAGCAGTTCTCTTTAAAGATCCTCTAAACTTTTATCTTTCCTCTTTATAACATATTTTAACATGATTTGTAAGAGTTTTAGAAATCATCCTTCATTGGCTTCCTGCCTCACCTTCATCTAGTAAAGGGGATTCTTTGACACAAATAGCTGCAACATAATAGATAGAATTACAGCTCACATAAAGGAAAGTCTCATCTACTTCTGTCAAACCACTTCAAACATTAGTGACTAGACATTTCCTTTTGAACTTAGTATATATTGGTGATGTCTGAACAGTGTTTAAGATCTGGATGAAATTGTCTGATAAGTGTTTGTTTTTAGAAAGGAACATATCTTCTGGGGTGTAAAAAAAAAACAGTAACCATTGAAAAAATCATATTTTAGCAATACCACAAAGCATGAATTGGCTCACATGTTTATTCACAAAAGGCTGAAATGTTGGGAATTCCAAGTGAATTTAAAATTTGAGAGTAATATAGCCAAACTGGCAAGGATAATTTTACTATTTTAGTCTACAGATTGAAATTCACTCAAATGTCCTTCATATAGTAAATAACTCTGAATGTCACTTTGCTGCTTCACCTGTGTTACATGTTAAAGAGTATCTGAAACATGGCTTAATTCTGAAAGCATGGCATGCCCTGGGACAAATGAAATTTAAATTATAAATCTTTAATTTAAAAGTAAACATTTGAAACAAATTAAGATTTCTGTCTGAAATAAAAATTATGTCAGTAACAAAAAAATATGTTTTCTTCTTGAATGGTGGTGTTTAATATTGCTTTTTATTTTCTTCTGCCCTAAAGAGATATTTCAACGAGGAATGCAAATTCAAGGAGACACTCCTACCAAACAATTACAATGCCTATGAATCCAGAAGATATCCTGGAATGTACATAGCTCTCAATAAAAATGGAAGGACAAAAAAAGGCAACAGAGTTTCCCCAACAATGACATTGACACATTTCCTGCCTCGGATCTGACATTTTTGGGCTAATCCCTTGATCGGTGTGGGAAGAGAGAATGCACTGCACTTTCAAAACAGTTTACTGCAAGAGCTGGTGTAACATATCTAAGTTAATAATTTAAGTTTGTATATATAGTTCAAGGAAAGTTTATTTATAGTTGTTTTTTTTTTTGTTGTTAATGCTATTCTGTTCCTTTTCTAGAACAGAGCATCCATCCCTTATAGGTTTTGCTTAGTGTATTAACTCACAAACTGCTGGATAGGGCTACAACATGTTGCTATGCAATGTACAGTTAGCCGTAGCAGGAAAAACATAATTAACCCTTGCTGAGCTGCTATTCATTTCTCACACAGTTTGTACTGTTTACAAGCTGCCCAGAAGCAGCAGATAAGATGAAACAAGTGTTAGAGTGATGCTTACTCTACTCTTTTACTGTTAAAATGAAGCAGTGTCAGTTTTCTTCTGGTACAGAAAGTGCAGTGCAAGAGGTGTCCTCCCAAAATCTGTTTTTAGATCTGTCACTGTTGAACTCTGAACTTTGCTGCAGTCAATCTTTGCTGTGTCTCCACAGAGCAAATGTCTTTTAACCCATTCAATGCCAAAGGGTCTGGCACTTAACAGGCCAACAGACTGACATCACGACAACAAAGTGACATTAGTGCTCTGAAGTCAAAGAAAGCCTTTCTTTCAAACAAATATTTCAACGTAACAAGCCAGGACGTCATCTACACTACAATGTATCTAATTTAAAAAATGAATATCACTTTCAGTCTGAAAAAAACAGCAGGATAATCATTTATTGGAGGGGGGAAAAAGTTATTTTGGCTAACGTATGTGATATGTGCTCCGGTATGTTTTGTCTACATACTGCTACACAAACATCGTTATTTGCAGACCTGATAATGTCTCACAATAGAGGATTGAATCGCCCAGCTGTACATGTGGAGGAAACAAAATGCTTTTTCAAATGGGAGAATGCTGCTGTTTTCGTTTGCTCATTCCCATTACAGTTTTTGTTCACGTCTACCTCAGTATCAATGCACATCTCCCAGTAGAAGTGGTACTGTTTTAAGTGTGCCTTGGATTTGCAGCAGAATGTGTACTGCTTTAATAGAGCCTCAAGACTGTGTATTTTCCCATATGTGGCCAAATATATTCTAGGTAGAAGCGAGTGCTGTCTATTTCAGCCTGGTCACGTTTGAGCTATCTTTACCCTGTGGCTTACTTTTAGTAAGGGTAATCATGGTAAAAATATTTGCAGGCAGCTGTTGAGCTGCACTATATGGTCATCAAGTAACCCTATATTTTTTCACTATATGCTTTGCTATCATGGCCCATGTTATTGAGGAATGAAGCATTCATAAAATCAAACCGCCTTAAACTGCTACCAGCATGAGAATAGCTTTTTTATAATCCCTTCAATCCTGAAGGGGTTTATGTATCTGTCCTGAACGTTTTTATATCATTTGTCACCATGACAAGATCCATATGTAAGATATGCTACTTTGTTGCTAAATTCTTTTCTACATTCCGCTTAAATCTTTCTTCCAATAACTGAACCCACAGTTTATTTTTTGTGACACTGCCGTTTACAGCATGTGGTGAGATTTAGAGCTACAATTCTTTCAGTTTACAATTTAACATTTCTGTCTGTCTCTCCGCTAATTGTTTCTAAATGAAAACCGTTAATGCTTTTATCTCTAACATATTGCAAAATCTAAATCAGGTCTGCCTTCAGTGGGGGAAGGCAATGCTGCCATACTAAACCCCAATATTTTAGTAACCCCAGAAATCAGATCAATGTGCCAGTATTGGGTTCTGTTTTTTCTTGCCCCAGTCTTAATCTAAAGGATACAAGTTATGTTGGGTGAATTGCTGTTAATTGGGATTCTTATAAATAAAACATTATTTACAGGTTAAAACTGCACTTAGGTGCAGATACAGGATTAACCCTTCAAGGGGGAGTGGTTTACAATATTCCATAATTTGTCTGTAGTTTTATACAGGTGCTCATCAATATCTTGATGTATGTGCTGTGCACAACTGATGCATAATAAATAATAAAATGTTTACACTGTATGGCTGTCTTTTTCTCACAGAGATGAAAGCATTCATTTGAGCCAAATATGACCAACCCCTTGACCCCCATAAACAATGTTGTATTGCAGTTTATGCTAGATGCTATCTGAGAGTATTCTAAATGTTTGGTTTACTACATGTGTGTATGCAAACTAAAGCACTGTCCTGTTCTTTGATTTCACACAACGTGTTACTAGTCACATTTCAAAGTGTTGCAATATACATATGCCAATTACAAGTCTATTTCCAATACCAAGAGGTGTTAGTTCGTACCTCCCAAAGTATTATCTTCATAAAATAATAGGAAAGCATCAATACAAATCACATTTACTTATACTATAATGTACCAGATTTTATTAGTTTGATGGGATTTATGGATTTTTATTTAGCCTTTTTTTGGTCTGAAAAAATAAGGTTTTAGAAAAAAGAAGACATCTAATGGTAAGTATGATTATTTTTAATTTATATGTATTAAGATTATTGCCCCACAGTCACTATTTTTAGGTGAAGGGAGATAGGTAGGATTTTATTTTATTGGGGGTGGTTACTAGGGGCTTGGGGACCTCTAGACACCTGGGAAGGGTATTTTTACATTTATCCCCACCTGTCGCCAATGGATGGGGCTGGGAGGGACAATAGGTTTCCCCCTATTGTCACTTAGGGCTCCCACCCTGCTGCTCATGGGGGCAGGAGGTGCGAGGGAAAGGCAGTTGGTTAGTATTAGTAAAGTTGGCTGAAAGACCAGTTTTGGTCTTTAGTAGAAAGCTCCCTAAAACTGTGGGAATTAGGGGCCTATCTACTAAGCCGCAGCAAAACGTACCAAATTTCATCCTAACATGGATAATAAAACTGTACACATTCTATTACGATGAAATTCAGTGAATTCATCGAACAGCGAATTAAGCAACGTGAGAACACAGGAGGAGAAGTGAGTATAGTGGGACAGTTTCTTTGACCAACAACAGAAAATGGAGCGGACTTAAGCTCCTCCTTTGGTCAAAGAAGGTCAAGTGTAGGAAAAATACATTTAGACAAAGAAGTCTCTACTTTGTCTTGTATGTTAAAGAAAACTAGATCAGATAGGAAAAAAAGAAGAACAGATTCTGAGAGAAGAAGATAAGAGGAATTGATTTGGGTAAGTTAAAAAATAAAATGTATCTTAATTTATATAAACTGATTACTATTCTGTAAACTATTCCAGAAAATATAGAGTTTATTAGACACATACATACACTAGCAAAAGGTCACTGGTCTCTTTAAAAGTGTTGACACTACCAAGATCCCTCAAAACTCTTAAAATTTTGTTATTTGTACTTCAGCGTTAACTGATTAGCAGGTACTTCATAAAGTACTTATGTTAAGCTAAAGTGCATTTTTTAAGAGGATGTAGTGTGAAACATAACAGAGGTCAGTGATGAATAAGAACTTATTACAAGTCTCATATGATGTTATATACAGATAGCCATGCACTAGGATAGAGCCTGAGAAAATATGAAAACATTTCAAATGCTGAAATACATGTCTCACTGCAACACATAAATAAATTATACAAATAGCATAATATTCCTCACAAAAGGTTTCATAAACACAATTTTAAATCTACTGGTGCAACACAAGAAAATTGATATACATCACTGTACACTGAATGCTGTGGAAAAATCATTAAACATAATGAAAATGTATAGCTTTAATAAAGCAACAGTGATGGACAAGAATAGCATTAAAGGGACACTATACTCATAAGCTTAATGTAGTGGTTCTGGTGTCTATATCATGTCCCTGCAGGCTCAGCAATGTAAATGCTGCCTTTTCAGAGGAAAAAAAAAAAAGGATTATAGCCAATGGTTGATCAGTTAATAAACAAATAAAACGGTGTTGCAGATCAATAGAGTTCGGTAATAAACGCCAAAATATCTAATGCTCTTGAAAATACTATGTTGCGTTCTTTGTTTGGACAGTGAAAAATTTATACTTTTGATTGTGACAAATATTATCTATAGGCTTTCTGAGTTGCCTGACACAGCAAACCATCTACCACTCACCAATGTTTGCAGAGGTTATCATATGTCCCACAGTGAATGGGATAATTCATTACATCACACTAAGCTGGCTGCAGACAATGACCAATATCTAATAGTGAGTATAAGTAATAAAATAATTAATGCCCACCAAGACAATTTGCTGGTTTGCACAGCTAAAGCATGTGCTATTACAGACCTGGGTAAAACAAAATCTTCAAGATCTCAAGACACTGATGGTCCTTAGTGAACATATGGTAGAAACTTCTCAGCAAAACAAAGGGAAATCAAAGCACAAGCTGCTCATAAAAACAAAGGAATACACTGTTGTGATTATCTAAATATATGTTGTGTTCTAGAGAGCGTTTCTGGATTTGTTAACAGTTTTACAGTAAGGAAAAGTTCTACTGGAACAAAGGGAAACCAATATAATGGCTCATTGGTCTAGGCGTAGAGAGCGTTTCTGGATTTGTTAACAGTTTTACAGTAAGGAAAAGTTCTACTGGAACAAAAGGAAACTAATATAATGGCTCATTGGTCTAGGCGTATGATTCTCGCTTCAGGTGCAGGTCCCAGGTTCAAATCCTGGATGAGCCCAAGTTTGGTGTTTTAGGAACTGAATAGTGGCTTAGATACAGGAATGCAGGCCTCAGGTTAAAATCCCCTGTTAGGCACCTTTGGAACAACCACATCTGGATGTCAGGGTGAGAACTGTGACAGAGGGACACTCAATATTATAGATTCTAAGTTAATTTGAGAATTTATCATTTGTGTGGTGAGATAGCTCAGTGGACTAATGCTTCATCAGAATCTTCATCTCTTGGGGCTCACATGTTCAATTCCCTGCAGGGCTGATGTAAATAAAATGTGTGCAATTAAAATGGGTAAAAGTAACATCCCCATGATGCACCTGGAAACCAGAAAATATCTGAATGTATCTCTCCTGGTTCAAGATTTTATGGAATAGCCTTCCAGCTGAAGTGGGTAGAGGTTAACACAGTAAAGGAGTTTAAGAATGCTTGAGATAGGCATAAGGCTATACTAACTATAAGATAAGGCTAGAAAATTGGGCAGACTAGATGGACCGAATGGTTCTTATCTGCCGTCACATTCTATGTTTAATATACTTTTCAGAAAGCCTGAAATTAAAACTGACTTCTACTTGACTATCTGTCCACTGTGAAAAGGTTATCCATTGCAGTGACCTGGCTACTGCTGCTATAATAAACAATCCATTAAGGGTGGTGGTCTTATACTATCAGCGGGGACCAAATAAAATTACATCATGGCCCCCCAAGTTCTTCTATATTGTTCTAATATAATATGATTTATTTTGTCTCCCAATCTCATCTGGTAAAATAAAACTGCACTTTAAAATGATGTACAACATAACTTCCACTTTTGATCACCATCCAAAAATAGTGTCAATAAATTTCTGGATAAACTAAATTTACAATCACCCCATTGCTATCAAAGATGTTTCAAAATTTCTCTACTGGAGGTATTCCAGATGAGATGTTATAAGCCATCATATCTCCAATCTTAGAAACAGGAAAAAAATGTTCTTTGCCACCTACACACCTAGTTCATTAACCAATTTAGATGTAAAAATATTATCAAAAATTATAGCTAATAGATAAAAAAACACTAATCCCAAAAATTATCCACATGGGCCAATCAGGATTTGTCATGAATAGGAACTTTATAGATAATACACGTACAATAATAAACATCCTTTGAGGAGTCGACTGATTTAAAATAGGTATAGCCCTTGATACCGAAAAAGCCTTTGATAGAGTCAGTTGGAATTTTTTAGATTCGGTTCTCGATAGTTTTGGTCTGTCTGGCTCTATGACAAAAAATATTATGTCTCTATATACTAATCCAACAGCCAAAGTTGTCGGACCCCTATTTGAATCAAGTTGGTTTGCAATTTCCAACAAGACTTGTCAGGGTTGCCCTCAGGCACCCCTGTTTTTTAATTTTTCAATTGAACCTTTTGCTCTTTCGAACAGAGTGCGGGGAAAATATGGAAACATCAATACCTGCTAATGCCATCTCCTATTTTACCCAACATGGGGGATGACACCGGTAGATGTGGTTTGCCAAAAAAATAAATAAATAATTGATGCATATCTGGGTGGCGAAGAGTAGCGGTTCTCGCTTCATATTCCTGTAAACATCGAGCAGGGCATAGGTTCGGTCTTACAGGAAATGACGGGTAGGCAGTAGAACGAGAAGATGTCTTAGACCTACGAGAAATAAATCGAAAAGGACACCTTCAGGAGTGAATGAGCGGGCATCGATATTCAATACTCTCACATCTGAAACCCTTTTACATGAGATTAAGCAGAAAAGAACCACCAACTTTGCAGACAGTTGTGTAAGTGACAATCCCTCATTATGCCAATTCTCAAGAAAAGATAAGACAACATTAACATCCCACAATGTAGAGTAACGAGGTTTGGGGGGTCTAGAGAGACAGATGCCTGGGAGGAGTCGACATATATACGGATGTCGTCCAACAGTGGTACCTTCAATAGCCTCATGGCCCGCTGAGATAGCCGACTGATATAGGTTAATGGTACGATATGCTTTACCAGAGTCAAAAAGGTAGGTAAAAAATTAAAAAATCGTGGTTACAGGTGCTGAAACGGGATCCAGATGTTTGTCCAGGCACCAACCAGACCATGCATTCCAAGCAGATCAATAAGCATGTCGCGTTCTGGGTGCCCATGCATTCACGAGAAGTTGCAGAGTCGTCTGCAAAACTCCCACGATGTTCCAAGGTGCCCGGAAATCTGCCAAACCAGGAGTCGTAATTAAGGCCGGACAGGGAAAAAAATTTGGCACGGGCATTTTCCAATCACAGAGGCCCCCTGAGAAGGGGGCGGGACCAGAGAGGTTGTGTTTTGTTATCACTAATGACAAGCATGCCCCCTCTCACAGTGAGTATGTTGGTTCAATGCGCAGAGCCCCGCTGAAGAGCTCTAGCATGAGAAAAGGGCCCTGTATTTGTTGTGCACAGTGCAAACACATTTAATAACATGCTTGTACTGTGTTTGCTTTTAACTTGTCTCTGGTGTCTCCATAAGTGGGATACCATAGGACAAAAGGACCAGGAAAGCGTATCGTGCATGTGTTTGGAGCTTGCTTGTGGGATTGCGTGTGGTTAGAGTGAGCTGATTGTGGTGTGGTATTGTGTAAATAGGCCAATTTCATTTGTGTTTGTGGTGTAATATGTGTCTCTAGGGGCTTTAGAGAGTGTGTGTATAGGGGATGTAGTGAGGGTGTGTGTGTATAGGTGACGTACTGTGTGTAGGGGTTGTAGAGAGTGTGTGTTTAGATAATGTAGTATGTGCTTGCTTACAAGTGTAGAGTGTGCATATGGGATCCAGAGTTTGTATGTCAGGAATGTAGTTTGTATAGGTGGTGCAGTGTGTGTGTGTGTGTGTGTGTGTAGGGGATCTAGTGTGTAAAGGACCCAGAGTGTGTATAGGAGATTGTGTGTGTGTGTAGAGGATTCAGAGTGTATATAGTGATCTAGTGTGTGTATGTGTGTGTATGTAGATTAGATGATCCAGAGTTGGGTAAGGGATCTAGTGTGTATCTGGAGTAATGTGTGTAGTGGTGCAGTGTGAGGGGTGCTGTAGTATATATAGTATTGTATGTGTGAGGGGCGCAGTATCTTGGGTGTGCTGTGTGTATGTGTGAAGCACGTGTATGTGTGTGAGGGGTGCAGTGTGTGTGTGAGAGGGGTGCTGTGTGTATGTGTGAAGGTTGCAGCATGTGTGTGTGTGAGGGGTGCAGTGTGTGTGTAAGAAGGGAGCAGTGCGTGTGTAAGAGGGGTGCTGTGTGTGTGAGGGTGTTGTGTGAGTGTGCTGTGTGTATGTGTGAAGGTTGCAGCATGTGTGTGTGTGAGGGGTGCAGTGTGTGTGTAAGAAGGGAGCAGTGTGTGTATAAGAGGAGTGCTGTATGTGTGAGGGTGTTGTGTGTGAGTGTGCTGTGTGTGTAATGGTGCTGTGTGTATGTGAGGGTGCTGTGTGTATGTGTGAGCGTGCTGTGTTTGTGAGGGTGCTCTTAGTGTGAGTGTGCTGTTTGTGTGTGTGAATATGTTTGGAGGGATTTTGAGTGTGTGTGTTGGGGGGGATAGATTTTTTTAATAAAAAAACAACTTTATATCCCCCCCACAGCCCCCTTCTTTCTTACCTTTAGCCTGGGAGGGGGGCTGGTGGCCGCATGTCTGTGCCTGTGGGCCGGTGAGGGAGATCTTTTATCTCCCTACGGGCCCATGAAGGCACACAGCAGGGCCAGCGCTCGGATAGTGCTGGCTCGTGATATCCCTTGCCAACCTCGGCCCGTGGCCATCGCGGCCCACCAGGCATTTGCCCGATGGCCAGTCTGGGCCTGGTCGTAACAGACCCTGAAGGACCAACAGATGAGGCTTACCGTCTGGATCCAATAGGAGAGACTGGGCTGCAGGCAGTAGTATCGGGAAGTCGATGGTCATCTCCAGAAGTTGAGGGAACCATGGTTGGGACAGCCAAAAGGGTGTCACGATGACCAGAGTCCCGCAATAACGTCTGAGATGTAGCAGACAACAAGAAAGGAAAGGAAACACATAACTGCTCGTGAACAACCTGTCTTGTAAATATGCATCTGTTGCTAGAGCCTTCGGATCCAGTCTCCAGCTGAAAAATTTGGGGAGTTCAGTGTTTAATCGTGATGCAAAAAGGTTGATCTCAAGTGGGCCCCAAATATCCGAAACTTAGTAGAGGATCCAGTCGCCAGTCGCTAAGGTGACACAAGTTCAAATCGGCTGTCGTGTTGGAGAGGCTGGGAATATATTCTGCTGTCCCCGAGATTCCGAGATGTAGGCAATATTGCCAAGAATTGAGGGCCATGTTCGCTAAAATCCTGGAGCATGTGCCGCCTAGGCGGTTGATGTACCGATACATTGTCCATCCTCAAGAGGATAGAACATTGAGAGCTTGTTTGGGAAAAGCATCTGACTGCAAATGAGCCGGCCAGAAGTTCCAGACAATTGATGTGGTAGCCTTTTTCTTCCTTGGACCACCTTCAGCTCGTGGATATATCTCTGCAACGTGTGCCCCAACCATGTAGACTCACGTCGGATTCTACAATCACATCTGAAGTCGTGCCGAAGAAAGTGTGTCTGTTCCATGCCTCCCTTTGAGTTCCTCTTCCACATTCCACATCCACATCCAAGAGCTGACATTGTGTCTTTGTAAGAGGCACCTGCTCGGAGGTAGAATGTTTGAAGGCGTTGCAGTGCCCTGTAGTGAAGTGGTCCTGGAAAAATTGCCTGGATAGATGCTGCTAGAAGACCAACCATATGAGCCAGTTGTTAGAGAGATATCTGTGGGGTGTGAAGCAAGCAAGACACTTCCTCATTTATAGACTTTATTCTGGAAATGGGTAGTTGAAGAGTCTGCGTGGTCGAATCTATCCGCAACCCTAAAAATTCTACGTGTTGCATGGGTGAGAGAACAGATATCTCCTCGTTGATTATGAACCCCAGATTTTGGAGGAGGTTCATGGTCCTGGTCAGGTGTAGACGCAATGTCCTTTGGGAGGACGACATTAGGAGGATGTCATCGAGGTAGATGATGAGATGTACGCCTTGGCCCCTCAGAAAGGTGACCACCGGCTTCCTAATTTTGGTAAAGCACCACGGGGCTAAAGAGAGTCCGAATGGAACCTCAATTTCTTTCCTTCACAAATGAACGCAGAAAGTCACGGTCGTTCACAGATATTGGCACTGTGAGGTATGCATCTTTTAGGCCCAATTTGGCCATCCAAACTGAGGGCTGAAGTAGATCGCGCAGACAATGGATCCCCTCCATTTTGAAGTGGTGGTACCTGACATACACGTTGAGAGGTTTCAAGTTGATGACGGGGCACATGCCACCACTTTTCTTGGAAACTAGAAACAGATTGCTGATAAATCCCAATGTTGGTAACTGGATTTCTTGGATGGCCAGTTCCCGAATTTCCTGGGAGACCAGGTCGGCATCCAGTGGGGAAAATAAACTATCACTTTGAGAGGGAACAATTGGAGAAGCAGAGATACAAACTCTATAGCATACCCTCATACAGCCTGGAAAACCCATGTGTCCAGAGTTATTAGAACCCATACATGGGAAAAATATGTGAGTGGTCCCCCCACAGACCATAGGGAAGAAGGGAGATTGAGCAAGTTTACATTAAGAGCATCGTCCGGAAGGTGTTCCCTGTGGTCCCCTGGCGGACCATGGCCTGCTCCGATGCAGAAAGAAAGGTTGGTTGGGCTTGTACTCAGGCATGGATGATCTACCTGGATAGAAACCTTGGCTTGTACACGACGAACCTCTCCGGGGATCACAGACGGCTCCTGGCTCTTCCAGCCGCAGAGAAAACCTTAGGGTTCAAGATACTGCGCAGTAAAGGTCTGCACGTTTGCCCTCAGATCTTTTACGAAGGATTCCCCGAAGAGGAATACTTGAGCTTGGTGTTCCATAGCAATTGCTGTGTTTGCATTGCGCATAAGGCATACTAGCCTTTGGAACAATCTCCTGACAGTTAACAAACCCAGTCACCTTTCGCAGACAATGGGAGGAACTACTGGACAAAGCGCTCTCACCCTCTCAATGGGACAAAGCACTGATATGGCAACACAAGAGCTCCATCAGCTCGCAATACCAGGAGACAAACTATAAGCTGCTATCGCAATGGTACAGGACTCCCTTCCAGCTGCACATAATATTCCCAACTACAGACCCGACATGCTGGAGATGCCAGGCGGAGAGGGGAACAACAATGCACATCTGGTGGGAATGCCGAAGCATCGTCCCCTATTGGGAGATGATCCGAACAAAGGTGACAGAGATCTTGGGAAACCCAACGGACTGGTCAGCCAAATTAGCTCTCCTGCATATATCCTCGCACTCTATATCACAATACAAAAAATCGATTCTGCAACACCTGCTGAATGCGGCCAAGGCACTTATCCCGGTGTACTGGAAACGGACGGAGGTATCTGGCGAGGAGGAATGGATCCGCAGAGTTGAGGGCATTCAGGGGGCGGAGGCGATGCAAGCCTCTCTCTTGGGGAGAGGCGATAAACACACGGAGATCTGGCGGCCATGGTTTGACTTTGTATCCCAGAGCCTGTTAGTGACGGGACATGATTCACCTTAAACCCTCAAACAGGGGAGAACCGTTAGGTCAAGACGGAGTCCACACTATACGAGGACAACGAGGGTGTGACCCACATCACTGAATACTAACCTAAGACAATAGCAAATGACGAGGCAACACCCCCTGAACTACCTTTGAGAACGAACCAGGAGACTAGAAGGCCCACACCCACATATCAGATTACTCCCGACAGGGATGACCTCCCACTAGAGACGCGGGAACAATAGGCCTATTGACAGTGACTGACCCACTAAGAGCTTTCCCAACTCCTGGCAAGTGGTGGACTGGTGGTAATTTGAAAAAGAAATGGAAAAGTTATCTAAGTACCTCCATATTCCCAGCCCTTATACGCCTCCACCAGATAGAGAGGGTACCAAACACCTCACATAGCGAGGTTATGTAACTATCAAGCAGGTTCATCATATGAAAATGCAAATGAGTCCACTGAATCTCCGAACACTTTCTTTATGCTCACTTACTACATGGGCACCTTGAGACCCAACACAACAAAATGTCACACCCATAACTATGACAAGGAGGGACTCCCAGTTCCAACAGATTCCTACAAATAGCAGACAACTGGCACTTCAAAACCTTACTTGCTTGTTATCTTCAAAACCGATGATAATGCACACTATGTCGATTCGTTGACATTTGATGGAGACCTGCGTGTCTCAGACTGTACTTTATCTTGCATTCTATACTTGACTCAAAAACCTTAATAAAAACAGATTAAAAAAAAAAAGAAAAAATATGTTATGGTAATCTGTGTATTTATTCAATGCTTAGAAATGATATACCGTATATACTCGAGTATAAGCCTTCGTTCTGCTTACACTGACAGGGGAGCTGCACGGAGGAGAAAGGAGCTGACAGGAGCTGCAGGAAGGTAAGTAAGAGCTCGCTGTCAGCCCCCAACAGGACCGCCGGGCTTGTAATGAGCCCAGCGGTCCTGGTCTGTATTGTGGCAATGTAAGCTGCCATAATACAGACCTTGACTCGAGTATAAGCCGAGTGGGGGTTTTTCAGCACAAAAAATGTGCAGAAAAACTTGGCTTGGTTTTTCAGTGTACACTGTAAGCAGAACGAAGCTGACAGGGGAGCTGCACAGAGGAGAAAGGAGCTGACAGGAGCTGCAGGAAGGTAAGTAAGAGCTCGCTGTCAGCCCCCCCACTGAACAACCAATGCCACTGGACCACCAGGGATTCACATAGCTCCCCTCCCTGGCCAGGCAACAAGCAGGGAGGGGGACAAAAAAACTATTAAAAAAAAATACAAATATTAAAATAATAATATAATAATAAAATAAAATACAAATATTAAAATATTAATAAAATAATAATAGAATAATAATAATATAATAATAAAATAAAATAATAATATTACAATAATATAATATAATATTAAAATAATAATAATATTAAATTTAAAAAATTTAAATTAAAATGCCCTCCCCTCACCCAGTTTACACACACTGCATTCACACAAACACACACTGCATTATATACACACTGCATTCATTATATACACACACAAACACACACACTGCATTCATTATATACACACTGTAAATAAATATTCAATTAATGTAATTTTATTGGGATCTAATTTTATTTAGAAATTTACCAGTAGCTGCTGCATTTCCCACCCTAGGCTTATACTCGAATCAATAAGTTTTCCCAGTTTTTTGTGGTAAAATTAGGGGCCTCGGCTTATATTCGGGTCAGCTTATACTCGAGCATATACAGTAAGCATAACTCTATTATATTGATGATATTTATAATGTAAGCTTTTAAATTTGATATCTATGTTTTCAAACGGTTGAACTGCTATTTGTATATATCTAGAGAAAAAAATAAAAATAAAGATTAAACATAGAAAAAAATTATGTAAAACATAACATTTAAAAAGTCTGAAGTTTATTTCACCTGCTGCTGAAAAACAATAAAAATGCCATTTCAAGCCTACCAACATTTCTTAAGTAACAGAGAGGGAAATTTTATTTTAGTTGTGTGAGTGGGGTGTGGTCAGGGGTAAGCTTTTTCTGTGACTTACAGATAACAATATATCGATATATACCGATTTCTAAATATTTCTATTGTAGTTTAAAGACACATTACTGTGACTATTATTGCTATGGAGCTCTGTTATACACTCAGATACACTAACAATATGGAGCTCATAGAAAAAGGGATTTTAGGATAGAAGAGAAGGATTTGGGCCCAAAATAGAAACTGCCCCTCTAAGCAGGGACAGTTTAGAGGTATGCCATTTTATTTTATTTTTTAGACAAACTTCATAACAGAAATAAAGATTGTGAAGTGTGTTGTATATATTGATAAAATATGTAAATTCAGCTGCACAAATACAGCTATAAGCAAATAATAACAAAATTAAAATAATACTTTAGTAAACCAAATGCATTTAATGCACTGACAACTCATGACTTCTTAATAAAATATGGTCTCCCGCAGTAAGAATGTTTAGGCTCTGTGGCTTACAAATTAAAATGAATAGAATTTGCCATTAAATGACATTAGGCTAACAATAGTTACCCAGACAATCCCTGTGAATATTGTTATTCTTAGTACTATGGAATTAAATCAAAGCAAATATATCAAAGAGTTCCAACAATCTGCTAATCCTGTGCAAACAATGTATTAAACTATTGGATAAACATAACCACACAAGATAAATGGCCCTCATTGGGTGATAATGAGGTGCGACTGTTGGTTATTAACCACTGCAGTGCCAGAAGTGCTGCTCTACTCATTTACCAGAATTTCTGCCAATATGAAACATTGATATCACTTACATGTTCATTTTACTTTGCATTTATAAAGCAAAAAATAAATAAATCTGAAGCTGTCATTACTCAATAGTGATGTCCCGAACGGTTCGCCAAACGATTTGCGAACGGTTCGCCACGAACGGTTCGCCACGGACTCATCATTGAGTAAACTTTGACCCTGTACCTCAAAGTCAGCAGACACATTCCAGCCAATCAGCAGCAGACCCTCCCTCCCAGACCCTCCCACCTCCTAGACAGCATCCATTTTACATACATTGTGAAGCTGCATTCTTAGTGAGCTGTCCAGGAGGTAAAAGGAAGTTCTGCATTTATTTATGTGAAAACACTTTCATCCAGTTAAAACGTTTATACTTTAGATATAAAAAAACAAAACAAAAGCCACTCCACTGATGTAACAATAAGAAATACAAACATGGCATCATAAAAATGTAAATTCAAAGCCAAACACAAGAAAAACACAGAGAAGCTGATAGATAAATAGATAGATAGATACATACATACAGGGGCGCACCTAGAGCATTTGGCACCCGGGGCGGATCCTGTGTTTGACTGCCCCTCCGCAAAAAAAAAAAACAACGGCAAAAATGTTTAAATGTTTACATATATATATATAGCACTAATTTTATACTTTGTAAAGTTCCTTCTACAAATCCCCTGTCCTGCCCCTCTCCTACAAAAGCCCTGTCCTGCCCCACTTCTACAAATCCCTGTACTGCCCCCTTCTACAAAACCCCTGCAGACCCCTTCCACAAATCCCCTGCTCAGCCCCCCTTATAAAAGACCCCTGTCCCAATACAAAACCCCTGCACCCTTCTACAAAATCCTTGCACCCCACACACTCAGTTACAGGCAGACAGTCACACACACAGACAGTTAGAGGCATACAGTCACACACAGTTACAGGCAGACAGCCACACGTACACAGTTACATGCAGCATAACAGTCACAGGCAGACAGTGACACGCACTGTCTGTTACACACATGGTTACAGGCAACAACACATTGTCACACACACAGTCATATGCTGACAGTCACACACACAGTTATAGGCAGACAGTTACACACGCAGTCAGTTACAGGTAGTCACACACAGTGGTAGTCAGACAGTCATGTACACATAGGATAACTTACCCTCCTGAACATGTCAACATGTCAGCCTCCCTCAGTCATTATAAGATGGAGCAGTGTTTCTGTCTCCAAATCTCTTCTCTGTCCGTTAACATTTAAAAAGTAAGCATATTTATATCTTAAATGTTCAGTTTAGGACCTCCCTTAACTTGGCAAAGATACAAGGTCATAACTAAAATATAAGGGTGCAAACGTCATGGGAAATTCCATGAAGCTAAAACAAAATGGCGTAAGTCAGGATGACGTAGCATAGCCTTGAAGATGTTATTGCATTATTATTATTGCATTAAGCTAAGACAAATTGGCGTAAACATATGTCTAGGACAAAATGGCGTAAGTAAGAATGACGTAGCATAGCCTTGAAGATGTTATTGCATTACTTGTTTTGTATTAAGCTAAGACAAATTGGTGTAAACATATTATGCAATGAAAGTAGGTAAGAGGTTATTGCTTAAAGAAACATGTATGAAAAACAATATCTTCCATTTCTAACAGCATGTCAGTTTGCAATATCTGTTATAGACAAAGTACGCAGTTTAAGAAATACATTTAATTCTAAAACGTGTAATATTTGCATTTGCCGATAACAATATATACAGTCACACACACACACAATTACAGGCAGCATCACACAGTCACAGGCAGACAGGTACACACAGTCACACACACACACACACAGAGTCACAGGCAGACAGTCACATACAGTTACACGCAGACAGTTACACACACACACACACAGTTACAGGCAGGCAGACAGTCTTACACACACACACACACAGTTACAGGCAAACAGTTACACACACATAGTTACAGGCAGGCAGACAGTCTCACACACACGCATAGCCGCAGGCAGTCATACACACACAGTTACAGGCAGGCAGTCTCACACACACACATAGCCACAGGCAGTCATCCACACACACACACACACACACAGTTTCAGGCAGGCAGACAGTCTCACACACACACACACACACACACACACATAGCTACAGGCAGTCATACACACACAGTTACAGGCAGGCAGACAGTCTCTCTTACACACACACACACACATAGTCACAGGCAGTCATACACACACAGTTACAGGCAGGCAGACAGTCACAAACACACACACACACACACAGTTACAGGCAGGTAGACAGTCATACACACACACACACACACACACACACACTTACTTACTTACAGACAGTGGGCTGGAGGAGGGGTGGATTCTCTGAAGTCATTCCTTGTAGCCTGTTAGTTGGAGAAGCAGGGATTCCTTCTTGCTACACCTCCATGTGCAGCAGTAACAGTAGCGGGTAAGGGCCGTGTTAAGCCCCGCCCCTGCTGCCAGTTTGGCCCCGACTTTTATTAGCTCCGCCCCCACTTTCCTTCCATGCGGCCAGTTCAGCTGGTAATTGTTGGTCTCTGTGTGTGAGCTGTGCCGGCCGTCCTGCACCCCATGGGGCACATGGCAGTTCACACATCCCCCTCCAGCCTCCAGACCAGGGTCATGGCACCTCCCTCCTCTCCCCTCCACCCCCCGCTGCCCCTTTAGTATGCCACTTGATAGATAGATAGATAGATAGATAAAAACACACCAGATAAAAGTCAGGATATTGTTATAAAGCTGCCTATGATACATAAGATAGGAAGAGATTTATTTGATCCATGATCAATAAATATATAAACTTAAACAAGTCACTACATAATTTTTGAATCTGCCACTTTATAAACAAAATAAATAATACAAAATATTGATTTTCTAATTGATGAGAAAAGAATACAGAAATTCCAATGCTATCTTGTATGGCATTGCTACCAGCTAAAAGTTAGGCTCATTAGAATATGAAAAGTAGTTTTCACTTTTCCAATCAATCAACCAACCAATGAGAAAATCAATAATCAATCACTTGCAGTGCAACAAACACGCATATGGATGCCAGGTCTCTTTGACAGTCCACTTTATAGTATGGAAATGCTTTGCTATTATTACTGCAAGTGATAGCTATCTGTGGAAAAAAGGTCCTTGATGTGCAGTCTGAATAGGTCCATCTGGAACTGGTGTTGTAAATTCTGCAGGAGGTGATTTCAGAGGACAGAGACAGTTACTGGAGAAGGCATGGTCTCTCTTGGACACCATATCAATGTGACAGATCGCCAGGTGGGCCCAGGGCAGGTACAAGGATTTCTGCCGCCCTAGATTCATTTTGCCGCCCCCTAATGTCACTCACTCACTGACAGACGCACACTGGCAGACACACACACTCACTGACAGACACATACACTCACTGACAGACACACAGTCACTGACAGACACACATAGAAACTCACTGACAGACATACACTCACTCATTGACAGACACACACACAGACAATTACTGACAGACATACACGCACTCACTGATAGACACAAACACACACTTACAGATAGACATACACTCACTCACTTACTCACTGGCAGACACACACACACAGACACTTACTAACAAACATACACTCGCTCACTGACAAGACACACACAGGCACTCACTGACAGACAGACACACACACACACACACTCACTGACAGACATACACTTACTCACTGACAGACACACACACACTCACTGACATACATACACTCATTCATTGACAGACACACACACAGACACTCACTGACATACATACACTCACTCACTGACATACACACACACAAAGGCAGACACTTACTGACACACACACACACACACACGGATAGTCAAACACTCACATTCGCACTGACACACACAGACAGACACTCACGGATATACATTCACTCACTCACTTACTGACAGACACACAAACAGGCAGACACTCACTGACACACACACACACACACTGACAGTCAAACACTCACTGACACACACACACACGCAGACACTCACTGATATATATACACTCACTCACTGACAGACACTCACTGACACACACACACGGATAGTCAAAACACTCACATACTCACTGACACACACAGGCAGACACTCACTGATGTACATTCACTCACTGACAGACAGACAGACACACACACACACACACACAGGCAGACACTCACTGACACACACACACGCAGACACTCACTGACATATATACACTCACTCACTGACAGACACACACACACACACACAGACAGACACTCACTGACACACACACACGGATAGTCAAAACACTCACATACTCACTGACACACACAGGCAGACACTCACTGATATACATTCACTCACTGACAGACACACACACACAAGCAGACACTCACTGATCAACAAGCTGGACCAGTGCTATAAAGTGAGTGTGAATTGCTACTTTCAAAAACACCCTATGTTTTAATGACAACCGATTAGAATAAGAGCAATAATGGTGTACTCCCAGGTCTGTATCAATTTTGAGTCTTGTAGTATATGCTAGTGAAGTTTGCCATGAGCTCTTGGAGGGGACTACTTGCCAGCCGGTTGCCCTGTGACTATGCCCCCTGGGATATATTGCCCTTTAAAATCACTATTTGGGCATATTGGATTTTAAAACACGTGTTCAGCTGTGTTTTGTCGTCGAGTTCATGGAACTCAAATCGGACACAAGATGGCACGAACACCGCTAAACTTTACCTTCTCCAGAACTTCGACGGGAGTCGAACAGTGTTCGACAATTCGAACGCCACTTTAACATTGACTATTGGCACGTGCATTCAAACAGAACTTAGAGTTGGAAAAAGACCGGCCGCACAGCCTAATTCTCTGGAACTGTTTTGGGCATGAAAATGTGTGTACGGTTGGTCAAATGTGACTTTGTCCCTGCTCTGTTCTGGGTGATTTTTGGATATTTTGTTCACCTAGATCAGGGTTATCCAGGGATATTTGTGGGGATATGATATGTTTTGGGTGTTTTCTGTACTTTGGGGAAATTGTGTGTCTTTCTGCCTGTGGATAATTTGGTTATTGTATTAAATACTTTAATTATATCACAGGCAGAGGGGAGGGCTTGTGCACTGTTCGTGTGAGTGTCATTCATTGTTGCCCTGTTTTGCCTTGCAGTTTCATGCGGTTGGCATCTACCTGTTGCTGGTCGAGCACCAAGGTTTCCCAGGGGAGGACTACAATAGTCCTGGTCTGCTATGGGAGGAGTTTGAGAATGGTATAGCATTCGGAGACCCGAAAAGTTCCAGCTTCTAGTACATTCGAGATGAGCGGGAAGACAGCTTGGGCCTTATGGAGATAGCGGAAATGCAAACAAATCTGACTTTTCTAGCAACCTGGAGTGGGAGCTCAAGCAGGACTATGCTCGCCTATTTAACCGAGTAACACCGCCTGTCTCTGACATGATGGGGCTTATGGATTGTACACCACAGAGTTTTCATCCCTCTTTCCCAGCAACTAAGCATGTTATCAGGAGACCTGGGTTTTGTACCACCTACTTCCCAACCATCCCCAGAGATAAGAGACCTTATTGACTGGTCCTGGGAAAACTCCCAGTTGGCAGGTGGGGATGGGACCGAGGTCTCTCCACCGGCCCTACAGGGATGCTGGTGAGCCAGCCCAGATCTCCAACCATAGATTGAGGTGTTACAGGGAGTGGCGACAACCGGTCTCACTCCCCAGCGGCAGCGTGCAACCCAGGGAGAGGAGAGTGTCGTCCTCCATCTCCAGCAGCCAAGTGTGTTACAGGGAGGGGAGACAACCAGTCTCACTCCCCAGCGGCAGAATATATCATTGGGAGAGGAGATGGTCGGTCTCTCTCCCCAGTGGCAGTGTATGTTACAGGGAGTGGAGACAACCGGTCTTACTTCCCAGCGGCAGTGTACATCAGAAGGAGAGAAGTGTGTCATCCTTCCTCCCCAGCGGCAGGGGCTGTCGTCCAGAGACAAGCCCCCTAGCCTGGATGGTGCAGATGGGACCGAGGTCTCTGCACCAGCTCTACAGGGATGTTGGGCAACCTACCCAGATCCCCAACTGCCCTTTCCCAACCATGGTCCAAGTGCAGGAGAGGGAACTACGGCCTCTACTGACCCCCTCCCAGCAGAAGAGCAGGCATCTGGGCAGAGCGCAGCTAGCCTCTGCCCTACTTACCCCTTTGTTCTGGGGCCTGACGACCCACCAACCAACCCAGCTGAACCGCAGGCTACGGGGCAGAGCGCCGCTGGCCGCTACCCACTAGGCACGGAGGAGGGAAACTGCACCCGCCGTCCCCAACAACAACTTTGTCCAACAAAGGGGGAGGGCATCCAGGTCGTTAACACACTCCTGTGTGGATCTACAAATGGGCACTTTTGGGAAAGGCCAACAGACTATCAGAGCCCCAGACCGATTGGAGGTCTGGATAGTCTCCTCGGGAGAGGGGAGATGTGTGACAAACTGCCCTTTTCACGGGAGTTTGCCATGAGTTCTTGGAGGGGACTACTTGCAAGCTGGTGGCCCTGTGACTGGGATGTATTGCCCTTTAAATGCACTATTTGGGCATGTTGGATTTTAAAACACTGTTTCTGCCCCTTTAAATTATATTGGAACAGTTTTACACGTTCAAAGTAGCACTTCGAATACAGCCGATGTGGCCGCCATTCGACATTCGAACACGTAGTGGCGGCTATCTTGTTTAGACGAACGTGTTCAGCTGTGCAACGGCACAAACACGGCTGACCTTTACCTTTTCCAGAACTTCGACAATTCAAACGCCACTTTAACAATGACTATTGGCACAAATGGCCTCGTTCGTACATTCGAACGGAACTTAGAGTTGGAAATAGACCGGCCGCACAGCCTAATTCTTTGTAACTGTTTTGGGCATGAAAATGTGCATGCTGTCGATCAAACGTGACTTCCAGAAATTTCCTAAACCCCTGCTCTGATCTGGCTGATTTTTGAGGACTAGAGCTAATTTCACAATTCGGTTCCAGAGTTCCCAGGACTGAGTGTCGTCCAGTGCCTGGAGGTGTCAGAGCTAATTTGCCCTTCGTATTCAGGAAGGAGGTGGCGGTTCCAGGGTCCCAGTCAAGCTACGGCGACTGAGGGCAAGAAGTGCTAAGGTTTGTCCCCTGTTCCAGCTAGGAAGTGGTCCTTTGGCGGAGGTACCCAGTCAGGGTGCCTGGTGATCCGTTACAGCTAGTTACAGAACTGACTGTACTGGCACATACAGCCTCTTTTTTTTCACAATCCACAAACATAGTACTGCCCACAGGGTTTTGAAATACAACCAATCAATCCGTACAATACACACAGACACTCCCACACAAAATCCTCCCCTCTGCCTGTGATATGATTACTGAACACAATGGTTAATATAATTATCACAGGCAGAGAAATACAGTATAATAAAACATATCACAGGCACCCCAAAAGATGCAATAACCCCATAAAAAGAACCGGGGATCTGGATGAACCACATATCCAAAATTCACCCAGATCCGTTCAGTAGTTTGGAAGATACAGTTTAATGCAGATTCCGCAGAACATATACAGTCTATATGAAAAAAAATTACTGTATAATGTGTCCCCTGTTGTATAGTTTAAAACTACTGCGCGATGTCTTTGTGCACCAACTACCAGCGAGATGGCACCGTGTAGAAAAGTCCAAACAGTGTCTGTGAGTTAAAATGGCCGCCATCCATTGTTCTCACCATGTGCTTCATCCATTGTTCTCACCATGTGCCTCTGATACCTGAAATGGTGGCCACCCAGTAACTCCACAGTATGTCCCCAGATGGTTCTTAAAGGGCCAGCAGCAGCATAATAAAATACAATATGCCCAAATAATGTCTTTAAAGGGCAATACATCCCAGGGGCCATAGTCACATGGCAGGAGGCTGGCAATCAGTCTTCTCCAATGCCCAGTGGCGAGGTCGGTTTCGCCACAACAACTAACTACAGTAATACAGTTGACAAGTTATGAAGCCAATGACTAGAGCTGTTTTTCACTCATTTTAGCTCTGCATAATACCAAATTTATTTTTTCAGAACAGGATTAAGACTTTTTGGATGCTAAAACTGGACAATGTTCAGAATGCCTTTGTTAACAGCAAGATTTTTATTTTTATTTTACATCCACTTAGAGAATGTCACTGAGATGAAATCAATTTATCCCATCAAATGTTTCCTAAAAATGCCTGTCAAGTGTTTGGAGTACGATTTTAAAATGTAAAATGCAGTGAACCAAAAAATAATTTAGGACAAAAGAGAAAAGTTTGAAAAGAAGAAAAATGAAAAAAAAAATAAAATAAAATAAATAATTTTCACAATATAGTGGAACCTCAGAACTCGAACGGTCCCATTCTCGAACAAATCAGACGTCAAACAAAAATTTAGAGTAAAAAATGTCTCGGTAAGCGAATGATCTTCGGTACCCGAACATACAACAAAGAGATATATGTAAAAAATGTCTCGGTACCCGAACATACAACAAAGAGCCAGATGTCTTGATACGCAAACAATCTTCGGTACCCGAACATACAACAAAGAGCCAAGTCTCATTTTCAAGTGAGACAATTATAAATAATTGTAATAATGGCTAACAGTAATTTTTTAGCAAGTTGAAAGGCAGGAACCACTCAAATAAATGTAAGGTGCTTATTATTAGCATGATCTCTGCATTAATGCATACATATAAATGTAAAATGCTGTAATTTTGGGGGAACAGCTTAACCCCTTAAGGACGGAGCCAAATGTACACATTGTGAACAAAACAAAATGTAAACAAAACCTGGCATTTGCGCTACATGTCTGTCCAACCGTAATACACCTCTTTCATAGTAAATGCACCCACCCTTATTATATATCATTTTATTCAGGGGAAACAGGGCTTTCATTTAATATCAAATATTTAGCCATGAAACATAATTTAATATGAAAAAAATGGGAGAAAATACGATTTTTTTGATTTTTTTAGTTCTAAATTGCATTTTAAAGGTCAGTGTCATAATACTGTTTGATTTTACTGCAATAAAATACACATATTTGTATTTAGTAAAGTCTCACGTGTAAGACAGTACCCCCTATGTACAGGTTTTATGGCGTTTTGGGAAGTTACAGGGTCAAATATAGCACGTTACATTTGAAATTGAAATTCGCCAGATTGGTTACGTTGCCTTTGAGACTGTATAGTAGCCCGGGAATGAAATTTACACCCATAATGGCATACCATTTGCAATAGTAGACAACCCAAGGTATTGCAAATGGGGTATGTCCAGTCTTTTTTAGTAGCCATTTGGTCACAAACACTGGCCAAAGTTAGCGTTAGTATTTGTTTGTGTGTGAAAAATGCAAAAACGCCAATTTTGGCCAGTGTTTGTGACTAAGTGGCTACTAAAAAAGACTGGACATACCCCGTTTGCAATACCTTGGGTTGTCTACTATTGCAAATGGTATGCCATCATAGGGGTAATTTTCATTCTTGGGCTACCATAGGGTCTCAAAGGCAACGTAACCAATCTGGCGAATTTTAATGTGAAAAAAATGAAACGCAAGCCTTATATTTGACGCTGTAACTTTTGAAAACACCATAAAACCTGTACATGAGGGGTACTGTTGTACTCGGGAGACTTCGCTGAACACAAATATTTGTGTTTCAAAACAGTAAAAAGTATCACAGCAATAATATTGTCCGTGTAATGCTGTTTGTGCGTGAAAAATGCAAAAAACTTCACTTTTACTGGCGATATCATCGTTGTAATACATTTTAATGTTTTGAAACACTAATATTTGTGTTCAGCGAAGTCTCCCGAGTAGAACAGTACCCCCCATGTACAGGTTTTATGGTGTCTTGGAAAGTTATAGGGTTAAATATAGTGCTAGCAAATTAAATTCCCTTTACTTTCGGCATGGGTTGTCAGGCAGGTCCCGCTAATTGTAATTAATTAAGATACCTAATTATGTAAAAATATTACATAAATATATATGTAGAATTAATATATGTATATATATACGTATGTGTATATATATGTATATATCTATATAATTTTTTAAAAATATTTTTATTTATATATAGGTATATATATAGTGATATATACGTATATATTTATGTGTATAGATATATATATTATTTCGTTCTATGTGTATTTTGATATATATATATATATATTAATTTCACAATACAGTTAGAACGAAATAACACACATCTATATATTTTTAATTATTTATTTTTAATTATTTTTTAATTTTATTTTTTAACGTATTTACATTTTAATTTTTTTTATAATATATATAAATATATATATAACAATAATTATATATATATTTAATCAGTATCAGAGTACGTGTAATTTGATATTAATATATATATATAATTATATATATATTAATAGTAAAATACACCTAGACGGTGTACATGTGTGTATGTATATGTGTATATATATACTTTGATCATATATATATAATATATATATATGATCAAAGTATATATAATTTTTTTTTTTACACCATTAACTTATTTTATTTTTATTTCCAGCCAGCAGGGGGACCACCTGTAATTACAGGCAGCCCCCCTGCCGGCAATACAGAAGCCAGCTATCCCCGGCCATGTGATTGTGGGGTCCTCACTAGGACCCCACTCTCACATGGCCGGGGGGCTTCCAGGAGGACGGAGGTGCCGCGGGGGGCTCCCTGGGAGTCCCCCCAACCGCGATCGCCGGCGTGGGACCGCCGGCGACCGGGTAAGTTAACAAAAACCGGAGGGCGTACAATTACGCCCGGCGGCGTTTAGAGCCGCCTATTAGAGGGCGTAATTGTACGTCCTCCGGTCTTAAGGGGTTAATCAATTTTACATTAATTCTTATGGTAAATGTTGATTCGGTTCTTGAACATTTCGGGACTTGAACAGCCTTCGGGAACAGATACAGTTCAAGTTCCGAGGTTCCACTGTACAGTTATTTTGACCTATTTGTAACTTGGTAGCCATGTCAATAAAATGTAGTGCCTAAAGCACAAACCCCTTAGTCAACCCTATGCAAAGCCTAGACCAAGTAGAGGAGGCATTGGAAACCTACAATTACTCTACCGCTGCAACCACTGCTCAAACCTACAATCTCATGTAATTGAGTAGATGTCATACAGACAAATGGGCTCCACCAAAAACATTCTCTCAAATTTGTAAAATCTGTAATCTGTAATCTGCTTTAACCTTACACCTCTCCTGAGCCACAGGTCAACACCTCTATCTGGTCCCGTAGGTAGCTTCATGGCCTTATGAGTCTGTCAACTGTACTATGTATAGCCAGTAGACAACAAATTTACACTGGTTGGTAATTGTAATTTCTTTTTTGGCTATATAACCCTTGATATATTTTCAAAAAACTCAATAAAAATCTATAGACATATGCTAACTAAAATGAAATGAGTTGTCACAATTATTCACAAAATATATTCACCTGAATATCAACCGTGATGGCAAAAGAAAAAGACATTTAATATATCTGAAACTCCTCATTAATTTTACAATATCAGAGATTCATATAGGGGGATTCATAACTTTTGACCTAAAGGACAAGCCCAGTGAAATGGCTAGTAATTTGGCAGATGCAAGAGTAATTTATTTGTAAAGCTGAAAATTGTATAGAATTTAGGAGGGAACTAGCTCAATATAGCAGAGTGGAAAAAAAAGCTGAGCTGTAACATTTTGCTAGTTCTGTTATTTGGCTTACAATTTGCAAATCCCTCCTCAATTCCACACAGTTCCCAATTAGAAAATAAATCCCACAGTTTGCATACAAACCTTTTCAATCAGAGCAGCTAACCTAGAATTTGACTTCCTACTTCCCTGTCAGCCCTACCCCTTTCATAGTTCAATTTAAATACAGTAAAAGGTATGGTTTAATATTAGTTTAAAATATGGAATCACAATCATGGAAATGATACTTGAAATACTACACAACAGTTTACATTATAAAGATACCTTGTAAAAAAAAAAGGATAGACAGACATATATGCATGCAATAAAAGATACACACCTGGTTTCCTGGACATGAGAGGAAACCAATGCCTATTTATTTGCAAAATGAGTATATTCCTACATAATTGAATTACGACCATCAATAGCATAAACAAACACAGGCCACAGTAGGGAGAGCTAAGGATTTTCACACGTCATTTGTTTTAGGCTGTTAAGAAGAGTCAAGGCAGGCTTACAGTAAGTGGGGAGCAAACAGACCTGTCCCCTAGCAAGCAAACAATGGAAAGCCCAATTTAGGACAGCCTGCATGATGCCTAAATACAGGACATTTTCACAGAATGCTAAATGAGAATCTGAGAGCTGCTGAATTTCACCCATTTGACACATTTGCATCCTACAGTGAAAACTGCTTTTTCTTTACACATCTAACAAATATCACAATTGCTTCACAACTATTTTGACAGTTTTGTAGTGTAGTTTGTAGTGTTGATAATGTGGCATTGTCCTTATAATATATAATGTAATGTAATGCATTATTAACCCCTTAAGGACACAGCTTCAAAAGCTTGTCTTACCCTTAAGGACACAAGCCATTTTTGCTATTTTGTTGTTTGTGTTCAAACGCAATTTGCATCTCTGTCATTTATTGCACCAACACACATTATACCATTTTTTAGAGGGCAAACGGGGCTTTAATTTTATGTTACATATGCATAGATAAATTCTCATTAATTATAAAAAAAAACATGGCAAAAATATGAAAAGAAAAAAAATTTAACATTTTCACTGTTTTGGCAATAATACCGTGTGCATAATATATGTGGGAAAAGATCCCGGTGAGGCCTCAAAATGATACTCCATTTGGTTAAGAAATCACCGGCATTATTGAATATTACCATACAAAATGCAGGGGAGGAGATAGGGAGATAGTAGGTGCCTTGTGTACTATAGGTGGAGGTGAGGCCGCAGGTTGCAGGTGCACTGTTCAGGTAAGAAGTGTACTGAAGGCCTGGAGAAATTGATCCATGCGGTGATCATTCTCCTCCAATTTCCTTTCGCAAGCAGCTATGTGCTTACAGAATTCTACAGGATCTATGGCTCTGTCGTAATTTCAGGATTACAGTATGATCCAGCACGTAGAATTGTGTAACAAAGAGGACTGATAGGTAACGTATACCAGACCTTATAATGGCCAGACTAACGTACCAAAGAACAGTCAGGAACAGCCGAGGTCAAGGGACACAGAAAGAGACACATCGATAAGGAAAAGCCAGGGTTCAGGGATGCCAGAAAACAGGGAAGTCAAAATCAATGCCAAAGTCAAATTACCTGAATAACCAGAATCAATAACGCGCTGTCAGACAACCACAAGGGAAACCACGACAGGGCACTGAGCATGATGAGAACTGGGCCTAAATACCCCTCCTCTGGATCTGATAGGGTGTAATCGGCCTTTGACCCCAAAGGCAGTTACCAGGTTTTCCATTAGCATAATTGCTGCTCAGCACAAACCCTGTCAGGACAGTAATGTTGTTCGGCACACCTTTTCCTGTCTGAACAATAAATTCCATTAATCACATTTTTATAAGTGGATGAATACATGACAGTTATTTTATGAAGCGCACAGACAAGATCTGTTTCAGTTATTCAGTTAAGCTTGCGACCCCATAATACCTCAAAAATGTCAGAACGTTTATTCTAAACTAATAACTCATTAGCCTTTCACTCTTCACACTAAAATAGAAAATGTGTAATGTTATGATATGTCAAACAATTGTCTCTAAATGTTGACCAAAACACTGGCAATAGCTGTTGTGGTATTGCTTGTTTCTTTATATTTTTTGTGCACAAGAAAACAAAGAAATAGATCCCTAACTCAATATAGATTATCTTCAATTGTAAGACCAGATGTTTCATAATTCATAGGCACTAAGGCAGCTGCCCATAATAAACTGTTTACATTAGAGGCATTGACTCCTCCATTGCAATGAAGACCCATTTCATACTAATTAGAGTCTAACTAATGTGATTTTCTAGATTAAGAATACGTCTCCAAAATAATGCCAATATTGTGGGTCTCAGACAAAAAAAACCCAAAAAATGTTTTAAGAATATCTGACCAAAACAACAATACCTAACTGTATTTCCAAAACTCGTTACAGTACAGTGTGTCTGTGACAGATCACAAAAGTGTATCTAATCCTCACAGATGAATCCTAATTATTTGAAAAAGAACCTCGAACATCAGCTGGATACTTTCCATTACTCATTTAGCTCTTAACTTTCACATTTTCATTATTTTCTAGCATTTAAGAGGCGACAGTCATTCCCTTCTTGAAAAAGTTTGCTGATCATACCCACTGTGACATATTTATAGGGTGCACTCAGCAGCACCTTTGAACAATTGACTTTTTTTATAGCAAAAGGAAGTGCAGTAGAACTCATTTTCATCGGGACAGACAGCAAAACAAACACATAGCTGGTGAAAATGCAAACTACACTTAATAGTCATAGTACTCTTCTTGTTACACTAAGGGCAGTTATGTGCTCTCACATCCTGCTGACACCAGCTCTGAAGATCCGATGAACCATCCATTCAATGTGCTTATTCTTCTGCCCCTGACACCCAATTAACACATTACAATGACCTAATCTGGATATTTTGAAATAATAATGAGATCTCTCTTATTCCTCTGTTTATTAGTAGGCTTGGTGACCTATGAAATGCTGCTCATTTTAATTGATGGCTTTGAGGATGGAAATATTAACATTAAGGGAAAAGTGTAATTTATCCAGAGCACTTACTCTACAGTAAGAGTGTTCACCCATTGCTCTCCAGCTGTTGTAGGATACGATTCCCATAATTCTGTGCAAGACAATGGCTGACAGATAACAGGAATTGTAGTCCAATAAGAAAAGCTGAAAGACTACGACCTGACACCTTATTTTTTTGGCTTGAAAATAAGCAACTCATTTAAGGGATTAAAAAAAAACATTAGAAGTTAATGTATATGAATAAAAACATGTAATAGCGGAAGTGATAATCAGTTGGCTAATAATTTAACATTTTCAATGCTGCTACAAATCTATATCCGTAGCACTACTGGTAAAAATTAAACCCCTGGCGTTGCTGTCTGTCTCATAAATCCGATGGAACTTTAACTGCACAAAGATATGCTAATAGACTTGCCACCTTCCTTTTTATTTATACACACACCTGCCTTTTCCACCAAGGGGGACATTTCTTCTGTAGAATGGTGTCACAATAGTTGAGACAAATGTAGGTGTCTAAATGAGAATAACTACCCACATCATTCTCCTGTCAAACTCTAGAAAATGAGCCTGCATAATCACTGACTAAACCACATATGGGGTGAGTAGCCTCAACATATTCAAAGCATATCTATGGTTTGTGTATAGAGTCTGTCCTTGTGAAATTAGGATTTGGAAAAACAAGAACACATACCAATGCTTTGATGAGGTGGCACAAACTACTGTATCAGGAATGAACAACAGCAAATCTTAATGAAAAGGTAGAAATACTAAACAGTTCAGAGAATTCATACACACAACATGCTATAATATCTAGAACTTTACCAAGAAGACAATATTCCTAAACGATTTTTGCAGTATGGAAGGGTGCATTATCCTACTTAAAGTGACCACTGCCATGAAGGAACACTATTGCCATGAAGGGGTGTATATGGCCTGCAACAAGCTCTGGACGAGTCAAAGTAACATCCACATGCATGCCAGGACCCAAGGTTTCTCAGCAGAACATTGCCTATAGCATAACACTGCCTCTGCCGGCCTGCCTTCTTCCAATATTGCATTCTGCGGCCATCTCTCCACCAGGTTAAAAACACATATGCATCCATCCATCCACCTGATGTAAAAAAAAAAAGATTCAATCTGTCATGAACTGTGCATTCTGGGACGTTTCTATCATGGCCAGCAATATGTTTTTCAACAATTTGAGCTAGTTTAGTTCTTCTGTGTGAACACAAACTTGCACCACTTTTGGTAGGTAGTAACCACTGCATACTAGGAATACCTCACAATATTCGCCAATTTAGAGCTGCTCTGACCTAGTCATCTAGCCATCACTATTTTGCCCTTGTCAAAATCACTCATATATTTTCGCTTGCCCAATTTTCCTGCTTCCCATACATGAAATACAAGAACTGACTTTTCACTTGCTGCGTGATATATCCCACCCATTGACAGGTGCCATTGTAACAATAAAATGAAGGTTATTCTCTTCACCTGTGAGTGGTATATACACACAAACCAAGCAAATATTGGCTCTCTACCTTTCCGTGTAAATGTGTGCACTCTCAGGACTTTTAAACAGTGTGAAAATGTTTAATCCCAAATGTGAAGCTTTACATAATGATCAATGTTTCACAAAATATATACATTTTCCCTTTCTTTTTGCACAAAGATCATTAACTTATCCACACAAATATCACATTCTGAGACAGTGCAGCCTCCTTTGATTCAAACACTGCATATCATATACTAGGACTGTGACCAGCAAAGTAGGAAAAAGCAATGTACCTAGTCTTTCACACTTAAAGGGATCCTATAGTGCCTGGAAAACAAACCTGTTTTCCTGGCACTAAAGGGTTGATAGGCCCCCCTCCCTCTGGGCCCACCTCCCGTTATAACCCCTTCAGCCACTTACCTTAATCCAGCACCAGGCTCCCCCGGCGCTGGTGACCTCTCCTCCTCCTGCCGTTGTCAGCTCCCAAGTGGACCCGAATGCGCATGCGAGGCCAGAAGCGCGCATTCAAACGAGCCTCTAGGAAAGCAGTACTCAATGCTTCCCTATTAGGATCTTATGTGACGCTGGACTCAGTGAGGACATCCAGCGTCATTTCAATGTGATTTACTCACTGAGAATTGCGGAAGCGGCCTCTAGTGACTGTCAGGGAGACAGCCACTAGAGGTTGGATTAACCTTGCAATGTAAACATAGCAGTTTTTTTTTTTAAACTGCTATGTTTTCAGCTGCAGGGTTAAAACTAGGGGGACCAGGCACCCAGACCACTTCATTGAGCTGAAGTGGTTGGGGAGCCTAAAGTGGTCCTTTATCCCCTTAAGGAACGCGGACATATTAGGTACATCCCACAAAAAAGGTCCTTAAGGACCGCGGACGTACCTCACACGTCCGCGGCTAATTTGAGCACTAGAAGCTATCCTGATCATTTTAAGCCACTATAAGGGTTATTACACAATGCCTCGATGTCAAGGCATCGTGTAATACCCCCCTCACTGCCGGGCACTCGAGTGTTCGCTCCCCCAGAGAGATCACTTCTGGGTTGCCACACGTGGCGCCCGGCAGTGTAGCGCAGAGCATGGGAAGCCATCAGGCAGGCTTCCGATACTCTGCCTGTACTGAGTGCCTCGAAGGCTTGAGGTACTCAGTTAAAAAAAAAAAAAATATATATATATATTATACATGTACATGTATAATATATTATACATATATAATGCATATATATGATTTCATTATAAATGTACTTTGAGATATATACACATATATCTGAAAATACATTTATAATGAAATCATATATATGCATTATATATGTATAATATATTATAAAATGTTTAATTATAATTTATTATACATATATAGGAAATAAAAGTGTGTGTGTGTATATATATGTATTAAGGCAATTTGGCCTGTAATTGTGGGAGGTGCTTGTTATCCACTCCTGGCCTACTTAAGGAACACCCCTTACCTTGTGTCACGTATTCATCCGCTTATAGAAATGTGGTTAATGACATTTACTGTCCACACAGGAAAAGTTGTGCCGAGCAGCAACCTAATCCACAGAAGGGTTAATGCTGAGCAGCAATTATGCAAATGAAACCTGGTGTCACGATTCGGGGAACCTAACACGCTGACACACACACACACACACACAGAAAAGGTGCCGTACCGGACCTTAGAGTGGCCGGGCTAAGCACGCTAAGAATAGTCAGGAGACAAGCCAGGTAAAGGGAGCAAGAAAACGGGAGAACGAGAAACAAGCCGAGGTCAAAGGAGTGGAGAAGACAGAATAATCGGAATAACGAGCCAAGTAAACGGTAACCAGAGAGCAACACAAGAACACTACGCTACAGGTATCACAAGACCACAACAGGGCACTGAGGGACAGGAAAGGTAAGTATAAATACCCTAGGTTTAATTCTGATTGGATAACTTCCAATCAGAATTAACAATCACACGTGGGGGATATCTATACCCCCCACTGTGATTGTGGTACTGTTTCTTTAACGCCGGGTCACTCACGTGACCCCGGCGTTTACTTAACTCCTGGACCTCCCAGCGTGCAGCGTTATACATGCTGCCGCTGGGGGGCGTGGAGGACGCTGGCGGCGAGCGGCACAGAGGAGACGCCGCTCGCCGACAGGTAAGCAGAGAGGAGACCGCGGGCGGCGATGGACTGAGGGTGAGTGCTGCAAGTGGCGTGCAGCCTCCCCTCCTCGCCGCCCGCGGCTCCCTGACATAACCCCCCCCTCGAGGCCCGCCCAACGGGCGGGAAGCCGAAGGCTTCGAAGGGAACCGCGCATGAAAGGAGCGGATCAAGGAGGGCGCATTCAAGTCAGAGGCAGAAACCCAGGAACGCTCCTCAGGACCGTAACCCTTCCAATCAACCAGATACTGCAACCGACCTCGAGAAAAACGAGAATCAAGCAAAGCAGCTACTTCGTACACGTCATTAGAGATAGCGCGAAGGGAATCTGGACGCCTAAGAGGACCAGAGAATTGATTACAGAGCAGGGGCTTCAAAAGGGAGGTGTGGAAAGTGTTAGGTATACGCATGGAAGGAGGCAAGGCTAGAGAGTAGGACACAGGATTGACCCTACGCAATACCTTATAGGGGCCAAGGAACCTGGGCGCGAATTTCATAGAGGGGACCCTGAGGCGGAGATTCTTAGAGGACAACCAAACCCTATCACCCGGGACATAAGAGGGAGCAGCACCCCTACGACGATCAGCAAATTTCTTCTGAGTAGCAGTCGCACGAGAAAGAGTAGCATGGACCTGATCCCACATCTTCCGTAAGGAGGTGAGGTGCTCGTCCAAAGCGGGTATTCCCTTGTCGGAGAATACGCCGGGAAGGACAGAGGGTTGGAACCCATAAGCAACCATAAAAGGACTTAAGCCAGTGGATGAATGAGTCACCGTGTTCCTGGCGAATTCAGCCCAAGGAAGGAGGTGAGACCAGTTGTCCTGGTGTGCATTCGTGAAGCAACGTAAATATAACTCCACAGATTGATTCGCCCGTTCGGCCGCTCCATTAGATTGTGGATGATAGGAGGAAGTAAACGACAAGGAAATCCCCATCTCAGCACAAAAGCCCTTCCAAAACCGAGAGACAAATTGAGGACCCCTGTCAGATACGATATCCTGTGGTATACCATGCAAGCGGAAAACCTCTTTGGCAAATACCTGAGCCAACTGAACCGCAGAAGGTAGTTTCTTAAGTGGAATAAAGTGTGCCATTTTAGAGAATCGATCAGTCACAGTCAAAATTACTGTCATTCCATCGGATGAAGGAAGATCCACAATAAAGTCCATGGATAAGTGGGTCCATGGTTTCTTGGGTACGGATAAAGGCATTAGGAGTCCCGGGGGTTTGACATTAGGAGACTTACACTGTGCACAAACACGACAAGCCTGTACATAATCCACCACGTCTTGCTTAAGTGAAGGCCACCAAAACTGTTGAAGGAGACCCTTGTATGTTTTGGTAACCCCTGGGTGGCCAGCCGTTTTGGCGGTGTGAAATAAAGCTAACAGTTTCTTTCTATCTTTCTCTTTCACGTATAATCTACCAACAGGTGTCTCAGAGGGTGCTTGGGTTTGGTATGCCTTGATACCATCAAGGAAAAGAGATGAAATAACTAAACGGGTAGCAGCTATTATCTTAGACGTGGGTACAATGGGTTCAGGAGTGGGGGCAATAGACTCCAAAGGTTCGTATTGTCTGGAGATAGCATCAGCCTTGACATTACGGTACCCAGGCCTATATGTGATAATGAACTGAAAACGTGAAAGAAATAAGGACCATCTGGCTTGACGAGAGGATAACCTTTTAGCATCAGCTATATAGGAGAGATTCTTATGATCAGTTATAACCAGGATTTTGTGTCTAGCTCCTTCTAATAAGTATCTCCACTCTTTAAATGCCATCACAATAGCTAATAGTTCCCTATTCCCAATGTCGTAATTCTTTTCCGCATCAGACAGTTTCCTAGAAACGTAACAACAGGGATGGAGGGGTTCGTTATAGGATAATCTTTGTGATAATACAGCTCCTATACATGATTCTGAAGCGTCTACTTCCATTACAAAGGGAAGGGAAGGGAAGGATCAGGATGGTGTAGCACAGGAGCAGTGGCAAATGCCTTTTTGAGGATTTCGAAGGCCTTGACGGCTTCAGGAGTCCAAACCCTGGGGTGCAAACCCTTTTTAGTTAGTTTCGTGATAGGAGAAATGACCGATGAAAAGTTTTTAATAAACCTGCGATAATAATTGGCAAAGCCTATAAATCGCTGTATTGCCTTAAGACCTTGAGGAAGAGGCCAAGACAATATGGCTTCTAATTTAGAAGGATCCATACTGAACCCCTGTTCAGAAATGACGTACCCTAGGAATTGTACTGATTTCTGGTCAAATAAACATTTCTCCAATTTACAATAAAGACCGTTCTGTAGCAATCTCTTAAGTACCTTCCTCACATGGTTATGATGTGACTCCAAATCAGGAGAGAATATGAGTATATCATCGAGATAAACCACAGCACAGACATGCAGTAGATCTCTAAGGACATCATTTATGAAGTCTTGAAAGACAGCAGGAGCATTACACAGTCCAAAAGGCATGACTAGATACTCGTAATGCCCACTGCGTGTATTGAACGCTGTCTTCCATTCATCATTTTCTTTTATCCGAACCAAGTTGTAAGCCCCCCTGAGGTCTAGTTTAGTAAAATATCTAGAACCTTTAACACGGTCAAACAACTCAGTAATGAGAGGGATAGGATAAGCATTTTTAATTGTTATATTATTCAGACCCCTATAATCTATACATGGTCTCAAATCGCCCTCCTTCTTGGCAACAAAAAAGAAACCAGCACCAGCAGGAGAGGAGGACCTTCTGATAAAACCTTTACGTAAGGATTCCTGTATGTACTCCTCCATGACCTGGTTTTCTTTCTCAGAAAGCGGGTAGACCTTACCCCTAGGAGGCATCGTTCCAGGTAACAAATTTATGGCACAATCATAATCCCGGTGTGGGGGTAGTTTATCAGCTTCCCTCTTTTCAAAGACCAATGCGAGGTCTGCATACACAGGAGGGACAGAAACAGAAAGTGGTTTAGCTGTAGGCACATTAATTAAACAAACGGGATGTAAACGGGCCATACAATCCTGTTGACAAGATACCCCCCAGGATAGTATATCTAGAGAATCCCAATCGAGTACTGGGTTATGCTTCACTAACCAGGGAAAACCCAGAATGATGGAAGCTGTAGGGGAGTCAATTATTTGAAAGGCTATCCTTTCTTTGTGTAAGGCACCCACGACCATAACCATTTCTTGGGTTTCATGGGTCACCAGAGGTTTCTCAAGTGGTCTACCATCTATGGCCTCAATGGCCAAGGGTGTGGCCTTTTGGATCAGATTCATGGCTGCGGTTTTAGCAAAGTTCTCATCCATAAAACTGTCTGCAGCACCTGAATCGATCAAGGCTTTAGTTGTTATCGTGGTTTTATTGACCAAAAGAGAAACCGTTATAAATGGTCTAGAGATGGACATATGAGGGGAAAAAACCATAACACCCGAGGCCGACCCCTCTCTAGGCCTTAGGTGCTGGAGTTTCCCTGCAAACTAGGACAGTTTCTTCGGAGATGCCCCCTCTTACCACAATAAAGGCACAAACCCTCCCTTCTGCGGTACGTTCTTTCAGCTTCAGATAAGCCTACAGCACCTAATTGCATGGGTTCGGGAGGTGGTTGATTAGGGGGAGGTAATGCTAGCAATGCAGTACTGGGTAAAGCAGGCAACCCCTGTGTATTCATCCTCCTTTGACTACGCCTCTCTCTGATACGGTTGTCAATTAGAATGACATAATCTATTAGATCATCCAGAAGAACAGGCATTTCCCTGGATGCTATCTCATCTAATATGTAAGCAGCCAAACCCTCCTGAAAAGCTGTTACGAGAGCGTCGTTATTCCAGACTACTTCAGCTGCCAAAGTACGGAATTCAATGGTATAATCCGCTACTGATCTATTACCCTGTCGCACCCTAAGCAGAGCTTTGCCAGCAGAAGCAACCCGGCCGGGTTGGTCAAACGTACGTTTAAAAGCTGTTAAGAAGTCTGAAAAGGACATTGGGGGCGTATTCTCCCACATGGGATTAGCCCATGCTAGTGCTTTCCCGGACAAATGGTTAATCAAAAAGCTATTTTGGTTCTGTCAGTGGGGTAGGAACGAGGATTCATCACCAAATGAATATCAATTTGGTTGAGGAAACCACGGCACAATGCTGGATCACCGCTATAGCGCTGAGGTGGCGTCATGTGAACCACGTGAGCAGGAGCGGGTACGGGATCAGGAATGGGTTCTGGCACAGCAGCAACAGCTTCTTGGACAGCAGGTTGCAAGTGGGCAGTACGAGCCAGTATGGTTTGTAAAGCCTGGGCAAACTGATCCATACGGTGGTCTAAACCGTCCATTCTAGCCTCCTGATTAACTAACAGCTGTGGAATGTCAGCAGGTTCCATGGTGGCGCCGTTGTAATGTCACGATTCGGGGAACCTAACACGCTGACACACACACACACACAGAAAGGGTGCCGTACCGGACCTTAGAGTGGCCGAGCTAAGCACGCTAAGAATAGTCAGGAGACAAGCCAGGTAAAGGGAGCCAGAAAACGGGAGAACGAAAAACAATCCGAGGTCAAAGGAGTGGAGAAGACAGAATAATCGGAATAACGAGCCAAGTAAACGGTAACCAGAGAGCAACACAAGAACACTACGCTACAGGTATCACAAGACCACCACAGGGCACTGAGGGACAGGAAAGGTAAGTATAAATACCCTAGGTTTAATTCTGATTGGATAACTTCCAATCAGAATTAACAATCACACGTGGGGGATATCTATACCCCCCACTGTGAGTGTGGTACTGTTTCTTTAACGCCGGGTCACTCACGTGACCCCGGCGTTTACTTAACTCCTGGACCTCCCAGCGTGCAGCGTTATACATGCTGCCGCTGGGGGACGTGGAGGACGCTGGCGGCGAGCGGCACAGAGGAGACGCCGCTCGCCGACAGGTAAGCAGAGAGGAGACCGCAGGCTCCCTGACACCTGGTAACTGACTTTGGGGTCAAAGGCCGGTTACAGCCTATCAGAACTAAAGGAGGGGTATTTAGGCCCAGTTCTAAGCCTGCTCAGTGCCCTGTCGTGGTTTCCCTTGCGGTTGTCCGAGAGCGTGTTCCTGTTTATAGTTTTCTACCTGGTTTTTGACTTTGGCTTTGTTTATTGACTTCTCTATATTCTGGTATCCTGACTCCTGGCTTTCCTCATCACTGTGTCCCTTTCTGTGTTCCCTGACCTCGGCTAGTATTTTTGACTATTCTTTGTACGTTAAATCCGGCCATTCTAAGGACCGGTAATACGTTACTTATTTGTCATCCGTGCTGTACAGTTCTACGTGCTGGATCAAACAGTAATCCTGACACCTTGCTCCTTACCGTTCGAGGTCAGCGTTGAATGAGGATCCACTTCCGTGTTCACTCAGACGCCATCTTGGTTTTCACTATCCACGAGTTTTTTCCGCGGCAAGCTGTGTCCAGGAATCCTGTTACAGGCCTTTCCGTTTGTTCAGCCTCTCCTGACCCCGGTCATCATCGTAGATCGCGTCCCAGGGACTCCTAAACCGTAAGTTAGACCTACCTGTCACGCCAGGATCGGTTCCCACGGCGTCCGGTACAGCACGGGTCCTCGCTTTACGGTTTTCCCCTGTTATGTTGCAAATTCAACAAGCCGTTTCACGGAATCATTTCGTGCAAATTCGGCTAATCTCACTATGTTAGTTAAAGGTTGTCATTTCGCCTAAAGCTGTTCCGTGTTTTCAGTGAAATAAGCTATCCTTTCGGTTGTTTCGCCTTTCGGCAATTGTTCATAATATGCTTAAGCACGCTTGCCTGTTCGCATAAAATTTTATACGTATAAACTGTTCGTTCAGTTTATGTTTTCCCTTGCCATAGGGTTTTCTTGCTAAATTGTATTTCGCATAAATCCTTTTGTGGATTACATTCATCATTTCATGTATATACCATTCGGTTAAACGATTTGCTTTGCTTAATAGATATAGATTCATTCTATTACTGTTTAAAATTATCAGAATTGTATTGGTTTCCATAACAAACCAGCTGGATCATATGGATCATTTGACTCCCACGCTTTCAGGGGTTTTCCATACTTATCCATTTCAGTCAAGTTTTGTTCAGCCTAAAGTTACAGGCCTCATTTCTGTGTTTTAAACTACGACACAACAGATACATAAGGATACGGTTTCCTTTTCCAAGTAATGAATTCTCGGGTTGAATCACACGTACTGATCCAACCAATCATACGTTCTTTACATTACAGTAATATTATATACAACTTTACATCATCACTTTAGAGAATTGTTTTCATCCCTGCCCCTTTTTGTCGTTAATTATATATCAGCATAGCGCATTTACATATAGGCCACGGCCTCCCCCACCCCCTCCTCTTTTCTCACTTGACACCCATCATACATCCCCCCCTGTTTCTAGCCAGAATTTTGGCATTAAAAGACACTGCATCACTTGGCCTTTGTAGCACATTTATGTTGTTATGGTATTTACTACACTTTCCTGGCATTTACCAATTAAAACTCCACAATCAAACCCTTAAAAAACACCTCTGGTACAGGCTACACAGTCTCCACCATTCCCACACAGACCACACTCACTATATTACCTTTTTTACCCGTTTCAGGCTGTCCAGGTTTATATATTTCACCACACGAATTCGCTGTGAGATATTTCATACTACCAGGTACGTACACCTGCTCATATGGTATTCTGACATACATTTCACTCTCCCCCCAGGTTAGAGTACTGGCAATAGGGTCACAGGCTCCCCAATAGGTATTTACCCATTCTTGGCATTTGCCATCGGTTAGTGGTCCCGCAAGGCCAACACGTGAGCTAGTCGCCTCGCATGTCGCATAGAGAGGGCCTCACCTGTCACTCCCTTTCCCTGTTTTTCTATGTTACAGTCACCAAGAGGCCTACAATACTGCCACTACGACGGGTGGCCTCGAATCCCCTCACGCCAATGCATAGATAGACCTCTCAAGCCACTTGGCAACTAGTAGGGCCTCACCTGTCACCAAACAAGTGTAATGTTTCGCCATCCGGCTTAGCTAGCCTGCCAGTACGATTTTGGTGGTTTTCATACACTAATTAATTGTTTTGGTTATAGTATGTCTCAGGAAGGGGTAGAGGATTTCTCCCTGCCTAGCACTCCGGCTAGAGCTATCACTCCTACACAAGGAGGAGAGGTAACTAGTCCAGCATCGATCAGATCCTGGACGATCCCTCGTATAACTACGGAATTGAGGAGACGGCAAATCCCCTACCCCGCTACAGCAAGGAAAGCAGAACTTTTCAAACTGCTACGTACTTCGACTAACAACATGGATGCCGGGTAAGGACCTAGCCAGTCCAACCCAGGAGACATACATTCCATGTTATCTTCACTCATGGCGTCCATGAGCAAGGTCAACTCCAGGCTGGAGAAACTTGAGTAGGTCACCAGGGCCCTTACTCTAGCAGGGCCACCCGCTGCTGCTTCACAAGCACCAGCCGAATTACTATTAGTTGCTCCAGCCATCACCCATGTTGACCAGGAAGTTAGCCCTGCTCATATGATACCTGAGCACATAAAAAGAGATATCCTGGAAGGTAAAGACGTCAACCTGGCTTCTCTGCTGATTGCCTCCCAGGATATTGTGGAGAATAAGACTTATGCTTATGATGATGTGTCTGTTGTTGTCAGATCTAGGGACGCCTGCCTAAACAGGAATTGACTATTCCTGAGTTTGTACGCTCCTCTACGGCACATACGACAAATTTCTGTTCCAACACGGCGGACGAACATACCTCCACGCTGGAGCTCTTCCAACAAATTCCAGGAAGTTGACCAGAGAAAAACTGGGACGCCATCAAGTTTCTGGGCAAGTCCCAGATAAGTAATAATTTCAATGTTGGGTCTTTAATTTTAGCGGTTGTAGATTATTGCATATCTGTTTAAAATGTTTTAGGGCACATGCAAAACCATGTGTCCAAATAAAATGTACTCTAAGCCTTACCTAACGTCCATTAACATTTTGGAATTTACAGCATTTCTGTCACATCACCCGTCTAAACACTTGGTAGACTTTCTTATCTCTGGTTTAACAGAAGGCTTCCACACGGGTATTCTACACATACCGTCCGGGATTCTGGAATGCCCTAATCTACAATCCGCACAACACAACCCCACAGCTGTTGACACTCTCATAGCCCAAGAAGTTGCTGAGGGTTTCTTATTGGGCCTTTCACGTCTCCTCCGTTCAAAGAATGGCGCACTAACCCCATTGGTATTGTCACAGGGAAATCTTCCCTTAAACAGAGACTCATCATTGACCTGTCTGCACCACACTCATCGGCTAACCCCAATCTGAATTCCCTCATACCCTCAGAGGAATTCTCCCTGCAATACACTACCATAGATCACGCCATTACAGCTATCATACAAGCAGAGGTCGGAGCATGGCTTAGTAAGACCGATATTACTCACGCCTTTAAATTGCTGCCAATCCACCCTACACTGTGGCACCTGCATGGCATCAAGTGGTCCGGGAACTATTTTTTCTCCCGTTTAACTTTTGGGAACAAAAGTAGCCCGGCTATTTTCGACACATTTGCCGAAGCATTGTGCTGGTTACTATTGAACATAGCCAGATGCCCTACGGTATTACATTACCTGGATGATTTCTTACTGGACGAGGAGAACACTTCCCCTCCCAGTAGCCTCAAAGCTACCATCAATCTATTTGAACAGCTAGGGGTCCCAATCTCCCCAAAGAAAACCGAGGGGCCAGACACAATTATCACATTTCTGGGTATTCAATTAGACTCAACCACGATGCAAGCAAGCCTGCCAGACGACAAGATAGGAAACATTCTGACCTTCATCAACCACTACCTGCTGGGTTCTCTAAATTTTGCCATGCGTATCATACCTCAAGGCCACTCCTTCATATCACGACTCTTGTATCTATTTCCACTCTTCCTACACGACACACACAGGTTGTCCTTAGATACTCAAGCTACGGCAGACTTACGCACGTGGAAGAAATTTTTAACCACTTGGAATGGTAAAAGTATGTTCCTCCCTCAATGAACTGACTCATCACCTACCATTTGGTCAGATCCGGCATCTACCACAGGTTTTGCAGCAATATTTGGGAACGAATGGCTTTGGGGCAGCTGGCCTACAGCAGTTCAGGATTTGGAGGGTTTTCCACTACCTCAGCTCTCTTTGAGATCTATCCCATTGTGGCGGCTGCCGTAGCATGGGGTCATTTATGGGCAAACATGCCAGTATGTTGTTACTCAGATAACCAGGCAACCTGTCATATCATCAACAAAGGTCGTTCCAAATCCCTTACAATCATGAGATTTCTGAGGAAACTCACTTGGTTGGCGGCTTGTCATAATTTCTTCCTGTATTGTTTCCATGTTCCAGGTATATGTAACACAGCTGCTGACAGTTTGTCTCGTTTTAAATTTCAGGTATTTCATCAAGCACTCCCGTCAGCTGCGCTCACAGCCACAACTATGCCAACTTTTCCACAACTAATACTGGACTAGACACCATTATGCAACATAGCAGGGCACTGTCCCAATTGGCACTGTCAAAAAATACGCACAAAACATACAACAGGACATTTACATTATTCAAAAGATTCCTTTTGGAACATAACATCATGCAACCATTTGTCATTACATCTTTTTTGGTGTTCGCTTTTTTTTGCCACCTTAAACTTAAAATGTCATACAACACCATCAAACTTTATCTCACAGGCATTCAACACCATATGCTAACCTTACAACCAAACACAAGTTTCATTTTCTCACCAGATTAAGGACCCAAGAGAAACCGCCGTTTAGTTAACCTTCCCCCTTCGCAATATCAATAACTCAGTTCGCATAGACTGCGGTATACGAACCACCATCTGCGGAAGCGGTAAATCTCCCGAACGGGATCCGTGAAAGGCTCCAAACTCCCGAACAGAAATCCACGAACCGCCGCTAACCGCCGAACAAAGATATCCACCAAGCGGCTTTCGGTTCCAGCAATCAGTCTCTAGGCGTCGGTAATAAATCCCCCCAATAACGAGACAAAGCTCTGCATTGAGGGTCAAACAGGATCTGGCTTTACTGTGGGCTACCTGCCCGTATTTATGCAGGTCTCCCACTTGGTGGACACTCCCCTAGGGGACCAAATGGGAGACTGTAACTACAGATGGACATGAGGACATTACAGACATACGGTTACAAACTTTTCCCACCATGCAGTATGGTTTCCTCCCCTCTGCCCTGGAGATAATTGAGAAGTAATTCAATTATCTCCAGGACAAAGACAAATCGCCATCTTAAATAAAATACCAGAAAACACATAAAAATATATAATTTCAAAACCACCGAACACTCTGCATTCGTATCACATATCCCCAGATAGCCTGAATCTGAGTGCATATTATTAGTGAATAGCGCTCAGATCCCATACGCATAGTTCAATCACCATGGAGTCAAAGTTCTTACAGTCTTTCGGTATGCGATTGACTCCATGGGAAGGCTATCTGGGTTAAGTCTTTTCGTGTGATTCCAACGGCCAGTGTTCGCATGCCAGTGTTCGCATGCTTTCGTCAATGGAGCAGGGCGACCCGTTGTTTCAGCGGTGTTCGGCAGAAAAAGTGGCCGTTTTTAGTTCCATGAAATCACTGCCAAACACCGCTGGTCTTTCGTGCAAGCTAAAATGGCTGCTGCCTCGTGGTCGACATGCGGTTTTAATTGAGAAGTGTCTGCGGTTAACCACAACGTTCTAATTGGGATCAAGAGGTTAACCAGCAGCACACTTCTATCCTGGGTGGCCATCCGTTCAGTAGGTTTGTTTGGTAAAACGGGTCATTCGTATGCATGGGCTATGGAAACAGCCATTTACATGAAAGGAAGGCAAAACAGATGAATCCACCACAAATAGGCATACAGATGGTTCTGTCACACTACCCATAGACAACCATATTTTCAAAGCATTGTCTAACCTGCTTGATTTAAAACCTTTTGACACCAAAACAAATTCTTTCATCAAAGCAGCAATCTACATAGCTTTCTATGGATTCCTAAGACCTAGAGAATTCACTACTACCAATGCTACACAATCTACTCCTATAGTTAACAAAATCTATTCCCACTTAACAAAACACATAGATCATTACATCCTGACTCTGCCTCACTCCAAAACCAGTCAGCATGCGCCAGTAAAAATAGCTTACTATCCCACGCACAACACGTGGTGCCCTGTCACAATTCTTGATGCATACATTCAGCATCATAACTTACTACCATCACAACCATTATTCACACTACAAAGTTCAATACTCACCACTACAACCTTTATGACCTACGTCAGGTCTTTACTCACTCAACTGGGCCTCAACCCAGCTAACTACTCAGGGCACTCCTTCCGCATAGGGGCAGCATCCACAGCCTCCAGTGTCAACATTCCAGTTCATGTTATAAAAACACTGGGGCGCTGGAAATCATCCGCTTATTCACGGTACATACCGAACTCAGTACAAGAATTAAGAGATGCTTTCAAAAACATGTCTGGTTGATATGTGTATCTGTATTGGTTGTCAGTAATAAATTTGATTACTTAATTTTTGCCCTCTTCTTTCTCAGGCCTACCGCATCGTCGGTTCCGGCACACCACAACCGACCTGCTCTTTTTACTATCCTACATTTCATTAGGGTATTTTTACTCTGTACTATCATGAGCACCTAACACAAGTATTAAGGCAATTTGGCCTGTAATTGTGGGAGGTGCTTGTTATCCACTCCTGGCCTACTTAAGGAACACCCCTTTCCTTGCTCTGTACCGTTCAAGGTCAGCGTTAAATGACCCTCCAACCACACCACATTATAACATTTATTTTCCTTTTTCATTTCTTTTCCTTGGTAAGCCCTCTTCTTTATCAGGCCTACCTCATCGTCAGTTCCGGCACACCACAACCGACTTGCTCTTTTTACTATACTACATTTCATTAGGGTATTTTTACTCTGTACTATCATGAGCACCTAACACAAATATATATAAATACAGGTGATACTCAAAAAATTAGAATATCGTGCCGAAGTTAATTTATTTCAGTAATGCAACGTAAAAGGGGAAACTATTATATGAAATAGACGCATTACATGCAAAGCAAGATAGTTCAAGCCGTGATTTGTCATAAGTGCGATGATTATGGCTTACAGCTCATGAAAACCCCAAATCCACAATCTCAGTAAATTAGAATATTGTGAAAAAGGTGCAATATTCTAGGCTCACAGTGTCCCACTCTAATCAGCTAAGTAAGCTATAACACATGCAAAGGGTTTCTGAGCCTTTAAATGGTCTCTCAGTCTGGTTCAGTGGGAATCACAATCATGGGGAAGACTGCTGACCTGACAGTTGTGCAGAAAACCATCATTGACACCCTCCATAAGGAGGGAAAGCCTCAAAAGGTAATTGTGAAGGAAGTTGGATGTTCCCAAAGTGCTGTACCAAAGCACATTAATAGAAAGTTATGTGGAAGGGAAAAGTATGGAAGAAAAAGGTGCACAAGCAGCAGGGATGACCGCAGCCTGGAGAGGATTGTCAGGAAAAGACCATTCAAAAGTGTTGGGGACTTTCACAAGGAGTGGACTGAGGCTGGAGTCAGTGCATCACGAGCCACCACACACAGACGTATCCTAGACATGTGCTTCAGATGTCCTATTCCTCTTGTCAAGCCGCTCCTGAACAACAAACAACATCAGAAGCATCTTACCTGGGCTAAAGAATAACAGACCTGGTCTATTGCTCAGTGGTCCAAAGTCCTCTTTTCTGTTGAGAGAGCAACTTTTGCATCTCATTTGGAAACCAAGGACCCAGAGTCTGGAGGAAGAATGGAGAGGCACACACTGCAAGATGCTTGAAGTCCAGTGTGAAGTTTCCACAGTCTGTGTTGATTTGGGAAGCCATGTCATCTGCTGTTGTTGGTCCACTGTGCTTCATTAAGTCCAGGGTCAACGCAGCCGTCTACCAGGAGATTTTGGAGCACTTCATGCTTGCTTCCGCAGACGAGCTTTATGGGGATGCTGACTTCATTTTCCAGCAGGACTTGGCACCTGCCCACAAAAGCACCAAAGCCTGGTTCAATGACGTGGGATTACTGTGCTTGATTGACCAGCAAACTTGCCTGACCTGAACCCCATAGAGAATCTATGGGGCATTGCCAAGAGAAAGATGAGAGACATGAGACTGAACAATGCAGAAGAGCTGAAGGCCGCTATTGAAGCATCCTGATCATCCATAACACCTCAGCAGTGCCACAGGCTGATTACTGCCGCAATGCATTGAGGCAGTAATTGCTGCAAAAATGGCCCAACCCAAGTACTGAGTCCATATGCATGCTTATACTTTTTAGAGGTCCAATATTGTTCTATGTACTCTCCTTTTTATTGATTGCATGTAGTATTCTAATTTACTGAGATTGTGGATTTGGGGTTTTCATGAGCTGTAAGCCATAATCATTGCACTTATGACAAATCACGGCTTGAACTATGTTGCTTTGCATGTAATGCGTCTATCTCATATATTAGTTTCCCCTTTTACGTTGCATTACTGAAATAAATTAACTTTTGCACGATATTCTAATTTTTCGAGTATCACATGTATGTATATATATATATGTACACACTCACACACATATACGTATTATATAAACACATATATGTATATATGTGTGTATATATATATATGTGTGTGTGTGCATATATATATCTATATATGTGTGTGTGTGTGTATATACTTTACTCTTTATACGGCATGTCGTGGATCAAATCAGGTGTTTGATATTTTGTATATCTGCCCCTGTCCAAATTGTTCAATTAAATGCTCCCAAAGTAATTCACACCAGACACAATTTTCAGGTTAATGAAAAACTTGAGGAATGTTTAATCCAGGGGGCCGGTATGCCCCTTATAAAGCAAAAATACATCATATGCATAATTATAGATAACAGAGAAAATACATCAATAATTGGTTAGGTGTTAAGTGGTTTATCTAATGTACATTCTACCGGGTGTGATGTTACTGTGATCATGGGATTCTCCTCCACATTCCAGCGTCATCTTGTTAATTGAGGTGGTTAGTCGATGGGAGGGGTAACACCCTAGCGGCCATTTTAAGTAACTTATGAATAATACTGATTATAGTTATGCAGAGTAAATAGGCATTTTACTAAAGTTAATATTTTGTCCAATATTTTGTCCACAACAGGCTATGTGCCCCTAACACAAGTATTAAGGCCTTTTGGCCTGTAATTGTAGGAGGGGCTTATGATTATACACTTACCTATTTAAGGAACACCCTTTACCTGGCTCCATACCGTTCAAGGTCATCGTTTGCCTGACCCTCCCACACCTCCACATTCTCAACACTTTTCCTTTTCTTTTTTCCTCTTTTCTTACCCTTGGTGGGCCCTCTTAATTTACAGGCTTACCGTATCGTCGGTCCCAGACACAACACAACCGACTTCCTCTTTTATACTATCCTACGCTTATACTGGAACTTTACTCCTTATACGGCTATGTGCCCCTAACACAAATATATAATATATAAAAAAAAAAAAAAAACATTTATAAAAAACAAATAAAAATGTGAACTTTGGCCAGCGTTTGTGACTAAGTGGCTACTACAAAATACTGGACATACCCCATTTTGAATAAACTGGGTTGTCTACATTTAAAAATGGTATGCCACGTTGGGGTTATTTCACATACCAGATGGTCTCAAAAGGCAACACAGACCAAGCAAACAAATCTGTCAAGAATTAAGCAAGCCCTATATTGACCCTGTAACTTTCCAAAACACCATAAAACCTGTACATAGGGGGGTATTGTTATACTCGGGAGACTTCGCTGAACACAAATATGAGTGTTTAAAACAGTAAAAATTATCACGACGATGAAATCACCAGTAAAAGTGCAGTTTTTGTGTAAAAAAAATGCAAAAAAACCAAACAAATAAAAACGCTAACTTTGGCCAGCATTTGTGACTAAGTGGCTACTACAAAAGACTGGACATAACCCATTTTTAAGACCCTGGTTTGTCTACTTTTTCAAATGTAATGTCATGGTGGGGTTAATTTTTAGTTCTGGACTGCCATACCATCTCCAAGGCAACAGTCAATCTGGCAAATAGCAATTTACAAAAACAGAAATTGGCAAATCTTATGTTTCACCCTGTAACTTTTGAAATCACCATAAAACCTGTACTCAAGGGGTACTGTTGTACTCGTGAGACATTACTCTACACAAATATGAGTGTTTTAGAGCAGTTAAATGTATTATGCTGATATCATCGGTGAAATGGCAGTTTATGTGTGAAAAATGCAAAAAATAAATAAATAAATGAAATGTTAATTTTGGCCAGGGTTTGTGACTAAGTGGCTACTAATAAAGACTGGACATACCCCATTTTGTATACTGTGGGTTGTCTACTTTTTCAAATGGTATGCCATGACGGGGTTAATTTTCATTCCTGGGCTGCTATACGGTCTCAAAGGCAACATAGGCCCAGCAAACCAATCTAGCAAATTTCAATATGAAAACATGGGAAAGGGGAAAGCCCTACATTTGACCCCTGTAAGTTTGCAAAAACCTATAAAACCTGTACATATGGGGCACAGTTGTACTCGGGAGATGTTGCTGAACACATATTGGAGTGTTCTTTGTCAGTAACACATAACAGGAACTGACAATCCATACCTAAAGTACAATGTGAGAGAAAAATAACAAAAAAACAACTACCCAAATGTTTGACAGAGACTGGGGGTAGAATTAGTGCATAGAAAGTGTTAAAATAGAACCATTTGAAAAACCCTAGGGTGTCTACTTTTTAAAAGATATATATGGTTTGAAGGGGGTAAATTACATTGGCCAGCTTCAAAAATGTCAGAATAGGACATGGGTACATGATGAACATCTGTGAAAATTCCAAGTTGGAAAACTTGAATGTGCACCCTCCAAAAGAGGTCATTTAGCCCCCAGAGAACCCAACACACCTATATTACTGTATTACTGTACTCAGGAGATGTTGCTGAACACATATTGGGGTGTTCTTTGGCAGTAACCCTTAAAGTTCTCCGTACATGTATTCTTAAATTGCTATGTGTGTCAAAAAAAATCACCAATTATTATATTTTGTAAATTTGGCATAGATTACTGGTAAAATAGTTGCATTAAAAGAGTTAAAAAACCCCAAACCTTAGCTTGTCTTCTTTTAAAAAAATATATACATGTGAAGGGTTATTCAGGGATTCCTGACAGATATCAGTGTCACAATGCAACTGTATAAAAAATGGTTTGGAAATAGCAAAGTGCTGCTTGTCCTTATTGCCCTATAACTTTCCAAAAAAGCTAAGAACATGTTAACATTGGGTATTTCTAAACTCAGGACAAAATTTAGAAACTATTTAGCACTGGTGTTTTTTGGCATTTGTAGATGCGTAACAGATTTTGGGGGTCAAAATTCGAAAAAGTGCGTTTTTTAAAAAAAATTCATCATATTTTATAAAAAATGTTTATAGTAAATTACATGATATGATGAAAATAATTATATATTTAGAAATACCATTTAATGGTGAGAATAACGGTATATAATATGTGTGGGTACAGTAAATGAGTAAGAGGAAAATTACAGCTAAACACAAACAAAGCAGAAATGTAAAAACAGCCCTGGTCCCAAACGGTAAGAAAATTGAAAAGTAGTCTGGTCACTAAGGGATTAAAGTGTGATTAGATGAATCAGAAAACATTTTGATTGAACTATTCATAAAAGCTATAACTTTTACCTTCACCCTTTTTTGTGACTTGAATGAAACGCTCAAGATAGCAGAAAGCTCTGTAAATAGGAAATGTGATTTGGAAAGAGAAAGTGTTTTGATCTTTGCTGGAATGATTATTAGCTTAGAGGACAGAGTCTATTTTAAACTATTCCTACAGTGAAAATTCATTGCCTATCTGCTTCTATCCATATGATTATCACCAGTGTGATAATGAAACATGTGAGCGTAAACATTATATATATGCATTTAACTTGTCAAGAGAGCTTTGTTTGCCAAAACAAAAACTTCAGTTTCTTTAATTAGAAGGAGATAGAGCTATGCAAATTGAGTCTTTTGGGAAATTAATCTCGCAAGACAGTGCTAAGTGTCATGAGACGCATCGTCCCGTTTTCAGGTGACAGAAAGTCTAATTTTAAGATTTATTTAACAGCTTCTTCCTCCTGCAATAGGATTTTAGGTTATATTGTTAAAATTGTCTCTAGGAACCTGTCTTTTATCACCTCAAGAATATACATTATGCTGCCTGAAAATTAATAGTATATTGCAAATGCTCATGTATATTAATTCACTATACTGGAGAGATTAGTATATGTCATTATTCACTTTACAAATGTTGACTTTAGTATCTGGAGCTATAAAATGTTATAACAATGCTATATTGGCTTTGCATTCATAAGAGTGCAGTTCCACTACAACACTGTTGAAAATGATACATGTTAAAAAAAGAACAAAGTAAACCCGTACCATTATTATTATTATTTTATTATTTATATAGCGCCAACAAATTCCTTAGCGCTTGTTGCGGAGCTGCAATTTTATAATCCCAGGATCTCTGCTGGTAGAATGCAATAACCAAGTACAAAGCTGGAAGCAGGCAATATTCCCAAATCCTCCCAAGAACCAGAGGAAACACAGTCTGAGAGTCAACTGCTACTTTATTCAAAAAGACTGATATTTAAAGCAGGTCACTCAACTGTCACTTTATTAAAAATAACTGATATTTAAAGCAGGTCACTCAACAGGGGTTTCCAAAGATGGGCAGCAGGGGTTTTGGTTGAGGGGACTGGAGGGAGACTACCGTTTCCAGGTCCTCCTCCCAACAGCCCCTGCTGTAACATACAGTAATGAAAACTACGAGGACATAA
>OW240923.1:105718517-105993254 GCA_933207985.1 Pelobates cultripes
AATGTAAACACGGCGGCACTGCAGCACTGGCGTTAGTTAACATGGCAAATCATATGGGTGGGGCATTGTGATGTCACATGGGGGGGCGGCAAACTTTACTTTTGCCTAGGGCGGCAAAAATCCTTGCACCGGCCCTGGCTGGAGGGGGTTGTGTGAGCTGTGGCCGCACAGTGTCCCATGGTAGTTAGGGTGCCGTGCGGCCAGTACAGCTCACACAAGCAAACAGCTGATAAACAGGCCGCACGGAGGAAATGTGTATGTGTGACTGTCTGCCTGTGACTGTATGTGACTGTCTGCCTGTAACTGAGTGTGTGACTGTCTGTAACTGAGTGTGTGACTGTCTGCCTGTAAATGTGTGTGGGGCTGCAGGGATTTTGTAGGAGAACTTTAAAATGTTTTTACAGGTTTTTTTTTGGGATTAGGGTGCCAAGCACAGGATCCCTGGTGCCAAATGCTCTAGGTACCTGCATAAACCGTTACCTTTCTACTTCAAAATATACAACTTAGTCAGTTTTAATAGCAATGCTAACGAATGGGGAGGATTCGAACAGACATACACAGTACAGCATAAATTAAACATAGCCGGAGACGCCACACTATACCGCCGCGCAGTACACAACAGAAAATAGGCACAACCATTCTATCTTAGGCAGTCCCAAGTGGCTAGGTTTGCCACAGCACTGTACAATGGGAAAAACACCATTATACACTGTTTAGTTACAACATTCAAATCACCTGCCTAATATTGTGTAGGTCCCCCTTGTCTGCCAAAACAGCTTTGGTGTGTTGAGGCGTTGACTCCACAAGACCCCTGAACGTGTCCTGTGGTATTTGGCACCAAGATATTAGTAGGAGATGCTTTAAATCAGGTATGTCCAACTCGCGGCCCAGAACAGCTGGCAATAGGGCCCCACCAGTAGCGGAACTACCCACAAGCTCATTCAGGGGCCCATTCAGATGCTACGGCTCTGAAATAGCGCAAGCGCGCCGCTGCTCTGTGTGCTACCCCCATGCTGAGAGGAAGTGATTACAAGTCAATTCCTCCCAGCGTACCAACAGGCCAAAGACTAAGTAGTCTCCCATCAGACTGAGCCAGGCGCCACTAGACCAGACAAGGTATGGAAGCAGATGTGCTATCTGTATGTGTATATGCTATCTGTGTGTGTATGTGTTATCTGTGTGTGTCAGTGTGTGTATATGTCTTTTTGTATAGATGTGTTATCTGTGTGTGTATATATTGTGTTATCTGTGTGTTTCAGTGTGCATATGTGTGTGTATAGTTGGGTGTAGCCTTTTGTAGCTGAAGCAAGTAATTAAACATGAGCAGGTGAGATTCCAGAACTAGAGGCAAGGGAGGCCACTAGTGGTAAATAATAAAATCAGAGCAGGAACTTGTTTTAAAGGAACAGAAATAAAAGGAACATAAGTCTTGTCTGTCAGGATATGATCCTGACAACAACTCTGCAAGGATGGCTACTTGGTAGGTCCACAGCTGGAAAAGCATTGTGGGAGTTGTATGACAAATGGGGATATGCCTTTTGGCCATGCTTGCGCTAGGGGAGTCCCAAAAGCATTCTTGCACCAGGGCCCTCTCTACATTAGTTCCGCCACTGGGACTAAACAATAATTAACATTATTTTGCATTTGTGACTTGATCACACGAGGCTCAAGTGTGGACTGCAAAGGACAGGTAGAAACAACAGAACGCTTTGTAAGGGATGGGGCAGTGCAGTGCTAACCCCACTGCCCACTACACACATCAGCTTGTGGCAATATAATATTTCAACCTACCTAAACGTGTTCTGTGACGACAGGCTTTTATTGTTATTATTAAGTAGATATGTAGGTTTTCTCATTTGATTATTAAACTTTGCTTTATTTATTTGCCTACCTAACGATTTAAGATGGGCTTGTTTAAGGCTTTATTGAATGTATTAAATTAATTTATTCCAGCATGGCTTCAATCTCGTTTCAACAGAAAACAGAACCCAAAAAGAAAAAAGTAGCGGATAAAAGAAGAATATTCAAGGAAAAATGGACAGATTAAATTTGAAGCGTATCAAGGAATTTGTTGTAAAGACAAATTAGCAAAACTGAAAAAAGTCTTGCATCCCAACAATTCTTTTTTTTTAAATTACAACTCAAAAGCACTCTGCTATAAAAGCTAGTTATTTGGTAGCAATTTGATTGCCAAAAAATCTAAACCATTTACTGATGGTGAGTTTATTAAGCAATGTATGGAAAGCGTGGCAGATATAATTTGGCCTGATAAAATAAAAAAATTCTACAATTAGTTTATCACACCAGACTATAGCCAGGCGAACTGAAGAAATAGGAAAATCTATTGAAAGAAATTTAAAGAGTAAAGCTGCTGATTTCAAAAGTTATGCTTTGGCAATGGATGAAGGTACTGATGCTAAATATACGGCCGAACTTGAAATTTTTATTAGAGATATTGTTAACAAATATAATGTCACTGAAGAAATGGCTTCTTTGGAGTCAATTAAAGACATAACTAAATTTCTTGATTTATACAAAGCAGTTAAAATGACATTAAAGTGATTTTTGTTAACCACTGTCAACATATCTGGTATATCTACTGATAGCACCCTGGCGATGGTTGGTAAAAGTGACGGACTTACAAAATTGATAGAAGACAATGCAACTGCTGCCAGCAACTCAAGTTTGATGAAGTATAACTACATTGTATCTTAAGTAAATTTACGTGCAAAGTTTTAAGAATGGAGAATGTCACGCAAATTGTCATCAAAAGAGTGAATTTCATAAGGGCCATGTCAGGGTAAAACGCTGAAAAGATTTTATGATTTGAGAAATTAAATTAAGTCGTTTATGGAATGAAAAAGAAAATTTGTGCCATAACTTGAAGATGAAAAATGACTCACAGATTTAGCATATGTGGTGGATATGACCGCTCATTTAAATGTGTTAAGATGTATCCTCAAGGTGAAAACCAACTTAAATCACTTCTTCTCCTATCTGGTTCCTCCACAAGACTGAAGAGCGGGGTTACTCAGATTATTTAAAACATGTCCCCAATTACTAGAAGAGTTTGTGGACTCCTGTCGATATTTTCGGAAGGGAAGGGTTTGGATGCTTATAGCTCAGGCTATATTGATCCTTACATTTTTCATTGATGTTAATAAGGTAAAATTATTTGAAGGGGTTAAGCGAAAGGACAGATATTAAATCCCCAGCAGTGATTTAAGTGTCATAGGTTCATCAGACACACAAAATAGGATAAGCGTTAGAAAATCAGCTAAAAGGAACAGGCAGCATTTACTGTATGTAAGGGACACCCACAGCACCCTTACTGGAGAGAAAACAGAATATAACAAAACACAAGAAAAAAGAGGTTATGCCAAATGTAGCAGGGTTTGACAAATTTGCTTTGAATCTAGGAGCAAGACAAAAAAGTTAGGAGCCAGTTTTTTTTCCATGACAAAAATACAAGGGACACTGAAGTCACCAGAACCACTGTAGCTTAATGTAGTGGCTCTAGTGTCTATAGCCGGTTCCTGCGGGCTTTACAATGTAAAAACTGCCTTTTCAGAGAAAAGTCAGTGTATACAATACCGCCTAGCAACACCTCTAGTGGCAGTCACTCAAACAGCCACTAAAGTGTGTCCTACCTCAGTGCTGCACAATGGGCAGCAACATTATTCAGCGTCTCCACACTCTGCATGGAGGTGCTGAACATTCCCTATAGATGCATTGATTTTTTTTGCATCTCTATCAGGAGATGCTGATGGATGCAGCATTTTGCCGCGCATGTTCAATAGCTTCTGAATGCTTTCCTATAGGAAAGCATTGTATTGACTGAGATCATCAAGATTGATAATCTCAGCTATGGAGGCATGCCAGCAGCGGCAAGACGCGTACGCTGTTGGGGAAAAGGGTAAGTAAAAACACCATTCCTATGCGATCGGAGGGGAGCTGGTGACCTACACATACACATTCACAGACAGACACACACACATATATGCACAAACAAACATACACACACACACAAACAGACAGACATATCTACACACATTTAGACACAAACATACAAACAGACACACATACACACACTGAGAGACATATGTACACACACTCACAGATAGACACATATTCTCTCACACACTCACAAAGTATTATTGTTTTATTATTATTTAATACACTCAGATACACACACACACACAAAGATTCATAGATACACACAGACAAATACACATACAGATATACACACGACAGATATACAGAAAAACACACACAGAAAGAAATATCTACATCTTTTAACCACCCTCCTGTTTCCTACCTTGTGGGTGCAGGAGGGTAGCTTTTCTGGGGTTCAGTGGGCGTGTGTGCTGGTAGGTGGGCTGCTCTTCGGAATGGGCGTGCACACGGGTAGGTGGGCGGCTCTCTGGAATGACCATGCGGCTAGCAGAGACACAGGGTGCCCTGCCAGCTTGTTATTCTCCTGCGTGACCTCAGTGCCGGGAGGAAGTAATTACAGTTCACTTCCTCCAGGCGCTCAAAAATCGAAAGACAGGAGGAGGAGGGAACGGGGCTGCGAAATCCCTGGCGCCTGGGATTTGTCGAGCCCTGAAATACAGCATATAATATACCCAATACATCAAAGAGTTCTTTCTAGCTGGAAATCTTCCTGGCTTCAGATAATGGTGGAGATATGCAATACAACAGGGATATGTGGGCACATTTGATAGAGCTACAGACCAGCTCTAAGTAAAACAGCATACAGCCGTGTAATCCCCATTGATGGATATGTGTCTCTTGAGGGCTAGTCACAGCATCACATTAATATAAAGAATAAAACACAAAAGCAAACAACAGTATGGATCCATACCAGGGATATAATGTAGAGTAAATTATCCAGAAGATAATCCTTGCCAGGGATTAGGTATAGAGTAGAGTCCTTAGGAGTATAGATGTGCCAGGAACAATAAATGGTTACAAATAATATAAAAGCATAAAAAGTGTAATAAATGGTCTGACACACTAAAATAGGTAACAGCCAAATATACTTAAAGGAACACTATAGGGTCAGGAACACAAAAATCTATTCCTGACCCTACAGTGTTTAACCCACCATTAAGGTGGCTTGCTCCCTCTTAGTCCCCCTATTAAAGTTTAAAACGCACCTTATTTCCAGCGCTGACCCCGCCCCCTTTGTGACATCATCAAAATGGCTGATTTTTTAAAGCCAATCCAATGCTTTCTTCATGGCTAAAATTGGCACGGGGCGGGGCCAAATGCTGTTTTGGCCAATCAGGACCTCCTCATAAAGATGCATTGAATCAAAATACACAGCGTGGGGATGCTAAACGTCAGGGCTGCTTTTTCTGCATCTAAGGAGTGGCCACTTGGAGGTGTCCCTAGAGGCAGTGTTTACATTGTAAAGCCTGCAGGAACCGGCTATAGACACCAGAGTCACTACATTAAGCTACAGTTGTTCTAGTGACTTCAGCGTCCCTTTAAGAATTGTATTTTTGTCATTGGAAAAAAACTGGCTCCTAACTTTTTTGTCTTGCTTCTAGATTCAAAGCAAATTTGTCAAACCCTGCTACATTTGGCATAACCTATTTTTTCTTGTGTTTTGTTATATTCTGTTTTCTCTCCAGTGAGGGTGCTGTGGGTGTCACTTACATACAGTAAATGCAGCCTATTCCTTGTAGCTGATTTTCTAGCGCTTATCCTATTGTGTGTGTTTGATGAACCTGTGACACTTAAATCACTGCTGGGGATTTAATATCTGTCCTTTCGCTTAACCCCTTCAAATAATTTCTCTGAAAAGGCAGTGTTTGCATGAAAAAAGCCTGAAGGGAACTATTATACTCACCAGAACAACTACATTAAGCTGTAGTTGTACTGGTGACTATAGTGTCCCTTTAAATGCTCAAAACAATATTAAAAGGAATACAATGCGTTTTGCGAAATAAGGGCTTTTTCAAGTGTAAATAGTACAAGCCTGGCACACATTATTAATATTATGTTATTATTTATATAGCGCCAACAAATTCCGAAGCGCTTTACAGTGGGTGAATGAACAAACATGTAGTTGTAACCAGACAAGTTGGACACACAGGAACAGAGGGGTTGAGGGCCCTGCTCAATGAGCTTACATGCTAGAGGGAGTGGGGTAAAGTGACACAAAAGGTAAGGATAGTATTAGACTAATGACAGTTGCAAGAGAGGAATCAGTCGGGAGCTATTAACAGTTTAATTGATACGCTTTTATGAAGGAGTGGGTTTTTAATGATTATTTGAAGGAGTGGAGATGGGTATATATATAGGGATTTGACATTCCAAAATTGAACAGATTGGTGCCAAAATGGCACCATATATGACCTCTGACCTTAATTAAGATCAAATGTTTCAATGCAAAGCTCAAATTATAAATATCTTTAATAGTAAATAAAAATTAAAATATGCTTAATAGAGGGTTTAATACAACAATAATACTTATATACAGTGAATACAGTATATTTCATAGCTTAATATAAGGTCACATGACTTTATAATATAAGCTCACATGACAAGTTCATGCACGAAAAATCTGTAACAACACGCCGTCTCTCAAGTTCTTTGTCAACTGGGAATAAAAATACTTTTTTCTTACCGTTTCAGAAGGATAGTTATGAAGAAAAAATTTAAAATTTGCATCTTATCAATATGATACCCTGAAATAAAAAATAAGGGAAACATTTAGGCTAATTTAAAACAGCCTTTACTATGTTGTTTTGTTTTTTTGTATTCTTTATTTTTGTTGTGCACATTATGACAAAGAGGCTTGTGATGCCACAATAGCGAACACAAACACGAGAATATAAAAACAGAGGAAAACATCGGTATGGAATGGAGACAATGGCAAATTTCTTAATATTATGTAGGAAACAAGCTAAGCACACATGTCTAGATGCCAACTATTACAAGCTGGGTATGTTAGGAAGACATTTTAGGCATAATATATCTGCAGTCTTTACCACACTAGACTACCCTAGAGTTATGTTATAAACATCCCACATAGATGGTAGCCCAAAAAATTGCAATTTCAGCAGGAAAACATTGAGAAAGGTTTTATACAAAGAAAATCTAAATTACTATATGTCAACTAGGAAACAATAAGGAGCTTTGAGGAATCGGTATACCGGGGTGTATCAGGCAACCAGAGGCTCAAGATGGCGGTCAGCCTATTCCTATGATAGGGAATTTACAATCCCACTTTGCTTGGGCCTGCTTTCTCACAGACGAGGGTGTCAGCTGCGGGTTTTGCGTCTGGAGCTGCTTTCCTCCCATCACTCCATCTAGCTGTACGACCCAGATGATTGAGCTGGTGTTTTGTGGCATCGGGGCTTGCCGACATACTGCAGGTTTCACGATACACTGCCGATGCAGCCTTTTCCGTCTCCGGCGCGCCAGGCCCTTTATGAAGGTGGATAGGCAATATGGAGGGCTTCGGGACGGTCCAGGTAGATAATCCACAGCCTCTGGATCAGGTAGGTGTAGTCTACTCCGCAGCTTTGGCTTTACTATCTTTAACTACAAAAATCTATACGCCAGACACATAATGAATGAATAAATTTGTAATCGGTTAGTTCTGTTTATGCATTATATCTACTCATGATACATAACAATTAAATTGATTTATTGACTCTCAGAATCAACCCAAAACCTTTGTGAGTTTCTATGTGGTAATATGAACATAATGCAATATGTGCCTGTTTCATCTTACTATCACATATATATAAATATTAGCATATGTGATAAAAATGTCCAAACCAGAGTTTGCTTTAAAAAACCCAAAATATTTTTTTAATCATAGTAGTACAAAACAGTGCACCAAATGTCAACCATTCACAGTCAAAACATGGGAATGACAAGTTCACCTTTAGGTAGATATACATTTAATGCAAAATAAATACGTGCTAACCAAACTGCTAAAAAATGTGTAGTTGTAAATTTATTCAAATTTTACTTGGTTTCTGTAGTATTTACTGCTATGTAGCGGCATTCTGCCATCTTAGCGGATACTCACATGCAGAGTATTTGCTTGCACTCTGACCATTCCTTGAAGACATCTTACAGTTGGAGGAATCAATACAAGGAAGGAATCAATGTCAGTTTATCTTTAAAGCTATTCATTTGCGGATCACTGCACAATATATACTATACATGTATACCTACCTAAAGGTGAACGTGCCATCCATATGCTGGTGTGCTTAGATTATCTATTTTTGGGACAGACTTCCTCTTTTGCAACATTCCTTCCTCCAATTTAACTAGTCACGTTCATAAATAGGCTAACTGTGAGATCATTCCTGTCAAAAGAACCTTGAAATCTCTGGTTAACTCACATCTGTTACTGAATACTTATGCAATCTTTGCTGATTACCACAGGATCCATGATACTGTTTAAGACTCCCTTAACACAGTAGTTGGTTATGATAGTTAAAGACTTCCCTGTTTATTCAAAAAATAAAAGGTATATAAATCCTTTAAAGGACCACTATAGTGCCAGGAAAACACTCGTGCCCACCTTCAGGGACCCCCTCCCGCCCGGCTCTGGAAAGTGGAAAAGGGGTAAAACTTACCTTTATACAGCGCTGGGCAGGGAGCTCTCTGCCTCCGATCCTCTTCCTCTCCTCCCCGTCGGCTGAATGCGCACGCGCGGCAAGAGCTGCGTGCGCATTCAGCCAGTCGCATAGGAAAGCATTATCAATGCTTTCCTATGGACGCTTGCGTGCTCTCACTGTGATTTTCACAGTGAGAAGCACGCAAGCGCCTCTAGCAGCTGTCAATGAGACAGCCACTAGAGGATTTGGGGGAAGGCTTAACCCATTTATAAACATAGCAGTTTCTCTGAAACTGCTATGTTTATTAAAAAATGGGTTAACCCTAGCTGGACCTAGCACCCAGACCACTTCATTAAGCTGAAGTGGTCTGGGTGCCTAGAGTGGTCCTTTAAGCTTAAGTTCAGGCACAAAATTCTCTCCAAACCCAAGCTACATCAATAACAAAGTCTCTATTTCTTTAAAAAAGTTTTAATTTAAAATAAATAAAAAATATTAAAGGACTACTATACTCACTCAGACCACTTCATCTTAATGAAGTGGCTAAACACACCTCTAGTGGATGTCTTCCTGATTCCGCACCTACAACTGAGTCAGACTTGATTCTGTGACACTTTCTTATAAAGTGTGTGATATTCGGCAATGGGCGTACGTTAACCAAAGTTCCATTTCAGCTGCCAAGCTACTTACCCACAATCAGCCACTAGTGGTGCTTCCTAGAGTCTAAAATTATTTTACTCTGTGAAATGGCGCTGGACATCCTCACACTTTGCATGAGTATGTCTAATGTCTTCAAACTCCACATAGGAAAGCACTGATTGGGGAAGCTCACACATGAGCGGCATTTGTAGTGCATAAGCATTAGTTTCCCCCATCGGCATGACATTGTGGGAGGAGAAGACCTAGCCAATAATGATGGACCTTTGTGCTGGAAAGAGGTAAGTGACATTTTTTTTGCAAATCTGTTTTTATTAGATTTTTAAGAAGTATCAAAACAATACAAGGAAACATAAGAGAGCACGCAGGCCTCACAGCATCAATTCTCTTTATATGTTGAACAGCAATATACTTTTCTGTAACCTTTATATGAGTGACTATGGTGCTGCGACGTAAGAATTTCCCCCTACATAACTATTGCGGAACTAGCATCCCGATCATTGGGGGGTCTACCGAAGTTAAAGTCACGGCACCAGGTTTATCAGTGGTGTCGTAATTCAAGTAAGTAAGGCCTGCCAGAAGGAGCAGAAGAGTTGTAAATAGGTGAGAAAAGAGATAGAAAGCAGGTATTGTCCCCCCCTCAACCCTGAAGGCTCCGCCCCCCACCGGCCGAATCCTCATCATGAGGTTTCAAGCATACCACATAAATCACGTGCCATGTACACAAACCATGGCTGCCAGGCCTCAGCATGTCTGTAGCCACTTTTAGCTAGGGAAGCATGGATCGCCTCAGCTGCCTGTATATCCTCAACCCTGCGCAGCCAGGACTCCCTCGATGAAATGTCAGTCTGTTTCCAAAGAGCTGGAATCATGGCCTTAGCTGCATTAAGTACATGACATAAGATAGATTTTTTTTATATCTCTTTTTACAATTTTTGGGAATTCACACCAAATGTGGAACAACGTACCCCTATCCATTTGACATTGCCAGCAGGTTGTTGCAACCACAGGGAAAATTCTATGAAGGAGGACTGGAGTTTTATACCAAACAGAAACCAATTTATAATTCATCTCTTGATACTGAGAGCCAATGGATCTCTTTTGTTGCCATACTAAGACTTTTTCCCACTGTGTTGACGTGAAAGTTTTGCCCATGAGTCCCTCCCAGTGTCTTTGAAAAGTGTTGTTCTCCGCTCTAGCTCCCACCAATAAGTGTTGGTAAAGCATTGAAAAGCCGAAAGACAAGAATACCAGAATGCAACTAAGTCAAAATGAAGCCATAGTCAATAACTAGACATAAACACTCAGGAGCACTCTCTCGGATAACCATATTAAGGGAAACCACGACAGGGCAATGAGGAGAAGGAAAAATCTGTTTAAATAAGCCTCCTACAGATCTGATTGGCCGAAATTGGCCTTTGACCCCAGAACGTGCGTACGCGTCTCCTGCGTGACGTCACACGCACCTTGACGTCGTCATTAGCATGGGTGGACGTGGGGTTATAAAATGGTGTGGATCTGCAGCAACCGGCGTCAACCAACATGTTGCAGGAGTCAGATATACTGACGCATGGCCGCTGAGCGGCACTTCCATTATTGTCAGGGAAGCAATTACTGCAGATACCGCAAGGTAAGGATGAACATGTTGCAGTAAGCTCCCTATGCAATTTTTCTTTATGTTGGAGAGTACTAAAATAATGTTCTAACTGGAGATAGCGAAGAGAGATCAAAGGTGTCCGCCTCGCAATAAAGTATCCAGTGCACACAGTTTCCCATCATGCATCGCCTTAAGGATAGGTATAAAAACATCCCTTCCCCCTAGAAATGACCAAGCCTTCACTAGCAGCCCTCCGCCCAGTTTGCTATTATTTGATTTCGGTATAAGAAATATAATGTCCTCCATGCGCTCAGCGTCTGAGGTATGGTCGCCATCACATCTACCCATTCCGTGCACACTGTATCCTCTGGCCATACAGCTGACTCCAGGACACATGAGAGTATGGCCATCTCTTTAAGTCTGCCAGCAGTACTTTCAGGAGGGGTTGAAAGTTGCATTGATATAACTCATGTGGGTCTGTGGTCACCCAAACCCCAAGATACACCAGTGAAACGGGAACAAGGGATTCATAGATATGTACTCAGTAGTAGGAATCGTAAGATTCAGCACCTCGCATTTGGATAGGTTGAGTTTTAAACCCGACAGTGTACCAAATCTCTCAAATTCTGTTAAGAGACATGGCAAGGTAACTCACGGATTGGAAACAAAGAAAAGAAGGTCATTGGCGTACGCCGCAACCTTATGTTCCACTCCCTGCCACCTAGGGCCCTGCATGTCAGGATTCTGTTTGATAGCCTGAAGAAGCAATTATAAAGACATAGCAAACAGCAGCGGGGATAGGGGGCAGCCCTGCCTGGTTCCGTTGCTAATACCAAAATCAGCCGTTAGGGCCCCATTAACCCGCACTGACGCACATGGTCTACTATATAAGGCTGAGATTCAGGCTTGCAGACGCTCGCCCAATCCCATGCTCCTCAACGTGGTGAGCATGTACAACCAATTAACACATTTGAACGCTTGGTCAGAGTCGGTTGAGCACGCGTTTTTTCATTTTTCTAGCATGATGTTGAATAGCGAAGAGTCTCAGCGTGCTATCACGTGCCTCTCGCCCAGGGTTAAACCCAGTCTGGTCTGCATGGATCAAGGTTGGTAAGATAGATTGCAATATAATCGCCAGGACCTTCGTGAATAGTTTAGCATCCACATTGGGCAATGAGATTGGACGATAACTGCCACACACCTCCGGGTTCTATAGTATCCAACGGAAAACCCATTGGGTCCCGGGGCTTTACCGGATTTAGTTCCTTTCAAGGCAACAGAGATTTCTTGCTCATTAATCGGGGCATCTAATAAGTCTGCTGCATCCAGAGTCACAGTCTTCGAGACATGTTTTCGCAAGTATTTAACGATTAAAGTCACACTGCGCTTATCCTGAGTTACCGTATGGGGCGTGGACAGATTATATAAAGAGTGATAAAATAACCGAAATTTGTTTGCTATATCGTTTGCTATATGTTTTTCCCAATGATAGTTTCAGTTTGTGGACCTGTGTACAGGGGAGGTTACCTCTCAATAATCGGGCAGGGAATTTACCTCCTTTGTTTGCATATGCATAGAAGAAGCCTTTGGAACGTTGAAGAGATCTGAGATGTCTACAGGGAGTGCAGAATTATTAGGCAAATGAGTATTTTGACCACATCATCCTCTTTATGCATGTTGTCTTACTCCAAGCTGTATAGGCTCGAAAGCCTACTACCAATTAAGCATATTAGGTGATGTGCATCTCTGTAATGAGAAGGGGTGTGGTCTAATGACATCAACACCCTATATCAGGTGTGCATAATTATTAGGCAACTTCCTTTCCTTTGGCAAAATGGGTCAAAAGAAGGACTTGACAGGCTCAGAAAAGTCAAAAATAGTGAGATATCTTGCAGAGGGATGCAGCACTCTTAAAATTGCAAAGCTTCTGAAGCGTGATCATCGAACAATCAAGCGTTTCATTCAAAATAGTCAACAGGGTCGCAAGAAGCGTGTGGAAAAACCAAGGCGCAAAATAACTGCCCATGAACTGAGAAAAGTCAAGCGTGCAGCTGCCACGATGCCACTTGCCACCAGTTTGGCCATATTTCAGAGCTGCAACATCACTGGAGTGCCCAAAAGCACAAGGTGTGCAATACTCAGAGACATGGCCAAGGTAAGAAAGGCTGAAAGACGACCACCACTGAACAAGACACACAAGCTGAAACGTCAAGACTGGGCCAAGAAATATCTCAAGACTGATTTTTCTAAGGTTTTATGGACTGATGAAATGAGAGTGAGTCTTGATGGGCCAGATGGATGGGCCCGTGGCTGGATTGGTAAAGGGCAGAGAGCTCCAGTCCGACTCAGACGCCAGCAAGGTGGAGGTGGAGTACTGGTTTGGGCTGGTATCATCAAAGATGAGCTTGTGGGGCCTTTTCGGGTTGAGGATGGAGTCAAGCTCAACTCCCAGTCCTACTGCCAGTTCCTGGAAGACACCTTCTTCAAGCAGTGGTACAGGAAGTAGTCTGCATCCTTCAAGAAAAACATGATTTTCATGCAGGACAATGCTCCATCACACGCGTCCAAGTACTCCACAGCGTGGCTGGCAAGAAAGGGTATAAAAGAAGACATGGCCTCCTTGTTCACCTGATCTGAACCCCATTGAGAACCTGTGGTCCATCATCAAATGTGAGATTTACAAGGAGGGAAAACAGTACACCTCTCTGAACAGTGTCTGGGAGGCTGTGGTTGCTGCTGCACGCAATGTTGATGGTGAACAGATCAAAACACTGACAGAATCCATGGATGGCAGGCTTTTGAGTGTCCTTGCAAAGAAAGGTGGCTATATTGGTCACTGATTTGTTTCTGTTTTGTTTTTGAATGTCAGAAATGTATATTTGTGAATGTTGAGATGTTATATTGGTTTCACTGGTAATAATAAATAATTGAAATGGGTATATATTTGTTTTTTGTTAAGTTGCCTAATAATTATGCACAGTAATAGTCACCTGCACACACAGATATCCCCCTAACATAGCTAAAACTAAAAACAAACTAAAAACTACTTCCAAAAATATTCAGCTTTGATATTAATGAGTTTTTTGGGTTCATTGAGAACATGGTTGTTGTTCAATAATAAAATTAATCCTCAAAAATACAACTTGCCTAATAATTCTGCACTCCCTGTATTTGTGAGAAGGTCTGTCAGTCTATGTCTAGCTTGTAATAAATCCCTATATATTTCCATCGTCTGTGTCCGTTTGTGTTGGGATTCTAGGCATGAGATCATGCTGTAAAGGTCCGTCATCAGCTGGAGTGACAATTTTTTCTTCGTAGAGGTGATGCGTATCAGCGTGCCCCGTATTACGCTCTTATGAGCTTCCCAAATTGAAATAGACGAAGTATCATGCCTTTCGTTTTCCTGGAAAAAAACAGTATATATGCAATACCTCTACTTTCACTAAAATATAGTAAGAAAGAGGATTAGTATCCAAAAGTACTTATCTGAATCAATCCGAACAGCCTCTCAAGGTCGTGGCCCATTTCCCGACCCTTTACAATATATACTTGAATACAGGAAAAACAGAGATACGGCTGTATACAATCTAAAACAGGAACAAAAAAAGACACATAGTGTAATACAGTAAAACCAATATAAATGTGTTGAGATTGTAGTGCACTCACAGAATCAGAATGAATAATGCACTCAAATGGTGCCTTCCCCGATGAATTTGGGCGGCTAGGGGTATCCACTTCCCAAGGGAAATCCACAGGTAATCCAAATAGACCAAAGGACGAGACTCCAGTGGAAATAGATGAAATATGCAAAATTTATTTTATAAAAAGGGCTACATATATTAGCCACATCAAATAAATAAAAAGGAGGTCCTACGCGTTTCGTTCCTATAATTAGGAACTTCCTCAGGGACCAAAATATAACAAAGCAATAGTAAAAACAATCAATACAAAAAATGCATACAATATTCCCCCCCACCGATGGGGGAATAGATGTTCCCCTATCTCCTTTGGGCGCGAATAGATGAAAACCGGAAACTGGAAGTGACCTCCGTTCTGCACTTCCGCGTTCCACATGCGTTCCAATTCGGTCAGAAGAAGCAAAAAAGCATATTGCCACCTAGAGGTCGCCCAATATATAACTGCTTGGTTGCAAAAAGAAAAAGAAAAAGCACACTCACTGGCAGAAGATCCTAGCAGAAGGAAGGAGGGTTAGTAATCACCATACATAAGCCTTAGTGTTTAATTGGAGAGAGGATATATATAGTTATAGGATTTGTTTATAAAGATTTATGTTCTATGAGTGTCAATTCAATCTTTCCATAATCCTTAACTATTCAAATAAGATGTATAAATCGAAAGGGAGATATCTTTGATCCTAAATTTCACATTCCTATAATTCAATAAAAATATGTGTATGGATGAATATTCATCATTTAGACTTATTAAATAAAGTTATGTGTTTTTTTTGTTTGTTTTTTAAATTTATTTCTTAATACCCTCTTTCTGCATGTTCCCCCACCAAGGTGTATTCTAATTCTGCTACATCAATTAATGAGTATAAATTTTTTTAATCTAATAATAATCGTTCCTGATACAAATAAATTATAAAATATCTAACTACCTCAGTACAGATCTCTAATTCTCATTAGATAATTGTTAATGACACCAATATAAATGTTACAAAACCCCGAATTGGGGAAAATAATAATAAAAACAATAATCCCCAAAAAATAGGTTTAAAGAGAACCTTCCTAACCAGGCACTGTCGCAGAGAAAAAAGTGTTTACTAATCCAGAAAACACATAAGGTCTATATCGATATTAAGTCCCTTGGGATGTAAGGTCTGTAATTTATGTATCCAGAACGTCTCCCGTTGGGCTAGTTTATATTCCTGAAAGTACTGATCCAAGGCTTGATTGATTTGCTCTGCTACCTCTGGGTCCAGAAGGAGCGCCTCATTAAGCCACCACGTCCAGGTGGTAGGGCGCAATAACAGCGATTCGAGCTCTATGCATACCGAACCATGGTCAGACCAAATCGAAGGTCCGATCGATGTTTTCAACAGGTGAGACAGGCCCTCCAGCCTGGTGAATAAATAATCAATACGGGAATATCTGTCACGAATCGCGGAGTAATGCGTATAATCCTTAGTGTCAGGATGGAGAGTGCGCCAGCAGTCCGCCAAACCTAGATCCCTCAAGGATTGTCAGATAGAACAAATGCTTAAGGGAGAAATACAGCTATGCCCAGAGGAGGAATCAAATAGAGGGTCAAGAGGCACATTAAAGTCCCCTCCCACTATCAGGTTCCCCTCCGCAAATTCAGTGAGCTTACCCAAGGTCCTCTTGATAAATTGAGCCTGTCTACGGTTGGGGACATACAGAGAGGCCAAGGTGCAAATCTTATCGGCGATAATGCCCTTAAGAAAGAGAAACCGACCACCTGGGTCGTCTCTCCGATCAAGTTCCCAAAATTATATATCGCCAGCAAGCAGAATAGCTACTCTGGCCTTCCGGATTTACGGATGATTACAAAATAAATTATCCGGATAGAAACGGTTCTGAAACCTGGGAGCCGCCCTGTCCACAAAGTGTGTTTCCTGCAATAATGAGACGTGCCTTTTCTTCAACTCCCTCAATAAATTATACCTCCGGGATATTTAACCCCCAACAGTTAAGAGTGAGGATAGACAAAGGAGCCGGATGATAGGCCACCCCATGGTCAGTATCTAGCAATACACGGAGAACACTGCACACTCACCCCACTCCACATATGCTTCGTTGCCAATCTCGCGGTGAGGCACTTTCTCCCGAGGAGGGGGGAGTGGGGAAAGCAAAGGGGAAAAAGAGAAAAGGAGAGTCAGTAGGAGGACTAGTAAGTGACGCAGGCTGATCACGCCCCTGATCACACCCAGCCCCAGTCAAAGAAAGAGATGCAACCAGGGAAGCCCTGAGCCGTTGGAGATAGAGGAATTAGTGAGAAAAGAGAAGTATGATAAGCAAAAAAAAGAAACAGAATATGCCAGGGAATAGCACCAACGCGGGACTAAAGAGGTCTCAAAAAATCCCCCACTAAATCAGAGAGAACTCGTGTGATGATGAGAAATGCTAGGGAGTCGTCCCGGTAACCAGCCCTAGAAACGACCTCCTCCAACACCACACCATGAATATATATACACACAAGCCTGTGGTAGGATCGTGGTTCAGACCCCGCACCATTATCATATCATACCATGAGCCCCTATGTTACACATATGATTAACTAAATTGATACATAGCAATAAATTAAGTGCTAGTCTCAATCGAAATACCAGATTGTTTTTCGCGTGCCCTGGACCAATCCTGGAGACAGGGCTCAATTAAAAGTGGCCAAGACAAACAAACCAAAAGAAAAGAGAAAAATAAAACATTAGACAATAGGGGGGACACCTAGTACTCTGCTGGGGACCATGATCCCTCTGGATATACCAACACATTCCCCATATTGCATGAGGGAGTTGACCGCAGAAAATATTAGTGTAAGTAACTCCAATGATCCAGGAGGTCTCATATACCCACTATAAAACATGGCAGTGTGTACTTATTACCAGGCCCATAAGCTCATCAAAGAGCCGCAGAGAGAAATTTAAAGCAATAACATAAAATAAAACATAATAAAGGTGAAATGAAAAAAAAAATTATAAATAAAACATTAATAATACATAGCCAAAGAGCAGGAGACTTGGAGTAGTCCTATGAAGAGGACCGTTAGTAGAGCCATTGGAACCAGATCTTGCAGAAGACCGTAGTTCAGTGCTCATTCCTCTGAGGCGGCAAGGTCTGAGCGTCGTCGAGGCGGAGGGCCCGACGGGGATCTACCTCCATGTTGTTGGGGAGCTCTTTGTGGCCGAGGCCCCGGGCCCAACCAAGGACCCCGGAACCCAGTCAAGGACCACGATGGGGGGCAGCCTCATCTCCTCCAGAAATTGAGGCACCTCCTCAGGACATCAAATAGATGCCCATCAATGCTGATGTCTTGCTAGTAAAGCAAAGGGGAAACCCCACTTATAGTTAATATTTTGCTCCCGCAGGGGTGTTGTCACAGGTCGCAGTGCACGCCTTGCTTCCAGTGTGATGGGCGAAAGATCGTTATACATCGAAACTTTGGCCCCACGGTACTCCCAGGAGGCTCTATCTCGGCCCTTTCTCATAATGGTGTCTTTGACTGGGAACGAGTGCATGCAACAGATCAGGTCTCATGGGGTATTATCAGAGGATTGTGGTCTCGTGGCTCTATGGGCCCTCTCAAATTCAAAATGCAAAGGCGCATTATCACCCAGAATTACCCGGAACAGACCTGTGAGCACCTCCTCCGCGTTTTCCTCCCAAATATTACACCTACGGCCTCTGTTATCCAGGTCTTCTAGGTGTCCTCTTATGGCCAGCAACACTTCCACTTGCCGCGCCACATTAGATGAAGCGACTCTTGTGGAAGGAAGCCACCCATGGGGCCGGTCAGAGGACAAGGCTGGGATTCCCTCGCTGTCAAGGGAGGCTCTGGGCGACGGGTGAGTTCCATTTGCACTTCGTAGCTTAAGATGTAGCGCTATATAGGGAATAGGTGTTGCGGAGCTCGGGAGTTAAGCGGCTATCTTGGTCAGAGCCCAAACCACGCCCCCAAGTGACTTTTTTTAACACTTTCCTGACCGGAGTTGGGGGGCACCTAGTAAATTAGGGACAGGACACACTATAGCTTTAGGAATACGGGTTTGTATTCCTGACGGTATAGTGTTCCTCTAAGGCAGGGGTTCCCAACCCAGTCCTCAAGTACCCCCTACCAGTCCAGGATTTAGGGATTACTTTGTTTCGTCTAAAGTGGTTTTTTTCCCCCTCTAAAAACACCTTAGACACAATTTGGTAATCCCTAAATCCTGGACTGGTAGGGGGTACTTGAGGACTGTGTTGGGAAACCCTGCTCTAAGGGAACAGAGACACTACAACCAGACCACTCCTTTGAGTATATACGAAATCATAATAAAAGCCCTACCTGTCCTTTAAATTATATAATATATAATATGTATGGAGGCATCTAATGAGAAAACAGAAACTTACCATGGAACGAATACGTAACAAAAATGCAAAAAAAGTCCTCAATAACAAAATGAAAGAAACTTGGAAAATAGTCATCACTGGGTTAATTTCAATCTGGTGTATTGTTTCCATGTAATTAATTAATTGTAGGCAGAATCCTTGCAATCATGTCATTGTTATTCCAGTCATAATTCACCAACATTCCATCTTCACTGAGCACATAAACAATGTATCATCTTATACATCATTCCAGTTCATTCCTCCAATGAGACTGTAGAATCTGTGCTTCTGTGGATTAGGACAAGATATAAAAAAAAAAAAGAGAGATTTGTGTTTTATAAACAGGTGTGTTTTATAGTATATATTCCCACTAGACCCCAGGTTACTTGTGTTCTATACATGTGTTTTATATTGGTTCTTGTCATTTGCAGCTGATGAATGGACACATACATAAAGGAGGGCCATGACTGATTATACACAAGTATTTCCTATTCCTTTTGACCAACATTGACTTTTTGAATGTGATAAATAGCTAGAAATTTTTGACACCACTAGAAATCATGACACCGTAATCGCAGCCTCTCCTTCCCTATGACCAGGGCACATTACGATCAGCGGTGTTCTGCAAACACTATTAAAGGTCAATGCTCTCTAGTTTGTCTATGTAGGGCATGTGTATGAGTTGTAGAAATCCACAATGCTGTCATATGACCAGCTCCAAAAGGGTATTCCGTGGGCGAGTCAACTTACTTGACACGATAATTTAATTCTCACTAAACAGTTAAAACGGAAATATATTTAACATAGTTGTCCGTGGCTATGGACTAGGAAACTATACAAATAGACACAACCTGATAAGCGCTGCACATTTTGACATAAATTTAAATAAAATAAAACAGAAAATGGATATTTAACTATGACATACCTAAAAGAATCCCTTATGAGGTGTGTCTACTGACCTGCTTAATCATCAATGCCATGCAATTGTGGACTAAACTAGCATTAGAACATAGGAAAACAGCAGAGATAATTGCAGTTTAAAAAAAAATATATATATTTATGTTGCACTATTAACTCTTTAATTTTAAAAAGTTCTACTTTAAGTAAATAAAATAGTCTTGCTTCTGATTTTTACCATTTCTGCTACCAATTCTCTTGGAATAAATTAAAGATAGTATATTTTAAGCAGGTACACATTGTTTGCTGGAGTTTTAAATTAGTAAATGCTGGGAGAGTGATTGTGGAGCGCCATCCAGTGGCCCTTCCTAAAACAGCAATAACCTGACAAACGATACAGTGCTATGAATGGAAGATTTATTAAATATGGAAAACTATAGCTAGCAACAGGGAGATAACATGTTTTTAAAGACAGAAAAATTATATATATATTAAATGAAAATAAATAAATTGTAGAGTAACACTAGTTGGCTCTCAAAAAAAATCTCAGAACCAAAAGGGATGAGCAACATGTATATTATGCAGAATACATTTACTATATGAATTGCAGTAGAACAGAGCAGCAGAGAGAAAAAATATTTTGTGTATTGAAGAAACACTTGATTGTGGTAAATTCATAATGGAATTTGCAAACGACATAGAATACAGAGATGGAGAAAAAGTTATTTGACTCTGTAAGTTTCCAATTTCCAATTCACTCATCATAATTTACAATCTAGTTAAGAAACTCTACGTGTTTTATGAGCTGCACAAGTTTGCTCATAAAAGGAAATTATTATATGCTTTTTTTTTTTACCACAATCTGTTAGAAAAACTCTTCAAATGATTTATCTACAGAAGTAAATATTAAAATTTATGGGAGTTTTTGTAGATAAATCATTTGAAAAGTTGTTTTTTTAACAGCTTGTAATGATTTGAAAATCTAATTTAAAAAAAATTTAAATCAAGACCTAATTTTGTAAATATATTTAATTATAACCTGTGTGCCATTATTATTTTCGATTACTGTCCTTCTCTTAAAAAAACAAAAAAACAACAACCAAACCACAATTAAACTTACTTGTAATCTGTCGGGACAGTCTCTTCTTGGCACCTGTTTCACAGATAATTTACTAAATTAGGAATTGTGGAACATTCAAAAGGGAATTGCATATTTAGGCCAAATTATCTGAATTAGGGAAAAAAATATGTAGCTCAACCCCCCCCCTGCCCTTTGGTTTGTTTTAACAACAAACAAAACTGTTATTTCTCTGCACTACTCCATAATACTTTTAGTTGTTGAAATGGCTCTTTTATGCAAGTAATCCCTGACTACACTTAATTGCCCATGAATATAATGTAATTTACTTTTATGTTTCCTAGCAAGGGGAAGGATAAAACAAAGCAAAGGTGACAAAAGTAGTTTCATGTGTTAAGATGTGGCTGTTGAACGCTACAGATTTCCTTAACCACTTACCTATGACCTGGTGAAAGTTCAGCTTTGTTCACAAGTAGTAGGATTTTATACTTTTAGCTCCAGGTCAGACTTATTGAAGGAAGTTTTCTCACGCTTTTAACACAGGCATTCTGGCATAACATACAATTAAAGTCCTCTGTAAAATAAACAGTGTGACATGGGGCATGTCCAGACCAAATTTTACAAACAGAGGTCTGCAATAGAACCAAACATTAATGTGTCTCTATGGAATAACTATCATGGACATCATTTGATGCCTGGCACTGATGCCAGTGCCTGGCAACTCCCATTAGAGTATCCAGACATGGGTGTAAAAAGGATAAGCGCACAGGATACTAATCTCTGTGAGGTAAGCATGCAGCTTGATAATACTGGAAAAACAAATATGGTTATGGGAATATTCCCATAGATACCCACAAACAACATTACAGGGTACAGTTGTAATAGACGTGTTATATGGAAAATGGACGAGCAAACATGAAGCCAGAGGAAGTCAAATGTTTTCCACTGCGTATCATTGCAGTGGGATAGAATAAGATTCAGATGATATACCCAGTGAAGTCAACGTATAACAATGCACTGAAAAAAGGACCAGGGGCTGGAAGCACAGATATTAATTAATGACCATAAAGTGAAACTAGGTAAGCTGGGCACATTTCCAGTCCTGTCACTGCATGGTATTTCAGTGAATCAGCATAATCAAACAAGTTACAGAAAATTCTGCCAGGAGTGTCGTAGCAGGACAACACAGTTAAAAATGTGGTTTTAAACAGAAAAGTAAGCTGTCTCATAGTACCACTTTTTATTTTGTGTGCATAACTGCATAACTATTGTGTTTGAATTATAAATGAAAACCTTACTACATTTAAGACAGTTAAACTCAATGTTTGTTGGGGGTTTTTATTTGCTTTGTTTTGTTTAAAAAAAAAAAAAAAGCTCTTTATTTAATTTAACCACTTGTCTTTCAATTCCCAGTATTGGTGCCATGATCGTAATATTACTTATATAAAACTTTAAAGTTAAAATCAGCAAGTGGTACTTTTACATGTGATAATCCATTGTATTACATGTGATAATCGATTGCATTCTAATCGTATCAGTAATATGAAGCTCATGCAATAAATTTGTAATTTATTGCATGAACTTCATATTACCAATACGATTATAATGAATAAACAAAAAACCTGGGACCAGAACTGTTATTTTTAAACAGAGTGGGACCCAGTCAGCGTGGCAATGAGACTGCCAAAGGTAGTCAGAAACAGACGCAGCTGTTGTACAATAACTCCAACAAAGCTTTGCTCACCATGGGAGCTTTAGTTCCATGACACCCAAAGGTAAATCTTTAGACTAATTGACCCTGGCGGTCTACTGAATACAATCGATTATCACATGTAAAAGTACCACTCTGGGAGACATTTTCTCAAACACCATTATTTACGTAGGAAGAGCTAGATGATAAACTTCTCAGAAGAATTCAAAAGTATATGGTCCACTTTGGATAAAAGCTATAGAGTCCAGGGGTAGGCAACCTTCAGCATTCCACATGCTTTGGACTACATCTCCCATGATGCTTTGTCAGAATTATGGCTGTAAGAACACTATGAAAGATGTAGTCCAAAACTTCTGGAGAACTGATGGTTGCCTACCCCGATATAGTTAGCAGAATAAAAAACAAATGTTGACCCATATAATGGATTGTTCTCTATTTGCATATACAAATATTTCCATTAAATAATTTCCATTTAAAAGGTCTGTCTTTAGCAAATTTGAGAGACCAGTAATATCATCAATGTTTATAAGGCAAATAATTTCACCAAAGCAATAAAACCCACTCAAAATAGTAAAATAACACACAAAATATCTGAGAATGATGTAATGCAGGTCAATATGAAAAGTATTGCCTTATCTATAGAGCTGATAAGAAAGACCTATAAAAGGCAGGGGATTGGCTCTGTATTTACTACAGCCCTGAGGCAATTAGGTAAAAAAAAAAAAGCATAGCTTGTCTTAGTCTGTCTGTAGGCAACTAGTATCACTGAGTGTGTCTGTGAGCTCTCAAATTGCCATTTCCAAGCCTGACAAGATGTGGAGAAGTCTGCCTCAACTTCTTTTTTCCCTTCTGTTGGTGAAACTGTGGCTAGTCCAGGTTGCTCATTCAATGCCACTCTTGGATGCAGGACCACATGTGCATAATGGCTGGGGAGAGGCTATAAGAATAAGACATCTTTATACAGCAAGAAAGCATGGCCAGGAAAGCTATTATCTGAGGATAAATAATGATGGCAGAGTTGATGGAGAAAGGCATCAAAGTGTTCACAGTAAGTATAGAAAAAGTTCCTTATTAGTAAATATATACATTTGAACTGGGTTATGTGAATATGCTGGTTTTTATGTTTTGTTTTGCTTATTTAATTTTATTTTTATTAACCTGTAGGTCATACAGGCTAATTCACTAAATTCTAAAAATCCAAATACTAAAAATCTGACTAAAGTAGCCAGGCTGTGTTTTTAGCTGAACTGTAGAATCGGCTATTTTAGCCTAATTTTGCCATTTGTGATTAGAGTTCACTAAAATTCAGAGTTTAGGGAATAAATCCCACTTTACTTGCTAGATAGTTTTGTTTTTCTGGAAATTGTAAGCTGAATAAATATTCTGCACATTAAGTATGTTTCTGTTTTTAATTTTGCTTTATTTATTTATTTTTTTGCTTAGGTTTACTTGAGATCAGAGCAGTTGCGGTTGGGGTTGTAGCTATTAAAGGATATTATAACACACTGTATCTCTGCATGGGTACCGATGGCAAACTCTATGGAATGGTAAGTGTCACAGAGACAGTTCCTTCCATGTAACTGAAATGTTAACTGTTATCTTGCGCAAAGTCAGCGCTGTCACGGAAATACATTTATCTTGATCATTCCACAAGAATCGCAAGTTTACAGCATCACCAGGAACATTTTAATCACTGAGGTGCCAGCAACTGAGGTGATACATTAACATATATATATAAAGCGTAACAGAATATAGAATACAGCTGACAGAATTGTTATGAGCAGATAGTGAATGTCACATTCAGCGAATAACAACTCAGAGTATTTCAGGTCAAAGTACTACACCTAACATATACATAATATAGAAATCAAAGTGTAAATCTTAATCTTCAGTCTCATGTTTAAAATGAAAAATATTAATCAGTCATTTAAACCCAGATGGAATCCTCAGTATCAAAGGCACTTGAATGCATTTATCAGCTGAATCTTTTGCACAATCTTTCTTACACTTTGTGTTTTATTTTTGGCTTGGTCAGAATGGTTGAATGAACTCAAGGTCAATAACATAAAGTAGCTGATTATGTGTCTGGGTTCACTGGCTGCTAAATAAACTCAAACAAACACTTGTCATTGCTATGGGAAGGAACTGAGGCATAATGCTACTTAAATTAAATGTACTACTTCCAACATGGCATTAGGAATTATTAATTTACCCAACAGAGAAAATGTTAAAAGTTAACCCTGAAATACTAGTATAAAAAATAGATCTATATAAATCATCACATGCGTAGCATGGGGCAGTACATTATATATTCTTTACCTAGAGTAGGCAACCATCATTACTCCAGATGTTGTGGACCAGATCTCCCTGGAGGCTTTGCCAGCATTATTGTTGTAAGAGCATTAAAGGAACACGATAGGGTCAGGAACACAACCATGTATTCCTGACCTTATAGTGCTAAACCCCGTATATAGGTGGCTTGCCTCCCCGCTCCTTAGCACCCTTAAAAGCAATTAAAACGCACCTTATTTTCAGTGCTGCGCCGGTCCGCTGGTGCTAGCTCCACCCCCTTGGGGACATCATCAGAATTGCAGATTTTTAGCCAATCCAATGCTTTCCTGGTTGACTGAGATCGGCAATGGGCAGGGCCAAACACAGTTTTGGCCAATCAGCACCTCCTCATAGAGATGCATTGAATCAATGCACCTCTATGAGGGAAATTCAGCATCCCCATGCAGAGCGTGGAGACACTTAACCACACTGCTGCCTACTGTGCAGCACTGAGCCAGGAAGCACCTCCAGTGGCCATCTGAGGAGTGGCCACTTGGAGGTGTCTCTAGAGGCAATGTAAACACTGCATTTTCTCTGAAAAGGCAGTGTTTGCATTAAAATGCCTAAAGGCAATGATTATACTCACCAGAACAACTACATTAAGCTGTATTTGTTCTGGTGACTATAGTGTTCCTTTAAGGGAGATGTAGTCCACAACATTTGGAGTGCCAAGGGTTGCTGCTCCTGTTCTATACCACAGATCGCTAACTTTGTGTAGATGTTATGCCATATGTTTCCCATTATGCGGCTTCAACCAAGTGGCTGGTATAGCGTCATATTAAATCTAACAGCTGTATCCTATAAAGCTATATATCAATTGCTCATGCTAAACATGGCCTGAATGGCCTGAATAAGTGTATGTTCTTACCCCAATACATAGCTGAGGATAACAAAAAAATTATAAATAGAAACTTTCTACTGGCATCTCTGTCAATTAAATTTTACAAACCCCTTCACTACATGAGATGTGTATATAGACACAGAACATATTTGAAAATAAGAGAAATGTCAATGTATCTTTCCTGGTAAAATATTTTATAAATAAATAAAGATATTTGCAATATAAAACAAAGGCCCCACTTACCATTCCCTCTGCTCCTACACTAATCCTTGCACAATTTAGAAACAGATATTTTCAAAGGGTCTCAGCTTTGTCCCTCTGCCTCATGCAGAAAAACTGTAAACAAATTCCTTCCTCCTGTACCATACAGGAGCCTACATGTTACAATCTGAATAATGCTTGTAATTGTAGAAAATGGGAAGAGCAGATGGTTAGAAAGGGTCTGTCTCACATCAGGGTATATCTGCAAGCTGCATCACCTGCTTGAAATAGCCTTTAAATTATAGATACACAGTTTTAACCTATATGTGGGCTTTATGGCAACATACAGCCATTACATTACCATATCAGCATATTCTGTAAAAATACCTATCAGCTGTATGTTATGAAATGTCTGTGTCCATTCGTTTTTATTTACATATATTAGACATATTGCAAGATAAGGGATATACCATATAAGATGGTGAAATTAAATTAAACACAATTATATTTTTTTTAGTTATTCCCGAACAGCAATCTAAGCATAACATTGCTGTTTTGTCCTAAGTTCACATTTTCATCCAATATTTCAAATAAACATTATAAATTTTGGTTTTAAAAAATATATATTTTGGTAAAGGGGTTAAAAATTGCACACTGATTTTCTGACATCTAATTCAATATGTATTATCTTTTGATCTATAACTGAAATATTTTTCTATCACACTAATACTAAATATTAGTAAATGTGATTTGTTGAAAACTTATTTTCATTATTAATATTATTATTATTTTATTTTATTTTTTTTATTTTTTTAATGACAGCCTATTTTTTCCACGGAAGACTGTTCTTTTGAAGAAGAGCTTCTACCAGACGGATACAACATGTATAAATCTTCAAAATATGGCATTGCTGTCTCTTTGAGCAAGGATAAACAGCGACAGCAATACAAAGGGAAAGGATACTTGCCATTGTCCCATTTTCTACCAGTAATAAGCTGGGTTCCAATGGAGGTCAGCAATCCTTTGGGGGATGAAGACTATAGGTTTCAGTACAACATGGATGAGAATAAAGGCTCTCTTGTTGATAGTATGGATCCTCTAGGACTCGTGCAATATCCAAACTATCACAACAAATAAAAACTACTTTGCGTTGAAAGGAGAGAAAAACATAAACTGACCAAAATGTATCACATTTGAGGATATCAATCAAATATATGAAATATCAACATTTCAAATGCAAAAAAAACCAAAAAGCAAATAATCAGCATAAGAAATGATCACATTCCTCACTCAACAGTTTATTATTATTTTTACATTGCTGCTCTCAAAATAAGGGAAAACAACTATAATAATTGTTTATTGACATGGACATTATTTTTTTTTTTTACCATGCTTGGCCTTTACAGATTTCAAAAACAAATTGTATTACTTTTACTGTCTGCAGAATATGTCTTAAAACTGCTGTTTATGGTTACACATTACAGAACATCACCCTACTGAGCTGCTATACTGCAGATGTGAAGAATTCAACATTTAGTAACACTTCATTACATTTCCATGAGCATCCATCTTAAAATATCTGCTTGCAAAAAAATGTAGGTCTACTGCAGTTTGCAGTAAAACACAAGAATATCTGAATGGTATTTTTTTTGGTTTAAAAGGGTTTGTACAACGTAATAAGTTATATAGGAGATCTGCTGTATAGTATTTTTCTACTATTTGAGGTATTCTTTTTGACTAAGCACTTGAATTTTAAATGCACTATTTATATATATATATAATTTATTGTATTAAACATATGCTTATTTTGTTACTATATTTATATACCATAATATATTTATGTAAATATTTGCTATAGTTTTCTAAATTTGTTTATAATCATCAAAAGGCTTTATTTTATGCTTGTTTGTATTTTTACTATTTTGTAAATAAACTACCTTCCAAGGCATTGTGTTCATGTTATTTCACTTGCTTAGGATTATGTAGGGTAATAATAACCAATCTATGGAAAGATTTCAGGCCTAGGTGAAGCAGGTGAATACAGGTATGCCAAGTTGGAGAGCTTTCTTTCCAGGGTGGATTCTGTGGAGTCAATCCAATAACAAATGTGATACATTACACATTTTAGTACAAAGAGTCTATTAAAAGAAACTGAAAAGTGGCTTCTCTCAATGGTGTATATCCTATGAACAATATTGAGTGAGTGAGCAAACTCTGTAAAGAGAAGGCAAAGATGCTAGGATAGAGCAGAGTAGTAATTAGAGTAAGCAGCGATTTGGGAAATGGCCACTGTGTTGTGTAATAGTTACAACTGGAAGTGTGCCAAGACAAGCCTGGCACTCTAACCAATACAGTGGGATGTAGTGGTTATGGTGCTTGGTATGCGCTTCTTTAGTGGATGCTGATTTGCAGCAAACTGTAACCACAGTAAAAGGTTAATCAAGTTGATGCTGCAATGGTATAATACCTTGTGAATGATCCAGTCACTGTCTCATGCTGTTTACTTCAGAGGAAATTGTGTTTTATGAAGGTATCTGTGTTGCTCAAGGGATATTTTAATTGTTTTTGTGACATACTATTGATCAAAATGTTAGCATTGAGTGAAGAAGGTAAAACAAGGGGCAATTACAGGGTACTTGTGGGCGAGCACCTCACTGGAAATGTGATGTAGCTGACGGCTACTCACTACACTCCGTTGCACGGAGCAGTTTCCAATCCATTTTAGCTGACCTGGTTGTCCTGACTACATTTTAGTTAAGTGGTGGGTTTAGTAAAAAGGTGACAGGAGGTTTGTAGAGGGGTGACAAGGGGTTTTGTAACGGGGTGGGGCAGGGGTTTTGTAGAGGGGTGATGGGATTTTGTAGAGGGGTGACAAAATTTTGTAGGGGGGCAGTGTTTTTTTTATAAAGGAAGGACAAGGGTTTAGTAAAGGGGTGATGGGGGTTTGTACAGAGGGGGCAGGAGTTTTGTTTTTTTTGGAAAGGGGTTTGTAAAAGGAGTGACAGGGGTTTTGTAGAGAGGTGACAGGGTTTTGTGGAAAGGAGTGACCGGGATTTTGTAAAGGGAGGGTAGGGGTTAGGAAAGGGGTGACAGAGGTTTTGTACAGGGGTGACAGGGTTTTTGTAGAGAGGTGATGGGGTTTTGTGGACCGTAACAGGGGTTTGGAGAGGGGGCAGGGGTTTAGTAAAGGGAGGACACGGGATTAGTAAAAGGCTGACGGGATTTGTACAGGGGTGACAGGGGTCTTGTATAAGGGGTGACAGGGATTTTGTGGAAAGGGGTGACGAGTTTTGTAAAAGGGATGACGGGTTATATAGAGAGGTGATCGGGTTTTAAGGAAAGGAGTGACAGGGTTTTTTTTAGAGGGGTAGAGGGTTTAGTAAATATGGAGGACAGGGGTTTAGTAAATGGGTGACGAAGGTTTTGTAGAGGAGTGACGAGGTTTTGCAAAGGGAGATCAAAAGTTTAGTGAAGGGGTAACAGGGGTTTGTAAAGGGTTGACAGCGGTTTTATAGAGGGGTGACAGGGGTTTTGTAGAGGGAGGACAGTTTTTTTTTTAGAGGGATGACAAGGGGTTTTGTAGAGTGGGGAAGGGGTTTTGTAAAGGAGGACAGGGGTTTAGTAAAGAGGTGACAGGGGTTTTGTAAAGGGGGCAGGTGCTTTGTAAAGGGGTTATAGGGCTTTTGTAGAGAGGTGACAGGCAATGGGTTTTGTAGAGGGGTGACAAGGGGTTTTGTAGGGGGGGAAGGGGTTTTGTAAAAGGAGGTGACAGGGGTTTTGTAAAGGGGTGACAGGGGTTTAGTAAAAGGGTGACAGTGGTTTTGTAGAGGGGTGACAAGGGGTTTTGCATAGGGGGCAGGGGTTTAGTAAAGGGGTGATGGGGGTTTTGTAAAGGGGAGCAGGGTTTTTGTAAATGGGGTCAGAGGTTTTGTACAGGGTGGAAGATGTTTTGTAGAAGGGGTGACAGGGGCTTTGTAGAGAGGTGACAGGGGTTTTGTGGAAAGGGGTGACACAGGTTTTTTCAAGAGGCTGACAGGGGTTTTATAGAGAGGTGATGGGGTTTTGTGGACCGTAACAGGGGTTTGGAGAGGGGGCAGGGGTTTAGTAAAGGGAGGACACGGGATTAGTAAAAGGCTGACGGGATTTGTACAGGGGTGACAGAGGTCTTGTATAAGGGGTGACAGGGATTTTGTGGAAAGGGGTGACGAGTTTTGTAAAAGGGATGACAGGGGTTATATAGAGAGGTGATCGGGTTTTAAGGAAAGGAGTGACAGGGTTTTTTTTAGAGGGGCAGAGGGTTTAGTAAATATGGAGGACAGGGGTTTAGTAAATGGGTGACGAAGGTTTTGTAGAGGGGTGACGAGGTTTTGTAAAGGGAGATCAATAGTTTAGTGAAGGGGTAACAGGGGTTTGTAAAGGGTTGACAGCGGTTTTATAGAGGGATGACAAGGGGTTTTGTAGAGTAAAGGAGGACAGGGGTTTAGTAAAGAGGTGACAGGGGTTTTGTAAAGGGGGCAGGTGCTTTGTAAAGGGGTTATGGGGCTTTTGTAGAGAGGTGACAGGCAAGGGGTTTTGTAGAGGGGTGACAAAGGGTTTTGTAAGGGGGGAAGGGGTTTGTAAAAGAAGCACAGGGCTTTAGTAAAGGGGTGACAGGGGTTTTGTAAAGGGTGGCAGAAGTTTTGTAAAGGGGGGCAGGGGTTTTGCACAGCGGTGACAATGGTTTTGTAGAAGAGTGACAGGGGTTTGTAGAAGAGGTGACAGGTTTTGTAGAAAGAGGTGACAGGGGTTTTGTAGAGTGGGCAGGGCTGCAATAAAAGGGGGAAGAGGTTTTGTAAAGGGGTGACAGAGGTTTTGTAGAAGGGGTGAGTGGGGTTTTGTAAAGGCGGTGATGGGTTTTATAGAGAGGTTACATGGGTTTTGTAGAAAGGGGCAGGAGGTTTGTAAAGTGGGGCAGAGGTATTGTAGAGGGGGCAGTGGTTTTGTAAAGGGGGCAGGAGTTTTTTTAAAGGGGGGGGACAGGGGTTTTATAGAGGGATGACAGGGGTTTTGTAAAGGGGGTAACGGGTTTTGTAAAGTGGGGACAGGGATTGTGTAAAGTCAGGACAGGGGTTTTGTAGAGGGGTGGCAGGTGTTTTGTAAGAGAGGCAGGGATTTTTTAGAGGGCGACAGTTTTTTTTTAATGTATTTATTTAATTCGATTTGATAATACATGCAGTAGTCGCAATAAGGATATAATGTATTTGTTTTGTAAGAAAAGTAGATCTTTAGTAGGTAGATCTTGTTGAGCGGCTCATTTAAAAATTAGATCAAGATGTTAAAATATGTGGGCACTCCTGCTTTAGAATATTCAGCTGACACGTGAGCTGTTAAATTATGATCCTACATACAAAAATCCTCCAAACGCTGTGTACAGCCCAAACCCCCTCGCGAAAAACAACTCATCATACATGTCTGAGTTCTGTGAACATATCACATATATGACAGGGCTGTAGCCAGTGAATCAATGAAACAAATGGTGAACAAACACACAAAGTCATGTACCTTTAGTATCACAATTACTGTATTTGCTGACATGGTTGTTTAAAGGGACACTCCAGGCTAATTGAAGTGGTCAGCTAATTGAAGTGGTCTGGGTGCTGTGCCCCTATTGCACTTAGTGCTGCAATGTAAAACATTGCAGTTCCAGAGAACTGCAATGTTTACATTGCAGCACTAACTCTGTCCTCTGTGGCTGTCTATCAGACAGCCACTAGAGGGCTTCCAGAATCCAAACTGACCTTTGGTCGGTTATCTGATGCTGGACATCCTCACCAACCTCCAGTGTCAGATTTTCCCCATAGGAAAGCATTGAAGACCTAAAGCATGCGCATTAAGTCTCCCCCGCTGGCTGACGTCGGTGGGGGAGGAGTCTGACCCAGCGCCAAGGCACATCGGCGCTGTATTCAGGTAAGTAGCTGAAGGAGTTTTAACCCCTACAGCGACATGGGATGGGGGGCACTGCAGGGTACTGCAGTGCCAGGAAAACGGGTTTGTTTTCCTGGCACTGTTGAGACCCTTTAATTATTATTCAATTGTTGAGAATTCCAGAACTTAAAAATTTCAGCCAAAATAGCAAAATTGGAAAAATTCTCTAACTTATGTTGTCAGTTTAACACTTTTAATGACCCTGCAAGACATTGTAGCTATCAACACTAAGGCTATGTCACTCTATACATAAAGCCTAAGGAATTAGAGAATAAATAACGTGAGGTTATAAAGCACTTATGTGAAAGAACACACGTTAATTTTGCCCTAGCAAGCAATCATACTGATTAAGCAAAAAGAAAAGAAAAAAGACTAGACCTTTTCTTGTTATCAAGTCAGTAACCTTTTGTAAACAGCTACCTGAATTAATTATATTGCTGTTTACTTCAAAGCAGAAATGTCTCGTAACTTTCACAAGATGGTACTGAACAAGATCAAAGACAAGATACTGCTTATTGTGTTGCTTTCTGCATTACCTATAATCATGTGCAATTGATTACAAAGCAATCTGGACTTGTGGCTTGTTAAGACTTTGACCTCTGTACATCTCTCTGTGATTCCCTCATCTACCTGAGTCATCACTTCCTAAACTTGAATGAAGCAGGTACCACTGTCACATGGAGCCGATCGCACGACCTCATACTAAATAATACCTAAGCATGCTCTGATAAGTCAATAGAGAGAGTACTATTTTTATTAGTTATGCTGTGTAAAAAGTCATCGTGCCCTCTGAAAATTGAAGAAAAAAATAGTATAGAATAGGAAAATATATGTATAAAGTACCCTGCAGGTATTTTAATGTAAATACTGTGATGGGATTCCAGCATGGTCAAAATTTAGTAGGCCGAAATCTCCACATGGCATATGCTAATTAGTATCTGATTACAAACAGTTGGATGAGTCATCAGTATACTGAGCATGTGTGGAAGTGGATAGTACATTCTTTTGTCTGTAAATGCCATGTGGTCTTCCCATATAAGGTGATCCTGAATATATGTGCTGATTGGTCTGAGGAATATAGGAGGGATTATACTGTATGGGAGGGGATATGCTGCTAATAACAGGCTTCTGCACCATGCTTTCTGCCTCTCAGATATTTTTGGAACAGGAGTTCATCTGAGACCTGATCGGTGTGTAAATAAAAGACCTGTTACTTCCTGAAGACTTGTGTCCATATCTCTATGTGTGGCTTCTGCGGTTTGTTCCTGTTATTCCTCCGGTAACAATACTGTCTTTTCAGAGATGGCCACTAGAGGTGCTTTCTGGATCAGTGCTGCACCGTCTCCACACTCGGCATGGAGACGCTGAACATTCTCTATGAGGAGATGCTGACTGGTGCAGAGCAGCATTTTTCCGCGCATGCATGATAGCCTGCTACTGCTTTGCTATGGGAAAGTTTGGCGCGGGCAGCCGCGACTGGACATACACAGCGCTGAAAAACAGGTGAGTAAAGAGGAAGTAAGGGGGTGGCTGTGGGTCTAAACAGCTATTTAGACCTATAGTGTCACAAATACATGTTTGTATTCCTGACACTACAGTGCTCCTTTAATATAGCAATAAAATTCTTAGAATAATCTTCAAATAATAAATGTAAGCATTAAAACATCTGTAAAATTAAAGAAACACTATAGTGTTAGGAATACAAACCCTGTCCCTAATCAGAAATAGCCCTTACCCTTCTGTTCACAATAAGAAAAAAAAAGGTTTTACATATATTTATCCAGAGCCAAGGAGCTCCCTTCTCCACCTTGCACTACATCAGGGAGGAGGTATGGATTCTTCCACCGATATCCCATCTATTGCTACTGAAAGAGGAGCATTGGGGATCTAACCTTCATGCATGGTGTGTGCCGTGCTCATTCAAACATCCCCATAGGTAGCATCAATCAATTCTCTCCTATAGGGGCTTTTGGAAATTGTATACATTTATATCTCATCATCAAATACAATTTTATAGCATGACAGGAAGCTTCATATTTGCATAATCTTTCTTACTTACTCCACAGCAGCAAAGAAATTCATGAAAAAAAATGAGAACCAATCAAAAGTCAGAAACATATATAAGAGGCATGTATACCCGTAGTACTTCCTCTTTCTTTGCTCCATAACAAGATAAGCACATTTGTTACTTTGTTTAACTTTTATTTGGGGTTTGTTATTGATTTTGATCCTTCAAAGGACCACTATAAGCACCTAGACCACTTCAGCTCAATTAAGTGGTCTGGTTGCCAGGTCCATCTAGGGTTAACCCTGCAGCTGTAAACATAGCAGTTTCAGAGAAACTGCTATGTTTACAATAGGGTTAATCCAGCCTCTAGTGTCTGTTAATAGGGGTAATCCAGCCGCTAGAGGCGCTAAGACGCCAGCGTCCATAGGAAAGCATTGAGGAATGCCATGAAGGTGGGGGGGATTTCTTGGCTATTGCGTGTGGCAAGATTGTAAATAGCAAGCGCCTGGTATAGTGTGGCAAATCTTCGGTTGAGACCGTGGCGGGTGTTCCCCATATTTTAATGTGTGTTCTGCGCTGTCAGACATCATTTGGGCGGGTAACACAAGTTGTTCAGCTTGGAGGTGCATCACTGAGTCCTGGAGGGTGGTTATAGTTGTTTGGATATCAGTTATGTTTTCTTCTGCATGTTTGACTCGGTCTGTCACTTGTTGTATGTGCCCTCTAATCCTAGATCCGGTGCCAGCAGTTTGTGGATATCGGCCTCACCCGCTGAGCAGGGCCTTGAGGCTGAGTAGTGGTGATGTGTGGTAGGCCGCAGCCTTGCGCCTCTCTCTGGGCTGCTTCGGGGCCTGGAAGAAAGGCATCAATCGATTCTGTACACCCTCAGGATGAAGATTGAGAAGGGTGTGGAGTCAGGAGGGCTATCTGAAATGGCATCCGCTCACGATGGCAGCCAAGCTCTGCCCCCTCACACTTCCTTATTTTTTTGGTTAATTCAAGTATTATATGTCTTTTGCAATAAAAAAATAAAAAACAGATTAAAATATAGGGGTACAGAATGGAGACAGGGACCGTCAAGGGGAAAGCGTATACAATGTACACACACAGCATATAAGCACATTATCATGTTTACGGTGCGGTCAGTAACGGTACACACATATATATACCCTGCCCTGTACATTGATACTGGGTTTCTCAGTTTGGGAGGTAACCCTTTGTGCCTGTGGGGGCCCCATGTGGAGGCAATTCCTCGGGGGATCCTGTACCACCTAAGTGTAGTGTGTCTCCTGAACCTGCCCATTGTGTCCACTACAGTAGTGTGCATTGCTATGTCATAGCTGCATCGCCTCAATTTCAGTGTTGAATCAAACCGTGTATATTAGAGTTAATAAAAACGAAAGGGAAAGAGGGGGGAAGCAATGTATTCCGTCAGGTATATGAGAGGATAGGGAGAACTAGGGCAAGGTGGGTACCATGTGGTCTATGTATTGGCAGCCTGTGTTTTACCATCTCCTGTGCCCAGTATCTGAACCAGGGCTCCCAAATACGTAGGTATTTACTATGTTTACCCTGGGTGGACCAATGCAGATTTTCCATTTCCCTCATAGTTTCTAGAGTTGGCTACTATATTATTCCCGAATTCTCTTATGTGCGGCAGGTTTACCATATTTGTTCTATGCATCCCACATCTCCTTCGCACCTCCAGCATCTATCGCTAGTTGTGGGCCAGAACTGATGGAGTATATCTGATGTCCTGTACTACCTCGTTATGCGTTTGTAAAAAGACTCTCGTCTAGAGAGGAAAACCGATGCTGTCATCTTTTTATTAAAAATGTGTTCCCAGTCTCTAGTTGACATATGTATGTGTAGTCCCCGCATCCATTTCTTTTGGAAAGTTTGCATCTCTTGCCTGACCATGCAGCCGAACCTAAGTTAAGTGTAATAATTGGTATATTTGAAAAAGCGAACGCTTTTGCTTACTCAATGAAGTGCAAAGTCGTTCAAATGGGGTCAGTGCTCAATGTGTCCAGTGGGGTATAACTGGATGCCTCAGGAAGTGTTTCAATTGCAAGCATCTTATAGCATCACCAAGTGAAGGGTGCCTACCAGGCCCCTGAAGAGCAATAACTGGGGTGCCGATATGTGTTTGAAGGACTGATGGTGTCGGGCTGTCAGTACGTCAGAGCCTGTGCTTTTGTCTTTCAGTAGGGTCGGTATCGCTGTCTGCAGCTCCTCCTCCGTGATAGGCATTTCTAATTGAGAAATTTGTTCTGAGTCTAGTGTTTTCTTTAAGTTAGCTGTAATGTAGTCTTTTATCTCAGGGAGGGTTTTTTTTCAGGGGACCCAAGTTGTATAAGTTGCCACAGTAGTCACAGAAACCCTCGCTATGTCCTCTGTCATGTCATGTTGAGTCCCCTCTGCCATTTTAATTTGTGCGACATGTCTTTTGATGTTTGTCTTTTAGTGCTTTGGCCAATAATTTCCTGCTTTTATTTCCGTGTGCATAGTATATCCCTCTAGTCAGGTGGACTGCCCTGTGTGCTTTTACTATGAGGAGGCTGTGCAGCTCCACTCTAAGCGCCGTTAGGCGTCTATAAACTTCCGGTGAGGGATTAGATTTGTGAATTGTTTCTGGTGTGTGAATAGCATTTGTAAGTGATTGGATCTGCGTTGCCCTCTCCTTTTTTATGCGGCCCCCCATTTGATAAGGATCCCTTGGGTTATGCCCTTGTGGGCCTCCCATGCCCGTGAGTCCGCAGACTTCTTATTTTTGTTTTCCATAAAATACAGCGGGAGAGACTTATTTAAGTCTTCTGTCACTCTCGGGTCATCTAACAGGGATTCGTTTAAGCGCCAGGCGGTGCTGTTCTTACTGGTCCCTGTAATGGACAGTGTGAGGAATATTGATGCATAGTCAGACCATGTGATAGGACCAATCAAGGCCTTTTTAAGCATCTGTAGGTGTCTATGTCCCAGAAAGAACATGTCCAGTCTTGAGAAGCTGTGTGCTGCCTGTGAATAGTAGGTGAAATCCTTTCCCTGGGGGTGTGTGATCCTCCATCAGTCCACTAATTGGCTAGTATGTAGAGCCATCTGAAGTAGTATTTGTTGGTGCGATTGTGTGTCCCTGTCGGTCGCTAAACTGTCAGTTGAGTGGTCCATTACCATATTCCAGTCGGCCCCCATCACCATCACCCCTTCAGCAAATCTCTCTAGTTTCCTTAAAGGACCACTATAGGCACCCAGACCACTTCAGCTTAATGAAGTGGTCTGGGTGCCTGGTCCAGCTAGGGTTAACCCTTTTTTTTTATAAACATAGCAGTTTCAGAGAAACTGCTATGTTTATAATATGGTTAATCCAGCCTCTAGTGGCTGTCTCATTGACAGCCGCTAGAGGCGCTTGTGTGCTTCTCACTGTAAAAATCACAGTGAGAAGACGCCAGCGTCCATAGGAAAGCATTGTAAATGCTTTCCTATGAACTGGCTGAATGCGCGCGCGGCTCCTGCCGCGCATGCGCATTCAGCCGATGACGTCGCTATGAAGAAGGAGAGGAGGAGGACAGCTCCCCGCCCGACGCTGGAGAAAGGTAAGATTTTAAACCCTTCGTCTCCCCAGAGCCCGGCGGGAGGGGGACCCTGAGGGTGGGGGCACCCTCAGAGCACTATAGTGCCAGTAAAACGAGTATGTTTTCCTTGCACTATAGTGGTCCATTAAGCACGATTTGATGAAGGAGACCTGTCGGTGGTGGGTGCATATTTACTGACTAGGGTTAAGAGTGTTTTGTTCAGCCTCCCTTTAAGGAATATAATCCTCCCCTGGGGATCTAGTTTACTTTCAGTGGAAGTGAAGGCCAGATGGGAAGACAGCAAGATAGCAACCCCCCCATAGACTTGCTCCTGTGGTAGTTGCTGAAGTAGGAGTGCCCAATCGTTTTAGATCTCAGCTTGGGAGTCTGTACCCCCCTGAAATGGGTCTCCTGCAGTTAAATTATAGCCACCTTTTGTCTATCAATTTCGTTGGCCAGGACTGTGCGTTTTTCAGGAGTGTTAATTCCTCAAGGACATTAGCTTGAGGTCACCCATTGTAGAATTGCCCAACATATGTGTGTGCAACACTGACTGAATAGTGAGGAGACTGCTACCCAGTGGAAGGGGATGTAATGGAGGGGTAGGTCAAACCAGGGAAACTATGTACATCAAGCATGTGGGTCACATTCCTTGACAAGATGGTGTTGAGCCTGCTAAGGACCATTTGGATCCTGCGAGCTCCTTGTAACACCTCTCTGGGGTCATGTGGTATAGAACCATCAGAGAATTAGGCCTGTAGCTTATTATGTATACACTATAGATCCATCAATGCATATACGACATTGTAATGTTATAACTTATCCACATATATTAACTAATTACTTTTTTAATATAATCCCGGTTCTGCCGTGGTCAAGGCCCCTCTCAGCCCTTTGGTACATTACGGATCTTGACCGCGCAGAACTATAGAAATGAAAGTAATAATAAACATGGCTCCAAATTTAAACAAAATCAGGTGACTGAACTTGGCACTTTGGCAGCATTGCAGTGGCCAGCAGAATTAAAGGATATAATGAGTTCCTTATGGTGCTCAGGTCACCGTGCTTTTTAGGGTTGCAGATAATTCCGTCCCAAATGGGGTCTGTTGTCGTCTTTTTTTAGGGGTGCGCTGCCATTTTGCCCTTTGGGGCAGTTGCTTGTCTCGTTCAGCAGAGAGGCCAGTCCAGTTTTCCACAGTGTCCGTTGGTAGGCCCAGTGCTTGCTGAAACGCTGGGACTTCTGTGGGAGATGTGATCGTATGTGTCTTTCCCTGAAGAACCACCACCAGCGCAAAAGGATAATTCCAATTGCGCTCTGTCAGGGCCCTGGTTATCGACCTCAGTGCTCTCCGTGCAAATAGCGTCAATAGTGCCAGATTATAACCTTGTGATCGTCATATGAGATTTTTCTCAGTTGTCTGGCTTTTTGTAGGATTTCCTCCTTTAGAGAAAAGTAGTGGAGGTGACAAATAATGTCCCTTGGCTTTTCATGTGGTAAGGCTCTCAGCCTGACCGCTCTGTGTGCCTGGTCAAATTTGATAATGGTGTCTTGTGGCCTGTCCAAGATCTGGTTGAAAAGGGTTGTGAGAGTTTGTATTGCATTCTCTTGTTCCCCTGTCAGGTGCCTCAGGAATACCTCTCACTCTGAGGTTATTGCGCCTTCCCCTGTTGTCCAAGTCTTCTATTTTTCTTTGTAAAAAGAATACAGCTTCAGTGTGGGATTGTTGGAGGGTTTGCATATTAAAGTGGCGCAGGGCCGTCATTTCCCCCTCATCCTCAAGTGTCTGCTCCCTGGCGCCAATGTGGCCTACCTCTTCGTGTTGTATTTGTAACTTTTCCCCAAAGCTTTTCTCCATTTTGGAAAACATCTCCTTGAGCTCTGTCTTGGAGGGCAGTTGTGTGAGCAGAATTCTCAGATCAGTCTCTTCTATCGAGCTGTCTGATTGCTCCGGTTTTGCTGGTGCACTACTAGTTGGAGATTTCCTGGCCGCCGCCATTTTTGGATCGCAGGTCCGGCTCCGATTTCTCAGTGAAAAATAGTCGCCTGGAGATCTTAGAGGAGGTAAGTGCTGTGGATGGGGTATTACCCGTTTGTGACTTCGATCTCTTCGTCACCATGCCTCTTAAATTGCCAGGATTTCTATCGATTAGGCCTGTTCTGAGCGGAGCTTGGCTTTCATGCAGCCACTCCCTGCGGGGCCATGCCCCCCACTTACTTATGTTAAAAAACATCAAGGTGTATATAAATCACTAAAGTGATCTTTTGCAAAACCTTTTTTGGTACCAATATTGTGCAATGCCTGTGCCAAAGTCCATATGATGGAAATTAAAACACAATCAATTAGTTACTTAAAACTGTAGGCACATATGTATCCTCCACTTCAGCTCAAAGACAAAAAGACAGAGAGAGATAGATAGTGTAAATCTGTGTGTAAAAACAATGAACAGAAAAAGTGCAGATTCTTTCACTATATCACAAAAATAGACAGTAAATAATTTAAATACAATATAGTGTTTTTGCCTATAATTAAGACCTGATCGCAGCCAGCCAGAACATCACAGAAGGAGCCTATCAAAAGGAATTGTGAACTAATTGTGGGGTGTATTTAGGAGGGAGGGAGGGGAGGGATATTTTTTATGTATTTTGTACCTGTCTTTTGAATGAGAAACAGTCCCTGAGGAAGTCCCTCAGTGGGATGCAACGTGTTGGATTGATTTTACCTGTATTTGATGCTAGCTGTTCTTTACTTTTAATTTTTATACTATACACTAGAACTAGATCTTCAATTATATTATTTTGGATGCACTTTATTTTCTATGTTATTTGAGACCTGCAATATCAAGGCTCAAGAAAGAGACATAACCACACATCTCCAAAGATTCATGAATGCTCTGTTTTTCATTATAAAATGTGAGGGACGCATTGGCACAAAACGTTATTCTATTTGGGTTCCACAGAGTTGCACTATGTTTTATTCTTATTTTCTCTAGCTGGATTCACCCTATATATTGTATGTGTAAAAACAATGAATACTGAAATACTATGATGAAACACTCACAAACAAAGAGCAGATGAGCCTGCTCTGACTGATCAGCTTGATTGGGTCCCTTAATGGGTAAATGGTGCAGGAAAGGATGCCAGGAATAGGTATATTACAAATATTTTATTGCATCAAATGAAGTTAGCACGTTCCCAGTACAGCTCTCTCTTTAGGATCACCAGTGTACAGAGTTTCTAGACCTCCCAGTCCGCCGCCAGCTGCAGGATTATGTGCTACCCGACATCCGACACAAGCACTTCCTGGAGGTGGGTTTTTCGTCTGAACCACATGACTACGTGACGTGGCATGTACGTGATGTTGCATTTCGCCAAACGGATTCCTCAGATCTTCCTCCTTTCCTGACGGTCTGTATTTAAAGTCCTCCTAGTTGGGTGGGTCCTCATTTCTCAAGAACAGTCATTGGACAATGTTCAAACACATAATCTGACTATATCACTTGCTCATAAGTGTTAGGCTCCCTATCAAGTACACTTATATCACATTGACAGATTTACTGAATGTCGCAAATTGAAAAACATATTTCAACCAGAATAAGAAGTGCCATACTCAACATTTTATTTCTGAACACTAAAAGATAAAAAAAAACACAATATCAAAAAATAAAAAACACAATATTTAAAATATTTTTCATGGATTAATATTAAAAAATAAAATACATCTTTATAAAAATATATATCCATGATTTTACCTAAAATAGCTTGCAGAGGAAAAAACGAAGAAACATATTGCACATACTCATAAAACCAATCTCTGTTGTGCATAAGAACACATATCAACTTATTATAAAAAGCTACATTAAAAAACTACATAATATTTTAAAACACATATACAGAATCTTCCAGGGACCACTCTTGCCGGCCTAAACGCCACTGGAAAGGCGAAAGCTTCAAGGCTAAAAAAAATCTAAGGACAAGGCGCCCGTAAGGTGGGTAAGGTCACAGTGCAGTCGGTCTCGAAAATCAGCACCCGTAGTCTCCTCGGTTGAGGAACATGACCTCCCTCATGAGCTGTCCGTATTGGACAAATAGCAAGCGTAAAAATCTGATTCGGAGGACGCAGCGTGGGGCTCTACGCCCCTAGAGTGATAGCGTTATGGCTGAATGAGGGTCCTTTTCCCAGGTTGATTCAGGATTCCACCGGTCAGCAAATGTTTGACCCTCAAAACATATGTCATCCTCGCTCCGAGGACTGGTCTCCCCCAGAACATCTGGCAAATTTTATGCACTTTTGGTTGCGGAAATCTCTTGACAAAGACGTGCGTAAACGTATGAGGTCGGAATGCCCCACTTTAGCCGACAAGGTCGCTGCGACTCCTGAATTTGATTATCTTATGCTGGCATTTATGACTCGTGGAGGCTGTGACGCTCGCAAGGGAGTCCAGCAAAGATTCAAGGGAGCGCAGGATAAACTCCATTGGATTCCATTGGGCCGCTGCCAGAGTCATGCACTTAGCAGACGATGCTTATTCTTGAGCGGAGGAGTTTGATTTGGACATGGTGCGCGAATGGGCATGCAATATCAGAGAGTGGGCACAGCTGTGCTTTTTTTTTATTGGGAGCACCAATGTGGCCCACTCAGTTCGAAGAGACGCCGAGCAGCACTATTCTGAATCGACACAAAGTTGGTGGATTTGGGTGCCAAGGAACTTGTAGGGTAAGCTTTTTCGGAGAGGCCTTCATCAAGGAACTCAATAAACACGTGAACATATTCACATCTCTGACTAAAGCCCAACACTCCATGCGGAAGGTCTTCCAGGGAAATACCTCCAGAAGTGTTTTTCAAAGGGCTGGTCGGCAACGGGGCCGTGCCACTAGCCGTTTCTGGCCCTCAGGCCCCCATTACATGCAACCGCAACCCTTCTTCCTGCAAAAAGGGAATCGGCAAAGGTTCGGCTACTCCAGGGGCTCGGACTGGGGCAGAGGATATGCCCAAGCAAAGTTTACCACCGGTAAGTCTTTTTCCTTCTACCCTGCTTCCTGCTGTTCAAATTGCAGGTCACGTTTCTTCTTTTTTCCAGAACTGAGCAGACCTTTTTCACAGACACTTGGATCCTGCAGACGGTCCGAATAGAATTCGAAGAAATTCATGTTCAGTCACACCCGCCCCACCCACTGCGACTGGTGATAGATTTGCAGCTTTAGAAACTTCGCTCGTAAGGAGCCATTCAACGGACACTGGATACAGGAGGCTTTCTCAGCAACTTATTCATGGTCAGGAAGAAATCTGGGGAATTTCGTTTACAGGCACTTCAAGATGGAAGGCATCCATCTCCTCCAGGACCTCCTTCAAGACAGAGATTGGTTCACTCGACTGGACCTCAAGGACGCATATCTTACTATCCCTATTCACGTCCAGAGCCGTCATTTCCTGCACTTTATATGGCACAGAGACGCGTGGCAATTCATCTGCCTTCCATTCGGTCTCAGTTCGTCCCCGTGATGTTTCACGAAGATGCTGAAACTGGTGGTCGCTAACCTTTGTGCTTGATGAATTTGTTGTATCATCTACCTGGACGACATTCTCCTCCTGTTGCAAGATCACACCACCTACACCGTCCAATTACTGTAAACTCTGGGCTTTGTGATCAACAGACCCAAGTTCGCATTGCACCTGGCAGACAGTTCAGTTCCTGGGATTTTAGATCGACTCCAGAACTTGCACCCTGCGACTCCCTGCTTCAAGAATTGCATCCATTTGCAGGGAGATCCGCAATGTGCTACGACAACCATCCATACCTCTCCGCCTACTCGCACGGATAGTGGGCCTTCTATCCTCTTCCACACAGGCGATATTTCCGGGACCTCTACACTATTGGGCTATGCAACGTCTCAAGGCTCATGCCCTCCGACGGAAGCCCACATACGATCAGCCAGTTGTGGTAACGGACGAAGTTCGTTCGGAACTCCACTGGTGGCTGAACTGCATGCACGTCTGGAACAGCGAGGCCATATTTGGCAATCGCCCAGAATTTGTGTTGGAATCAAAAATCAGCCGTTGGGGATGGGGAGCTACCAATGATGTGGAATCCACAGGAAGCGTTTGGACTCCCCAAGAGAACTTTACATGCGCATCAACTGCCTTGAACTCCTTGCAGGATCGTTCGCGATCCGCAGTCTAACGAAAGGGAGATTGAATTGTTCCATTCTGCTTTGGATGGACAACGTCTCCACGGTGGGCTACTTCAACCACGTTGGGGGCACCCGATCTCAGGCACTGGTGGATTTAACGAAGGAGATCTTTGAATACTGCCTCCCTCGCAACATCACCCTGATTCTGGAAAACCTACCAGGAGAGTCCAACCTCACTGCAGATTGGTTTTCACGACACTGGAGAGACGGCAGTGACTGGCAATTGGAACTTTAAATTTTCGCCTCAATGGAACTCTGGAGGGGTCCACTTCACCTTGACTTATTTGCCTCTCGCAACAACCATCAGTTGCCGGACTTCTACAGCTGGCTCCGGACACGGAGTGCGTTGCGGTAGATGCCTTTCTGCAGACAGTCGCGGGGCCTATGCCTTCCATCCCTTCACGCTCATTGCGTGGGTCCTACACCAGATTCGTCTACAAAGAGTGGCAGTGTTTCTCCTCACACCCCTGTGGCAGAGTCAGCCATGGTTCCTGGACTTCCTGGAACTGTCCCACGAGGAACCCCTAGTACTGCCGGACGAGCTTTTTGTATGTGGTGATTTTATATATTTGTATATTCTAGATGATAGTGAAATATAGTTTGTACATTGAACCACCAATGTGCTTCTGTATGTTTTCGTTTCATCATTCTGGACAATTGAGGAGGACTTATACAGTTAATCTCACAAAAGAGAAACAAAGTGGAACGCATATGCGTTCCAGCCGTACGTCATTTACGCCAACATCATCAACATAGGAAGGCAGAACATTTCCTGATTGGTGGAACGCACGTGCGTTCCACGGAAATCCGCCGGAACACCATATAAGGAAGAAGGTGAACATACAATCGGAAACAAGTTAATTGAGACAAGCGGATTGGCCATGTGGATTTAAACACCTGCAGGAGGGACTCAAATACAGCTATGGTCCTCAGAGTTAACTTAGGCACTTTACTTGCATTTTATTTTATTTTTACTCCTGATGAAGTCTAATTAATTAAACGAAACGCGTAGAGTTTTATTTGTATTTTATATATTGTTTATTTGCCTTCTACTTCTGTGGAGAACCCTCTGTTTGAACATCAACGGATTGGGCGCAGAATTACACTGATGGGCTTTTTAACCATTACTTTCTCTGTTTATATGTTTAGGTATATCCTATTTTTTCAGTTGATTGATGAGCCTTCTATGTGGAACAGTGTCAAAATCCTTACTGAAATCTAGATAAGCAATGTCTACTGCACCACCCTGATCTATTATTTTAGTTACCCAATCTCCCTGAAGTAAATCCACGTTGTCTCTGATCTTGAAATCCTTGTGATTTTAGATATTCAACAATCCGATCCTTTAACATAGTTTCCCTCACTTTTCCCACTACTGAAGTAAAGCTTACTGGCCTATAGTTGCCCGACTCCTCCCTACTACCTTTCTTGTGAGTGGGTTCAACATTCGCTAATTTCCAGTCTTTTGGGACTACTCCTGTTAACAATGATTGGTTAAATAAATCTGTTAATGGTTTTGCTAGTACACCACTAAGCTCTTTTAATAACTTTGGGTGTATTCCATCAGGTCCCATTGACTTATTTGTCTTTACTTTTGACAGTTGAAATAGAACCTCTTCCTCTGTAAACTCACATGTAACAAATTACTCATTTGTTCTTTTTCCTAACTGAGGCCCCTTTCCTTAATTTTCATCTGTAAATTCTGAACAAAAATATTCATTGAGGCAGTCAGCTAGACCATTATCCTCTTCTACATACCTTCATTCTTTTGGTTTTAATCTAACTAATCCTTGTTTTACTTTCCTTTCTCATTTATGTATCTAAAAAAAAATGTTTTATTCCCCTTTTTTACTGACTGTGCTATTCTCTATGTGCTTTGGGGGCTCTTAGAAACTTGCTTTGCCTCTTTCTGCCTAATCGTATAGATCTTTCTGTCTTCCTCACTCTGTTTTTTTTTTTATAATTACTAAATGCTAACCTACAATCTTAATTTTAATAATATCAGGAGGCGAATGTTTCCCACCTTATTTTAAGCTTTGTTTTCCCACCCTTTCGTTCTGTTCTCTATTCTCCTTTTCTGTGGATTTTCTGTGTGTCTCTCATACTCAGGGACTGGTTTCTGTTGGTCTCCGATGCTTTGGTTAATATTTCATTATGATTGGTTTTGTTTACTGTTGTGTTTAGTTAGTTATCTTTAGGTGGTTTTCTTTCTGGGTTATCGTTTAATTATAATTATAGTTATCTAGCATAGACCAGCCAGGTTACATGCTTCAGAAGTTTCCTACTGTTGGACTAACGACTTATCACATTTTTTCTCTTTCCAGTTTGATTAATTTCTGGAATTGACACTCAAATCCATTCATCCTTAAGCTTCAGCTTTTATTGTTTCTGCTGTTTCTGGTTTCAAGGATGTTGAATTGTTGGACTTGTGATGTCACAGATTAGAGACAGTACTATGGTTACACACGCCTCTTATATATGTTACTGACTTTTGATTGGTTATTTTTCATGAATTTCTTTGCTGCTGTGGAGTGAGTAAATCAAGATTATGCAAGTATTCGCCTTCTGTCATTATTAAAATTAAGATTATAGGTACACAAAAACTAGCATAATCCTCAATATATGCGTTCTAATTCTTTCCTGTGGTGCACTATATCTTCTCAGTGGACACTAATGTGATGTGAAACTTGGGGTGCAAGGTAGGAATGACAGAAAAAATCCTGTACTTGCTACTATAATTACAGTTAGTCGCTAGATTGATTCATGTGCCCCTTTTTGATGTATGAGAGATCTCAGACCAAGTTGTAAGTGCAATGGCCGGACACTGCAAATACAATATGGGCAGATTTGATATAAATCAGCTGGAACCGAGAACCTTGCAGGAGAATCTGGAGGCAGGGGCTGAAGCCATGTGCACCCAGGGAAGTTGTCAAACCATATTTAAATGTTTTTACTAGTTACTCTGGAAGGGTACCAGGGCACTACTGGCACCATAACCACTATAGCAGCTCTAGTGGTTATGGTGCTTGGTGTGTTCCTTTAATTTAATTTAATTTAATTTAATGTTATGTAATGCAATGAAATGAAGGGGTCGTTTGTCCTAAGGTTTTAATTTCCCATTAACATGCAGTTTAGTCACCAAGGAGAACCTTTTGTTTGTTGATTTATATGGTTCTTCAGCCTGAATAAAATGTGACCTATTCAAATATTAGAACATGCCACTGGAAGCAAGTAGATAGTTAAGATGTTACTGTAACAGTAGTACCTGACTTTGGGTCACATGAGTTAGCAGCAAGCTACTTGTATGAAGCTGTACAATCCTCGGGATAAAAGCCCCATTAACTAGAGGCGAGTTAGCCAACTGGTTAAGAATCTATAATTTAGAGGAAGCTTGATTTGCAGATCACCCAATAAAGGCGGCCAACGCATTGCTGTAAAATGTACAACTTATAGCTTGAAATGTGTACTCAACACTGCTGATGATGCTTTGGCATTTGCAATTTCTTCTGTGCAGGAATAATGATCACACCACTAGACAGGCATTAGTCCCAAATGTTATTCTGCCAATAGATATGTGCTTGAGCTTATTAGGCCTAAAAGATTTATTAACACATATGCAAACAATGCAAGGCCCAACCGCTTAATAACAGAGACTGAAATGCAGGTTTGAGTGTAATCATAGACTAACTTTAATGTAAAAAGAGGTACTTTATGTTTGAATGAAGAATTTGAACTGGACCAAATTACTTTATTTGACAATTGATACATCTTTTTATAATATTCTACATTACAAAATGTATGAAAATGAATATTTGGTAATGTGTTTCAATTTTCCACTAATTAATTTTAAATGTAATTTATAGACTAAAGTCAAAACACTCAATGGATGCTGAGGACTTAAAAAGCAAAATAGATTTCAAAACACATGGTTTAACTAAAAGAGTTAAAGAAAAGCATTAAAAACTAACCACTACAAAGAAAGCGATTGCATGCTGTATTTAGCATTTTGAGAAAGGTGGGAAAACAGACATGAACTGAGGTAATTGCATGTTACTAGAAATGGACTTCAAATGGACTAATTCTAAAACTAGCACCCTGCAGTCCTGAATTTCATTCTTCAAAGCCCTGGGAGGTAGCAGTCATCTAGGTAATTTCACAAATACCTGTTGCTAATGCCTTTGTCGGCAATCCCTCAGCCTGACAATGCATAGTTACCGCAGATTAAGAACGCAGCTGAATATTTCAGCCATCCCACCAACTACAAACATTTAGCTCTGAGCAGAGGGAGGCACACGCTTAAGCACAGGGACATATGATCCTAAAATGAGACAATAACATCCTGGAAGCATTTAGCTCATCAGCCGGGTTCACATATTCCCATAGGTAATATTACAATATAAAGGAACTACTATTAAAGTACTATTAACACAGAGTTGTTGCCTATACCTAAATAAATGACAAGTTTTCTATTACATTTCTTTGTTTTAAATCCTTGAGAGAAGGTATGTGAGGGATATAGGGGGCAGGTGGTTGTGCGATATGGGAACTGGGTGTGTGTGCTGTGTAAGATAAGTGGGTGGGTGTGTGAGTACTATGGGGTGCCAGTTGGTGGGTACAATAGAATGTATAAGTGTTTGATATGAATTGCCAGCAGGCAAATTCTATACAAAATATCATTTTTGATATGGTGTGCCAGTAAGTAGGTACTATAGAATTTCATTTTTTATATGGGGTGTCTGTAAGCAGAGGCGGACAAAGTACTTGAACAAATCGGTTATGGACCACCGGCTCATCGGCTGTTAAATGGCTGAGCTGAGGAGTTCAACAACCTTCCACGGGCCCCCGCTGCTAAAAAATCTTTTCACCAATGTTTTTCCACGCAGCAAATGCGGCCCCAAAGTAGTACACTGAGGGATAGCTAAGACCAAAGACCCACTAGGCTGCCTCTCAGTGTAAATACGTGCGATGGTGAGGTACTTAGCGCTTGTTAGATCCGAGTATGGCAGCTGGTATTTCCCAAACCAGAGTCTCTTCTATCTGGCAGTAACTAGGTATAGGTCAGGAAAGGGTTCAGGGAAGCAGTGCCTTCTGGGTGTCCTCAAACTCGTCTGGTGGTAAGTATGGAAAATATGAGGACAAAAAAACAGAATATAGTGTAGTATATTCAATATGTGGTGAGGGTAAAAAAGAAAAATGTCACTTACAATTTTCTGGTGCTTATGTTCAGCTCTGGATGTATGCGCCTGGGCGGTATGATCCCCGTCTGTGGATATATCGCTCAGCTTGGTTCCTTGTCAGGATCAAGCATCAGAGCTCAATCCTGTGTAGCGTAGGTGGTTTCCTCCCCACCAAGGAGGTAGAAACTGTGGCTCCTCCGGGTAAAATATTCAAGGATAAAATTAGGAAGGTCCAGGTAAGGTAAAAAACTAGTATTTATTTAAACAAAGATAATAAAACTAATAACATAAAAACACTAATGTGTTTCACCCAATGTGCCTGTCCACACACAGACTTCTAAATATGCAAAGACTGCTGAATACACAAACAAACTGCTAAATATGCAGAGGCTGCTGAATACACAGACTAATGAGTACACACACACTGCTGAGTACACATAGACTGCTGTGTACACACAGAGACTAGAAGAATTTGAATGGTAACTAATTTTGGGACATGTGACTTGGGTTCCAGGTACATCGTGGTGTAGGTAAGGGTTCTTTGCTAAGACGTTCTGTATATTTTATTACCTATTCCTCCTATTATCCTTAAGGTTTGGTAAATTTCACTATTGCATGCCACAGTGCTTTTTTCCTATGCTGGTAGTGGTTATTCGGCTAATTACTTTTTTGGTGATACTTTTTATTGAACTTTTACATAGCAGCAGCTACTTGATTTTATTTAACTTTTTGTTACGCTATCCAATTTGCAAAACTTACAAATACATGGAATATTTTTCACTGCTATTTACTTGTGAATACACACACAGATTGTTGAATACACACACAGACTGCTGAATGCATACACACACAAACTGCTGAATACATACACACACACAAACTGCTGAATACACACAGAGACTGCTGAATACATACACACACACACACAGACTGCTGAATGCATTCACACAAACTGCTGAATACACACACACATTCACACAGATTGCTGAATGCATTCACACAAACTGCTGAATACACACACACACACAGACTGCTGACCCACACACACAGAAAGGCTGCTGAGTACACACACACATACTGCTGAATACACACACACACACAGACTGTTGAGTACAGACAGACTACTGAGTACACAGACAGATAGACTGCTGAGTACACACACATAAACTAATGCAGCTGTGTCATATGGAAGGCAATACGTGTGTGATATAAAATACATGTGGGTGGCTATATTGGTTGCTAGTAGGTGTGTGATATATAAAAATGTGTGTGCTATGGAAGGTATGTTAATGTGTAATATAGAAAGTAAATGTGAGTATGATATGAGGAGAGAAATAGTTGTGTTCTATAGAAAGCATATGGGTGTATGATATGAGAGAGACAGGGCAGGGTGTTCAATTTGTTTGGAAACCTTGATGAATATTATTTTACTAAAGATTGACACTATTTGTGCATTCAACTATGGTGGAACATTATAAACTATTGGCACTAAGATGCTTTTAAACTGAAATGTGGGTTTCTTTTATGCATCAACATTAGTACACTAACAGGCAAACTGCTATAAATTCAAAGATGAATACTTCTGACAAAGTATTACATGCTCTTCTACTACAACAGGGTTAAATATCAATTGAGGCGGCTCACAGATTAAATGTGTAAGACACTGAGCATACCTTGAGACATCCACACTTTAAAAGCATTGTGCTGTTTTTCTTTTATTGTTTCATGTGTGTGGTCAGAATTCATTCTTCTGGACAATGAGAAGCTTAACACTCACAAATTGCAGAGATTACAGCTACAGCTTGTTCATTTACATAGTAGCATCCCTTTCTACTATTTTCACCAACGTTAACTCTTTGCGCTGTGTTTACGTGTAAATATGTTGGTCAGACCCTCCTTGTACAAGCATACTACTACAAGTACTTCAAGGAACATATATTTTTTTTATCAGTGGTGTAGTACAATTGCAAGTAGCATCTGGGTGACTGTAGCTCTGCCCCTCTATCTGGTGGTTAAGTGGTGGTCTAGCACATGCTAATAGGCTCTGCGGGTGCAGCCATTTAATATCACATCACTTCATTCTATTCAAGCACTGTAGGTGCAGATCTCATGCCTCTCCCACTAGACAGCCTACATTATGTAAAAGGTTGGATAAAAGTAAAAATGCATAGGGAAACATACCTCCTGTCTGGGCTGTCGATTTTAAACCCTTAACAACGCTAGGGCAGGTCTGAAGCAATACTGATAAATGTGATAGAGTTTAACACTTAAAACAACTGATGTTAAAGAAGGGGAGGGAGGGGATAGGGGGGAGGGGGGCAGGGGGTGAGTGGGGTATCATAAATAGCAGAAGATGTGCCTGAAAGTGAAAGTTGCAGGTTGGCTGAGAATAGCCAGAAAAAGTAAATTAACAGAGGAGAGTCAATAAGCGTAAAAAGAAAGAAGAAAAAATAAATAAATAATAAAACAGCAGAGCAGGGCATGCAAGTATATATATATATATATATATATATATATATATATATATATATATATGGTATGTTAATCTTTTTATATATATTAGTGCTAAGCATTCGGTATTAATTGGTTTTTGGAGTCCAAGGTTAATTAAAATATATATCTATATATATATATATATATATATAGATATATATATATATATATACGTATATAAGTATAGTGGCACTCACCCTTTCATGTTGTATACATATAAAAAATGCACTGGTGCAATCCCACACGGAGTATAGACAATAAATGAAAAAGAGATGCACTGGTATTTAATATCCAACAAAGTTACATAAATCCGATCGACGTTTCGACCTCTTGAGGGCTTCCTCAAGATCCATATATATAGGCAATTGAAATGGTTGGCTGCACTCACAGATTTTTCTTAAAACTTAACTTTTATTTAATTACCGTATATACTCGAGTATATACTCGAGTTTTTCGGCACATTTTTTGTGCTGAAAAAGCCCCCCTCGGATTATACTCGAGTCAGGTTCTGTATTATGGCAACTTACATTGCCATAATACAGACCAGGACCGCCGGGCTCATTACAAGCCCAGCGGTCCTGTTGGGGGCCGGGAGCAAGCTGTTACCTTCCCAGTAGCTCCGTTCACCTCCATTCCGTTCAGCTCCCTGTGTAAATCTCGCGAGACCCGCGGGCGTCAGAGCGTTGCCCGCTCTGCGCGGCACACAGACCAGAGGTGAAAAGAGCTGCTGCACAGGTAAGTAACAGCTTGCTACCGGCCCCCCCTCCTGCACAGCCCATGCCACTAGACCACCAGGAATTGAGATAGCCCTCCTCCAACAAGCAGGGAGGGGGGACGAAAAAAAAAAAAAAGGAAACAAATAAATATTAAAATAATAAAAATATTAAAATAAAATAATAAAATATTAACAATATTAAAATAAAATAATAACCATATTAAAATAAAAATGTCCTCCTCCCACCCAGTTTACACACACTTCACAAACACACACACACTCTGCATCATATACACACACACTGCATTCACACAAACACACACTCTGCATTATATACACACACTGCATTCATTATATACACACACACTGCATTACATACACACACTGAATTCACTATATACACACACACTGCATTCATTATATACACACACACTGCATTCATACAAACACACTCTGCATTATATACACACACTGCATTCATTATATACACACACACTGCATTCACACAAACACACACATTCTGCATTCATTATATACACACACTATACACAAACACACTGCATTATTATATACACACACTACACACAAACACACACACTGCATTCTTTATATACACACACTACACAAACACACACTCTGCATTCATTATATACACACACTACACAAACACACACACACACTGCATTCATTATATACACACACTGTAAATAAATATTCAATTAATGTAATTTTGGGGGGATCTAATTTTATTTAGAAATTTACCAGTAGCTGCTGCATTTCCCACCCTAGGCTTATACTTGAGTCAATAAGTTTTCCCAGTTTTTTGTGGTACTCGAGTATATACGGTATATAAGAGCAGATCAACGTTTCAGTCCCTCTTGTGGACTTTCATCCATAATTTATATATATATATATATATATATATATATATATATACACAAGATCCAGTGCACTCACCTATCCACTAAACAGCAACTTCAATGTTGAAAGATTTTATTTGGTTTTTTAAAAACACCTAATCTAGGCAAAAATAACGGGGGTTTAGTTACATTATATGATCATACATTGCATAAGCCTGCCACAACGTCAATGTACCCCATCTTTGGCAGGTCCTACACTAACAGCCTAATGTCTGCTCTTATGAGATTAACCTACTTGGGGGAAAAAATCCATCTGGGGCTCTCTGCGGTACAAGGCTAAATAGGGCCCTGGGATGAGGCACCTGTGACAGGGAGGGGTGCAAAACCAAGGAGTTGGCTAGACTCCCAAATATATATCTATATAAAACAAGAGGGGGTTGGCTGCACTCACCTTAACATGCATAAATGGGGGTGCTGCTGGGGGCCAAATAATACAATACACAAGATCCAGCGCACTCATCATTTTATTTATTTTTCTCTCCATTTATATGTATATTAATATCAAAATACACGTTACTTTGCAGGCAATGTAGTAATCCGGCAGATCCTAGTCATGTCATCGCAGTGTCTTTGTGGATGGATTTGCTGCAGAGGGTCTGCCTTGGTTGTCAGGCAGTCCACAGATTGGATCCGGTGAGGAAAGTGATTATATATATATATATATAGATATATATATATATATATTTGTGTTAGGGGCACATAGCCGTATAAGGAGTAAGTTCCAGTATAAGCTTAGGATAGTATAAAGAGCAAGTCGGTTGTGCCGTGCCGGGACCGACGATACGGTAGGCCTGTAAATAAAGAGGGCCCACCAAGGAGTAAGAAAAGAAAAGTAAAAAGAAAATAAAGGAAAGGAAAAATTGAGAATGTGGAGTGGTGGGAGAGTCATTCAAACGCTGACCTCGAACGGTATGGAGCCAGGTAAGGGGTGTTCCTTATATAGGTAAGTGTATAATCATAAGCCCCACCCACAATTACAGGCCAAAACAGGAGCACTACCACAAAACCGGAATCAGGAAACAAGCATCACAAGGAAACACCTGAAGCGACCACCGTACCACTTAGCAGATCGACCCCCTCCAAAACAAAAATAAGGAAGTCATCTCCAGCAGACTGGTCCAGATACAGGATCCCTTGCATGCAGAATCCTCAGACAGGACATGACACAGACAGAGCAGAACAGGAAAGCTGCAAAGTCCACTCCACGAACTCCAAGGGCCTACGGCCATATGTCACGGGTGGCGGTACGGAAACCGGGAACCAGACACTGTCCGGGCGGCGGTGCGAGGACCGGGAGCCAGTATGCCTGATGATAAGTGGGAGTGCAGTGTGTGTGTGTATATATATGGAGGAACAGTGTGTGTGTGTATATATGGGTGGGCAGTGTATGTGTGGGGGGGCAGTGTGTGCAGTGTATGTGTGTGGGAGGGAAGCAGGGGTGTGATGTCACTTCCTGTCCCACCTCCCATCCTCACACAGAGCACTGAGCAGGGAGAGAGAGGAGACCTGGCAGTGAGAGCAGGTATGCTGCCCCTGACTCTCACTGGATGGGGGCATTTATTTACAGAGTGATGAGTTGCAGAGGCCCTTCAAGTCATTATGGGCCCCCAGAAGCATGAGTGGTCAGTCTGCCCCTGGCTGCAATAGGTCCTAGATTAGAATCAGATACAGAGTGTAAAACTCTACACTGCAATACAATTTTATCAAGTGTGTGGCACATGTATGTGTTAATGTGCATGAAGTGGAAGAAGCAGGGGTGTGATGTTGTATTTTGTGAATACTCTATACATAATTACATTTGTTTGCTCACTCCCACACTAGAAGTTATTTTAATTGAAATATATATATATATATATATATATATTTATTTATTTATTTATTTGCAGCATAAAAGCACATCATTTAGGATTAACTAGAAACTTTATCAGGATTATTTACTAACTTTTAGCTAGTTTGAACTTAAATTAGACATTCACTTTGAATTATCACTGTGGCGAACTTGCCCTCGCCACGAGCTCCTGGAGGAGCCTGCTTGTTAGTCTACTGCCTCAGGACTATGGGTCATGCTAAAAGGCTGTTGAAAGACCGGGTTCGTGGGATTCCCTTGGACTGTTCGGAAACCGAGCCAACCCACAAACTGTGGACCACCTCTGAGCTTATTGACCCTTGTTAACCTCCCCTGACAGTTCTATCAGTGTGGGTTCTAATTGTGTGGCTGGGTAACCGACTTTCGTATGCACGAATGCGTGGGAACTGTATGGCGGCCATCTTGTTCGCAAGAATGCAGGCAGCGGTGTTTGGGCGTCGATCGCGTGGAACTAAAATCGGACACTGAAACTCCCGAACATCGCTGAACTAGGATGAACGCCGGCTCCTTCCCCACACACATCAGGAGAGCGCCATTCGGTAGGTTTGTTCGTATGGTTCATACGAACAAGGGCTACCAAGTAGCCAGAGTGTGCGTTCGGTATTTCTTTCACATGAAACTCCCGAAGTTGACCGGCCAAAAGCACAAAACGCCCTGGAATTGTTTTGGGCATAGGACCATGTGTGGGGCCGGTAAGAACTTACACGCGGTGGCGTTTTGGCTCTGACCGCTTTTCGTATATGTTGGGCGCTCAGATCCAGGCTTTCCGGGGATGACTGTGGGGGTTTATATGTGGGAAATATGTGTTTTTATGGTTTTTCATATTTGTTACTAGTTTTGCTGAGTCATGATCACAATGCATTTTGTTGACATAGAAACATAGAATGTGACGGCAGATAAGAACCATTCGGCCCATCTAGTCTGCCCAATTTTCTAAATACTTTCATTAGTCCCTGGCCTTATCTTATAGTTAGGATAGCCTTATGCCTATCCCACGCATGCTTAAAATCCTTTACTGTGTTAACCTCTACCACTTCAGCTGGAAGGCTATTCCATGCATCCACTACCCTCTCAGTAAAGTAATACTTCCTGATATTATTTTTAAACCTTTGTCCCTCTAATTTAAGACTATGTCCTCTTGTTGTGGTAGTTTTTCTTCTTTTAAATATAGTCTCCTCCTTTACTGTGTTGATTCCCTTTATGTATTTAAATGTTTCTATCATATCCCCCCTGTCTCGTCTTTCCTCCAAGCTATACATGTTAAGATCCTTTAACCTTTCCTGGTAAGTTTTATCCCGCAATCCATGAACCAGTTTAGTAGCCCTTCTCTGAACTCTCTCTAAAGTATCAATATCCTACTGAAGATACGGTCTCCAGTACTGTGTACAATACTCCAAGTGAGGTCTCATCAGTGTTCTGTACAATGGCATGAGCACTTCCCTCTTTCTACTGCTAATACCTCTACCTATACAACCAAGCATTCTGCTAGCATTTCCTGCTGCTCTGTTACATTGTCTGCCTACCTTTAAGTCATCAGAAATAATCACCCCTAAATCCCTTTCCTCATATGTTGAGGTTAGAACTCTATCAAATATTCTGTACTCTGCCCTTGGGTTTTTACGTCCAAGATGCATTATCTTGCACTTATCCACATTAAATGTCAGTTGCCACAATTTTGACCATTTTTCTAGTTTACCTAAATCATTTGTCATTTGGCTTATCCCTCCTGGAACATCAACCCTGTTACATATCTTAGTATCATCAGCAAAAAGACATACCTTACCATCAAGACCTTCTGCAATATCACTAATAAAAATATTAAAGAGAATGGGTCCAAGTACAGATCCCTGAGGTACCCCACTGGTGACAAGTCCAAGCTTCGAATATATTCCATTAACTACAACCCTCTGTTGCCTGTCACTCAGCCACTGCCTTACCCATTCAACAATATAGGAATCCAAACTTAAAGATTGCAGTTTATTGATAAGCCTTCTATGTGCAACAGTGTCAAAAGCCTTACTGAAATCTAGGTAAGCAATGTCTACTGCACCATCCTGATCTATAATTTTAGTTACCCAATCAAAAAAATCAATAAGATTAGTTTGGCATGATCTCCCTTAAGTAAACCCATGTTGTCTCTGATCTTGAAATCCATGTGTTTTTAGATGTTCAACAATCCTATCCATTAACATGGTTTTCATCACTTTCTACACTACTGAAGTAAGGCTTACTGGCCTATAGTTGCCCGACTCCTCCCTATTACCTTTCTTGTAAATGGGCACAACATTCCCTAACATCTAATCTTCTGGGACTACTCCTGTTAACAATGATTGGTTAAATAAATCTGTTAATTGTTTTTCTAATACACCACTAAGCTCTTTTAATAGCTTTGGGTGTATTCCATCAGGTCCCATTGATTTATTTGTCTTTACTTTTGACAGTTGAAATAGAACCTCTTCCTCTGTAAACTCACGTGTAATAAATGATTCATTTATCCTTTTTCTTAACTGAGGTCCCTTTCCTTCATTTTCATCTGTAAATACAGAACAAAAATATTCACTGAGGCAGTCAGCTAGACCTTTATCCTCTTCTACATACCTTCCTTCTTTTGTTTTTAATCTAACTAACCCTTGTTTTACTTTTCTTTTCTCATTTATGTATCGAAAAAATGTTTTGTCCCCCTTTTTTACTGACTGTGCTATTTTCTCTTCTGTGTGTGATTTGAAAGCTCTTATAACTTGCTTAGCCTCTTTCTGCCTAATCTTATAGATCATTTTGTCTTCCTCACTCTGGGTTTTTTTTACAATTCCTAAATGCTAACTTTTAGTTTTTAACTATTTTGGCCACATCTGTGGAGTACCACAGTGGTTTCTTGAATTTTTTGCTTTTACTGACAAGCCTAATGCAATTTTCTGTTGCCTTCAATAGTGCAACTTTTAAATAATCCCATTTCTCTTGGACTCCATTTAAATTTCTCCAGTCTGATAATGACTCCTCTACACATATTCTAATTTTAGAAAAGTCTGTTTTTCTAAAGTCTAAAACTTTTGTTTTTGTGTGGTGTGACTCAGTCACTGTTCTTATATTAAACTGAGGTACTTTTTCCACCTGCACTGTGAATGTTTACATGGTGTGTTCAATAAAAACATGGCAACTTTTCATTCTTTGTGTGTTATTAGTTTAAGCAGACTGTGATTGTCTATTGTTGTGACTTAGATGATGATCAGATCACATTTTATGACCAATTTGTGCAGAAATCCATATCATTTCAAAGGGTTCACATACTTTTTCTTGCAACTGTATATAGTGTGGGCAAGGTTGTGGGTGGCAGGAGACTCTTATTTAGTGTTAAATAGCTCTCAAATGGTTTGACAGTAAATGGAGGGATAGCATCAGAGGACTTCCGGGACTATAACCAATGCAATGAGATAAAATTGTTCCTACAGTCTCTTTTAAGGGCGCTCAGACTTCCACTACTCTTGGGCAGTAGCAATGATTATAATATTAATCAGCCCAAATACACCGAAAAATAAATATTTACCTAAGATGTCTGCAGTGACACAGCAGGCGAGCTTAAACTTTAGTGACCATTTTAGTATTATTAAAACCATCTCATATTTAAAGGGACACTATAGCTTAGTGTATTTGTTCAGGTGAGTATAATTTTATGGCAAGACAGGAGGCTTCATATTTGCTTTACTTTCTTTTCTGTCACTCCCAGCAGCAAAGAAACAGTTAACAGTAAGTAAAAAAATTTAACAAATCAGAGTGTATAGTAGAGTATGTCCAATCATCACGCTCCTCCCAACTCCTCTTTCTTTGCTGCTTGCCTCCCAGGTGAGTCTACTCCAATTACAGTCTGTAATCAATTTACATATATAATATAAACATGACTTAATTTATCCTACTACTACTTCACTTAATATCTTTATGCTTATTGTACTCATAATTTTACTATCTATACTACTCAGGACGCTTCCCCTTTAATTTAATGCAAACCTTTTAGGTTTACGGTCTCCTTAACAAACAAATCACCTCCTGCAAGCACCTTCCGTGTCAGTAATCTGATCGCAGCTTCTGGCCGGCTGCCAACCTGCGGGCGGTATCGCCATCTTCATCGCCGCGATCGTTCCCCCAACCGTCACCATAGCGACGTGTCCGTCCTCGTCGCTTTATACTTCGCCATTCCGGAACGGCTACTGTAGTTAGGTGTCTTCAATGGCTCTCCGGCACCTTCTGCTGGTTGATTAGGTAAGTTACAATCTATTTTAAAGATGTACAATTTAAATAACCTAGCTTGTAGATTTGTTATATTAAAGTGATTTCACTTTGTTTTTTATTACAGATTGCAATCTAACCTGCTAACTAAATCCTTGCATAAGAGGGTGACCCCCTCTATATCTCAAAGAAAAATCTGTTTTGCCTCATTACTGAGGGTAACCCCCTCTATATTATTCTAATATTTTGCTTCACAGCAGAGGGTGACCCCCTCTATATTATACCAATTATTTGCCTCATATAAAAGGGTGACCCCCTTACTGTCTCCTGAGGGTGACCCCCTCATGGCATAATATTAATTCGGTTATATCGTTTTCTTCTGCGTTAAGTGTGGGTGACCCCCACGCTTAATTGGCGATTGAAAGCCTTTATTTATACGCTTTGAGTTTTTTTGATCAAGCCTTTTGAGTTAAAAAAAATTATATATATATATATTTATACTTGTGGTGACCCCACTTCTCTCAATATGTCTGATTTGCCTGAACCAGCAGTCTCTGCGGAGCTCAAAGCTTGGCTCTATAACGCCATTGCAGACTCCATTCCCAAAGCCTTGGCAGCTTTCCATGACCACTCAAAGTCTGCCCCTAGGGCTCCTGATAAGCGCCTCTCAGACTCTGAAGAGTCAAAAGCTTCAGACCATGACGAATGTCCCCGCAAATGCCCTTGGAAGGGCAATAGTGCCAACGCCGGTAAAGGCAAGGCACCAGCAAAAGCACCTAAATTATCTCTTTCGGCTACTCGGGATGATACCCCCAATTATACCGTTAACCCATTAGAGGGTTCAACCTCCAACCTGCAACTTCAGGTAGTGGACGAATACTGTGCAGGGTATTCGGACGAGGATTTTACCTCCCATGAACGCCACCAAAATGAGTCCCAAACCTCTGATCCTAACCAAAACATATCTGAGGATATTTTACTATATACCTCTGGCCGCCCCCTGTTCGACCCTAGGTATATCAAACACCCACGCTCTACCGAGTGGAGCCCCCCAGACCACATAGCTAAGTACTGCAGGATGTGGCTCCATAAACCTTTGGAAAAAGAAGTGAGAGCTAAATTAAGAGCAGAATGCCCACGACCTATTATCCCAGACAAGGTGGCTGTTACTCCAGAATTCGATCCCTTACTCGTCACCTTCCTGTATAAGACAGGAAAAGACCCCCGTAAGGGTTTGGAACAAGGCCTTAAGGCCACCCAGGATAAGATGATGGATATGGCGGGGCCCACTTATCCAGATATTTACTATCACAGATGAGGCTTTGGCAGGTGGCACTTTGGACGCACATATGGTGCGAGAATGAGCACAGAGGGCATTATGCCTACTAGGCAACGCCAATGTTGCCATGTCAACTGAAAGACGGAAAGCCCATTATACAAAATAGATTCAAAGATGGCCAAATTAGGCACTAAAGAGCTTGAAAAAGCCTATTTTTGGCGAAACGCATTGTGTTTTTTATGATTTTGTTAAACTACAAGTATTTTTAGACTACCTATCTACCCGTGGTTAGTCCTCTTACTTTTATTTGTTGCTGTTTTATCCTGGCTGATTTTTTTATTATTCTAAAGATCCAGTACTACAAAAGAAATCCTAGGTGGGGATTATTTCACTCACGCCTGGTTCATAGAGCAGTGTGGCTGCTCTATACACTGTAAGTACGTTTCATTTTATCTTTTACTTCTGTTTTATCTACTGAGAACACTATGGGCCCTCTTTTGTGATTTTATTTTTCATAAGTCCTGCATTGCAAATATCGCTAGAAGGATATCCTACATGTGGGGAATTTAAATACCACTGTATGCTGTTTTACTCAGAGCTGGTGATAGCTCTCTCAATTGTAAGTTGGCACTCTTAGGACCTCAGTGTTTGTTTGTAGTTGTAGGTGACATACGTTATTGCACCATTGGGTTTTATTTTATATGCTAATGTGTATCTGAGACGCTGCAAGAAGTATTGAAGAAACACCTCCTATTGTCCAGCTATATCCTACATGTGGGGAGTTTCAAATACCACTGTATGCTGTTTTACCTAGAGCTGGGCATAGCTCTGTATATTGTGAGTTGGCACTTCTCTATTCCTATTCCTTTTTGTACGTCCTTTTTTCTGTGTATATTATCTCTCATTGTTCTATTTAGCGCACCCTGTATTTGCTGTTTCCTGTTGAACTGATCTGAGAGAACTGAACAAATTCATCAAATGCAGACACTTCAAGATGGAAGGCATCCATCTACTACAAGACCTCCTCTGCGAGGGAGATTGGTTCTCCCGCTTCGACCTCAAAGATGCATACCTTACGGTACTCATTACGCCAGAACACCGCACTTTCCTCCAATTCAATTGAGGCCAGACACTATGGCAGTTCACCTGTCTCCCCTTCGGGCTGTGCTCCGCACCTTGGTGTTTCACCAAACTAATGAAATCGGTGATGGTGCTACTCCGCTCACAAGGGATTCGGTCCATCACATAGTTGGACGATATCCTCCTTATGGCTCAAGACGAAGAGACTCTACGTCTCCATACGGTTATGACTTCGGCTCTCCTCCAGAATTTGGGTTTCATCATCAACCTCCAAAAATCATGTTTAACTCCGTCTCAGACGGTACAGTTTCTGGGATTTCAGATAGATTCGATTGAGGCAGTCCTACAACTCCTTGCTATGAAGATCAAAACCATAGAAAGGACATCTGGAGATTGCTGGCCTTACCACATCTCCGACTCAGGGATTTAGCCCGCACAATAGGATTACTCTCCGCCTCAATCCAGGAAATATTTCCAGCCCCACTACACTATCAGGCAATGCAACGTTTGAAAACACGCTACTTGCATCGCTCAACATCTTACGACCAACAGATTTTTTTCACAGACGAAGTCCAATTGGATCTCCATTGGTGGCTTCAACATATGAAAGCCTGGAACGGAAGGGCTATCTTCGGCCGGTAACCCGATTTCATTCTGGAATCAGATGCCAGTCTCCTTGGATGGGGTGCTACCTGCTTGTAACGTTCTACCGGAAGACTCTGGTCCCCATAAGAACAGGCTCTACACATCAATTGCCTCAAACTAATTGCTGGTTCTTTCGCAATTCGCAGTTTTGCCAACGAAGCCTACAACTGCAGCCTTATCCTGAGGATGGACAATATCTCAGCAGTACGATACATGAACCGCCTAGGTGGCTCCCGATCAAAGATGCTATCAGATCTGATGAAGGAATTGAACCAATTCTGCCTGGACAGGAATATCTCCCTTCGTGCAGAATATCTCCCAGGCTCCGACAATCTCGTCGCAGATTGGTTTTCCCGTCACTGGAGGGATTCCAGCGACTGGCAACTGGACCCACAAATTTTCCACCATCTACAGGTTCTGAGAGGGCCACTCAACCTGGACCTGTTTGCATCTCGCCTGAACCGTCAGACGGACGCATTCTTCAGCTGGCTTCCAGACCCAGCGTGCCTGGCAGTGGATGCCTTCCTCCAACCGTGGCCAACATCCGGAGCATATGCCTTTCCCCCGTTCTACATGAACACACGCACGATACAATGCCTCAGAACACAGGGCGTCACGATAACACTGGTGACCCCACTGTGGCGAACCCAACCATGGTTCCCCTACCTCCTGGAGGTGTCAGTGGACTACCCCCTACCCACCTCCTACGACCTCCTCAGGGATCCTTTGATTGGTGGCCTGGACCATTTCAGGAGATCCTGGAACCTCTCTGGCCTTTCAACTGCTGCTCGAGGACTCCTATGGGACAAGACGGTCTTATCTCTCAGCGTGGCAACGTTACTATATACCTCTGGCCGCCCCCTGTTCGACCCTAGGTATATCAAACACCCACGCTCTACCGAGTGGAGCCCCCCAGACCACATAGCTAAGTACTGCAGGATGTGGCTCCATAAACCTTTGGAAAAAGAAGTGAGAGCTAAATTAAGAGCAGAATGCCCATGACCTATTATCCCAGACAAGGTGGCTGTTACTCCAGAATTCGATCCCTTACTCGTCACCTTCCTGTATAAGACAGGAAAAGACCCCCGTAAGGGTTTGGAACAAGGCCTTAAGGCCACCCAGGATAAGATGATGGATATGGCGGGGCCCACTTATCCAGATATTCACTATCACAGATGAGGCTTTGGCAGGTGGCACTTTGGACGCACATATGGTGCGAGAATGAGCACAGAGGGCATTATGCCTACTAGGCAACGCCAATGTTGCCATGTCAACTGAAAGACGGAAAGCCCATTATACAAAATAGATTCAAAGATGGCCAAATTAGGCACTAAAGAGCTTGAAAAAGCCTATTTTTGGCGAAACGCATTGTGTTTTTTATGATTTTGTTAAACTACAAGTATTTTTAGACTACCTATCTACCCGTGGTTAGTCCTCTTACTTTTATTTGTTGCTGTTTTATCCTGGCTGATTTTTTTATTATTCTAAAGATCCAGTACTACAAAAGAAATCCTAGGTGGGGATTATTTCACTCACGCCTGGTTCATAGAGCAGTGTGGCTGCTCTATACACTGTAAGTACGTTTCATTTTATCTTTTACTTCTGTTTGGACAGGAACGTCGATCCCTTTTCAACCTCTTTGATTAACATCATGAACTTTCTGGCATCACTCTTTGAGCAGGGTAAGTCTTATAGGTTGATTAATGTTTTTCGTTCCGCCATTTCGGCAGCTCATAGCCCTGTTGACAACTCCGCGGTTGGCAAACATCCCTCCATATGCAGACTCTTGCGGGGCATTCGCCTCGCGAGACCCCCGGCTCCGAAATATAATCAATTTTGGGATGTTGCTATTGTGCTATCCTTCTTATAGGCTTGGCCCTCTAATGAAGAGCTCTCTCTCCGACAACTGTCGGCCAAACTGGCACTGCTGCTCTGTTTGGTATCCTTTAGAAGAGTTTCAGACATCAGAGCATTTGACGTCCATGCCGTTGACTTTACCCCTGAGGGAGTACAATTCTCAATTACCCGACGCACTAAAACCAATTCCTTTACGGTGAAATACCCTTACTTCCACGATAAACCCACGCTTTGTGTAGCTAGTTGCGTCCAAGACTACATCCTTTGCACTAATGCCCTAAGAACACAAACAGGCCCCCTACTGGTGTCCTACGTTCGCCCTCACAAACCAGTGTCATGTACCACGATTGCTCGTTGGATCAAGTTGCTACTGGCCCTAACAGGCATCGACCCATGTTTTGGTGCTCATTCCGTGAGAGGTGCAGCCGCCTCTTCTGCTTTTACGTCTGGGAGCTCTCTAGCGGAGATCCTAGCCTCCGCAGATTGGTCCAGAGAATCCACCTTCAGAACCTTCTATTTCATACAATCTTCTCATGTATCTAGTTCCATCTTATCATCGCTTTAAAACTGCAAATATGAAGCCTCATGTCTTGCCATAAAATTCGGGATTACTCTAACCTTGACCGAATAATCTAAATTTTATTAAAGACAGGAGGCAAATATTTACTAAACCCATATATTTTCGTAATCTAAGTTTTCAGCTTACTCTTTACAACTGCATTTACAGATACTATCAGCTTTAACTCATAACATAAGATTTGTCAGAGTATTTGGTGTACACTTTGGTTGGAAAAATATCATTTAAAGTAATTAAGTGTTGTTTCTCTTACCCAAGAGACCATACTTTCACGACCTCTCTCTCTCTCTTTTTCCTAGTGTGAAAACTCTTCACTATCTTCGCAAAGAATTACCTACGTTTTCCCCACATCGTTTACATGGTTGACTTAGTTTTGAACTATTTGTTGTTCTACCGTTTATGTTTACATGGTTGACTCTACGGCTGTCAGGTGCATCAAGAAAGAGGAGTTGGGAGGAGCATGATGACTGGACATACTCTATTATACACTCTGATTGGTTAAATTTTTTTTTTGTTATTCACTCTCTTCATATTTATTATGATATCTCACATATGCAGAATATTTACTCTCTTGTTTGATTTATGATTTGTACTCTTGTGATGGATAGAAATAAATGTAGGTAAAATGTCTATTTGTTATATGCACCCGTGCTCATTCCTTACTCAAAATGGCCGCTAAAACACACCCTCCCATCGACCAATACACTTGTGTAACAAGATGGCGTCTCATATAGAAACATAGAATGTGACGGCAGATAAGAACCATTCGGCCCATCTAGTCTGCCCAATTTTCTAAATACTTTCATTAGTCTCTGGCCTTATCTTATAGTTAGGATAGCCTTATGCCTATCCCACGCATGCTTAAACTCCTTTACTGTGTTAACCTCTACCACTTCAGCTGGAAGGCTATTCCATGCATCCACTACCCTCTCAGTAAAGTAATACTTCCTGATATTATTTTTAAACCTTTGTCCCTCTAATTTAAGACTTTGCCCTCTTGTTGTGGTAGTTTTTCTTCTTTTAAATATAGTCTCCTCCTTTACTGTGAGTCTCCATCCAGAGCTGCACCCAATATGATGATGACATCAACACCCTGGAGGAAGTACATCTAGATTAAACACTTAACACTTAACCAATTAAAAGTTTATATTTCATATTTGCACACAATGCATCCCTTTGCCCTTTTTAAGGGGCTACACCCACCCCCTGAATAAACAATTGAAAGTTTTCATTCATCTGAACTTTGGTGTCAGTGTGGTTTCTTCAGCGTGCACGCATCTCATTTTCAAAATCTGGACAGAAACTTGGTCTGGTCCAAAACAATTTGGCGCCCAACGTGGGAAAGAACTTGGCCCTATGGCCAAGTTATGGAGCACTGAGGGCCAGACACAGCTCTCTGAAAAGGGTATCACCAAACAAACCCTGAATTGGAGTGTAAATGGCTTTCCCCAATTCCACACAGAAGATGCATTTACTGAAGCCCCTCCTACAGGCCAAGACTTGGACACACCCCATGATTGCTTTGAGCAAATGAAGATGGAGACGACACACCTCCCAACTGTACATGATGCTGCCTTACAGGAGCCTGACATCACTCTGTTTGTAGATGGCTCCAGATATGCTGATGAAGAAGGCAGATCCATACTGGATTTGCAGTCACCAAGCATCCTCACTCCCCTCAACCATGTCTGCACTAGAAGCTGAGCTACAGGCCCTCACCACAGCAGGCAAGATCTCTGAAGGAAAACGCGCCAATATCTACACTGATTCAAAATATGCACTAGGCATGGCCCATGACTTCGGAGTAATCTGGAAGACAAGAGGATTTCTCACAGCAACTGGCACACCGGTGAAAAACAGCACGGCTATCATGGATCTGATGGATGCCCTATTCCTCCCTGAAGAAGGGGCCATACTAAAGGTAAAAGCTCATGGGAAACTGAACTCGGATGAAGCACGAGGCAACCATCTAGCTGATCAAGCCGCCAAACAAGCCGCGTGTGCGCCGTGGAAAGCGGACAGAAGAGTGTCCACCAGAGAAACCCCCATATTCACCATGCAGACCCTGCCAACGGATCTTAAGCTCTTTAAAAAACTGCAAGCAGCTGCTGACACCAAAGAAATAAAGAGCTGGAAACAGAAAGGGGCAACCCTTAAAGACGGGTTGTACTCCAATCACCTCAAGTTCTGCTTACCCAAGTGTATGTACCCAGCAGTGGTCCAGTGGGCACATGGGACGTCACATCTGTCCAAGACCCTCATGAACTCCCTGATCAACAAGTACTACGAAGCACCAGGAATTACTCCCTTAACCCCTTAAGGACACATGACATGTGTGACATGTCATGATTCCCTTTTATTCCAGAAGTTTGGTCCTTAAGGGGTTAACAAACAGCTACTGCAGGTCCTGAACCATCTGTGCCAAATGTAACTCAGGCAGGATGGAGAAAGCCCCACAGAAGCATCTAGCCAAACCCCTCTATCCCTTCCAAAGAATCCAGATTGACCAGATTCAAATGCCAAAGAGTGGCCGGTTTGAGTATGCACTAGTCATAGTAGACATGTTCTCACGATGGCCAGAGGCCTACCCGGCCACCAATATAACAGCCAAGACTACGGTCAAATGCCTGCTCACCGAAGTGATATGCAGATATGGGGTCCTCGAGGTAATAGAAAGTGATCAGGGACCAGCCTTCACTGCATTGGTAACCAAAGAAATCTGGGCAGCACTAGGGGTGACCCTTGCATTCCACACACCCTATCACCCCCAGAGTAGAGGTAAGCTAGAACGCATGAATGGCACCCTAAAGGCTAGAGAGCCTCCCCATTGCTCTGTTTAGTGTAAGATACACACTGAGAGGGAGGTTTGCTTTGTCCCCCTATGAGATCCTGTTCGGATCAGCACCCAGACTTGTATGCTATTTCCCTCAACAACTCCAACTCCACTCTGATGTATTGGTTGATTATGTAATTGCCCTCTCTCGTGCGTTGAGCAAAATCCATGCACAGGTGTTTTCTTCCACTCCAGATCCCGAGTCAGATACAGGTACCCATCGATTGCTTCCTGGTGATTGGGTCCTGGTTAAGAAATTCGTGAGGAAACACTCTCTCGATCCAAGATATGATGGTCCCTTCCAAGTCCTCCTAGTCACAGCCACTTCTGTCAAATTGACAGGGAAGAGCACCTCAGGACAGGAATTACACGCCTCCCATTGCAAGGTTCCGGTCCCAGAGGAGATGGACTGTCCAAAGCCATGATCGTCCTGTATATCCTTTCACTACTAGGCCAACAAGTAGCCATCACTAAAGATAATAATATATACAACTCATCCAACACACATGTGGCCACCTTTGCGTTTGACTATTGCGAGATTGTTAGTTGTCCATTCCCACAATCATGGTTACATAAATTATATAGGGATATTCCTTGCACTAAAGACCCATATATATGTTTTACAGACAATCATTGGGGAGAAAACTGTGGTTACTGGAGGGCGGTGGGCTGGAACGCAGGACCGGATTGGGGCTACAAGCCGCAGAGTGCCTTAGATAGGAAAGACAAAAATGGGGAGTCCTTATTAAACAGAATAACTCTATGAAAACCGGGAGGGGGAGCGAATGAAACTCACCCTAAACATAGAAAATCCTAGTCCCGGCGACGCTGGCCTGTTTATACTAGGGATGTGGTGGGGGGGATAGACGGGGAAGATTCTACCGCCCCAAAATAGACAGGAAAGATTCTACCTTCAAGATATGTACCAATCACTCGAGTGGGCAGCTTCCCAGCATCTGACCAATCCTCTTAAACCTCACATTCTGTCAGGTATAGCATGGCATGTATTTCGTCGCCGGAACCCACTTCCGGGTTCACGGCGCTCAGCCCCGCCCCTTTTTTCTGACGCGGTCCCTCCACGATACTTAGGAAGACCGCGCCAGATTCAAAGGGCTGGATTATTCGCACAGGTGCTGCAGAAAGATCAGCTGCTCTACTTTTGATCCTACCTGCTCCACTTCTAGACCTCGGCTAGTAAAACGGATTTCTACCTTCTCCACTTCTCGACCTCGGCTTGTAAACGGATTTCTACCTTCTCCACTCCTAGACCTCGGCTTGTAACACTGAATTCTACCTTCTCCACTCCCAGACCTCGGCTTGTTAAAACGGACTTCCCCACTCTCCACTCCTAGTTCTCAGCTTGTTGAAACGGACTTCTAATTTCTCCTTCATTGGGTGAAGTAACCCTTCCAGTGCCAGAACTGCCTTTTAGTTAAGTAATACTTTTACCAAACAAGCCAATTTCTATTATTTATGTTACACAGTATCTAAAGCTCACTAAAGTGTCACTTTGCCTAATTATTCCTCTTATTCATAATGGATTGCTACAAAGCCTAATTTTTCCTTCATGTGTATTTAAAGGTACAGTGACCATTGTTTCATATCAATATAAAAGGAGGTGAAACTTATTGTTGCTGCAATCAGGAAATTCTGCAGTTGAGTTCCAATTAAAGAAGTATTACAAAATAAGTATTACAGAATAATCCAGCCATATTCAATGGAACCAGCAGATATCAACTTTCAAGTTTCTGCCCTAACCAATAGAGTGGATACGATTGCTCAAGGGTTACAGGAACTGCAAATTACAAATGAGAGAATATTAACCTATGTTAGAGACATTCAAGGTCATCTTCCTCATGCCGCTCTTCAATCGGCTGGTGATCCTGCTGTCTGTAATCCAGAAAAATTTTATGGAGATAGAACAAAGTACAGAGAGTTTTTGAATTCTTGCAAACTACTAATAGCTTTAAAACCTAGATCTTATCCCACCGAAAGATCCAAAGTCTGTTCAGTGATCTCTTTTTTAAGAGGTGAACCTATGGCCTGGGCCCATTCCTTTTTGGAAAATGATGATTCCATATTAGATTCATTGGATGAATTCTTTGAAGCTATGTCTTTATTATATGAAGATCCTTTTAAACAAACTACTGCTGATTTAACCATCAGAACATTACACCAAAAGAATAGACCTGTTGAAGATTATATTGCAGAATTCAAAAGATGGGCTACAGAAACCCAATGGAATGACATTACTTTACGCAATCAATTCCGTCTCGGATTATCTGAAGCTGTGAAAGATGAACTCTCTCGTACAGAACTTCCTCCTACCTTAAATGCATTGATTCAACTGTCCATAAGTATTGATAGACGTCTAAGAGAAAGAAAAGCTGAACGGGTTCTTACTAATTCTACCTGGAGAAAACCTTTCACTACTCTAAAACTACCTGAAAAAATTCCTCCACAAACTGAACCTATGGAAGTAGGTATAATAAAAAGTCCTCTTACTTCTGAAGAAAGAATAAGAAGGAGACAACTAAACTTATGTATGTATTGTGCTTCGAATGAACATCTAATTTCCGAATGTCCTCTACTGAAACATTCAAAAGGTGGTAAGCTTCATTCATCTACCTCTATATTGAACGTTTTTCAAAAAAGAAAAGCATCTACTTATTTTTCTATATCTCTCATATTACAGTGGGATACAAAAAGAATCGTGACTGAGGCCATCATTGATTCTGGTGCTAATGGAACTTTTCTTGATTTTTCTTTTGTTTCAAAAAATAAAATTCCTTGTGTTCAAAAAACTAACTTTATTCCAATCAGAGTTATTGACGGTTCATTTATATCCTCAGGACCCATCAAAGATGAGACAATCCCTCTAAGAATGATTACCAACAATGTACATTTCGAATTCATTACATTTGATATTATTAAATCTCCACTTTATCCCGTCATTCTAGGAATTAATTGGTTAAAAACCCATGATCCTTTAATTAAGTGGTCTCCCTTCTCCATCTCCTTTGCTTCTGATTTCTGTAAAAAAACGTGCTTACAAAACATTCCTATTCTCCAAACTACTAAAGAACCAGTTATACCTCCATTCTACTCCGATTTTGCAGATGTCTTTTGTAAAAAAGAAGCGGAAACACTTCCTCCTCATCGGGTATATGATTGCCCAATAGATCTCATACCCGGAGCTCCTATTCCTTATGGTCATATTTATCCACTCTCTGAAAAGGAGTTAGAAATTTTAAAAGAATATCTTAATGAAAATTTACGCAAAGGGTTCATCAGACCCTCGACCTCCCCAGCTGCTTCTAGTATTTTCTTTGTGAAGAATAAAGACCAAACCATCCGTCCTATTATAGATTACAGAGCCTTAAATAAAATAACTATTAAAAATCGTTATCCTCTTCCACTAATAAATGAATTAATTGAAAGGTTAAGAACTGCAACTATATTCACTAAACTCGACCTTCGAGGCGCATATAACCTCATTAGAATAAAACAGGATGATGAATGGAAAACCGCCTTCCGGACAAGATATGGTCTCTACGAATATCTAGTGATGCCTTTTGGGCTCTGTAATGCCCCTGCAACATTTCAACATTTTATAAATGATATCTTTAGAGATCTTCTGGATATATGTGTTATTATCTACTTAGATGATATCTTAATATATTCTAACAATTTGGATGAACATAGGAAGCATGTTAGATGGGTTCTATCTAGACTGAGAACTCATAAATTATACGCTAAACCAGAAAAATGCCTCTTTGAGGTTACTGAATTCTCTTTTCTAGGATACATTATTTCACCTCATTCTTTGAAGATGGATAATTCCAAAATCAAATGTATTATTAACTGGCCCTGCTCCTACTACTACAAAAGAATTACAACGTTTTCTTGGATTTGCAAACTTCTATAGAAAATTTATTAGAAACTATTCGGATGTATCACATCCTCTTAACCTCCTCAACAGTAGTAAACGTCCTTTCAATTGGAATAAAGATGCACAAACAGCCTTCGACGAATTAAAAAAAAGATTTACAACTGCACCTATTCTACAACTACCTAATCCAACATTCTTATATGTTCTTGAAGTTGATGCATCAGAAGCAGCCATCGGAGCAGTTCTTTCTCAACAAAAGACTCCACAAGATCCACTTCATCCAGTTGCCTTTTTTTCAAGATCCTTGAGCTCTGCTGAAAAAAATTATCCTATTGGTGAAAAAGAATTATTAAGTGTTAAAGCTGCCTTCAAAAATTGGCGTCATCTTCTGGAAGATACAAAACAACCTATAATAGTTTATACTGACCATAAAAATCTTGAATATCTCTATACTAACAAAACCCTTACAGCTAGACAAGTTAGATGGAACCTATTTTTTTACCGATTTAACTTCCAATTAATATACAGACCTGGAACTAGAAATAAAAAGGCTGACGCTCTTTCTCTAATTCCTTCTAAAACTACTACTGATGATTATCCTCCTAACAAAATAATAGGGATCCTCTCTTCTCTTCATGATGACATAAAGAATTTGAATCAGAAGGATCTTGAACTTCCCAAAACACCTATACTAACAAAAAAGGATGGTATATTTTATTTTAAAAATAGAATTTATATTCCTCCCATTCTTAGGAATAAATTACTTAAGATGGTTCATGATTCACCCCTAGCTGGACATCCTGGAATAAAGAAAACACTTGAACTAACTTCACGATATTATTGGTGGCCTCGCCAGGATAGAACCATTGAATTATATGTCAAAACATGTCCTATCTGTCAAAGGTCTAAACCAGAACATAATCAACCTTTTGGATTACTACTTAACTTACCTATTCCAGAAAAACCTTGGCAATCCATTTCTATGGATTTTATCGTTGATCTCCCACCTTCTCAACATTTCACCACTATTCTTGTCGTTGTGGATCGCTTCACAAAAATGTCCCATTTCATTTCCTTAAAAAAATTACCCTCCTCTGTAGAATTGTCTAAGGTCTTTATTGACAATATTGTGAAACTTCATGGTCTTCCTGAAGAAATTATTTCTGATAGGGGGACACAATTTACCTCCAAATTCTGGAAAGAGATGTGTCTCTCCCTTCAAATTCAACGCAAACTCTCTTCCGCTTATCATCCCCAAACTAATGGGCAAACAGAAAGGGTTAATCAATGTTTGGAACAATATCTTCGATGTTATTGTTCATACCTCCAAGATGACTGGACCACATGGTTACCTATGGCCGAATTTTCTTACAATAATACCATTCATTCTAGTACGAAAATGACTCCTTTCTTCTCCAACTATGGTTTTCATCCGTCTTCATTCCCCATCCAAACCATTACTTCATCCAATCCTACTGTTACATCAAAAAACGAATTTATGTCTTCTCTATTTCTCAAATTACGGGAGAATCTTCAACTCGCCCAAAATAACCAGAAAAAGTTTTTTGACAATAATAGAAGAATTCCCCCTCCTTACAAGGTAGGGGATCTTGTCTGGCTCTCTTCAAGGAATATTACCACAAGCCGTCCTTCAAAGAAATTGAGCTCTCTTTTTCTTGGTCCCTTTCCAGTACTTACTATCATTAATGATAACGTTGTTAAACTAAAACTTCCTCCAAGTTTTAAACTTCATCCAGTATTCCATGTCTCCTTGCTTAAACCACACATCCCTGATCCTTTTTATAGAGAAATAGTAACAACTCCTGAACCTATCATTGTCCAAGGTGAAGAAGAATATGAAATTCACAAAATTTTGGATTCTCGTGTCCACCGTGGCTCCTTACAATACCTTATCAGATGGAAAGGTTATGGAGTTGATGAAGACACTTGGGAAGATTCATCTAATGTACATGCTAGGAGGTTAGTTACTGCCTTTCACAAACGCTACCCCTCCAAACCGAAATAGTGCACCCAGAGGATGCCCCATGAGAAGGGGGTACTGTCAGGTATAGCATGGCATGTATTTCGTCGCCGGAACCCACTTCCGGGTTCACGGCGCTCAGCCCCGCCCTTTTTTCTGACGCGGTCCCTCCACGATACTTAGGAAGACCGCGCCAGATTCAAAGGGCTGGATTATTCGCACAGGTGCTGCAGAAGATCAGCTGCTCTACTTTTGATCCTACCTGCTCCACTTCTAGACCTCGGCTAGTAAAACGGATTTCTACCTTCTCCACTTCTCGACCTCGGCTTGTAAACGGATTTCTACCTTCTCCACTCCTAGACCTCGGCTTGTAACACTGAATTCTACCTTCTCCACTCCCAGACCTCGGCTTGTTAAAACGGACTTCCCCACTCTCCACTCCTAGTTCTCAGCTTGTTGAAACGGACTTCTAATTTCTCCTTCATTGGGTGAAGTAACCCTTCCAGTGCCAGAACTGCCTTTTAGTTAAGTAATACTTTTACCAAACAAGCCAATTTCTATTATTTATGTTACACAGTATCTAAAGCTCACTAAAGTGTCACTTTGCCTAATTATTCCTCTTATTCATAATGGATTGCTACAAAGCCTAATTTTTCCTTCATGTGTATTTAAAGGTACAGTGACCATTGTTTCATATCAATATAAAAGGAGGTGAAACTTATTGTTGCTGCAATCAGGAAATTCTGCAGTTGAGTTCCAATTAAAGAAGTATTACAAAATAAGTATTACACATTCGGACCTTCAAGGACGTGGTGCCATAGGAGACCCCACATTTGAAGACACTATAGCTACAGAGACAGGGTTCTTCAATACTAACCTATGGCTAGAATGGATGAGATATACTGCTAACAAACATAATAAAACTAACTGTTATGTATGTGGAGGAGCCAGACCCCACCTAGGTACCGTACCCCTAACCCTACCCCCCGGACGCAGAAGTGTGTTTCCTGAGTCTCTTCACCAACACCGGGACTAATCAGTCAGTGTGTGAATCATGGAAAAGGGAATATCCGATTATAACTAAGACCCCCAAACCAAATGACGGTATCACCATGTATCCAGGGAACTATACGTGCTACGTTATATACGGAGGAAAAGGCAGGTATATGGGAAATTTCACCAGTGGGTATTGTGCCACCTATAGCAAAGTTTCAGCTGCCTTGCTACTGTATCAGACTCAATCCCTAGGAGATATATATTGGTTATGTGGGGACATGAAGATTAGGACGAGATTGGAAGGCCAATGGTGGGGGGGATGCACCTTAGCCAAGGTTATTATGCCTCTACACATTATATCCGACAGTTCCCAGGAAACACTTGGTAAATCGCCCTCACTCATTAGGAAAAGGAGGAATGCCCCTATAAAAGGCAGTTTCGACCCTCATGTATATATAGATGCCATTGGCATGCCAAGGAGGGTGCCAGATGAATTCAACGCAAGGGATGAAGTTGCAGCAGGTTTTGAATCCCTTTTTCTGACCATCACTGCCAATAAGAACGTGAATTGTATTAATTACATATATTATAACCAACAACCAACCAACTATACAAGAGATGCTCTCCAAGGGATAGCTGAACAACTACAGGCCACATCCCAGATGACCTTCCAGAATAGGATGGCCCTAGACATGATCCTAGCAGAAAAAGGAGGAGTGTGTAAAATGCTCCCGGACACTAGCACATGTTGTACCTTCATTCCAGATAACACAGGCCCAAATGGGAAAGTGACCTGGGCTATAGAAAAATTAGAGGACCTGGCAGAAGAGTTGGAAAGAAACCCTGGGATCACTGACCCGTGGGATATATGGTTCGGGTGGATGAGTGGCTGGCAGAAAACTCTGGCCCAAATAGGTATAGCCGTCCTAGTAATTTTAATTATCCTTGCCACTATTGGTATAAAAAAGTGTTTTCAAAAATCAGTAGCTCAGGCCACACCAGCTTTCGTTCATCAAGAAATAGATGAGGAAGATTTTGAGAATTTGCAATCCCTCCCCGCCAGTTACAGGGCTACAGTATTTTAGGGACAAGCAGGGACAGCATCTGACTTCCCTATGTGCACAGTCTGTAACAAGGAGGGTGATGGACAAGCCATCACTCGTCTAACGTGTAGCAAGAAAAGAGTTCCTAGACACATTGGGACAGATGGTAGAGACAGATGTATATAGTCATTTTAAGGGGGGACTGTGATGGATAGAAATAAATGTAGGTAAAATGTATATTTGATATATGCACCTGTGCTCATTCCATACTCAAAATGGGTGCTAGAACACCCCCTCCGATCGACCAAAACACTTGTGTAACAAGATGGCGTCTCCATCCAGAGCTACACCAAAGATGATGATGACATCAACACCCTGGAGGAAGTACATCAAGATTAAACACTTAACCAATTAAAAGTTTACATTTCATATTTGCACACGATGCATTCCTTTGACCTTTTTAAGGGGCTACACTCGCCCCCTGAATAAACAATTGGAAGTTTTGCATTCATCTGAACTTTGGTGCCAGTGTGATTTCTTCAGTGTGCACGCATCTCATTTTCTAAATCTGGACGGGGCAGATACTCAGGCAGACACTTGGTCTGGTCCAAAACACTCTATCTATCTCACCCCTATTTATATATTTATAGTGAGCATGTACTATACATCCTCTTTTAAATTAACTTAGACTTAGATCTCCTAGTACGTGTAGGACTCTGCACCTATTAATATTTATTCATTTCTCTAAGCCTATATGGGGGCTTTTTTATACTAGTTGAGGACATCCACCTACCACTCACAACCGAACAGGGTTTAACCCCATTAGTACCTGTTGATTTCATTTTTTCCACTCACTAGGGCCAGAGTATTCTGTCCATTTACAATATATCACTGATCTGCCCGACAGCAAAGTAAACATCTCAATCTGGAGCATATAAGTTCAATAAAAAAAAAAAAAGAAGCCACTAACTGGGGTGGGGAGGAGCCTCATAAGGGATGACTTGATATATATAGTATTATTTATTTTAATTGTAAAGACCCAGTGTGATTAGAGGTTATAATTGGAGCGATCTCTGTGATCTCAGGTCTCTCTTACGACATGATAAAGTCCCACAGACCTTATCTTTCAGCTATAATTGACATGCCCACAACTGTATATATTTCTAAACTAAAATAAATATGAAAATCTCACAGCTAATTAACAGTGACATTTCCATTAAAAAATGAGGAGGATATAATTTAGCTTTTTTTAAAGTCTAATGCCTAGTTTACTGGGTTACTGTTCAGATACACTGACTATTAATTCTTTTGTGAACAGCTGACAGCTACCACACTAGTGACAGCGTAATTTGGAGTAATACCTGGTGTATATATATATATATATATATGTAGCCTGTGATATTTTCCCATTACCATAACTAACCATATCATCAGTTCGCTTAGCCTGTTTTATTTACTATTTTTGATTTCTGATCAATGACATATCTTTTGTGAGCTTGTTTATTATATATATATATTTTAAAAAAATAATAATAATTTAAATGTGCATTTAAATCATACGCCATGATACTGTTTATTATCAAATGTTTGCATAGGCTTGCTATCACTGTTGTAGCATTACAGGCCTGATTGTACATATATGAAAAAAAAAAATGAAAACAAACAAAAAAAAAAGGAGGAGAGGGGGAGGCTGGGGAGAGTGACAATATTTCGGCATCACAGAACTGTTATTGTTATTTTTATTATTGTTTTATTTTTTTCCTCAATTTTACCTTATTTCCCCCCCCAATTTTACTTTAATGTATTATTTGCCACGTGTCTATGAGGAGTATTGCTTTCTCTTGTCATTAGATAATTCTCTTGTTGCATAATAATGGTAAATGAGTGTTGTTAATCAATACTATATATATATATATATATATATATATATATATATATATATATATATATATATATATTGTAATGAAAACACTTGGCCTAGCACGTCTCGATGTAAAACTACTACAGATATTTTTACATTTCATAATTTTCTTACTACAAAAAACTGAAAAAAAAATATTTACGGACATGTATTGCATACTTTAAGCTTTTTTTTTTATATATGCTTGTAACTAAATAAAGAATAATAAAAAAAAATAATAATTGTACTTTACACAAAAAAAAAAGAGAAATCCCTTTTGCAGTTCACGATTTCATACCTAACTCCTGTGAAGATTTTTTCCTATTAAGGCTTATTCGGGCAGCTTTTCTTCATTCCAGGACCTGCTCCATTCCTTTCTTCCAGTCCCTTCACACCTTCCAACAAAATGGCGCCCGAACCGCCCTAGTCACACTTCTCCCGCGTGCCCTGTGTGGTTTCCCGCGCTTACGGACGTGCAACGTCACGGCGTACACCGAGCCGGAAGCGAGCCGGCCGCCATCTTTGTACACCCCGGAAGAAGGAAGGCATAGCCACGTGAGTCGTGCAGCAGTGTCAGGCTGTACACTGTATCTCGCTTGTAAACAGGTTGCTGTGTCTCTAGGTGGACGGGATTAGTCGCCGGCTCTTTTTGAATGATGGATTTATCAGAGGATTTGTTTGAGGGTATTGTAATGTGCGAGGAGAGGTAAATAGCTGCCCATGGTCTGTTTTATTTGATATTTTATGGGTTATTGCTGTGTATAATGGGCCTCTTGGTGTGAAGTACCAGGGTGACTGACTGGAGCTGTGTTTGCTTGGCACTATTATTGATATATTGCTGCCTGATTGATATATTTTATGACCTTCTTATAATATAACCAACACTTCTATGCAAATTGTAATTTTTAAAGGTGACATCCCTGCTTGGTAGGTGGCCATGGGGTCCACTGGAAGGTAGATGTACTTTCCCGTTGTTCCCAACTGATACCATGTCAGTTAGTCCATCCATTGTACAGCGCTACGGAATCTGATGGCGCTAGATAAATCATAAAATAATCATTCCACCATTTTCTTTCCTCTGCTCGTGGCGCTTGTACGACCAGGGGTTGCCACGTTAGCAGTATACTCTCACACATGCACAGGCGTACAGCACTGTTGCCTATGGAGAGACATCCAGAGACCAGCTCTGCTAGAAGGAGGACGCGTCTTCTTTTGACACGTTTTCTTAACGCCAGGCTTAACTCCATTTATTTTTTGACTACGCAATCTTAATTACATTCCCACACATTCACTGTGTGTATTTCATAAAGATACATCTTTTTGAAATACTCCAAAAGTGTGGTCTGCTCAAGCAGCCACTTAAAGGTTAAATGCAATGGACCACTATTTATTTTGATTTTTTTTTTAAGAATATTAAGTTATTTTAAAATATCTTATTTTATTTTTTAACATTAGTTCAGTTTATATTGTTTTTTGGTTTTTTTTCCCCAATGAAGTGGTAAAGGTGTAGCTAATATGAATGTAGACAGATTAATAAAAACTGGATCTAATAGCATCTCATGGTAGGTAATGTCTCATAGACTTTAATATCATTCCTATAGTGACCTGTTCAGGGTTGGAGCATCAGATCAAGGTTAACGTACACTGAGTTGTCAGTGGGCATCAAGTCTTGTCCACTGGCCCAAGATGTCTGCATCGGAGATGCAGGTAGGTAAGTGTGACCCTGCCGAGGCCATAGAAACGTGCATACCTAAACCATCTCATGCTGCACTGTCGTATTAGTTAACTATTGATTTTTGGTGAAACATGCAACAGTATTAGAGGGATAATATAGGCACCCAGACCACTTCAGTTAATTGCAGCTCTCCGCAGTGTTACACATTTATCTGTGCCTTGGTGAAATCTGTGTGTATGTTCCTTCTTTACCATAGGTTCCATGGCAAGGGATACGAGGAAGGTTTTGCTGAAGGAAACTCTGTTGGGGAGTCTGAAGGCAAGCAGTATGGTGCAAACTACGGTGCAAGGGCAGGATCAGAGGTAAAATGAATCATTTTAACTCCCTTTGGAATAGCAGGAGATTGCGGTAGGATTGGAAACAATGGGATTCATAACAGGTTTAACAAACCACTAATGTGTAAGAGAGTGAAATACCCCCCCAGAATTTTAGTTTAATTTGTCAGTCATATGATGTTGTAGAGCTTAGTCATTGACATATAGTGAGCATTACATCAACATTCTAATCCTTTGAAGAAACATTCCAAGGAATAGCATCCGGAGACTAGAGGCAACGTAAGCATTACACAGAACTGTGGCAGTTGTGTTTCCTTTAAAAGAAAACTGTCATCAAATGTTTAATTTTTATTTATTTTTTTAAACATAATGAGTGATCTATACTAAAAAAAAATTTGTTGTTGGGTCAAACTCAACCATTATCTGACCAGCTGCTGTAATTTTTGTGTATGAAGCTGCAGGTAAGTTAAGTTTAGCAGCAGTTTGTCAGATATCAGTATTCAAAGTAGCTAAAAGGTTGATCCCTGTAGCAATACACTGCACATACAGACTCCAAGCACCATAACCACTTCAAATCACAGAAGATGTCATGTTGATTGGAGTTACCCTTTGTCACGGTCACTACAAACTTACCTTTCTCTTACTTTTTACCTTTCTCTTTCAGAATCTGTTTTTGTTAGGGAATAATTTGCATTAGGTATTTTTCCCAAGCTTGACAAAGGAAACGGAGCTTGCCTTTTGGCTCCATTTTTTTGTCAAGATTGCCAAGCATTCCAATATACACAAGAAAAAATAGTCCCTACTTTGTATTATGTTTTTAAAAAGAATAGATCTGAAAAAAAGAGGAAACATTGAGAGAAATGTAAGTTTGAGGTAACTGAGCCGCTTTACGTTTTGTTAAATTTAATAAACTTTTTAAAAACAAGAAGTAAAAATTTAATGACACTTGCCCTTTAAAGGAACACTTGAAGCACCATAACCATTACAGAACCATTCTAATGTAAGTAGTCAAACAGTATTAAAATTGTTTGATTTCCTGACTGGTATTTGCTGAAAGCAACAAAGAGCAAATATTTGCCTTGACACAGCAGGTGAGGTTACACTCTAATGGCCATTTGAGTGATACTGAAATCCTGTGTTCATTGTGCGTAAGATATATAGGAAGTAAGATAGTGCGCATGTAACGTTTTGGGCAGGATGGGGAGGTTGTTGTATGTACTTCAGCCATTGCTAGCACCCAAAAGTAGTGGGAGTTTAATCGCAGGTCTGAAGTTTGTGTTCAAATATCTCGTAGTTGGATAAAGGCTAAATTACTTCCAATTGTTGAAGGTTTTTAATTTTTTATTGGATTTTGGATTTCTTCCATATTGCTTAGGAAAGCTGTTCAATTGTCATGCCTGCGTCTCTGTGATCAAACCAAAGCCTACTCTGCAATGTCATTGTGTACAGTACTAGTCACTTGCTGACCCATTATTCTCTGTAAAAACGCAATACAGAAGCAGATCAAGCTTGTAGTATTGAACAAAGATAAAAAGCACAAGAGTACATTACAGACTATTTGCATCCAATGCCAGCATTTACTGTTAATGTTACTTTGCATACGCTCTCACTCAGCCAATTATGTGCTATCCAAACTTGGACTAAATGAATATTTTTAATGCCAGTCAAATTAGCAGTGTGGTCTGTGACCATGACCACACAAACATCGCTTGACCTTGAATAGGGTGGATGTCATCACTGGCGTTATCACACCATAAATATTCTTTTGTAGTGATCATGGTGCTTAATATGTGTGTGTGTGTGTATCAATGCATGCATACACAAATGTAGAAATTCTTTGCACTCTTGCTCACAAGTATTCTTCGTAATAATGCCGTCGCTAGACTGTAGCCACAAATATGTAAAAATCAAATAGGGATAGTTTGCACTCACAGACTTCTGTAAAATGTAGCATTTATTTCCTCATAGCAATACAATTCGCACTAGCTAAAGTGCAGAAGATGCTCAGAATAGTCGACGTTTCATACACACTACAAGGGGCTTTGCACTTGTCGTCTCCCAATTTCTCGATATGCCATAGTGCATTCTCCATCCAAAGAAAGCACTTGTGCAGGACTTCTTATGTTATTCCAAAGCTACCTTACATACGATGACAGCAGCACCATATATTTTACATTTCAGTCCTACAGTTGGACTTTTTTCAAGCCCTGTAATGCGTGTGTGTTTTTTTTTTTTCGTCTCTCCTAACTGATCCTGGGATTATTTGCCTTCTAAATGTTCTGATCTCTCTCTTATTGCCTTTTGTACATAGCTCGGTTGTTACTTGGGTTTTGCATCTACGTGGAGACATCTTCTTTTATGTGACGTGGATTCCAGACACAGGTAGGTTTCTCTGTATTTTCTACCAGTGCACTGCGCAGGCACCCTAGCGAAATACTCTTCTGATGAGTCTGTGGCAGTTTAATACTATTTTTAGAGACATATCTGGGGATCATCCTTTTACCATAGTCCCTCTTCAGAAGAAAACAAAACACCATCACTGTTTAGCAATCCAGGTGATTCTCTTTTAACACATTAATGTCCATTGATTGCTACAATTTGTATCTTCCTTAGGAACCCTGTTATAAACAAATATTACTTTTGGAATACAGTACTAATTGGTTAGAATGCATGACCCTTAAACGTTCTTTCAATTTATATCGGGATGCAATGGGGGTTGTCTTTTAAGAAAAAGTATAATTTTTATATATATATATATATATATATATATATATATATATATACTTTTTTTTTTTTTCCCCTCCTCAAGTAAGAAAATAAAGACACTGGATTCGTTAATAAGCATGATCCAAAATTTCTCTTATGATGACCCTACTAATGACAAACTGCAGGAAGAGATTGCTAGGATCCGGGGGAAAGTGAAACAGGTGAGAGTTTGGTATGAATATAGTGTTTTAAAGTGTGTGGTATGTAAGGATAGAAAAACACATGGAATTGAATTGAGGTTTGTTTTCTCCCTAATCCTCTTCCTTTTAAATCATTATGTTGTTCTATGTCCTTTTTTGTTTTTGTTGAGAATTCCCATTACATTTGTCAAAAAAAGTAATTTTTTTTTTCTTATAAGCAATATTTGTTATTTATTTTGGGGTACTAAGCTAGTCTTTTAAACATTTCAGTAAATAAGGCTGTGAAAATATTGGTACAGAAATAACATGTAATAGATGTAGACTTTCATTAAACGCCCTTTGTTTCTATGAGGTCTAAATTCCAATTTGTATCCAGTCTGATATAAACCACAAATAAAGGCCTTTGTCTAAGCCCAATGGAAAGTTAAAAACCCATACAATTTTTCTGAGAGGTTGTTCCTTATAATTATGAATACCTCACCATTTCTAACATCGTGGTAACAAACAACAATGCCTCCCAAAAAATTATAATTTCAGTTACACAAACTAGTCCTCGTGACACCTCTTCTCGTGTGCAGGAGTCATCGGTGACTTGTGTGACACCTTTATTCGTTGACTTAATCCTAAAATACTAATGCAATCCCTCTAAGGCAAAGCAATTGTAGATCTACCATGCTGATATTTTTCTGTATTGACTAAGCATTGTCCGTGTGTGTCTCTCTGTGCAGGTTTGCTCCATGTTATCCGTACAACCTGATTTTAAAATGACTAAAGACGGGGCAGGACTTTCATTCTAAGCTTGAAATGGCTTGTATGAGATCTCGAAGTGCCGATTGTGTCTCCTTCCACCAGGCTGAGCATGCCACGTTTCTCTGGTTTGGTTTACAGTGGAGTTGTTGGAGGAAGTTGTGTTGATAGTAACAGAAACTAGAAACAACTGATTACGGAATGCACTTTTCATAGCACATTTTGTAGAACAGGGCCGTGTACAGGCAGGTTAACTGTATACAACTATGGATTTGTAATGTCCACATATAGAGTAAATCCTGTCCTCTTTCCTAGTGCCTATAAAATACAATCTATAACAAGAATAAGAGACAGACTATGGGTCACTGCTGGAGACAAGGTAACCGGTAGTTTAACCCCTTAAGGACCAAACTTCTGGAATAAAAGGGAATCATGACATGTCACACATGTCATGTGTCCTTAAGGGGTTAAGTAATCTATGATCAGACGTGACTTGGGCTTTATACAGCCATGTAGCACTTTACAAGGGGACCGTATCTTGTATTGATGGTGATTAAATATGTATTGATGTTTTTGTAGGGTGGGGGAGATATTTATTAAAAATGAATTGAAATGTTACTAGTTGATTGTGATTACTGTTTGCAAATAAAGCATCACACAGATGTTCAAACACACATATTCTGTAAAAATATTTACAAAGGATCAGCCTTTAATATACTAGATATTACAGAGATAAATATAAGGCAGCACACCTGAAAAATAGGGCTCCCTCTCAGGCCCTATAGAGTAGACAAAACAAAAAAAGGTGAAGGGGGAGGCGGCGGCACCACAGGTGGGGAAAAAAAAACCTGATTTAAAAACTATACAAAAGAAAATACATACAAGTTAAAAAAAAGGTAAGTCCCAAAGAATTCTATGCCTGATGAATACAGCAAAAAGTCCAAATAAAACCTGGTATAAGAAGTCAATCACAATCTTGTCAGGGGAAGTATTCCTCAGTAACGTATGGGCATGGGATATTCGTGAAATCCGTATGAAAAAATAGACCGCAAATAATGGTGCAGTATATCCCAACAGGTACTAAGTACTATTTGTAAGAGGTCTATATGGTCCTACTCACGTTTTTCAGAGCTATAAGACTAGCTCTAGTGTGGATGGCATACCGTGGCACAATCCCCACTTATGGGATACGTGAAGTTTTGTAGTAGATGGATATCTTGTTGGTATAAGGACCATATGAAATATAAAAGAAACAATAATAGTGCTTATTGTGTAAAAGCCAGAGGTGGAATAATAAAATATCAAGTGGTTACTCACATTTTATTGAGCAGGCAGACTGCTCAATGGATAAAGCTTGAGTGGTATAATCCCCACCAAGGATTCTTTGGAGTAAAATTCTCACTGGAACAATAAAAACTCTGTTGTTAGGTAAAAATAAATAAAGGTAAAATGGCTGACACCCTAAATGTTGGGTTAAACACTATAGGGCAGATGGATTACTATAGGGTCAAAGGTTGTGGATAAAAGGCATATTGCAAGTCTGTTGCTCTTCATAATTCATTTTCAGAGTGTAGTGGTGTTGTGGAGACTGGCTCAGGCACCAAGTGTAGTGGTGTTGTGGAGACTATGGTGAGGCCTAATAGAAAGCAGTTGTTGGGGATTCTATCTAAAAAAAAAAAAAGTTAGCATTTAGGAATTATAAAAAAAAAAGTGAGGAAGACAAAATGATCTATAAGATTAGACAGAAAGAGGCTAAGCAAGTTATAAGGGCTTCCAAATCACACACAGAAGAGAAAATAGCACAGTCAGTAAAAAAAAAAAGGGGGACAAAACATTTTTTAGATACATAAATGAGAAAAGGAAAGTAAAACAAGGATTAGTTAGATTAAAAACAAAAGAAGGAAGGTATGTAGAAGAGGATAAAGATCTAGCTGACTGCCTCAATGAATATTTTTGTTCAGTATTTACAGGTAAAAATGAAGCAAAAGGGCCTCAGTTAGGAAAAAAGGACAAATGAGTGACTTGTTACATGTGAGTTTACAGAGGAAGAGGTTCTATTTAAACTGTCAAAGTAAAGACAAATAAGTCAATGGGACCTAATGGAATACACCCAAAGTTATTAAAAGAGCTTAGTGGTGTACAAAAGCATTAACAGATTTATTTAACCAATCATTGTTAACAAGAGTAGTCCCAGAAGACTGGAAATTAGTGAATGTTAAACCCATTCACAAGAAAGGTAGTAGGGAGGAGTCGGGCAACTATAGGCCAGTAAGCCTTACTTCAGGAGTGGGGAAAGTAATGGCAACCATGTTAAAGGATAGGATTGTTGAACATCTAAAATCACATGGTTTTTAAGATCAGAGACAACATGGGTTTACTTCAGGGAGACCATGCCAAACTAATCTTATTGATTTTTTTTAATTGGGTAACTAAAATAATAGATCAGGGTGATGCGGTAAACATTGCTTACCTAGATTTCAGTAAGGCTTTTGACACTGTTGCACATAGATGTCACAAAGTGTGCAACAGTGTCAAAAGCCTTACTGAAATCTAGGTAAGCAATGTCTACCACACCACCCTGATCTATTATTCTAGTTACCCAATTTAAAAAATTGCAATCTTTAAGTTTGGATTCCAATATTGTTGAATGGGTAAGGCAGTGGCTGAGTGACAGGCAACAGAGGGTTGTAGTCAATGGAGTATATTCAAAGCATGGGCTTGTCACCAGTGGGATACCTCAGGGATCTGTACTTGGACCCATTCTCTTTAATATTTTTATTAGTGATATTGCAGAAGGTCTTGATGGTAAGGTATGTCTTTTTGCTGACAATACTAAGATATGTAACAGGGTTGATGTTCCAGGAGGGATAAGCCAAATGGCAAATGATTTAGGTAAACTAGTGGCAAGTGACATTTAATGTGAATAAGTGCAAGATAATGCATCTTGGACGTAAAAACCCAAGGGCAGAGTACAGAATATTTGATAGAATCCTAACCTCAATATATGAGGAAAGGATTTAGGGGTGATTAATTCTGATGACTTAAAGATAGGCCGACAATGAAATAGAGCGGCAGGAAATGCTAGCAGATTGCTTGGTTGTATAGGGAGAGGTATTAGCAGTAGAAAGAGGGAAGTGCTCATGCCATTGTACAGAACACTGGTGAGACCTCACTTGGAGTATTGTACGCAGTACTGGAGACCGTATCTTCAGAAGGATATTGATACTTTAGAGAGAATTCAGAGAAGGGCTACTAAATTGGTTCATGGATTGCAGGATAAAACTTACAAAGGAAAGGTTAAAGGATCTTAACATGTATAGCTTGGAGGAAAGACGAGACGGGGGGGATATGATAGAAACATTTAAATACATAAAGGGAATCAACACAGTAAAGGAGATCTTTAAAAGAAGAAAAACTACCACCACAAGAGGACATAGTCTTAAATTAGAGGGACAAAGGTTTAAAAATAATATCAGGAAGTATTACTTTACTGAGAGGGTAGTGGATGCATGAAATAGCCTTCCAGCTGAAGTGGTAGAGGTTAACACCGTGAAGGAGTTTAAGCATGCGTGGGATAGGCAGAAGGCTATCCTAACTATAAGATAAGGCCAGGGACTAATGAAATTATTTAGAAAATTGGGCAGACTAGATGGGCCGAATGGTTCTTATCTGCTGTCACATTCTATGTTTCTATTCTGTGCATCTGTATAGATTACCACTAGATGTCACTGTTGCACCAGTAATGGTGATGAGCCAAATGACACATCAGGTCACTTGAGATTAGAATTCTGCTCCACTCCTCCTTGCTTGATATTGTATCCCAATTTTTTTTTCCTTTCAGTCTTTTGTTACAGAGAATTGCAGTCATGTAAGAAGAGGAGGGTGGAATGTCCCTGCATTTTACTGGGGCCGGGGGTCTGTTTTTTCTGCTTTGTATATTTTGTACAAACTTGTTACTCATTCATTAGAATTCAGTGCTGTCTGGTGTTTTTTCAGTTGTCCAAACTAGCTGTGTATTAAAACCTTCTGTCTCTTGGGAAGAGAATGTATACTCAAACCAAATGAGCGTAGAGATTATATAATCCTGAGTCATTCTAATACACCGAGAGGGGACTGCATAAATAAACAAACTCTTTGTAAAACTAAGCACGAGTTCTTCCACAAATGTGTGGATTAAAAGGTTCTCTTAAATAATATTTCATCTGTACATTTTGCAAAGGCAGAGATTAGTTCCTTTATTGCAACATTTTCCTTTTTTTTTAATTTTATTTTAAAAGGAGCATATATTTCTGAAACTACACTAGTAGTATAAAACTACACTACGAGCACAATATTATGTATTGATACAGAGAAAACTAAATATTTACATTTCCTCATAAAACCTTGGCAGCATTGTTATGGCTGTGTAGCTCCACCCTCATAAGCTTAAAGGAACTCTATAGAGTCAGAAACAAACATGAATTCTTGATCCTATGGTGTAAAATTAACTATTCATCCCCCCCACTCCCGGTTCCCTCTTGCCCCCTTAAAGTTAGTAAAAACTTGGTTTTTTTTCCAGCGCAGCATGATTCGCCGGGCGATGGCTCCGCAATTGATCTGTCTCCTTGCTGACATCATCAGAATTGATATCAGCCAATCACATTGCTTTTCTATAGGAAAGCATTGGATTGGCAAATGTCAATTCTGATGATCTCAGCCAAATAGGTGGGCTGCGGGTGGAGCCTAACATCACCTTGGCCAATCAGCATCTTCTCCTAGAGATGCATTGAATCAAGCATCTCTATGGGGAAAGTTCAGTGCAGAGGGTGGAGACACTGAATGGCAGTCATGCTGTGCAGCACTGCCCCAGGAAGCACCTCTAGTAGCCATATGAGGAGTGACCAGTGGAGTTATCCCTAGGCTGTAATGTAAACACTGCATTTTTTTACTGCAAAAAGCATGCAGGAACTGACTATTCTCACCAGAACATATACAATAAGCTGTAGTTGTTTTGGTGACAACAGTGTCCCTTTAATGTTGCCATGGTTTTTAATTAAGAAAAAATTATGATAAGGGTTAGACCTACGCCTATCCTCTGCCCGGATCCCCACCTCTAATGCTTGCCTTCAAGACTTCTCCAGGACCTGCACCTATTCTGTGGAACTCCCTTCCCTCCTCAATCAGACTTTCACCCAGCCTCCACTCCTTCAAAAAATGTTTGAAAACTCACTTCTTCATTAAAGCGTATCAATTAAACTGTCAGCAGGTTTCTCATCCCCCACCCCATGACTCCTTTCCTGCAACTGTCAAAAATGACCTACCAAGCACTCAATAAACCCTTTGCTAACAAACTATTTAATTCCCCTACTTTAACCCTTTGTGTCACTATACCCCCCTCCCTCTAGCATGTAAGCTCATCGAGCAGGGCCCTCAACCCCCTCTGTTCCTGTATGTCCAGTGGTCTGATCTCATTTATGTGTCTGTTAGTCCACCCATTGTACAGCGATACGGAATTTGTTGGCGCTATATAAATAATAAAATAATAATAATAGTAAGGGTGGAAATTTGTTTCTGTTTTCCTGATCAAACCATGGTTACATTAGTTTATGTGGGTGGGGGTACTACAATTTTAATTTTTTAAAAAAATTATTTATTCATCATTCACAGCAATATTGAGAATGTATAAAATAGTATATGATCCAAGTGGATAAAAATCAATGATTTAAAAAAAAAAAAAATTTAAATAGGATTTTTCTCTTAAATCAGATTTATTTTAATAAAATCCTTTGGAGGAAAATCTGTCTAAAGATAGCTTTCTATTTAAAGGACCACTATAGTGCCAGGAAAACATACTCGTTTTCCTGGCACTATAGTGCCCTGAGGGTGCCCCCACCCGCCCGGCTCTGGAAGGGGGAAAGGGGTTTAAACTTACCTTTTTCCAGCGCTGGGCGGGGAGCTCTCTGCCTCCTCTCCTCCTCCGATCCTCCCCGCCGGCTGAATGCGCACGCGCGGCAAGAGCTGCGCGCGCATTCAGCCGGTCACATAGGAAAGCATTCTCAATTTTCAATGAGACAGCCACTAGAGGATTAGGGGGAAGGCTTAACCCATTAATAAACATAGCAGTTTCTCTGAAACTGCTATGTTTATTAAAAAATGGGTTAACCCTAGAAGGACCACGCACCCAGACCACTTCATTAAGCTAGAGTGGTCCTTTAAGATAATTATATTCCAAAGGTTTTTTCAGCATTCAATAGTTATGGCTGTGGGTTTATCCAAGTTTTATTTTTTTTTGTAAATTCCATTAATCTGAGTGAATTGAACTTGTGACTGCAAAGATAACATGCACTTTTTCACAATTACCTCAATACCTCAACAAAATTAAGGGGTTACTCCAGGTACCATGATCACTTTATTGATTTGAAGTGGTTATGGTGCCTGGAGTCTGAATGTGCAGCGTTTTTTATATGAAAAGCTGCACATGCAGAGTTAATCCCCTCTGCTGCAGGAGGTGTAACTCCACCTCTGGTGTCATTGGTGCGTAATTAGCCGGCGCAGAACAAGAGTTCCATGTGGCTAATGTAAATTCTGTGCAAGTTTTGCGTCTGACGCCAGCAAACAGCATGCTGGTGCCAGGTAGCCAATGGCAGCATGGCCCCCTACTGTGCTGTCCACTGTGTCCTCCCCTCAGCCGGAGCTTCCTTCTTGACCTTTCTCCCCCAGGAAGTAATATCAGCCGTTGAGGATCGGGGTGTAAAATTGGGGTGGGCGACCAGCACATCAAGTATTACTCTAACCAAAATCAGAGTTTATTAAAAACAATGTTTTTTTGGTTAGACTAACCCTTTTAAATTTTATAACAACCGGTAAGAAAATATCTTTACATTTAAAAATTATCAAAGCGGAAACAAGCTGTCGTGCTGTGATTGTTTAAAAATTCCTCTCTTTGCCTTCATTGAAAGTGCATTCGAAGTCCATTTTCATTCGGGTTTTGATAACGCGTAGCAGTGACGATGATGTTACAGAAGAGCTTGGCCCTGGATGACGATAAAACATTCATGTAAGATTCTGGCAATTTGTCAGGAAACACTTTGCTTTTAAACATGTGATCGATTTTGCTTCAAATAGTTTTACCTCCTGGGAACATTTGACATTTTTCCGTGGTATTGTGATTTCTGGGTAAGTCGATGCCCGGGTGGCATACAGTGACTCCTTTGTCATGTGTAATAGAAAATAATTATCCGTCTATGTAATTGCCGGATGGTTTCACCAATATAATATCCCAGCTCACGTTTAGTGCATTGTATCATGTTTAAACCATTTTTATGTTCAGAATGATGAGCCTTTCATGATGTATCCCTGGTTGTTGTAATTCATATAACTGTACTGACACAGCTAGGAGTGATATTCCCAGCATCCTCCTGGGCACAAACCAGGCAGAGAACTAATAAAGTTTTGTCAAAATACAACACACAAGTGTGGATTAAGGGCACGGTAGATTATCGGAGGGTACATCCAGCCATCTGGACAGCTTGGGAAGACCTCAAAGATACATTGCTCTACTTGTCTCTACACCTACATATTCTAAGCAAAAAAAGACTTGGAAAATGTCTTGAATTTTGTCGAGTGCCCCTATTATTGCCTAATTCCATATGCTTCAGAGGGAAACTATGGATAAAAAAAGGACTTCCTGTTTTTTTTTTTTTAATGCATCATACAGACACTGTATTAAAATAATGCAAAAAAAATATTATTAAAGTTCCTGTATTTGTGTGACGTTACCTGTAGCTAGAGGCAGATCCCACCCACACTAAAACATGGTCTGTTCTTATCTCATAAACTTCTGTAGAGCAAGAGGTTTATGGGATATGTAATTAATCCACCAGGAGATGTTTTACACATTGCTGTATGTGTACTTTTTGTGTCTGTAGAGGGACTGCTGAAGTGCCATGAATGCATGTCTACCAGGGCCGTCTAATTAACACGGGGCCCCATGGCCCTGCCACCCACATTAAAAGAAAAAAAAAATATTTCCCTAATGGGCCCACGGTGCTGGTATTGCGGCTGCACTGGGGCCCACACACTAAGGGGGCCCACCGGGTGGCCCATACACTTAAGGCCACCTGGTGAGCAGGTTTCAGCAGAGGCTCGGTCGGGCGCTGTGGCCCTTTAACAGCGCAGCCGAGCCCCATGCCTGACAGCTGCATGGGAGGAAGTGACGACCGAGAGTCACTTCCACCTCAAAGATGATGAGCCGCACGGGAGGCTGAGCAAGGAGAGCCAGACCCCAACTCCCAGCCAGCACACTGTACCCCAGAGAAGGTATCCTCTTGCACAGTATGTCTGTCACAGTGTGTCTGCCGGTCAGTGTGTGTATCTGTGTGTGTGTCAGTGTGCCAGTATGTATGTATGTGTGTGTATCAGTATGTCTGTCACAGTCTGTCTGTATGTGTGTGAATATGTATGTATATGTGTCAGTGTTTGTATCTGCATTTGTCAGGTTATGTATCTGTATGTATGCATTTGTGTCAGTGTGTGTGTGTGTCTATATAGCTGCATCTGTATCGTGTATATCTGTGTATCTGCATGTGTTTTAGTGTGTGTGTGTATATGTGCATACATCTCGGCATTCCAATGCCAACACTACACATAAATACACACCTGCATTCAAACTTCAACACTACATACAAACACACCACTTTGTTAAACCCCAAAATTATATATAAACACATCTGTGCATTCAAAAACCAACACTACACATAAATACATGCTTGCATTCAAATGCCAAACACACCCCTACATTCACGCAAACATACTCCATACAATAACATGCTTACATTCAAACACACAAACACTGCTCAGTGCTAAATACAACCCTGCATGCATGGGAAAATGGTAGCGCCTCAGCTGTCAAAGCATTGTTGGAGTTGCACTGCAGATGGGGATCTACCTTTTACCCAAAATAATTAATGCACCGGAGCCCTCTCTACTTTACATCCACCTCTGCGTGGGGGTGGCCTTGATTGCTTGCCAGGGAAGGGGAGGGGGAACAACAGGGTACAGGGGGCCCAAGCAAATGTTTGCCCAGGGTCCAATCAATATTAAAGATGGTCCTGATGTCTACACATGTAAATATCTGACCATCCCACCTCTAGATATGATATAGGAAGGGACCTTATTTCCATAAATGCATACAGTAAATTCTGGCACTCCAGATTTTGTGGACTACATCTCCCATGATGCTCTTACAACCATAATGCTGTAAGTGGGAGATTAAGTCCTCCACATATAGAATGATGAAGGCTGCCTACTGTTAGAAACCCTGATTTATCACTTGTCTTAAAGTATATCTACCTAACTCATTAAATTTAAATCGTCATGAACAAGGTTATTTACTGAAGTGTAAATTAGCTTTTTAACAAATTAACTCTATTCAATTTGCTTTGAATTCCCAACAGTACACACTTTAAAAAGAGTATTTTCTATAAAACCCTGAAATTCTTTAAATTCTTTGCTGCCTTTTGTCTTTCTGCCTATTATCTCCTTTAGATTGTAAACTCACTGATCATCTTTTGATAAAAGTCCTTCACTTGGTAGGTCCTTGGGCTCCCTGGCTAGGCTCTCACATCCTTTTGTACAAGCGTATTTGTTTTTGTATTGTGCTACTTGTCCTTAATGGGAAACTCTTGACAAAAATAAGACTTTAATACATTTGGCCTCATTAACATGCTGTATTTTTTGCGTGATTAAATCTTTTTGCATAAATAAATAAATGTTTTGCAGAATGCTGTCTCTCTAACCATGCCCCCTCACTCAAGCAAAATACTTTATTATTATTATTATTATTATTGGTGTTTATATAGTGCCAGCTTATTCCGCAGCACTTTACTATAAGAGGGGGATTTACCAAATGAGACAATAACAAAATGTAACAGGAATAATAGGTAGTTGAGAGGACCCTGCTCAAACGAGCTTACAGTCTAGAGGAGGTGGGGTATAAAAACACAATAAGAAGGGTATTGAGGGAGACAGCAAATAGACATGGTGGGAAAGTAGCAGAACTGGAGGTGAGAGCAAGAGGAAGGTTTGAGAGATGGATGTTACTCTTGAAGGCCACAAGCAATCCTGAAAAGATGTGTTTTGAGGGACTTCTTAAGGGATTGAAGTCTGACAGGCAGGCTGTTCCAAAGGAAAGGAACCACCTGTGAGAAGTCTTGCAGGCGTGAATTTGCAGTAAGGGTGCGAGCAGCAGACAGGAGAAGGTCAACAGTAGAGTGGAGAGGCCAAGTGGGGCATACCTATGAATCCGTGAAGAAATGTAAGAGGGGGTCTAGAGTTGGTTAGGGCTTTATAGGTAAGGGTTAGTGTTTTAAATTGACACCTGTAGGGGACAGGAAGCCAGTGTAAGGATTGACAGAGGGGGGAGGTGTGAGAAGAGCCTCAGGAGAGAAAGCTCATTCTGGCAGCAGCATTCAGGACAGATTGTAGTGCAGCATGGCTTCTTGGAAGACCAATTAGAAGATAGTTGCAGTAATCTATGCAAGAGATACCAGAGCATGAACTAGCTCCTTGGCAGCATCTAGACTTCCTTATCAAATGTATGTACACAGCTCAGCCACTAACGGTACTGAATGATCTGCACAACAAAACAACTTGCATTAGAAGATGACGACACAGGGAGATATATAGTAAGGATATCACTGCCTGTTCGTTGTTTCTCAAACTGTCTGCAGCTAGATTGTAAATGAAAAGCAGCTTATTCAGTGCCATTGGGGCTGCAACTATGTGCATACATGGATAAGGAAGTCTTTTTGGAGTGAGTGGGTGTGGCTAAGGAGGCCGGCTTATGATGCAGCATTGAATTTTCTTATGCAGAAACTCTAAAGATTTGTACATGCAAATATACAGGATATGAATGAGGCAAAGACCTATCAAATACATTAACATTGCATTTGTGCCCGGAGCGTGTCTCTTACATTCAACGATTGTGCAGCACTACAGAATCTGTTGGCACTCTATAAATAAAAGTAGAAACGATATGTGCAAGTATTGCTGGTGCTACAGACACTCATTATTAGAGTCATGGGAACTTTTCTTCTTTTTTTTTTTTCTCAAAAAAGTACAAAAACAATTTACTTAAGACAGTAATTTTGGCAACAATTAAACTTTTTGTTACAAATTACGTCCCCCCCACATCATTTTCTAAATCAAATAAATGTTGTTGCGTATTTTATCTGATCTTTTATTTTAATAACAAAACAGAGATAAATATAAAGTGTTAATCTTCAGCTTCCTTGGAGCGGTAAGGAATAATTAACCTGCGAGGAATGCTGTCTCCCAATCTGGTAGCTCTAAACTGGTGGCTGTGTAATATTTAGGCCTTTTTATTGTTGCTGTAGAAAGCTTTGCCGCTTATTGTCCAGTGTTGGTCCAGTTCATGTTTAGTGGACTGTGGGAACGGATTATAGTTTCATGCATTTTTTTTTCTCCTCTTGCATAAACTCGAGATCAAAGGCATTCCATGAATGACAAAACACTGTATAGGGTGTCACATGGCCTGACCAGACTTTACCAGCACTAGTTTAAAAAACACACACTGGTATTGTTCCCCAGACCTGACATCTAACAATATAATTGCAATAGTCCTCAGAGAATGCAAAAAAAAAAGAAAAACCCAGAAAAGATTTGTTTACTTTAAGGTGACCAAGTGAGCAGTCACAACTGGTATAAAAATGCCAAATATCCTGGAAAAAAAACCACAAGATCATTTTGCATATTTTTTTGGTTTTATATATAAAGTAATAGATTTTCTCTCTCTCTTTCTCGCTCTCTTTTTTTTTTTTTGTTCTTTTTTTTTTTTCGAACGCTGGAAACATTCCAGACGGCAAAAGAATGTATACTGGAGTTTTATTTGACAAAATCTCCCGTTTCACTGAATTATACCTTCCTAAAACTTGGCTTTTATTCCTGTCACTTTTTGAGGTGCTGGCAAGATTTTGCAGAGAACCAAAAGGGGTTTATAAGCTCCTAGTAAAGTGGAATAACTGTTAAAATCAAGGTCTATTTTATAGCATAGACATAGCTAAGTGTACAAGTTGCACATATTGTATATAACATACACCGGGTTATTTGTAAAATCTCCATAATGCAAAATTTATGTAAAAATTGCTGTTTTGGGAAAATTCTCAAAAAAGGCAGCTACAATTACAGCTTGGCAATTTTAGACCAAAATTTTCAGTCTGGATTTTAATTGATTATAATTTGGAATTTAGTGAATAATGTGATAGATTGTGTTTACCTGGTAATTTAATCATAAAATATAAAAAAAAATTAACGGCTGTGACATTGTACAGAATGAATCGGTTACATAGTGTTAATTTAGTTTGTGATTTTTTGTGTTAAAATGGGAACTAATGCCAATTGATCAACTCATTTTAGGCCAATATGGCTATTTTAGCTTTTATTACACAATTTGCATTTAGAATTGATAGGATTCTCAAACTTGAGTATTTTTAGAGCTCGGATAATTTTAAGAATTTCACCAGTTGTCCTATTTTCTACTAAAAAGTTAAATTATGTTATAAAATTACAGCAATCCTGTTTAAGTGAAAACCCATGTAGGTGTAAATTCTTTAAAGCGTTACTACTTCAGTGATTTGAAGTGGTTATGGTGGCCGAAGTCTGCACGTGCAGCGTTTCGCTGTGCAATTAATATAATCGAAAACAGACATAGGGTTAACGAAATAGTGTAGCCAAAGTAATTTGAAGGGTGGGAAGAGAATATATATAATGAGGGTGGGGAAATATTAGCCTCCTGTCCTTATTAAAATTAAGATTATTAGTATACTAAAGCTAGCATAATCTTCAATTTTAAAACATGACAGGAGGCTTCATATTTTGCAATTTCAACTCTGAGATAGCAAAGAAAAAGCAGGGTTTGACGAGGGGCGAAAGTAGAACGTCCAAAACGTTGATTCACGTGTCCAATCCGCTGCGCGTAGGATATCAGGGAGCAGAAGAGGCGGCTGCTCCTCGCACCGAATGTGCCACGAAAGCCGGGTCTATCCCTGCCGAAGATAAAAGCAAACGGACGCATCTGGCTAATTTAGTGACCAAAACTGGACCATAAGTTTGAACATAAGGTATCAACAGTTGGCTGAAGGAGGGAGGCTGTAGCCTTGCGGTAGCTTCCACTTAGGAGCGTAGGGTTAACCAGGGACGTTTTAGCCGCGAGGTAAACAAGCCTTGGGCGGCATTTTCAGGGGGCGGCAAAAAACGCTGCCCGCAAATGCCTAGTTAGCCTTGCAGCTAACAGGGAGGCTGGGAGCCAGAATATGACGTCATCAACCCGGCTCCCAGCCTCACTCTGCGGCGCGCGAGGGAGCTGAGCGGACAGCTCAGAGGAAGAGCTCCCTCGCCCGCCGCCCGCCCAGCGCTGCCCGCAGCCACTGGACAACCATGGAGATAGAGAACACCCCCAGCATTCCCAAAGGTAAGAAGGGGGGGGGGGTAAATTAAAAAAAAAATGTGAGTGTGTGTGTTTGTTAGTGTGTCTGTTAATGTGTGTGTGTTTGTTAGTGTGTCTGTTAATGTGTGTGTGTGTTTGTTAGTGTGTGTGTGTGTCTGACTGTGTGAGTGTGTCTGCTAGTGAGTTAGTGTGTGTCTGACTGTGTGTGTCTGTTAGTGTGTATGTGTGTGTCTGACTGTGTGTCTGTCAGTATGTGTGTGTGTCTGTTAGTGTGTGTGTGTGTGTGTGTGTGTCTGACAGTTTGTGTCTGTTAGTGTGTATGTGTGTGTCTGACTGTGTGTATGTGTGTGTCTGACTGTGTGTGTGTCTGTTAGTGTGTGTATGTGTGTGTCTGACAGTTTGTGTCTGTCAGTGTGTATGTGTGTCTGACAGTTTGTGTCTGTTAGTGTGTATGTGTGTGTCTGTTAGTGTGTGTGTTAGTGTGTGTGTCTGTGTGTCTGTTAGTGTGTGTGTCTGTTAGTGTGTGTGTGTGTCAGCGTGTGTATATGCGTATCTGTCAGTGAATGTGTGTGTGTGTGTATTTAGAAGGCAGGGAGGAAGGGTTGGGTGGGGCTGGCGGGGGGCGCTGAGTTTTGTCCTGAAAACCAGGATACACCACTGGGGTCAACACCACGCAAAGTTGAGGTCAGAAGGGAAGAACGGATAGAAAACCAAAGTGGAGTCGGAGATATGAAAAGTAACCCCTTCAGGTGACAAGGTGAAGGCATCCGCATTAAAAGCCCGCACGTCTGCAACCCATCGGGAAGAGACCAAGCAGAGAAGAAAAGTAAACTTGGCCGTAAGTTGCAGTAGTGAAAGTCGTTCGTTAGAGGGCCAGTTACGCAAAAACTGTAGAACAACCACGACGTCCCAAAGCCGTATATTATATATTTATATATATATATATTTGGGTCCTGGAGGACGACGCAATCGTATGAGAAAGCGGAAGATAAGGGGATCTTGCCCCACCGAAATTCCAAACCACATTAATGGAACGATAAGATTTTCCAGCAGTAAATAGCGAGAGGAAATAATGAGAGGAAATTCAGTATGGAGGATACAGGGGGGCCGTAAAGGGATCAAAGTTCCATCCCAGACACCATTTGGACCAGGATAGCCAGGGTGAAAGGTAGCATCTTCTCGTCCCTGGCACCCAGGAGCCCAGAGAAGGTCTTTAGCATCCTGTGATAAGACTCAGATGCGCGATGCACCCCGGATCCAGTAGGTCTGGGAACCAGGGTGGACAGAGGTGAGTAGCGTCAGCACCACTTCCTGACGGCGGACTTGGTGTAGGACTCTCGCTATCATTGCAAACAGTGGGAAGGCATAGGCTCCATGGTGTGGCCAAGTCTGAAGGTAGGCGTCCACTGCAACACTCTCCGGGTCCAGAAGCCAGCTGAAGAACTCCGGTGTTTGGCAGTTGTTGCGGGATGCAAACAGGTCTAGTAGAAATGGCCCTCTCTGATAATTCAGGTCGGCAAAGACCAGAGGATGCAATTGCCAGTCGCTTCCGTCCCGCCAGTGACTAGAGAACCATTTCACTGTGAGGTTGGATGCTTCCGGCAAATGTTCTGCTAGCAGAGTGATGTTTCACAGTACACAGTAGTCGAAAATCTCCTTTGTGAGATTCACCAGTACCTGCGAACGGGTGCCTCTGAGGCAGTTGATTTAATGAGACATAGTCTATATGGAGCAAGATGTAGCAATCGGATTTTCCTTTCTTGAGGCTGCGTATTGCGAATGAACCTGCCAGGAGTTCCAGGCAATTGATATGCGTAGCCAGTTCTTGGGAAGTCCATACGCCTCCCGTGGCTGTCGTTTCATCTCTGGCCCCTCAGCCTTGAAGGCTGGCATCTGACTTCAGGATGAAATCTGGTTGAGTGCCAAATATGGCTCGGCCGTTCCAAGCCTGCAGGCAATCCAGGCACCATTGAAGTTGCGTGCAGACTTTGTCCGATATCAGTACAGGTTGATCGTATGTGGGGTTTCGGCGAAGGAACAGTGCCTTGAGGCGTTGCATGGCCCGATAATTTATGGGGCCTGGGAAAATCGCCTGGATGGAGGAGGGCCACATTAGTATTGCCAAGGAAGCAAAAGCACCTCTGTGCCAACTCCCTCATATCGTGTGCCCACTCGTGCAACATATCCGCACGTCCAGCAGTTTATCCTGTGCCCCTTTAAAGCCACATTCGACACCTTTGCGAGGGTCTCTTCCACCATGGGCCATAAACATCAGTATGATCTGATCAAATTCCGAGGTGTAGGCCACTTTATCGGCCAGCGTAGGGCGGGGGCATTCCGACCTCATACGCTTCCTAAACTCCTTGTCAAGGGGTTTACAGAGCCAAAAGTGCCTGAAGTTGGCTACGTGTGCTGGGGGTGACCAGTTCCGCAGGTCAAACATGTGTTGATCACAAGCATCCGGGTCGCCGCCGGTCACCGTGTCTTTCCATTACGTAAACGGAGTCAGACCTAGTTGTGGAGTCCCATGGCTCCTCATCCGATTTGGACGCTTCCGCCTGCCACTCATCCAGAATCAAGAGCACTTTTGTGGGCTCCTGCTCCTCATCTGAGGAGGGAATCTGCGCAGGTCCTTGGACCAGTTGTGCCGTGGCTCTTCCGCACTTGAGAGGCGCTTTGCCTTTGTCCTTCTTGGTAGTAGAGCTTACACCCTTCCAGTGGCGTTTGGCTGGGAAGGAACGTTGCCTGTAGGAGTAAGAGTCCTCTGAATCCACCCCTTGCTGGGTTCGTTTGGGGCCATCTTAGCGGGGTCTTGGTCTGAGGGAAACGCCTTGGAAAGTGCCTTCTCCATCGAAGTGGCAACCGCCGTGGCAATCATGGCCTGCAGGTCGACTGGGGCCTGCGATTCTTCCATAGTTAAACCAAACTACAATGGGTCTTACCCAAATGACTGTCTTCAGTGGGCACGACAATAACTGTGGTCTCAGAGACTGTGATGGTCAAGGAGCGGCACTAGGGTAGGAGAAGCCTAGGGACCAGGGGGGAGGTTTGTCACAGGTGTACTGAATGCCTGTTCAGATAGTTGCCACTAGTAGGCCAATATGATGGTTAGGCCAATATGAAGGCTATATGTCACTGGGGCTCACCCAGGAGAATCAGAGCCTGCGTGCACAGGTCTGCTCAGCAGCACAAAAAGGGGGCTCGCCCCGACCAGGATAAGGAAGATCTCAACTGGTATTAACCAACCCCAAGCAAGGTACCAACCTGCTGCCTGGTCCTAGTCTAAAGGTGAAAGGCAAGGTGAAGTTTGCAACACTGGCAGAGAGAGACAGCTCCATCTGAGGGGATTCCAGAGTACCTAAGATGGCTGCATGGTTCTCACCACAGAGCCAAAATAGGAGTAGTGGGACCTCACATGAAAAAACGCAGAATTTTTTCGTTCGGGAGACGGAACGAGCGTTCAGCAGTCGAACGCAGAAGCAACCCAAAGGGAAAACGGACTGAACGGTTAGGCATTTGGGAGTAAGTATGCGCAAATGCAGGCAAATAAACCGCGTGCGCACGAAGGAAAAAACACGTCCCAAACATTCGCTTGACGAAAGAGGCGTGTTCGGTGGAAAGCCTGAGCGAGACATCCCGAGACCCCAGCGAGCCGGAGGCAGGCTGAGGGACGGGAGAGGAGACCCTCAAGCCCCTAAATAACGAAAAACAAGAAATAAACGATTATAGCTAGAAAACAATAATTTCTAACAGAACAATAATAGAAAATTTACAGAATAATAGCAAAAGTACAAAGAGGAAATACACCCAGTACTTATATTGTGATGTATCAGCAAAGAAAGAGGAAGTAATGCTGTTGGCTAGGCCTCTTATAGTCACTGCTTATATTTGATTGGTTCTCAGTTTTCTTACATTTTCTCTTTGCTGCTATGGAGTGAGTAAAGAAAGATGATGCAAAATATGAAGCCTCCTGTCATGTTATAAAATTCATTTAGTGGCCCCAAACCATCAATCAAACCATGCGCCACTGACAGAACTCCAAATCACAAAGCGAATGAGCTGGTTTGTACATTGACTGTTTAGTGATTTTTCCATATAGTGTTTCCCTATTTCAGATGACAATTCAACAAATTACAATTAGTCTGAAACCAAATGCACTAAATTACATGCTTATTGTTATTATTATTATTATTATTATTATTATCATCATCATCAAGAAAAGGTGTGTATATAAAATTCCCACCTATGTCCACTGGGGGGCGCATGACACCCATTAAAACTACATAATGTGTATTATATATATAGATTACACCCACTCAAACTCCAGTATGTCTTCCTTCTTGTCTTTTATTTTATTTTTTATGTAATTAAGAAGCAAGTGATTTATTAGAAATGCATTAAAGGAAAGCTCTGAGGAAAAAAAAGCTAAACAATTTTAAATTTAAAATATAAATAAAAGGTTACTCCAAGCATCATAACCGCTTGGTTGGTTGCATGTGGTGATGGTGCCCCGTAGTCTGTATGGACGTTCCTTTTTTTTTTTTTAACGCTGCACATACAGAGGTTAACCCCTAACTCCACCTCCTGCAGTATCATAGGAATGTCCTTATTTTTAGTAATTATACAGCGCCAACATATACAGCAGGGCTTTACAATTAGAAAGAGCTTACAATAAATGGTAAGCAGATCTTTCGATAGGTGTCTTGCCCATGAACATTTACTGGTAAACTGTCTGACTGGCATTCAAACCTGGGTTTCTTAGTTCTAATGCTGTGATGTCCCCAATGCTCTAACCAGCCAACATAAATACGATATAAATATATGTATGTAATGAGTGGCTAATGTTAATTCCGTGTAAAATTGGAGTCTGAAGTCAGTACACACAGCATACTGACAACAGACAGCCAATGGAGGCACGACCCCTCCCACCCTCAGTCCGTAGTGATTGACCTCCCTCTCCAGTGAGTGGTGTCAGTAGAGAAAGATTGGGCTGAGAATGAACTTGGCCTCAGAGTAGGATATTAAAGTAGGTCCTAGCTGTTTGTTTATTTATTTTTTATTTTTTTAAGTTGGCGGTGGACCAGCAGGGCAATAATTACTTTAACCATAAATATTGTTTTATGGTTGGAGTAACCCTTTAAAGGGACACTATAGTCACCTGGACAACTTTAGCTTAATGAAGCAGTTTTGGTGTATAGAACATGCCCCTGCAGCCTCACTGCTCAATCCTCTGCCATTTAGGAGTTAAATCCCTTTGTTTATGAACCCTAGTCACACCTCCCTGCATGTGACTTGCACAGTCTTCCATAAACACTTCCTGTAAATAGAGCCCTATTTAGGCTTTCTTTATTGCAAGTTTTGTTTAATTAAGATTTTCTTATCCCCTGCTATGTTAATAGCTTGCTAGACCCTGCAAGAGCCTCCTGTATGTGATTAAAGTTCAATTTAGAGATTGAGATACAATTATTTAAGGTAAATTACATCTGTTTGAAAGTGAAACCAGTTTTTCTTTCATGCAGGTTCTGTCAATCATAGCCAGGGGAGGTGTGGCTAGGGCTGCATAAACAGAAACAAAGTGATTTAACTCCTAAATGACAGTGAATTGAGCAGTGAAATTGCAGGGGAATTATCTATACACTAAAACTGCTTTATTTAGCTAAAGTAATTTAGGTGACTAAATTACAAAAAAAGATAAAATAACAGAATATACCATTTAGGATATATCGAATCCTCAGTCATGAAAGTGGTCAGTTTTGTCAACCTAGGTGTATTTTGAGTTTCTAGGTGAAATACACACAGATGGTCAGCCTTGGTGTCTGTGAAATTTTATTTATGTACTTAATTTTTTACTTTCAATTTTTTTCTCATTATTCACTTCCCACCCTCACCCCTTAAAGGCCAACTGTCATGCCCAAAACTAAAGAGCATCAAATGTCATATTTTACATAGGCCTACTAGTTTTGTTAGCATATGTACAGATTAGTTGAAAAACCTTTTTAAAAATAGTTTTTTTCACCCACCTGTTTCTCAATTCCTCGGCAGACACTCAATGCCGAAGAATTGAGAGTGGAGGAGACCTTATTGTCAATCAATTCTGTGGCATAGACTCTATGTCAAGGAATTGATTGATAAAAGAGAGCAGAAGAGACCTCCCACAGGTAGTCCCTAGAAGAGAAGGTTTGCCCTGATTAGGGAAGAATTGCCAAGAAGGGCAAATCTGTGAAGAGACCTGGGTGAGCGTGGGCAGACCGTAAGTAGGTTTTACTGTCAGGGTAGGATCCTGACAACTCAAATCATGTTTAATTTCTTCTGTTTTATGTCCTACAGTTACAGTTTTCACCACTAATGGCCTCCCTAACCAGTAGACCAGAGGTTCCCAATTAATTTTTTAAAGAAATTGCGCCGTATTTTGTATGTGCCGGGTGTGTCAAGGTGTGTATATCTCTGCTTGTATGTACCAGTGTGTGTATTTGTGTGTGTGTGTATATATTTATTTGACACACAGATACACACACACACTGGCACATAGTGGCACACAGATACACACACCTTGATACACAGTGTGTATCTGTGTGTGTATGTATGTATCTATCTGTGTGTCAAAGTGTCTGTATCTGTGTTTGTATGTGTCTGTGTATGCGCCAGTGTGTGTATCTCTGTGTCAGTGTGTATGTGTGTGTATAACTGACACACAGATACACACATGCACAGTGGTACACAGATACACACACCTTAACACACAGTGTGTATCTCTGTGTGTGTGTGTGTATGTATGTATGTATCTGTTTGTCAAGGTGTGTGTATCTGTGTTTGTATGTGCCAGTGTGTGTGAATCTGAAACGCAGATACACACATGCTGGCAGATAATGGCACACAGATACACACACCTTGACACACAATGTATATCTGTGTGTGTGTGTGTGTGTGTATGTATCTATGTTTCAAAGTGTGTGTATCTGTGTTTGTATGTGCTGGTGTGTGTCAAGGTGTGTATATCTGAGTCTGTATGCGCCAGTGTGTGTATCTCTGTGTCAGTGTGTATGTATCTGACATACAGATACACACACACACTGGCACATAGTGGCACACAGATACACACTGACACACACCTTGACACACAGATACACACTGACACACACATCTTGACACACAAATACGCAGTGACATATACACACACTTGCACCCACAGATACACACTCAGATACACTGGCACATACACACACACAAACACGCACACACACTTTGATACACACAGTGAAACATACACAAACCTTGACACACAGATATACACACTGACACACTCAGACACACATACTCTTTTACAGACACACATACAAACACATACACTCTCACTGACAAGAATAGATACATTCTCACTGACAAACACATACACTCTCACACACTCACTGACAAGCACACGTTTACTCTCACTGACAAACACACATATACTCTTTGACAGACACACAAACACATATAAACTCCCTAACAGACACACATACAATTTTGTTTTCTTTTACATTTTACTTCACTCAGCCTGACTACCTCTAGGAGTGCTGGCATGGAATCCCTGGGGTCCAGTAGGGCTGCTGAGCGGCTGGCGTGCAGGTGGCCAAGGAGCAGTGATCTCCCTGCTCAGCTCCCTCGCGCGCCTCTTAGTGATGCCGGAGCCGGAGTGACATCATATTCCGGCTCCAGCATCACTGCTCACTGCTCCCTCGCTGCCTACGGCCATTTTATTTTTTAAACTTTTGGCAGAACCCCAATTCCACGCACTAATTGGGAAACGCTGCACTAGACAAACCTTTACAATGAGAGAAGTTATTATTCTGAACCTGACAAGTCTTCTGCTCCTGGCTCATACAGAGAAACCTAATCAAATCTGATTTACTTTGAACCATCTTGATCTACTCATCAAACCTGCTTGTTTCCAGTCTGCTCTTCTCGAAGAAGCTCGGTAAAACAAAACCCGATCACCAATATCCGCCTGCTTTAATTCCTACTGGACTTTTAATACCAATGTACCTTATTGCTTTTGTTCTATTGGACATTTAACCAGATCCATCACAACTTACCTGGATAATACTGACTATCCATACTTGATAGCTTCTATCCTGAGTAACCTCGCTGCATTTATCTATAACGGCATTACTGCCTTCAACCAAAGGACTCGGATTTACTAAATGGCTATTTAACCTGATTTCATTATATTGTATAATATATATATATTCTGTTTATCTCTATTATATTATATATTGTTTGTCTCTTACCTATAACTTTTTATAGGTCTTTCCTCTCGTATTATACCTGTTACCTGATGAGCTACCTGGGGCATATTGCCTAACTCCTTTTTTCTCCTGGGGCATATTGCCTTACTCGTTATTTCTATAACCACTCCTTCTTCCTCCTAACCTATTATTTCACTTATAGGTTTTCCTCTTACTATCATACTTCCCTATAATCCCGTTTATAGGTTCTGCTTTCTCCCTCTGTCTTTAGTGTTCCTTTTCCCTTTATATCCTATTACTCTTATTGATTCCTTGTCTAAACATGCCTAAATTAGAGAAAATAAGGAACCTCAAGTCAACCCCCGGCATAAGTCTCCTCTCTGACCTGCTCAGAAACATGACCGTTACACCCACCTCTCTAATGAGATTGTGGCAGGGTAACAAAGGGTCAGGTAAGTGGTGACCGGTTTCCTTTAATTTTAAAATAAACCTGTAACTTAAGCAATAAACCTTCCTGGAATCCAGGGCTGGGCAAAGCTCCCTTTTTGGTCTCCATGCCCCAGTGTCAACACTTGTTCCATCTCCATGGTCCAATCAAATGCTTCCCTTCTCAGAGCCGGTATTCAGGATGCATTGTCCTGGAGGGGCCAGATGGGGGAATCCTTTGATAGCCCTGGTCGGCCTTGGTGTCTGTGCATCACAGCCACTGGGCATTTGCCCAGATTTCCCAATGGTGAGGTATGAAAACATTAGATATTTCACAAAAACTTTAGCGTGATCATCGCACTATTAAGAGATTTGTTGCTGATTCAGAGCACAGACGGGTTCGTGCAGATAAAGGCTCATTGAGGAATATTTCTGCAGGATCCATGCATCGGATCAAGAGAGCAGCTGCTAAAATACCATTACATAGCAGCAAACAGATATTTGAAGCTGCTGGTGCCTCTGGAGTCCCACAGACATCAAGGTGTAGAGTCCTCCAGAGTCTTGCAACTGTGCATAAACCTTCTATTCGGCCACCACTAACCAATGCTCACAACCAGAAATGGTTGTATTGGGCAGAAAAATACATGAAGACTAATTTTCAAACAGTCCTGTTCACTGATGAGTGCCGTGCAACCCTGGATGGTCCAGATGGATGGAGTAGTGGGTGGTTGGTGGACGGCCACCCTGTTCCAACAAGGCTGCAACGTCAGCAAGGCGGTGGTGGAGTCATGTTTTGGGCCGGAATCATGGGAAGAGAGCTAGTCGGCCCCTTTAGGGTCCCCGAAGGTGGAAAGATGACCTCTGCAAGGTATGTGGAGTTTCTGACTGACCACTTTCTTCCCTGGTACAGAAGGAAAAACTATGCTTTCCCGAATAAAATCATCTTCATGCATGACAATGCACCATCTCATGAAATAGCTTTTGATGGGGGCGGGGCTGGACCGCCGAGCTGGACAGTCGCAGGCAACAGAAGCTCCTGCTACACAGCACCAAAATGACCAAAAAGCCACATCTTTTGCCAGAAATGCTGACCGACCGCAACAGTGCCCAAAGCAGAGGGCCTGCTGGAACCAGGGAGAGGCTGGCCTATCAAGCTGCAGTCCCCTGGAGGAGAAAACGTTGTGGTCCCATCTGGGGCCTTCTCCAGAGGTGAGTGGGGCGGACCGCCGCCGCCCCACTATCCTGCAATACAGCTCTCATCCTGGAGCACGGGCCAAGGCGGACCCGGCCCTGTCTCCCCCCATGGATCAGGGGGGTGATCCCGTTCCTCACCCAGAGGCTCGGTAGCCGGAGCACAAAGGTGCGGCCGCCACACTTGAGGCCTTGACCGCATCACATAAGATGGCGGTTGCCACGTGCGCCAGAGACAGCGGAGGGGCATAATTTGCAGCGGAGCTCAAACACCCAGTGAGACAATCAAGCACAGGCCCAGGGGGTCAGAGGAGCTGGTGGCTCTACTTCCCTCCATAGCAGCCTGCCAGGCATTTTCATACCTGTACAAGCAACGAGCCATGAGAAAGGCGAGCAAAAGCAGAGGCCTAACCGGACCCAAAGCAGTGGATGCATCAATATACCGGGACTCCGCTCCATACTCACCCCCGCCGACGAATGCTGACCCTGCCGCCGAGCGAAGCACTCCCACAGAAGGGCTGACCGCACACCTGCTCCACACACTAGAACCTCACCCTTAAAAGACACGAACACCGGGCCACGCCGACATGGCAGAGCAGGCATTGGCTGACCTTTTGTCCACTACTCATCATGCCAGCGGTTCCTAGAACATGTGCAGACCCACGAACATTTGGTCAACCAGGGTGATATTATACCTGTAGATTGCTGACTGGCCTTAGCATGTTTACATTTAAATACTGAGCCTTTGAATATAGCTTACCGCACAAATCTCTTTCGTTTTAACACATGTAATCACTGGTATTAATGGCATCTTAAAAATGCAGAAATCGTTAACTAACTTTCACTTATATACAATGTGCAATAGAAATGTCTTAATCTATAGTGTTGATTATGTGTTCCACCACTCTGCCTGTACGTGTAACGTGTGCCCTGCCTCCTCGGATGAACAACCTGGGAGTACTCTACAAAAGCAACACCATCATACAAAATATAGTATTGACCTAGCTACTTTCACTAATATCGAGTTATGCTTGGTACTAACCTTTGATACCCTAAAGAATTACCTAAATCACTAAGCATGCTTATATAAAAATTGTGCCTGATAAACATGTGTCTCGCATGTCAAGCGGAAGAAACAACCTGAGGACTGCTCTTAGGGCACCTCAGACCTGCCTGTACCATTTTCATGCACTGCAAGAAAAAAAAAAATTGCTTTTGATTTCAGTAAAAATGCTGCAAGCACAACAAATGACAATTTTCAGTTCTTTACAACCTATAAAGTGTTTTGAAACTTACTGAGTGTAATAATTTGTAATAAGTTGATAACTAGAGTTGAGCGAACCCGGACTGTAAAGTTCGGGTACGTACCGAACATTAAATTTTTTGAACCCCGGACCCGAACATATCAGTGTATGTTCGAGTTGGAGTTCAGTGTTCGGCGATTTAATGGCGCGTTTCCAAAGGCTGCAGGGCAGCCAATCAAAAAGCGTTTGACTCGTGTGCCCTTAGAAGCCATCACAGCCATGCCTACTAATGGCATGGCTGTGATTGGCCAGTGCAGCATGTGACCCGGCCTCTATAAATAAGCTAAAGTCGCGTAGCGCCGCACAAACATGAGGCCTTATTAGTGTAGGGAGAGGATGCTGCCGCTTTCAGGGACAGATTAGGATAGAATTCTGCAAACTAGTACATTAGTGGGGTGCACTTCATATATTAGAGAGAAATAGAAGCTTCAAATACCGCGGTAACGTCGGAGTTTTAAAACTTACAATTTTTTGGATGCTAAAAAGTACATTAATGGGGTGCACTTCATATCTGAGAGTCAAATAGAAGCGTCAAATACTGCAGTTACAGCGCAGTTGTAAACATTCTAATTGTTTTGCTGCTAATCTGCTAAATAGTACATTTTAGGCGTGCTCTTCATATCTGAGAGTAAAATAGAAGCGTCAAATAGTGCGCTTACAGCGCAATTGTAAACATTCTTATTTTCTGGGTGCTAATCTGCTAAATAGTACATTAGTGGGGTGCACTTCATATCTGAAAGTCAAATAGAACCATCAAATACCAATATAACAATATTGTAATTCGGGGGCAATACCCTCACAAGTTAAACTGAGAGGTTAGTTTATAGGGAAAACTGTTGCCTGGATACAATTCTAAAACAATTTCCATATGTCCTTGGCAGACTTTACATGCTGTAAAAACACAGGTGCCAACTGCTGTGGCTTTCTGCAGTGTGCAGACCGGCAAGGATGGCAGGGTTGAGGAGTGGATGGAGGATGATGAGGTCCTAGACCCCACATGGAATCAAGGTCATGCGAGTGACGTGTGCAGTTTAGAGGAAGAGGCGCTCGTCGCACAGAGACACCAGCACAGCATAAGAGAGAGCAGGGTGCAAAAGTGTAGCATCCATCCCCTAGCACTTGTTGGCATGTATTATCTTTAGAATTCCCACAGTTATCCAAGTATCAGATGGAGCGATAAAAGGAACCATAACAGATTTAACGAGCCATTCGCAGTTTCGCAGTCCGGTGACCGGGACCCAGACACTGTCTGGGCGGTGGTTGGATGACCGGGACCCAGTATGCCTGATGTTGAAGTTAGGAGTCACAGTGTGGAATGGATTAGCAGGGTCTGGTGCAGGGTAACCGCATGCCCCCTGGTGTTGAGCACCAGCGTTTGTGCAGCCACATTCCAGGACCCTGATGCAGCTTCAGTAAAAAGAGTACTGGATATCAGAAGCCATCACCAGACTGATCCGCAACTTGGAACATGATGTGAGATTCACTGTAGCAGCTGTGCGCGCTTTCGGCGTTCTCACCCTTCTGCTGCTCGCCTGTCTGCGCTGCAGCGTAACTTTGGCCTTCCCGTTCACCGCCTCAAGGTGGAACTCCACCTTGCACATGCTGGAGAGACTGTGCGAGCAGCAGCAGGCGATAGTGGAGTTTCAGCTGCAGCACGCACGGGTCAGTCGCTCTGCACCACACTTGCTCTCCAATTGATCAGAGTTAAAGGATTTCAAGTGGACTCATTACAATTACAGGGCCTCTAAAGAGTCCTGTATTGTTATTTGTCATCACTACCTTCCCGCGTCGGGAGTGGGTGATTTGCGCGCCTGCTGCCTTCCTTGCATGTGGTAGCCGTTTCTCAGGCTCACTCTCAGAAATCGAACCCTGATTCCCCGTTACCCGTGGTCACCATGTATATGTATATGAAAAACAGTGTTGGCTACCTCCTCCACCGCTGCTTCCACCTACACCGCCACGGTCACCGCCTCCTTTAACCTATGGGTCACTTAGTATAAACTATGTACACAATAGCAGAGGCTTGTGAAGGCCTTTTCTCCATGCATCAGGAGTTGAGCATTTCTCCATGCATTAGGACTGCAGTAAATGGCATCGAAAGTTGATATAGATGACATACGAATGCGTCGTCGCCTTTTCGTTGGGGAGCCCATTGAAAACATGCTCTAGCATGACGAGCTGGGTGATCTCTTCTGGGAACTTGGCTTGATGGGAGTTGAGCCAGTTCTGGGTGGCCCTTGTGATGCGGCATGCCCACTCCGCATGGGAGTCCTTCTCCCTAAACTTTCGGCGGTATTGCTCGGGGGTGACCGCATACCGGGGCAGGAGGATTTGGGTAATAAAGGGATAGTCTCTGATGTGCTCTTCTAGTACAGCCCGGTAAATATCCGCTGCCTTCCCCACTAGTTTGCTGGCCAGGATGGTGACCCAGTCGCTGGGGTCCACGTCTTGGAGTAGGCACTGGCGCTCAAAGTCTTGTAAAAATTCATCGATGCCTTCTTCTGAAGTCTTTGAAGGCATTGTATGGTAGCTTGTGGGCCAGGCTGGTTGTGCTTCCCGGCGCCCTCTACTCCCTTCTTCCTTCATCTGGGTTCATGGAGGTTGCCCTCTGTCTTCTGGCAAGGACATAGGCTTGCATCTCCAAAAAGGTCCTGCTGACAATCTCCTCTGAAGGTGGCTCTCGGTAGGTGCCGTTACACCTCCTTGCGCACTTCCTCCTTATTTCCTGCTGCTGCTCGCCTGTCTGCGCTGCAGCGTAACTTCAGCCTTCCAGCTCACCGCCTCATGAGACTGTACGAGCAGCAGCAGGCGATAGTGGAGTTTCAGCTGCAGCACGCACGGGTCAGTCGCTCTGCAGAACAGAGTTGTCTTTTTTTATATGTCCCAATATTTTGGGGGCTACCCCAATTAAAAAAAATAAATATATATATATATATATATATATATATATATATATGTATATGAAAAACAGTGTTGGCTACCTCCTCCACCGCTGCTTCCACCTACACCGCCACGGTCACCGCCTCCTTTAACCTATGGGTCACTTAGTATAAACTATGTACACAATAGCAGAGGCTTGTGAAGGCCTTTTCTCCATGCATCAGGAGTTGAGCATTTCTCCATGCATTAGGACTGCAAGAAATGCACCGCAGGCCGAAAATGTTTATTTTTTTTCTATGTTCAAATATTTTGGGGGCTACCCCAATTAAAACAAACAAACAAATAAAAACAGTGTTGGCTACCTCCTCCACCGCCGCTTCCACCTACACCGCCATGGTCACCGCCTCCTCAACCTATGGGTCACTTAGTATAAACTATGTACACACTAGCAGAGGCTTGTGAGGTCCTTTTCTCCATGCATCAGGAGTTGAGCATTTCTCCATGCATCAGGACTGCAAGAAATGCACCGCAGGCCACAAATGTTTCTTTTTTTATATGTCCCAATATTTTGGGGGCTAGCCCAATTAAAATAAAAAAATATATATAAAAAACAGTGTTGGCTACCTCCATCTCCTCCACCGCCGCTTCCACCTACAGCGCCACGGTCACCGCCTCCTCAACCTATGGGTCACTTAGTATAAACTATGTACACAATAGCAGAGGCTTGTGGAGGCCTTTTCTCCATGCATCAGGAGTTGAGCTCAGTTTGAACAATGAAAGAGAATACCCTGCACTCCAACCCTCTCTCAAATGGATAATTCTGGTGATCCTCCTGACAGTCATGCTTTAGATTTTGATTTATGTTCTTCCAAAGCTAAAATCAAAGAGTGCTATTTTATGGCTCAGCTGTATTTTTAATTTTTATGTATTTTATGTTATTTTAAGTGATTTCCTTTTCCACATTTGTTTGCAGGGCACTTGTCCTACTCTTACCCCCATTTTACTTCCTTTTGCAGCCCTCTAGCCCTTTCCAGGACTTTTTTAGAGGCATTTTTGTGCCCAAAAGTTCAGGTCCCCATTGAGTTCAATGGGGTTCGGGGTCAAGTTCGATCCCGAACCCGGACTTTTTTTCAAAGTTCGGCCGAACCTGCCGGACCCGAACATCCAGGTGTCCTCTCAACTCTATTGATAACATGAGAATTATGCTGACTGTTATTTACATCAATTATTTAGGTAAATGAGAAAAATATAATTTGCACAATAATTTGGAACAGGGTGTATTTAGGAGTTCAGATAAGTTGTAGCAGGGGGAATATGTAGGTGATGGTCAGAGATAATTAAATGATAATTGCAGCCAGTGGTAACATGTAAAGGGAATGAGTAGGTGATTTATGGAACAGCTGGAGAAGCATGCTACAAAGTAAGAAGGAGCCAGGTTTTGTGGGTACTGCTCAGTGAAAACAAAATGTATAATTTCTTTGAGTTAGCATAATAGGCAGATAGACGCAGGTATCAGAAAGTATCTTTTTATTTTCTACTAGCAGCGACAACAGGGTTCTGTGAACAGCTGAACATGTGCAGTCAGCCTATGCCTGATTGGTATAAAAATACTTTATGGAATATTTGTTTGAAAGAGGCAGCAGAAGAATCTTAGAAAGCTGAGGTTTCCTCTTTTCTGTCTTGGTTCCTGTCCAGTCTCCAACAAACTTTTGATGAGATAAGGGAAGCAATTATTCAAGCGGCTCAGTTGTCTATAACCCCTGAATGGGATTTCAGACCCTCTCAGAATAAGAGGGTTTAGACTGAAGTTCGGGTTCCTGGGGTAGCTCCCCTTCTGAAGATTCTGATGCTTCATCTGTTGAGGATATTGCATTTCCAAATTAATTCTTACATAAGCTAATTAAAGACGTTTCATGGTGTATGGAAGATAATCCTGACCTCAGCAAACAAGAAAATTAAATCCTTCTTGTTCTATCCTAAACTTAAAGATCTCATGCTTAGAGCGTGGAGATATCTTTCCAAGAAGGATTTTATTACCAAACACTTTAAAGCTATATTTTCTATTAAGTAAAAAGACAACTAGAAATTGTAAGAACTCCCAAAGATCAACGTACATATTGCGCAGTTAGGCAACAAGACCACTCTGCCTATTGGAGACTCAAGTGGGTTGCAGGATGCCATGGACACAAAAGCAGGAACTACTTTAAGAAAAATGTTTTAACCAACGCTGCCTTGATTATGGAATCTTCCATATCTAAGGCACAACGCGCAGGTTGGACTCACTGGGAAGAAATATACAAGAGAGAATCAAAAGAGGATTCAGTAAAACTACTACAAAATATCAGCGTGGCTTCTGATTTTTTGGCAGACTTTACTTCAGAAGCTCTTAAACTGTCTGCCAAATTCATACAGTAGCAAGAAGGGCAGTCTGGCTGAGAGGAAGGTCTATGAACTCTGCATCCAAAATCAGCGTATGTAATATGACATTCGAATAGGGGAGACTGTTTAGTTCCCAACTTGATGGTCTTCTAAAACAGATGGCAGAAGGGAAAAAAAGCACTTCTGGAAGGGAAAAAAGATTGTTGTAACCAGAAATTCTTCAATAAAAAAAGCTTATCTTAGAGACATCCCTTTCGCAGGACCTGTTCATGGAGCTATCAAAGACAACCTTTTGTTTAGAACAAAGATATAGGCAAGTTCATGGGAAAGCAAAAGGAGTAAAAATACTGATGCCAAGACCGTAGGGGAAGACTACTGGAGTTTTTGGAAGAAAGGTATGATATTACAACCGAAGAATGGGTCTTCTAAAATAAAAAAAATAAGTTATTACATAGAATTCGACAGTCCTCCTCAAAGTGGGTTTCTTTGCTCCACAGTTCTATTTTAGTGTGTTATTCACTTAATATGTGTCATATAACTCACGTTTGGGGTTGCTGTATCTCTCGTGCAGAGGGAACTTGCTGGCATTTCGGATCTGGACTGCCTGTCTGATATGTTTCAGATATGTTCTCTCTGTAATGGCACAAGATGAGCTAAAACCAGCTTGAGATCTGAGCGGGGACCCACTGAAGGGCTGGCTATTTCAGCTGCTGCCCATTCTCAGTATTCTCTTGCGCCCCGTTTGTTGCTTTATATAACTCACGTGTTATTTCTAAGTTTCTAACTTGTTATTTATTTTTTCCCTAAACCTATATAAGTACTTTAGAAAGAGAGGGGAGAAAAGAGGAAAGAGAAAAAAAAAATCTTATTTCTTTTCTTGCCCCTCTTCGTATATTTCTCTTAGTCTCTTTCAATTTAGTAATTTTAAAAAGTTCCTCTCTTTCCTTCGGATTTCTTCTCTCACTTTATTTGTTCTCTTGCCCATTCCCCCAATTTCTTTGGTTCAGAAAATATTTTCTTTGTGTCTTTCCAGAACACTATTATTAGTTTGTTTGTCCCCCATCGGTATCTTACATTGTATTGTTTAAGTGGTATCAGGGCTGTAAAAATGTTCTTTCTCCATTTCTTGTATAGCATGATAAGTCCTGGTACATTACAATATCATTAAATATTCCTCCTTTTAGTTTCTTCACTCTACTAGCTTGAATAGCTTGTTGTTTCATTTGAGAAGAATAAAAGGCAACTACCAGATCTCTCTGACTTATTTCTGGAATATTTGGCGGTTTTCTCACACAATATGTGTTTTCTATCACAAGTCCCTTGCTTTGTATATTGATGTCTAAAGCTTAAAGAAATTCAAGCACAAATTCTTTTGCATTTTCATAAGTAATGGATTCAGGGATATTTTTCCAGTCTGATGTTTTTTTTATTCTTTGCCTATCTTCCAATGTCAATTTTAATTGACATGTGCTATTATTAATTTCTTTTTTAAAAGTTTCAGTTCGACTTTCCAAGTTGATTTTAATAAATTCTTGCAAATTAAATGTTGAATTTCTCCTATCCTCCATTAAAGATTCTTCTGATAACGAATTATCTCTACCTTGTTTGTTTTGGGGAGAGAAAAAAGCTGATACTCCTTTGCCTTGTTCGGTGTCTTTAAGATCTTTTTTTTTCTTGGAATCATTGCAATAGCCATTTTATTTCACTACTTAGTTTGGCGACTCTTTTTTGTTTTGAATCTTGAGATTCTGTTTCTTTCCCTTTTTTTCATTTCTTTATATTTTATCTTTCCTCTCACTTGTTTCTTTTCTTTTCCAACCTCCTGCTTCTGAGCACTTCTTTGTTCTTTTATATTCTATTAGATGATATTGTAGCATATAATATAAAATAAATGGGGATGTTTTTAGAGGATTTTTCTGAGTAGTTAATTTTAGGCTGTCATATATTTCCCTCTAGGGATCAGATCATATAAAATCAGATTCATATATGTTTCTCTCTCCTCTACTCAGCACACAGAGCAGATTACAGGATATTGTGTGTGTATATATATATATATATATATATATATATATATATATATATATGTATACATATATATATATCAGTATATAGAAACATAGAAACATAGAAACATAGAATGTGACGGCAGATAAGAACCATTCGGCCCATCTAGTCTGCCCAATTTTCTAAATACTTTCATTAGTCCCTAGCCTTATCTTATAGTTAGGATAGCCTTATGCCTATCCCACGCATGCTTAAACTCCTTTACTGTGTTAACCTCTACCACTTCAGCTGGAAGGCTATTCCATGCATCCACTACCCTCTCAGTAAAGTAATACTTCCTGATATTATTTTTAAACCTTTGTCCCTCTAATTTAAGACTATGTCCTCTTGTTGTGGTAGTTTTTCTTCTTTTAAATATAGTCTCCTCCTTTACTGTGTTGATTCCCTTTATATATTTAAATGTTTCTATCATATCCCCCCTGTCTCGTCTTTCCTCCAAGCTATACATGTTAAGATCCTTTAACCTTTCCTGGTAAGTTTTATCCTGCAATCCATGAACCAGTTTGGTAGCCCTTCTCTGAACCCTCTCTAAGGTATCAATATCCTTCTGAAGATACGGTCTCCAGTACTGTGTACAATACTCCAAGTGAGGTCTCACCAGTGTTCTGTACAATGGCATGAGCACTTCCCTCTTTCTACTGCTAATACCTCTCCCTATACAAACAAGCATTCTGCTAGCATTTCCTGCTGCTCTATTACATTGTCTGCCTACCTTTAAGTCATCAGAAATAATCACCCCTAAATCCCTTTCCTCATATGTTGAGGTTAGAACTCTATCAAATATTCTGTACTCTGCCCTTGGGTTTTTACGTCCAAGATGCATTATCTTGCACTTATCCACATTAAATGTCAGTTGCCACAATTCTGACCATTTTTCTAGTTTACCTAAATCATACCAGTTATATATTTATATAAAAGTTATCAGCTGTTGTTATTTAATTTTTTCAGATTTTGGGGATTTTCTGGACCTTTTTTCATTGTCAGCAAGCTGCCGTTTTTTACATTTGGTCAGATCTCCTCAGTGTCTTGCATATTCCAGTGGAGACTACCAATCACTTGTTTCCCTGCAAGGGCTCTAATCTCCTGCTGTGATTCCTTTACACAGACGCCAGTACCTCATGGTGGATTCTACCATTCACCCCCTAAACCCACCTCATGATGCGTGATTAGGGTCTTCACGTCATCACGTCCTTTCATTTTTGCTCCACAGTTCAATCTCCAATCATGTCTAAAAGTTCTAAAGCTGGTCCAGAAAAAAGTTATTGAAGAACTTCAGCCCATAGATTACTTCAAAAAGGCCCAAACAAGACTCTTGAAACCAGATGGCTATTTTGGACCAATTTTAGATCTCAAAAAAGCAGGAATCATCTAAAACAGGGACGCTTCTAGAAGTTGTTCATCGATTCGACAAACTGCAAGTAGATCTTATGGCCTCAAGAATCAAGAGAAAAGTCAAGTCAAGAAATTTGCCTCAATCAACAGCTCAGACAATTCAGATTTCATAGATGCCAATAATCAATTCCTTGGTATTTTCATCTAGCATATGTATTCCCTCCATTTCCCTTGATTCCAAGAGTACTACAGAAGATAATCCATGACAAGGCAAAAGTAAACACAATAACACCTTCCTGGCCCAGGAGAAGTTGGTTTTCCCTTCTCGTTAACCTTTCAAAAGAATCAGTCTAGCGCCTTCCTTTGTCAGAACACACCTTAGAATATGACCTAGAGGATCTGAAGACACGGAAAAGTTGTGGTATCTGAACAGCACATTTAAAGTTCCAAAAGGTTAAGTCCTGAGGTCATAGATATTCTGGTTTTAACCAAAAGAAAGTCAACTATGTAACTATGTAACTGGTAAAATATACGTCAGGATTTAGAGAAAAAAAAATGTTCATGGTGCTTCACAGCAGCACCAATTACAGTTCCTGTTCCATACATCTTGAGGTTTTTACAATTAGGATTTGCAAAAGGCACACGTCCGGCTTCTCTTAGAATCCAGTTCTCTGCTATCAGTTTTTATTCAATTAGAGATTTGGCTTCGGTTTCTTTTGTGAAGAGATTCCAACTTGGTTCATACCTCCTTGGGATCTTGTTAATTTAGTGCAGTCTGCCCTCTGGGAACCTCCGTTTGAACCATTACATGAGTGTCAAGGATTTTAACCTGAAAGACAGTATTCCTGCTTGCTTTTACATCTGCTAAGCATCTGGGGGAACTGCGAGCTCTCCCTCCTTATCGAACGTTCCATCTGGTTAAGTTGGTGTTAAAGCTACACCCTTTTTTTTCTTCCTAAGGTAGCCTCAGTGAACAACATTAATCAAGAAATAATCTTGCCTTCCTTTTGTCAAAATCCTTAAAATATATAAATAAATGAAAGTAAATTCCACTGTCTGGACTTTAAACAAACTCTTATAGCTTACTTGAAAAGAACTAGGAAATTCAGACGCACTGAACACTTATTCGTCCTCTACGAGGGTCACAAAAAAAAGGATTTATGGCTTCCAAGGGATCCTTAGCTAGATGGATAAAAAAAAGCTATATCATTTGCTTACAAATTATCAAGCTTATGTTCTCCACCTCATTCCACCAGAGCAATGTCAATCTCTTGGGCATCTTAAGCCTTCGCTACTCTGGCTGAGATATGCAAAGCAGCTGCATGGTCTTCTATTCTAACGTTTGCTAAACATTACAGGTTAGACATATAGAACTTTTTGTACACGTTTTTTGAGCGCAAGGTGCCTCAGGCAGTTGTGAAGTTTTCCTGCTAGTTAAAGAATTGCTTGTTATTCCCTAGTATTGCATAGTGTACCTATAATCTGAGGGGAATATAAACTTTTTACTTAACGTAAATTTGTATTTCCTTTAGATTAGAGGCAGTCCACTATTTCCCGCCTATATTTCATAAATAAAGTTTTTTCCATCAGTTTGACTTGTGTACTTTCTGGGGCATTTGGGGGTCTCTTAAAGCAAAGAGGCAGTGGATGAGGAGGGGCTTAATCGTTTTAAGTTTTTTCATACAATCACAATTACTGCTAGAGAAAGTAATATTCCTAGTTGTTCATTGCCTCTAATCTTAATGAAAAAGGAATTTACGGTAAGTTTAAAAAATTGTCTTTCTGACATGTGACACTAAATTGATGGCTCAGAACAGTGTGAGCTCAGCAAACAATCTACACTCAGTAAGACGTGAGGAAAAAGGAGGACAATTCTAAATGCTGTTACCATTTTGATTTGCATTCGAAACTTTAAAAATGGAAGCCCATAATGAAATGCAATTTAGTCCCTACTTAATCTTAGCAAAAACATTAAAACTGGACACATTACATTTCAACCTATCCTCCCTGCCCCTGCCATATCCTTTACTTCCTTTGAAGTTCACACTGTCCGCATATTTAAGCTCCTTTAAGAATTGCCATAATTTATAACCCCCCGGTCATCCAAGGCTATTCATTGAACACTTTTCTGCCTGACTACCCCACTTTCTCTCCTCTGGCACTCCTTCCCTCATACTTAGGGACTTTAACATCCCAATTAACAACCTCAACTGCCCTGATGCCTCCTGTCTGCTCTCTGTAACCTCCTCCTTCGGCCTCACACAGTGGTCTACTTCAGCAACTCATAAAGCAGGAAACACTCTTGACCTCATCTTCACCAATCTCTGTACTACCTCTAATCTCGCCAATGTTCCATTTCCTTTATCTGACCACCATCTGCTGACCTTTGACATCGGCATACTCTGTAGCCAAATTTCACCACCCTCAACTCTCCAATCTCGCAGAAACCTCCACTGTCTTGATCTCCAGTATTTCTCCATGAAACTCCAAACTCTCCTTTAATCCATCTCAAATCTCACCTGCCCTAACTCTGCAACCTCACTCTACAACTCCACTCTCTCCTCTCAACTAGACATCATGGCACCTCCTACATTTAAACACAGTAAGCATTCCCAATTACAACCCTGGGACACCAAGCTGACCCGAGATCTCAAATAATGTTCCAGAACTGCCGATCGCTGTTGGAGAAAGTCTCACTTTGCACCTGACTTCCTCCACTATAAATTTATGCTGCGCTCGTACACTCTAGCTCTTTCCTCTGCAAAAGAAAATTACTTCAACACCCTCATAAGCACACTGTCCCGCCAACCCAAATGCCTATTTCACACTTTTAATGCTCTCCTTCGCCCTGTTGCTCCCCCTTCTCCTACCACACTGTCCGCCTCAAACTTTGCAGCTCACTTCACTGAGAAGATTTCTACAATCAGGGAAGAAATCTCTAACCTTTCTCCCTCCCCTTCCAATACATCTTCCAATGCATCACCCAACCCCACTTACTCCACTGTTCTATGCTCATTCGCACCTACTACAACGGTTTCTGCTCTGCTCCGGTCCTGTTCCCTCGATCCTATTCCCTCATATCTCAGCCGCACTCTGTCTCCCTCTCTTGCTCTTCCTGTCTCTAAAATTTTCAATTTCTCCCTTTCCTTCGGCACATTTCCTTCACCCTTCAAGCATGCAACCATAACGCCAATTCTAAAAAAGCCCAAGCTTGACCCCAACTATCCATCCAACTACCGCCCTATATCGCTACTGCTGTTTTTCTCCAAGATCTTTGAGAGAGTTGTGTATGCGAGATTGACAGACTTCCTTGAATCCAACTCTCTGCTTGACCCACTTCAGTCTGGATTGAAAACAGCTGTGACCAAAGTATCCAACGATTTAATCACTGCTAAATCTCGCGGCCAATACTCTATCCTAATTCTCCTTGATCTTTCTGCTGCCTTTGACACTGTTGATCATCAACAGCTAATTCTCATTCTCCATAATCTCGATCTACAAGATACTGCTCTCTCCTGGTCCTCCTCCTACCTTTTCCAGTGCTTTTTCAGTGTTTCTTTCTCTGGCTCTGCCTCTTCTCCCCAACCCCTCTCTGTTGGTGTTCCCCAAGGTTCTATCCTTGGTCCCCTACTGTTCTCCATCTATACTGCCTCCCTTGGTAAACTCATCAGCTCCTTTGGCTTCCATTATCATTTATATGCAGATGACACACAAATCTACCTGTCTTCTCCTGATCTCTCTCCGTCCCTCTTGACTCGTGTCTCTGACTGCCTCTCTGCGATTTCCAACTGGATCGCTGCTCACTTCCTTAAACTCAACCTGTCCAAAACAGAACTTCTGGTCTTTCCTCCCTCAAGTGTTGCTACTTCCGTGTCTGCCTTCCTCCAAGTCAACGGCGCCACAATCACCTCTACCTTTCAGGCTCGCTGCCTAGGTGTTCTTTTTGACTCCGACCTCTCCTTCACCCCTAATGGTCAGTCAATTGCAAATCCTGCTGCTTCCATCTCAAAAAAAAAATAGTTTGCATAGTTCGCATCCGCCCCTATTTCATACCAGACGCAGCTAAGGTTCTGGTCCATGACGTTGTTCTTTCTCGCTTTCACTACTGCAATCCCCTTCTCAGTGGTCTTACCAGATTGCACCGCTGCAATCTATAATGAATATATATACACACACACATACATACACTGCTGTGTGTGGGTGCCGTTAGTGTGATGTGTGTATGAGGGTGCTGGTAGTGTGCGTGTTTGTGAGGATGCTGTTAGTGTGCTGTGGTTGAGGGTGCTGTTAAATTACTTTAAAGGGACATCATAACCACTAAAAAAAACTCTAGCTTAACTGAGCGTAGAGATCATACCCGCACAGTCTCAATTCTCTGCCATTTAGGAATTAAATCACTTTGTGTATGCAGCATTAGTTACACTTCCTCTGGTTAACAATCACATACCCTCCCTACACACTTACTAAATTTAGTTTTTTAAGTTCCCATATTGCGCAGTGTGTTTAGATTCAATTTATATTTTCGGATCTCCTACTCTGTTAATAGCCTGCAGCAGCCTCCTGTTCATGATTATAGGTCAATTAACAGAGCAGGAGTTAAAAACCTCTAAAGTAAACACACTGTGCTATCACATCTGATTGAAAATTTAAAAAAATTTCCCCCATGAAACTGTGTCAGTCAGGTGAAATGTGAGCTGAGTAAAGAGAAAAAAAATATTTAACTCCTAAATGGCAAAGAATTGAGCATTGATATTACAGGGGCATGATCTATACACCATTAAACCATTCATTAAACTAAAGTTGTTACGGGGAATAACGTATTCCTTTAAAGATCTCCTGGCTGACCCTAGCTCTGTGGAAGCAGTCATATTTAGCCTTTTTTGGTTGGAAACCAAAGTTATCTGCCCAGATCATGCACTAGCTGGAGGTCTGAATCTGTCCCAGTGTATATTTCTCAAATATACAAATTGGCGAGTGAACATTTAGCTTAGCAAGTAGAAATTCACCATGCCCTGGTGAGTGTGCTATGGACACTTCAATGCCTATTTAGCAGTGTTGAACTTAACATTGTAAGCCCTGACTGTGCTGTCCACCAAGGAGTACTTAAAGAGTTACTCCAACCCCTTTAAAATAAATCTGTTTTTTAATTTGCAATGCCCTGTTGGAATCCAGCGTTGGGCAAAGCTTCCCAAAATAGTTTCCACACCACGTCTGATTTTACTGCCTCCCTCGCTAGCTCCTCATACAGAAGCATTTTTATGGACCATTCTCCCCTTCTCAGAGTGCATGCATAGGCATGCGCACGGGGTGTGCGTGTTGTGCCTGGGCACACCTTAATCCCCGCGGCACGCCTATGGAGTGAGACCGGCAGGGGAGATCTCAGGATCCCCCCTGTCGGCTCATGCAGAGCCAGCGCTATCCGAGCGCCGGCTCTGCTCTCAGCCTCCCTCCCCACAGCAGCATGGAGGGAGGGAGGAGAGGACCCGGGGAGCTCAACCAGCAGCTCCGCCGGGTTCCTCTTGCGAGGTCAGAGTGTTGCCGCGGCAATGCTCAGATCTCGCTAGAGTTCACTCTCCACTGGACCACCAGGGATGGCAGCAGCACGATCCCCCCTCCCTACATAAGGTAATAAGGGAGGGGGGATATTAAGTAATGTACCCCCACCTCCACCCCCCACAATCAACCAAACATACAGCACCTACACACACACACACAGGACCCACACACATACAGCACCTTCAAATACAGCACACACACACATACAGCACCCACACACACAGCACCATCAAACACACAACACACAAACAATACCCTCACAAACAGCACCCTCACAAACACACACACACAGCACACTAACAGGACCCTAACAAACACGCACACAAACAGCACTCACACACAGCACCCTTACACACACAACACCCTCACACAGCGCACACACACACACAGCAATGTATGTATGTGTGTATATATATACACACACATACATATACACGCGGCCGTGCACACCCTAATGCAATAGGCTGTGCACGCCTATGAGTACATGTGTGCAGTGTGCCCTGGGATGGGAAAGACGGAGTGTGGGGGTGAGATTTAAACATATAATTTTTTTTTAAAATGGCCCTTTATGGAGGGAGGGGACTTTGAAGCTTCCCCTTGCAGGTCATGCTCCCAGTGCTGCCTGGAAGGATGGAAGCTGATAATGCCTGTGGCCAGTGCTATTTTTGGCACAAAATTGATATTAGAAAGCCTGTGTAAGAAATCTAGGCTGCCTAAGACTCGTGTGCCGGGGTGCAATTAACCCCCTGCATAAATGTTAAAATATCTTTCTATGTGCAATGTTTCAAGCAGAGTCACTGCACAGATTCCTACCACCATGACCACTTCTAAAAGCAGATGTGGTCATGGTACTTGCTTGGAGTAACCCTTTAGAATGGTACTTTAGACACCATAAGTAGAGGCTGTTGTAGTAGTAGTGATGGTGCTAGTAACCTACAGGCACTGACCCCTGGTTTTGTGTCAAAGAATTTGAGTGGTTTAAAACAAGTCAAGCATTGTCCAGGTGCAAGATGCACCATGCTTGCCAGATTTCTATTTCAATTTTGTCCAAATTTGGATGGCATTGGCTGGCTGCATGTGTTATCTGATGCTCTTAGCCAATCAGTGCTGTCCAAATTTGGACAATATAATTTGCTCATGTGGAAGTTAACCTTCTGCATTAGGAATACGGCAACATAATGGCTGGGCCTGAGTACCTTAGGGACCCTTGGTTTGTGTGAAAATTCTCAAAGGGTTTGACAAAGAAACGTAGGTCAGACACTGTTTAGACAGCCCCTTTGAAGATGACTGCTCTCAGAGAGCAAGGGTAAACCAGGAGATATTTTATTATCTTTAAAAAACGTGTTTTCCTTTATTGCAAAAAAAAATAATTTCAGAAACAAAGCGGAGACCACACCAATTATTTGTCTTTTTTATACAGAATTTATTTTTAGACTTAAATTCATGATAAGTTTTAATAAGACTCTGATATGGACAATTAGGTGGAACAGGTCTGGTGATGACAATGTGCGTTTCAGACCAACAATGCCGTAATGATCATAAAACAAATGAACGCAGCTGAACAATTTGTATACTAAACAAAGAACTGAAGAACTGTAAAATTGACACACAACACATCTTTGTTGGAACAACTTTTCAGCCTTTGGCCTTGCAGTACATACAGTATCCGTGGATAATGTTGTACGCATGTTTGCCCAGAAATAACACAACTGGGATCCACTGACGCGATTATCACATTTGGTCCAGGAAAGAAAGGGTGCTGAACACATGGACAGAGACATTTGAGGTAAACAGTAAGAAATGTTCCTGAAATTTGGGCAGGATGTGTGTCCAGTGCTCTTGGACCCCAACAATACAAAAAAAAAAAATAAAGTAATGAAAACCGTGATTTTCTTTTTTTTACGCTTTTATCTCTCCATTTTTGTTTTCCTTCTGAATTTGTATTTGGTTTAGCAGCATGCAGAATCCAGCAAATAGGTTCTTCATTTTAAGACTATTAACTGGCTTGCTATCATATAAAACGCAGGAGATGTAGCACAGAGGACCTCCTGCTCTCCATGTGTGCAGTTCAGACCTGCTCCATGGTACAGTCACCCCAAAATCATCAGGAGCCTCCTAGTGTTTTGCTTTACAGAACATGGACCACAGCAAATGAGCTAGATACACAACTGATTTCTGAACACGTCCCTCTGCAACAGATCGATCAAGTGGTATACATTACATTGTATCAAAACATTTAACATTCCTTTTACATGTCAACTTTAAATTTTGGTTGGAGGTGTAACCAGACCAGAGCAGAACACAATGCCTTGTCCTACAAAGATAGGTATTTGTCCACCAGGATGTGTTGAACTTCAGTGTATTAAAAAATGGTGGGACAACAGGATTGCCAGTATAACCTGGTTAAAGTTCTTATACCTCTGAGTAATGGCCATTGAGTATGAAGAATTATAACAGAGGGGAACTTTCAATTTGGCAAATAAACTGCAGAATCCACAGTCTCTATGGTTTTCGGTTTGTAGAATGAGACAGAAAGATCTAAAATAAGGGTCGGGAATACAGGTTATGCCGCTGGTTACACCTCGGCCATCAATATAAGACCCACATTACATACCCTTCTCCATAAAAGAACATGTTTTGTTCATCTAAAAGCATTTTTGCTGTCTTTTTTTTTTCCTTTGTACATGAAAAAAAAACAACGCAATCTCTTTCTGGAGCCCCATTCCAAGTTTAACTAACACTAGGACAAAGAGACACTGAGCACACGATACCTGGTCTATGTGGTAAAATTAGACATGAGGTATTGTGAAACAAGAACCTTTTTTTTTTTTTCTTTTTTTTTTTGGAATAGAGCAGTAATCACATTAAGGTAAAAATTGATCACATACCAAACCTACAAAAAAACCATGATGTTCATAATATAATTTTCTATGAGAAAATTCAATTCTAGAAAATGGCAGTATTTGACATTATATAAACAAAAACAAAAAAAAGAAAAAGGAAAAAAAAAGAAGAAAACATAAAACAAAATAAGGACTAATCCACACAATAGCAGCAAAACACAATGACATAGATACAGAAAAGCACTGTAAAATTTGTTTTTCCAAAACGGTGCTGGGAACATTTTTATAGCAGCTTAAATGAAACTGGAGAACAACTCCATTTTTTTTTCTCCTTAATTTTACAATCATTTTTAAGGGCAAGTTCTCACATATATAGCTCATTAAATACTCCTATCATAATTCCATCCTGTTTTCCATCAAAACTATTCTCTACGATAAAAAAAAGGACATGATACAGCCATGTTGTGCAAATTTCCTACTTTTTTTGGGGGGTGGAAATACGAACAAAATAAAAAAGGGGAAATTCTTTCAAATTGATTCATTTCATTTTAAATATACCAAATCCACAACTTATCTATGCAGCATCGTGGCCCCTAACTGGGCTTTTAATGCTGTGTTTATTCTCTCCATCATTGAGGGGTATAACGGTAATTATTCAATAAAAAAAAGGGAAATTGCATTTTTCATTTTACAGATTATACTGGCCTTGTGCGGGATATTCTGCAATAAATATTTATTTTAGCCTTAGCTATAAATTATCATAGTTTAGTGTTTAAAAAAAAAAAAAAGCTTTCGTTCAATATTAACTTGAGATAAAGCCTTTTAAAAAAAAAAAAATCTTGCTCTTTATGTGAACACATAAAGCCACAAATTAAACCTGCACCAACATAATTTCTAAATTTCACCACTTCTACAAAGACACACAGAAGCAGTTTATGGTGCAAAAGCTAAATTATCCTATTTTTTTTTTTTTTTTATCCTAAGGAAAAAAAAAACAAACAAAAACAAAAAAACTGAAAGCACTCGCTTTGCATCTGCGGTTGCATAAAAGCACCAAATGTATTTCCAAACCATTCCGTTTTGTTGATTCCCACGTAAAAACAGCATTATTTGCCATACTTAATAGACCCAAAGTGCTTTGAAATAGAATGGTATTAGAATCTAGAACAATCTAGGCTGTGGATTTAACCCGACACGTATAGGCTTCAGAACCACTGAATGATACGCAGGCAGCTAAAACAAAATGAAGATTATAAAAATATAATATATTATGTTCACTATGTCCGTTTCTCTTTATAATAGAGTATAATATGGGCATTCAACTATACCTCGAGGCAATTCTAGACTGGCACCTTCCAAGCCCTATACACAGGTAATCCACAGACGCAAATGATTAACATATAGTAATACACTATACTAAAGATACACTATTGTAATTTTTACAGAAGGGTTCGCAACCCTCTGCGTTGCAGTAACCATTTTTAAAGTGAAGAGGATATTCGACTACAATAAAATAGAAAAATGAGTAATAAAGTGACTACATGCAACAGCAAGCAAGATATAGACGCCTAAACTGCATGAAAGGGACAGATATTTTAGGAAAATAAAGATATATATATTTATATATTTCTATCTAAAAACAACCTCTTCTACTTAAAAAATGGCTATATTGCATGTAATGAATCAAAACTAGTACCTCCCCTGGAGACTTTTCTCATGTGTTAATGCCTATTTTTACAACATAAAGACATGAACACTATAAAAATAAAACTAAGTGATTATTGTCTTATAAAAATCCTCTTTTTGTAGCACAAACCCGCAGAGATTTATGCAAATACTATTTTTTCTTGTTTTTTTTTTTAAACTTTTTTTTGTGAAAAGTTTTTGGGTGTTATTTGATTTTTGTTGTTTAAGGTCACAGGTGGAACAGTCAGAAGAAGTGATGTTCGCCTGCCTGTTTTTTTGTTTGTTTGTTTTTTTTTACAATGTCCAGAGGTTTGGCTCCAAGTGATGAGCCTGGTCGCACTTCAATCCAAGAAGCCTTTGCCATGCGCACTCCATGGTGAAATAAGTCAGTGACACAAGTGTATCAAATGTTCACATCCCTAACATCCGTTGGGGTGCAGGAAAGGTCCGCTTCGTCGACCACTGTCTTTGTGTCTGTGGACAAACTGTGTGGCTGTTGTGCTTGGCGCAAGCTCGATTCCAGAAGAGATTCAATCTGTTCTTGGCATGCCCGTAAACAGTCCTTGGATAAAGAAAGGAGACGTGAAATGTTACCATGGGTGATACATGTATACCTTCCAAAACAAACTCAACTGAAACATTTTGTGTGTTTTTAAGTAGATACAACAGGTCTGTGCTGCTAAAAGAAGTGGGGCAACGTTTTAAAGAGGATAATTTTCCATGAAACCAGTGTAACAAGTAGGTACATTCTTTTGATTTTTATTAACTCTGACCCAGTTTTCTGCTACCAAAACCTTTATAAAACACAGCACAAGGAGAATCAGGAATCAATGTTACATGTTCCGACTTTTAACTCTTGTTAAACAAAATTGCTATTTCAACCCACATGATGAGAAGTTCACCAAATTTCTGAGCTGAATACCCTTTGTCTTTATGTAAGTTTCAACTAACCCATTGTACAGCGCTACGGAATCTGATGGCGCTATATAAATAATAAAATAATGATAATAATAATAACAATAATAAAGGGGCTCAATTCAGGATGTGGTAATGGACATATTACCACAAGAGAAACTCACCAAATTCAACTTGCTTTAACCCCTTAAGGACCAAACTTGTGGAATAAAATGGAATCATGACATGTCACACATGTCATGTGTCCTTAAGGGGTTAAATACAACATAGTTTGGCTTGCTGGCACAGCACAGCAGCAATGTCTGTCAATTTTAGGAAGACGGGATTCCGACTCCAGAGAATGAATTGGGTCTCTGTAATACGCAATGGGTTTATGGACCAATGCTAACCCTATATATTTCCAATGGTAATATAAGGAGATTTAAAAAAAAAAAAAAAAAAAGATGTCAAACCATTTTTTACCAGTGTTAACTCAAACAAGGCAATGGTATTGGAAACACTTTTAATTTCCACCGACTGTATAAGCTGATACGTTTGCAAGCATATTTCTGTTTAATACACAGCTTTAAGTACAGCATGTGTTGGAAGTGGATAAGTAGAAAATCTAGCCACAAGCATCTGTTTCTAATTTGGTGAATTTCTTCAATAGAGTTACTTAAAGAGACAGTCATCCACAAAATGCATATAAAATGCAAGCAAATGTCCTCAGCAAGTGAATACATTGTATTTATCAAAATTTGTTTCCTACGAGGTGCATGCTAATGTGCACCTAATGGCTTCACACAACGTACACCACCGGGAGAACGTTCTTGCATAACATCCGTAACCCTGCTCCAAGTCTGCGAAGGTTGGTGCTGGAAGGTTTTGTCTACCCAGCTCTTTTCGTACCTTTTAATAACTTTATGCAGAGAGATACATTTTCTCTCAATCTGTTTCACAGTTGTGTTTTGTCTTCCAACACACTTTTTATATTGGTACATGGCTGACCTTTGCTAATTATTATTATTATTTTATTATTTATATAGCGCCATCAGATTCCGTAGCGCTGTACAAATCACAGTACATTATGCTACTTTCAATATTTAAAGAACATCAGAACCCCACATTTGGAAACAATAGACAACAAAGCCCATCTAATCCTTTGAAACATCCAGTGTGTTTAGTCACAGAGAAGGCTAGTTGCACTTTCCCCAAGTGTAGATCTGATCATTATTTGCCTACAGTTTACATGAAATTCCCTTAAATTTCATATTACCCCCAGTATTATAACAAACCTGCTCTTGGATAAACAAACACTGTAACAATGATCTTTTTACCAGTAGCCCTAACAATATTTCCTAATCCCCAGTGAAGTGCGTACATTGTCCTACATAGGAGACCTCTACAGTCAGAAGCAAAAATCGCTGGGACAGGAACAACAGAACACTTAAGATTTGCTTTGAAATTTTGTGCCAACAACTTTTCTGCTTCGCTGATCAGATTTTTGCTGCCCATGGAGTGCTCAGTTTTAAGCCCTTTCTAGATTAATTACATGATTCAAAGCCAACTATCCCTGGCTAATAGTTCCTGCGGCAGGGACATTTTATGCCAACCACAGTGCAGTGGATTAGACTGTGTCAGGAGACAGACAGGAAAATGAAAAAAAACATGCAATTCTCTGTGAAAAGCAAGGACTTGCTTATAGCAGCAGATATACTAAAAATATGCAAATGTACCAGAATTAAGAGGATTAAAGCTTTTTAGATATATCAAGAAAACAAATATAACATTTCTTAGAAATTTAGGATTAAAAAAACAAAACAAAAAAACCACAGAGCTCCTTATCCATTCAAATAAAGGCTTGAATCTACCTATAATTACTGAAAACCACTATGTAAATTAAAGACCAAAAGAGCAAATTTAGATAAAACCTCCTAATCAGCAAAATTGACAATTTTGCTAGTTTGGCCTTAATTTTACAGTTTTTCTTTCTTTCTTTGCAATTTCAGGTTAATTGAATAAACCAGAGTCTGCTTCCTTAATGCAATTTTTTTTCTTCCTATGTCGTAACTCCTGAGGTGTGTGCCTCGTTAACCAGTGCCTGTAGACCTCACAAGGTCTTTTTAATGCTTTCTTTTAGTGGGCAGAGGCATTGTTAGAGAACAAAGTGGAGGTTGACCCCAACTTCATAGCATTATGCTACGGATCACTGACTTCCACTCTTCCTTGTGAAATTCTTTCCTGGCCTCATTCACTGTAGGGAATGTTCAGTGTTCTCAAGTTACCAAGGTGCAACTCTACAAGGCCAGAGGGCACAAGGAGAATGCTGATGGCAGCACCCCTCCTGCTGGGACGGAATACCAGCTACTATAAACTAAATGAGATCATTAAAGACCGCTTAACAAAGGTCCTTCACACGGTACAGGACAATAGAATCCTGGGAAGTCTTCCATTCAAGGTTAGAGATGCCACCAAGTCACTCTTTCCTAAAATCTTCACATCTTGCGAGTCGTCTCCCCCACATATGTGCTCTTCACGAACTTAATGATGTTTACGAAGACAGAGATTTTAGCAGAATAATTGTATCTGCTTGCTAATCATCTGGTAGCACATTGTCAAACAGGATTATTCCATTAACTGACAACTGTGAAGGACTACCCATATATCTCTGTACAGAAATAAAACTTATCTGACCTCCAAAGTCTTATTTGTGTCACATCATGTATATTATCTAATCGGAGGACTAAGAAGCCATCGATTCCCAACTTTTGTTGTTCTCCTATCCCTCCACAGCCTGGTTCTAGAGTGATGGCAGCTGCAGTATGATTGTCTAATGCCTAGCAACTGTCCAAACATAAAATTTTGGATACATAAATAGTTTTCACCAAGTTGTTTTAGATTACCCTAAAATTTGTTGTTTGCCCTATGCCCAACAAAACAAAACAGATAAAAAAATAATGACTTACCGGGTCGCATTTGATGACTTGTGATAAGAAAACAGTGAGGTGTTGAGAAGAGAGCACACTGTCCGTGTTCCCCAAATTCAGACCCTGTACTGCCGCCACCACGCTGCCCGCTGCAACCATGGAAGGGGGATTTGATATAAACTTTACATCTAAAAAGGAGACAGTAAGGAAAAAAATACAAATGTTAAAATGAGTGGGATGCGTATTGCAATCCAAGTCTTACATTTTAAAAGCCTTTTATAAAACGAAATGTATCCTAATTGCCAGCACAGAGAAAGCTATGGTTTAATGTGATTACTGTTTTTAGTCTCAGACTATGCATTATTTAAAGTTTGGAAATTCATCCAGTTGTCTTTTTTCCACAAACATTTTGTGCTAAAATGGTAATTTAGTAATTTTTTATACAAAAACCTCTAATTCCAAAGAGTAGCATGTATCGCATCCTCTATTCAACGGGCTAGTGCAATGCGAGGAACAAAAGTCATCACACTTTTATGCCTCTGTTGACACTCCTTTTTTTCGCTTCGCAGCTTATTCAATGTGACCTGGTAATGCACTTTTTACTTCTTAGTTCCATTCAGACTCGGCATTGAGATTTAAAGAGTCTTGATTGTCTCAAAGGTCCCAATCTGACAGCAAGCAGACGGTCATAAATATCTTAATGCTTTTGACAAACCAGCAGTTGCCCACACTAGCCATATTCACACCTTAGAAATCCTTTGTAAGTATCTGACTGCTAGTCACTGGCTCACATCCATCTTGACAACACAGGCTGAATATAATAAACCAGGGCTAAGTGTCTGGGGTCTAAGAACAGTCAGTAATCAGTTGCACTCTGATATGACACAATACCACTACGGCACTGGGACCCTATCCAAGCTGCACTGCTGTAGGTCTTTACAAAGCCAGCCTTGTGTTTCCTGTTAAGGCAATGCAACTCCAATACAGGGTCTCATGCTGTACTCTTAGGAATATTTCAGCTTTTTAAAAAACACTTTTTACCCTTCAGCCACACAAGGACGTTTAAAATGTATTAATTGAGTCAGTCAGTCAATCAGGCCGATTGGCATAAGATCATTTCGATAACTACCCTGCCTCACGAACCATAGTGCGATTACGCGGAATACAGTCTACCCCTGCTGCTTTGGGATGACAGCTTCCATGAAGGAACAGCGTCTGTGACTGAAGGTGATATCTAATCCATCATCAAAAACAACGCAGTGAAAACAGTTTTAAAAAGCCGCAAAGTATAATAATCAAAGCTGACCTGGTAGTGCCTCCATAACACTGAACTAGTTTTCTTTCTCGGTTGGAAATTCCGAAATGTATTCAAAACAAGCTGAGCATTTTGGGTCATGCAGATTCAGACATATGCCTCTGGGGTGGAATCCACACCCCCATGGAAGTCGCTAAGGAGATTTTGTGACTCGACAATTAAATGTAAGAATGTGTCAGGCATTAAGAGATTTATAATACAAGGTGAAACTAATATTTCACTTGTTTCAATCAACATAATCATCACGTAACGCACCACACTGTCCTAAAATAGTCAGAATTAATTTAAAGGAAGAATCAGGAGCACAGGATCTGTTGCTATATTATATATCTGCCATGATTGCTGGAAACATCTGTCCTTTGATATATGTGTAAGATTCTGCTCTGAGATCAAACAACAGCGGATACATAACACTGGATGAATCTCTAGTGTATATAGCACTTTCTGCACGTCATAGCCACAGATTTATCTGTTAAAAGTGGGAGTTTTCTTAATAAAATATATTTTTTAAGAACTGGACAAAAAAAAAAAAACAATATCACACACACACAACTTTTCTAGTTTAAGTTCTATTGGCCTATGAAACAAATAAATTTTTTTTTGTTTTAATCTCATCTCCCTGCGTCTTGCACCCTGACAGTACTGAACAGATCACTTAATGCTGTGAGCAGTTACTTTCATTCATCCTGCCTCAATAGCAAGAGAACAAAACTCAGAGCTGTGACTGTGGGTCACCATTTGTCACCAATTTAGAATAAGGAGACGAGTTTTGGAAAACTACATTCACAGAAAAGAAAGAATACGGTTTTACTGTACAGATCGCCGAGGAACATTCAGGACAAACAATAACAAACATTCAAACAAACAAACAAACAAACCTTAAAAAGGTTCAAACATACAGCTTTGAGAAGGGTTGGGGATTACAATACATATTACAGGTATGTGTCTCACCTTTAAAAAAGTATTTACATATGACACAAAACATCTAAAATTTATACAAATCACCTGTTCCAGTGGTATGTGAAGAACGTGTCTGAAAGGCAAATTTATTGTTTACTAGACAGGCTATCATTCTTAAAAATTCTTCCGTCAAGCATTTTTCTATTTGTGTCATTTGTACATACATTTTTAAAGATATTTAACCTTTTCATTTAATAAAAATTTTTATTTTTTAAAAAAGACATCTTTATTTAGCAATACCAGTGAGATTCCTTCTCCATCTTCCCTCATCCCCTTGAATATTTTAGGGATACCCCCTGCGGTCCTCACATAATTATTGCTTGCATTCGGCACCTTGTACACTGGTCTGTCTACAATTGCCTGCTGCCTATTTGGGCCACTCTAAAAAAACAGCAGATTTTTTTTTGTTATGTTCAGTAAGGAATTATCTGTGGCAGAGGTCACTAATTTTAGCATATTAATCAAGGGGCCTCCGCTCTGTAATTGGATGCCTGCAAGTGAAGAGTGTGTCACTATTGTCACAATCTATTGCCTCATCTTGTGCTGTTGAACGCTCAGAAACAAGAGAGAGGCAGCGAGAAGAATTGGAGCTGACACGGACACAAAAGAGAAGGGAGCTGCACACAGGCAGCCTATCTGAGACTTCATCCAAAGAGAATAAACAACTTTAGCGTTGTAAAAAGAAAGAAAAACTGGGGAAAAAAAAAAAGTTTACCACCATGAAGGAGTAGGGAGCAGCCTGTAGGCCCTGCCGCACTAAAAAAAAAAAAGGAAAATAAAAAAAATATTCCCGTCCAGACAAGTTTACCTCCTCCTCTTCTTTGAAAGCTGTTCATTCTGTCTAAGAGCTGGGGAGCTATGAATGAAAAAAAAAACTACTTTTCATTCAGCCAAATCGAATGTGAGTCCATCAATCAGTGGAGAAATAGGCAAGTGGCAGAGACGAGCCACATTACTCAAAGTGAAGGTGTATACAAGGCTTTGTGTACAATAGGGTTTCTTGGAAAGAAAACTCGTATTTGTTTAGATAACGAGCCGGACACAATCAAATGCTGATCCTTTATTATTGGAAAGGTTAAAAGACTATGGTTATTTTTTTGCTCTCTCTCTCTTTTTTTCCATGTGGCACATGTCCAAGCCTAGTCATTAAACGTAATTATGTTCTAAACTTCAAACAAAGCAAATTTTTCTGATTGCCCTTTTAATGGTTTGTGATATCAAGCCTATGTATTAAAACCTGCGCTACTACAAGGACAGAACACGTATCTTAGAAACACTGGTAGTGTGCGGAGGGAGAGGCTTGCAGAGGTCTTTACAAAACCTTGGATGATGATAACGATGGAAGAATGCGGTTGAGTCTGTTCCCCAGAAGGTTTTTGCCAGGTTTAACCATGCTGATGTCAGGTCAAGCAGCATAGAGGAATGAGCCAAGGGGTTTTAGCAAGTACAGTGAATGGCATTTACGTAACACCTTTAGGGTTATTTACTAGACAAGGGATAGACAACCTTCAGCACTCCAGGTGTTGTGGACTACACCCCCCACAATGCTCTCACACCCATAATGCTGGCAAAGCATCATGGGAAGTGTAGTCCAAAACAACTGGAGTGCCGAAGGTTGCCTATGCCTGTAACAAGATCATAAATCATGGTTCTCCAAACTCTGACTACAACTCCCATGATTCTCTGGATATCTATTTCAATCAATGAATCGTGGGAATTGTAGTTCAGCAAAATCTGGAGGGTCAGAGTTTGGAGAACCCTGCCTTAAATTGTAATGACCAAACTAGCAGAGTTGGAAGCAGGTCTAATCTGGCCAATTTGGGCCTAAAATGTGAAATTTCATGGTCATTCCCAGACAATTCACGGTTCCCAAAATTTTATTAAATTAAATCTTAAGTGCGAAACATAGGCTGAATTAGCCACGCTGTGACTACATTCGAGATTTTTTTCAGATCAGCTAGATTAATCTTAATTTTACAATTTGGATTCAGTTCTGCTATATGTTCCACCGGTGATCTCCGTAGGTCACTCCTGCTGTAGTTGAACCTGCTACTCTAGAACAGCTGAAATATATACTATTAAGCAGAGCTCCACATCTAACCAGATATGGTTATTGGTTGATGGCCATGGTTCTATAGTCATGGTGCTGATTTAATAGTTTTCAAAACAGCATTGCAAATTTTTCACACTAAGTAAAGTTCTCTCTAATCAAAATTAAGACCAAAAACCTCAAGAGCAATGTTATATGATTTTAGGCTGTTTTAGATTTTCTGTAAACTGTAATACAGTTTAGTTTGTTTTGCTGCCAGTAAACTAGCTATTCCTTTAGCTAATAATGATCTTTAATTGTACCTCTAAATAAGTGGTTATATCACGTGCCAAAGAGCCCATTCATAACCCAATACCAAAGGCAAGGCTCACAGCTGTTTTGTTGTAATGACCACCAACAGGTAGATTTTCTTTCTGGCTATCAGTGTTCACAATTATAGCCTAGGTTAGTTTGCAATATTATAAAGTACAGCAGAATACGTTAATGCAATATAAATGCCAATAATATAAAAAAAAACATTTTTTTTAAAGGGAGATTAATGTAAAATTGATAATTCTGGGATGGACATAACGCAGTATATATATATATATATATAAAAATAATAAGTACATATTATAGGTTCCCCTCATTAAATCACTGATCTTGTACCCTTGCATTTACCGGTAAAATCAGGCCAAAATGATTTGTGACACTGGAGGTTCAGAATGTAAAAATAAACTATTATAAAAAAAAATAAAAGGGCACATTATCTAAAGTGACCTGCTTTATACTGCTCAAACATTTTTTTTTTTTTTGGTAATTTCCATGAAACTTCAAGCAGGTGATTTAAGCAATGACAACGCATACGACCCAGCCTTTAACAACAAGGACATAGATCAAATACCGGAATCTTAACAATCTTGAAACCTTTGAACTACTCTGACTGCAATAGGGTTCACTGGTCACATCAGCACAAAACAGGTCAAGCAGGCAGATTGAGGTATCAACACATCTCTTTCTCTTAAAGAGGCAACCGGGCCTACTTGACTTTGGGACATTGTCAGACAATGCAGAGCTGCGGTACACAAAGAGTTAACAGCAACACCCAAGCAGCTTACAAATGCAGGAGACAAAGGGTGGAAAACTCACTCCAGTGGGATCGTGTTCGACTGTGTGCAATCAGTTGTGATTACAAAAACATGTTTTGTGACATTCCAGAAGGACAGTCTGTGACTTTTTGCCACTAGAACTTTCGGCGGTGATGACGAGGGCCAACAAAATTATATCCCTCAAGATAAATTTAAAAACAAATCATTAATCATAAGTTAGCAGGAGGAAATAAAAGTAAGCCAATCCACCGACATCAACCTAAGATGTGGTCATTGGTAAAGAAAGTTTGTATACCCCACCTTCGAGAGGCCAGACAAGAAATGGTTAACATTAGCAGAACTGAGTTGCTGCCCCTTTCTGTTAGATTCCTAAAAGCAAGGTTATTAAATTATTTTTTTCAAACAGATTTATATAAAAAAAAAAAATGTAATATAGGACACTTTTAATTCATTTGTAACCAGGAGTTTTGCAATGTCTTAATGTTAACACTACATATGTAGAGAGAAAACATTTCCCCTGATTGCGCCCCTGGAACACGTGACAAAGGATAAGCTTTAGACCAGGGAAGACGTCAGGAGCGATTGTCCTCAGGGGGTGTCAATTTCAGCAACACTGGAAGAAGTGTGTGTGCATGCGCAGGACCTTGGTGCTCATCATTAGCATACAATGATATGCATGGCTGAACCAACAGCTCTCAATGGCTGGGGCCCCACAGTTATAATGGGACTTGTTTACCTACTACACAAAGTAATTGTTCCCTGCTGCCCAGTGATAGACTGGGTAAACAAAAGCTACACAGTCAGATTTTATGCCAATTACATCCAATTAAAAATGCATTAAATGAGACCTAAACAACAATGAATTAAACAGAAAAAAAAACAACAGAGGCAACAGCATTTCTGAGCAAATTAATTATTTAAACCAGGGTATCGCTGGTGAATATTAACAAAGGGGCAGCACCCTTAGACGTGGATTCCATGAACAAAGCAATTTAAAAAAAAAATATTATAAAAAAAAATAAGGAGATTTTACAGAGCCTTCCAGCTCATCGTAGAGTTTGAAACTTACCTTGTCCATCATATTTTAACCCCCAAGGTCAGTAATCCACATTGTAACATGAGGCCTTTATGTGCATTTACAGTAAACATCATGATCATCATGGCTAGTGAGGCCTTTCCAGAACATTCCTTATAACACCCGTACCTGTAGCGCAGAGAGCCACAAAAGTCTGGGCGTGTTTACGGATGATCTGCTTGGTGTCCTCGTTCAGTGACATTTTGTTAAGAAAATGTTCAATAAAACCGTGGGGCGTTACGGAGGCCATGTCCCATTTCAACTTGTTGAGAATCAGCAGCTCCATTAACTAGAAAAAAAGACGAAATAAGAAAGAAATGGACGGACATTTGTGAGAATGAGCGATGACAAGCCACAGAAATAACACTGATCAATAAAATAGCGCAATATGTACAAAAAGTTATATACTATGTTCCATTGTACACAGAATGGCATCTACACATGGAACTGCAAGAAAACTTGTCTGTTCTGGACTTAGTATATTGTACAGCGCTACGGAATCTGATGGCGCTATATAAATATAATAATAATAATATATATATATATTTTTTTTATGCTTGTTACAACAATTACCAAAGAACGCCAAAGACACTAGGAAACAATAAATATGATACTACTGCCTCCTGCTGGATGACAATATATAAAAGCACATTTGGAGCACAGTTGTCAAGATAAGACTTACTAACTATGCCAAAAACACAATTTTACGAATAAAATATCTGGAATGAAAATACATGAGACAATAAGAACATTCTGAGAGCACAGTATATTTAGCCTTATGTCATACAATATGTTTTAAGAACCTGTGATGGCATTAAATTGTTTGAGTTTGTAGATAAAGCTATAAAACTAGAACCTTAATACTTATTATAGTTGTTTAACTAAATTTTTGTTTAATTAATGAAAGGATGGAAAATGCCAAATACTGATTTTTACCAATTTATTTTAAGGACTTCTTTACCCCCTTCTCTATGACGCTTTCCCATAAAATACTGGAACTGATTCCAGGCTAATTATGTGGCTAGACCTTCTTGTCTCTTCACACATATCACAGAATATATATTATTATAATTAAGAGAATCAGCTGCCTGTCTCTAAGCACCCGTCACAGAGAACAGTGCTCAAAGCAGCAGCTGTTTTTCAAACCGAACCGTAGGGAAATACACAAGTCAAGTCCATTAATGTTAATGTATAGCTTTAAAGGGCCACTACAGTCCGAAACTTCCAGCGTGATTCTGAAAATTCACGTTATCCAGAGCAGCAATTGCAAATCATTTCCTCAGTGCACATACACCATATGACCATATGGGGGCGCCGCACACCATGATGAGCGGAGCACGCTGCATGTGGTACAAGCATGGTGTTCTTACATTGTCTGTGATTTCAAAAGGAAAATTTATTGTTTCACTTTTCTCTACTTTCTCTTTCTGTATGAGATACCAAAAACATTCATTCACACACACGACAGTTAGAAATACGCGCTTATAGTACAGATGTATAAAAACACGCACGCAGATTTATCTTTAATATACCGCTACGAGAATACATATTAATATACACAGACACAATGTACCCAACGTGTGAATGCATGTGTCAATATGTTGCAGTCGCCAGAAGTAAGGGACAGGCTCTTATCTCCAGCTGCGGACACAAGGCAGCTAGCAGCCATAAAATAGTAGCCAAACTTTTTCCGAAAGTGCCAGGTAAACAGACGTGCAGCGTTCACAGACTAAATTCGCTCAATCATAGTAAACAGGAAATTACCAATAGTTCCTCTGGCCTGATGGAATTATCTGTGTAAATACATAGTTTTTCTGCAGTTAGGGGGACGGTTTCCTTCATTTTAGAGGCCAGGAACATGCAAGTTGCCCCAAGCAGTTGCAATCTGCTCTTCCTTAGGGGTTCAACAGACAAGAATCTGTCCAGGTAGTTCATTGCAAGTGGAAAGACCTCTTCTTCACACTTCTGTTCTTCGCAGACCTTAACAAACACAAGGTGGGGAAAAAAAAATGTTACTAAAAGCTGGATTAGAAACCAGTCATTATAACATGTCAGCAACAGGCAGCCCAAATGAATATTACCATGCATTACATATACATACAGTATATATATATTTAATTATATTTACTAATGGAGTTGTGGCTACATAAAATTCCATGTTGTCTTGTAACTAAGTACTGAATAAGCTGCAGATGATGCACAGCAATTTGTTTGTGTGTATAATAAAAAATAAAAACTTTTTGTGCAATATATAAATATGCCAAAACAGTGTATTAGGGGTCAAATAGGACTAAAAAAATTAATAATTCAGTGATGGTTTATTCCCTAACTAGTAGTTTTTCAACTATATAAAAAAAAAAAAAAAGTAAGAAAAAAAGTTCAGATGACCATGCTTTGGGAGCTGCATGCTAATTCATTTCACAGTGAATTCCAGAATTCGAATGAAATGTAACTCTGTCTTGATAAAAGTATCCCGATTTTAGGGTGAGCAGCAGGTTACTGACAGACAATGCAGCTGTGCTTCCTCTGCTCCATGTGACGAATGGGGGTTCGGGGGGACGGTAATGGGGGGTCTTGCATTTATGGCCGCCTCCCCGGCCACACATTATCATCGCCCGTGGGCTAATTAGTGCCAGAAAGCAGGAAGATGGCGCAGCCGGTTCTGTATACGTGTACATACCGTGTACTAGGGGTGAAAGTGACCGGGAGAAGGGCATAGGGGTGACCCGGGGCAGGAAGAGGGAGGCTTCTCTGAGACCTCACTGGGGTGTAAATCCTCTAAAAAAAAAACCTTTACTCATGGATGAGACCCCCCACATTGGGAGTGCTCAGGGCATGGTAGGTAAAGTCACCCTGGCACAATGGGTGCTAGTGCCCTCAATCAGAGTACACTGACCCCAGGAGAGTATGCCTCCCAGCACCCCTTCTTATAGTGTGTGTACCTCTACTCATATTGTCTGCCCCCCACTTAAAGTGCCTGTCCCCCCCTACTTATAGTGTCTGTGTGAGGGCTGGGGGTATGAGCAAGCCACATGGTCTCATTGTGTGGGTTCCTGGCCCCTTCATTGAGAGATTGCATGGTGGTGGCATCTGAGGGTGGGCATGATTCAGCAGACCTCCTGGGTATGTGCCCATGTGGGTTTGTGAGATTCCTCTCAGACAGTTTATACAAAGGGTTCCTGAGTTTGGGGGTCCCTCCATGACCTGGGGATGGGGGGAGGATCCTTTATACATAGGGTTCTTGTGTTAGGGGGTGCATGTGGTGTTTGGGGGGTCTCCCATAGCCCTGGGGTTCAGGGTAAGAAATGAACAAACCTCCAGCATCCAGGTGGCCACAATCTTCCTCATGTAGGGCAGGATCTCTCTCTGCACACACTTGAAGTAGGTCATGGAGGGGCAGGAGGTCTCCTCGGCTTTGAGCATGGTGTGGAGGACCCGGTCGGTCAGTAGGTTTTTATCCAGGTAGGCTCTCCGGATGGTGTCCACCTCACAGCACAGCAGCTCCATGTCTGCCTTCCCTGCAGGAGCCCCAGAGCCAGGGATGTGAGCAGGAGGAGGAGAGCAGATCAAAGCAGCCAAGAGAGAAAGAGGAATAGCATGAGGGGCCAGGCTCAGCTTAAACATGTCCCATAGGCCGGCCTCCCCACCATCAGCCCGGCCTGGGGGAGGAGGCAGAGCAACTCTCTGGACACACTTCATCAATGGGCCCATGGGGGACACAAAGCACGGGACCCCCCCTAATTCTTAATGGGTCCGTGTGCACCCGGGGCAGGGGGAGGGAGGGGGACCCCCACAATCCTTAATTAGACCGGGAGGGAGGGGAACCTATAACATGCTCAGTGCCATGAGTGGGAGGGCAGCATGGCATGGGGTGCATAAACATAGGGCATTATAGGGGGGAGGGGACTCTATAATATGCCATGTGCTGAGTGCCATGAGTGGGAGGGCAGCATGCCATGGGGTGCATAAACATAGGGCATTATAGGGGGGAGGGGACCCTATAATATGCCATGTGCTGAGTGCCATGAGTGGGAGGGCAGCATGCCATGGGGTGCATAAACATAGGGCATTATAGGGGGGAGGGGACCCTATAATATGCCATGTGCTGAGTGCCATGAGTGGGAGGGCAGCATGCCATGGGGTGCATAAACATAGGGCATTATAGGGGGGAGGGGACCCTATAATATGCCATGTGCTGAGTGCCATGAGTGGGAGGGCAGCATGCCATGGGGTGCATAAACATAGGGCATTATAGGGGGGAGGGGACCCTATAATATGCCATGTGCTGAGTGCCATGAGTGGGAGGGCAGCATGCATGGGGTGCATAAACATAGGGCATTATAGGGGGGAGGGGACCCTATAATATGCTATGTGCTGAGTGCCATGTGTGGGAGGGCAGTATGGCATGGGGTGCATAAACATAGGGCATTATAGGGGGGAGGGGACCCTATAATATGCTATGTGCTGAGTGCCATGTGTGGGAGGGCAGCATGGCATGGGGTGCATAAACATAGGGCATTATAGGGGGGAGGGGACCCTATAATATGCCATGTGCTGAGTGCCATGTGTAGGAGGGCAGCATGGCATGGGGTGCATAAACATAGGGCATTATAGGGGGGGAGGGGACCCTATAATATGCCATGTGTGGGAGGGCAGCATGGCATAGGGTGCATAAACATAGGGCATTATAGGGGGGAGGGGACCCTATAATATGCCATGTGCTGAGTGCCATGAGTGGGAGGGCAGCATGGCATGGGGTGCATAGATATAGGGCATTATAGGGGGGAGGGGACCCTATAATATGCCGTGTGGAAGGGCAGCATGGCATGGGGTGGACAAACATAGGGCATTATAATATGCCATGTGTATGGGCAGCATGGCATGGGGTACACAAACAGGGCATTATAGGGGGGAGGAGACCCTCTAACATGTCAAGTGTGAGGGGCAGCATGGGGTGCACAATCTTAAGGCATGGGGGGGGGGGGGCTGTAACATGCAGAAAAGCATGTGGGGGGCAGCATGACGAGCCATTATATACAGTATAGGCATGGTCAGTGGATATATACACACATACAGTATATAAGTATATACATTAGATACATGTGTATGTTCAATAGATATATACCATATATGCACACACACACATTCAGTGAGTATATAAAGTGTGCGTGTATACGTGTTATTTCTGGATACTCAGTGAGTATGAAGTGTATATAATAAGTCCATGTTCCCTGGAGATTTGCAGTGTATATACTTGCATGCTCAGGGTTTATGTGTGCATTTTGGGTGTATAGTGTATATGTTTATACCAAATGCATATTCAGTGCACACACAGCATGCAGAGTTAGTATATAGTGTATCTATATGCACTATCATTGTGCATAAAGTATATCTGTTGGCATAATCAGTAGGCATACAATTCACCATTGTGCATGCTCTCAGCTCGTGTATGGTTTTTTTTGTATTCTGAGTGACTATATCTAACTGATATATGTATTAACTGGGTGGGTACATAATAAAATGTGGGTAATTCTATAAAGTTGAAGAAATGTAGCTGGAATTTGCACAAAAAAAAAAAAGACACCCAGGATGTAACCCTTGTGAAACAATATAGCAAGGAAATTGCACCTTACACTTTATTAATAATGAGCCAATATTATATAAGCATTTCCTCAATGCTCAATAACCTATTTTTTTGTTGCATAAGATGATATATATATATATATATATATATATATATATATATATATTACAATGCCTGCCCTCATGAGATGATTTGTGTGTATTCTTGTGTGTCCACACACTTTATGGTCATGCATGTATGCATTCTGAGGGTGATGGGGATTGCAGTCTATAAACAGCTGCAGTGAGGTTTTCCTGGCTTGACTCTAATAAAATAACTCGACAGGAAACTGGGCTTCCCTCTTTCTGTGAATGAATGATAAATTAACCCCTCCTTCACTGGCCATTGATAAGACACCCATAAACGTTCCCAGCTCTCTACACACCTCACTTGGTATGGGAAGGGGAGGAGAGGGGGTCATTTTACCCTGTGGACAGGTGACTGGCTATTGAAGTTTGCAGTAAAAAAAGTCAATGTGTATTTAGTGTGTGCAACTCAAGCACACACACCCTGCAGAAAAAATGTGTCGGTCACAGCAGCCTGTAACACACCCTGTGCAGGTTATACAGAAATCAGCATTTTTTGTCCCATCACCTTTTTTTTTGCATTAAAAAAACATTTTTGTTACTGTAACTAGGTTTTAGCAGATTCCTTCATTTATTTTTTTTCTGGACACACATCACAGTGACATTCTCTTGGGTATTAACATGCAAAGTGTTCATGTAGCATTTACAGGCTGCTGGAGTGAAATTAATTAGACAGAGTACATGTATTTAGGGACCCTCAATGATCAATTCATTGCTTTTACTACAGCTGTCTATGTGGGCTATACATTACATGGCAGCACATTTCATGCACAGTCCAACATGTTACCAAAAACATGGGAGAATAAGGAAGCCCTAACTGCAGCACATGTCCTGCTGCTGCCTGGGGACAATGGGAGTTATAGTGATCAAAAGCTAAAATTCTATATAGCCTATGCCTGGATGGGTTTGCAATTAATAAATCTCTCTTATAGCTCCAGGAGGTATTATATGAATGATGGTAGTAATACTAGTTAGAGTTAGTAAGGACTAGTTAGAAGCCAGTTAGCATGGTTTGATCAAGGATTACAATGTATCAGAACTGGTTGTCCTAGAATGTAAGGACTAATCAATTTCAGAGACTAGTTAACAGCACAGAATGGGGGGATTAATGTTCAAAGTGAGGGTTAATTTCCACAGTATGAGGACTGATTGCAATGTGAGGAGCTTGGCTATCAAAGCATGGGGATTAGTTTATCTGAGCCTGAGATCTCATCAGGGAGTGTAACCCTCCGCCCTGTGTGTGGTCAGACTTCTCACAATAAACCAGGGAACTCCCTATAATGAACAGCCTATAGACCCGGCACCCACAGGAGCCAATAGCAGAGCAGCTCTGTTACCAGGCGGATGAGGCAGATCTCAAAGAACCTCACAGGAGACAGAGTTAGGAATTTGTAGAATGGAGAGGGTTAATGTAAACTTTAAAAAAAAAATTACAAAAAAAATATATATAGGCCTTATTGATTGATCCTCCTCCTGGCAGAGAGATACATACTGAACTAACCATCATTTCCTAATGACATAATGATTTAGAAACCAATACAAAAAGTGTAATAATTTATTTAATGTATATTTAATAATAATTTTTTAAAAGGGTAGTTTTGTGTGATGTGTAATGGGCTGACTACATTTTACTCTTGCTGCTGCCAACATATACCACAGCTCTGTACAAAAAGCAATCTCCTTTTTGACCATTTTTGTAATTTCCTGCTAAATGTAACATTGAATTGCATTTGCATTTTTTTTCTAAGTTGATGAAATCGCAATAGTTTTAAAAATAAAAACCCCAAAACAAGTTTTTTCAGTGGCTTAGTAGGCGTAAAATGAAATTATTAAGTGCTTAAGGGAGAAATGGTTAAGAAAAAGAAAATACTTTCAATGTTTTCCTTATTTTAAATTTTTAAAAAATTTTTAATCAGTATTTTAAAAACACATCATGTGCTTCCTTTGACAAGTGATACCCTTTATCACAGAATATTAACAGGGCCAGGAATCGAAATGTAACTACTTATATTCATTAATTTAGCTCATGCTGCCTGTGAATGTAATAAATTAAAGAGCACTTTTCATGTGCTGTTCATCACCCTGAAGTAGTAATGGGTGTTGTGAAAAATATATCAACCCTGCTAGATACCCTTAGGTTCAGCACGGGGCTAATTCATTTGAATGGAGGGATAGACTATTCCTTTTAAAGTGAGCCAATAATCCCACACTTTTTACCACCTTACGCCACCATTATTTTTACCAATCTTTGCAGAGTGACAGTATAGTTTCTACACTAAAGACATGTTAGCCATATTAGATATTATCTATATCTCATACCTTTACTATTTTGGCCTACATCATGCAGGTCCGTTGCATTGTCGAAAAACAGATTTTTATTTTTTTTAAACCTAAAATATGTATTTTCTTAGTACAAAGCGATTTGTGTTGGTGACAGTAATATTTTTTTTGGTGCCAAGGTGCCATTTTGTACATAAAAAGCACTCTCTCTTGTTCCAGTACTTCCTGTCTGTGTCTGTAGTCTTCTCACTATCTGAACGAGTTAACATTCATATAAAATAGCCGTAGTGTTGCTGATAACTAAAATTGCGGAGCAGGGTAGTTGCAGAATAACAAGTACCAACTAAAAGTGTTGGCGAATGGCTTGTTCTAATTTCTGGAACTCCACGGGCCCCGGTTTTAACCTCATTGGGAGCGATTAGTACAGGAGATGGGCCTAAACTTCACATCTTAGTAAATACCTGCTTGTGCAGTAAAAGCATTTATTGGCTTTGTTTTGGTAGGTTTGTTTGCTGTAAGCAATTAACTGTTTCAAACTATCAACTAACTTTAAATTAATTTAGAGTTCTGGACCCTGCTGTCCAATGATTTAAGAATGAAAATTGTTTCTGTTTGGTATGTATATGGTATGTTTGTGTGTGTGACGTTATAGAGGAACTGTTACATCTCAGAATGTGACAACTCCTTAATCCCCCCACCCTAGTAAACACTATTGAAGCATTCACTGGGTGAGGAGTACAGCGGCAGTGACTATGTAACACAGTTACTTCTGCAGCCTTTCCCGGTATGAGTGATGTCATAACCCATCCGCTGGGCGCTCCATTGCACACTTACACACAATAAGTTGGCGCTATGTAAATGCCAAAAATAATGAAATAATGGTAATATCCCTGCATTGCCACAGGGTGGATTTTGAGGAAGCGTTCAGTGCCACGAACACGTGCAGACACTGAGCCAATGCGGCATGGGGTTATTAACTATAAAGGTATAATATGCAATCGATGCAAATTCAGACTTCCTCTTTCATTCACATCTCCTCTGGGAAATTCATTCGGCATGACTGCATCGCAAACATGGATAGGTGAATAAATATACACACCTGGACAGCAATGCATGTCATGAAAAAGTGTGTCAATATTAACAGACTGTGACGTGTATAAATAGCTCTCGGTGCCTACTAGTAACCGCCACATTTGTTGTGTTAAACATCTACAGAAACGTACATGGGACCTACTGCATTAAAAATGCACACCAGTGTGAATTTATTTAACCCTACAAGGGCCGTTCATCTCTCTGTCATTTAAAGGGACACTATAGTCACCTGAACAACTTCAGCTTAATGAGGTTGTTCAGGTGAGAACTATAGCTCCCTGCAGCCTTTCTCATGTAAACACTGTATTTTCTGAGAAAATACAGTGTTTACATTGAAACCTAGGAACACCTCCAGTTGCAGTCACTCAGAGTGAACCAGAGGGACTTCGGAGTTGTTGGAGGCATAATATGCCTCCATCCACTCAGACTTGCTGTCAGCAGAGCACAGGGCAGCACTGTGCACAGCATCCTGTGATTCAGTATCTCCTCCCTCTGCATGCAGACACTGAACTTTCCTCATAGAGATTCATTGATTCAATTAATCTCTATGAGGAGATGCTGTGTTTGAATCATGGGCTGTGTTTGAATCATGCTGGCTCTGCCCCGATCTGCCTCTTTGTCAGTCTCAGCCAATCCTATGGGGAAGCATTGTGATTGGATCAGGCTACCATATGTCAGCAGACAGCTTGTTTTTCGGAGTCTAACAGCATGCAGATTTACAGCTTCAGGCTTAAATACAGTAAGATTTACAGCTTCAGGCTTGAATACAGTAAGATTTTTACTATATTTATGGATGCATGAGGGGCCCAGGGGGGCTAGATGGTGGTGTTAACACTATAGGGTCAGGAATACATGTTTGTGTTCCTGACCCTATAGTGATCCTTTAAAGGTTTTCCTGGCACTATAGGGTCGCTAGGTCCCCCCCCCCACCCTTTGGGCCTCCCTCCCGCCGAGCTCTAGTGGGTGGAAGGCTATGTTTACAGCAAAAAGGGTTAAACCTAGATGGACCTGGCACCCAGACCACTTCATTAAGCTGAAGTGGCCTGGGTGCCTATAGTGCCTATAGTGGTCCTTTAAGGGTTTGAAGGAATATCCTCTTGATTTTGGGGAATGTAGATTGTAAGATCACGGGCAGGGCTCTCTACCTTTTGCGTTGGTCTGTTTATATTATATTGTCTTTTTCCAATTGTACCAGTGACAAATAAAGAATATAGATTAAAAAGAAAACTCCAAGTACCGCAACTGCTTATGTTTTGTACATAGATTATATTGTTAATAGACACTGCCCTTATCCAATTTATTGTAACTGCGGCAGCTCTTTCTCAATGGCTTCATTCATTAAGAAATATATATAAGTTGCAGAGTTGCTACTATTAGCTTATAGAGTTATTGCATTTATAGATTTTTTCCTGAATTATACTATTGGGCGAGAGTTTGTGGGATGTAAGCTGCATTCTCCCAGAAAATTGATGGATTACCGGGATTGGCTGGATATTCTCAGCCACTTCCGCGTTCTTGTGGGGATTAACACATAACAACAGGTTGTGAAAGTTGAAGACATTATACAGTTTGATGCACACAAATCTCAAATCCCAGTATATGTGTACAATGCAATGCAGTCAATGCTCTGAACATATTGCAAACAGTCAGAATAACAAATTATTGCTATTATTTCTTATAAAAGCCAAAACAAATGAAAAACATATATATATATTTTTTTTTTTTTTTTTTTTAAATAAAATTGATAGTTAATAAGTAGGAGAAAAGCAGCATATATTTTCATCAAGATCACATATAGATAATTATTTGCTTCGTGCAAAATATACCAGTACATATTTTATAAGTATAATATTACACTGCCCCTCAGACAAATATTTATGCTGAAAATAAGATTTTCATAGGAATCAGATGAGTTTCATAGCTACAGGGAAATGCTTTTGATAACATGTATATTCATTGATGAAACAAATTTAGTTTTTTTTTTGTAGATTTTTGCAACCCTACACCTGTTTTAACATGTGTTTACCAATACAGGAAACAAAACTTCACATACCTATTATTTAGTTTTATGAACGTGAGGGTTATTCAGGTGATTGAGCTGTTGGTCAGTGGTCCACATGTTAATGGAGAACCATTACTTGTCTGGAAACTACACCATTAAATAAAACATTGAATTTTATATACAACTCGTGTTAAAGGACCACTCTAGGCACCCAGACCACTTCAGCTTAATGAAGTGGTCTGGGTGCCTGGTCCAGCTAGGGTTAACCCATTTTTTAATAAACATAGCAGTTTCAGAGAAACTGCTATGTTTATGAATAGGTTAAGCCTTCCCCCTATTCCCTCTAGTGGCTGTCTCATTGACAGCCACTAGAGGCGCTTGCGTGCTTTTCACTGTGATTGTAAATGCTTTCCTATGAGACCGGCTGAATGCGCGCGCAGCTCTTGCCGCGCGTGCGCATTCAGCCGGCGGGGCGTAACGGAGGAGGAGAGGAGGCAGAGAGCTCTCCGCCCAGCGCTGGAAAAAGGTAAGTTTTTACCCCTTTCCCCTTTCCAGAGCCGGGCGGGAGGGGGTCCCTGAGGGTGGGGGCACCCTCAGGGCACTATAGTGCCAGGAAAACGAGTATGTTTTCCTTGCACTATAGTGGTCCTTTAACCATTTTATCACGTGACGCTCCATTCTTTGAATGTGCATGAAGATTTATCAATTGACATTACACTCCAGTCTAGGCACAGGCATGGCACACTCTGCATTGGAGGCGGGGTTAGAGAAACAATGTATCTGGCTTTTGACTTGGAGCACAAGATGTGAGCACTCAGTTCCAGTACCGTGATAAAGCAAAATGCGTCAGGGTGGCGTTTTACATGTAATTTTAGTTTTCAGTCTTTACAAACACATATGTGTTAAATAGACATGGAATTAGAAACCAGTGGAAGGACTATTCAAAAACATATTTTGGGTTACCTCTACTAAAACAACTGAGGGTTTCTGCTTTGCACAAATTGAATTAGGTTTTCCTTTGGTGACCAGTCCACTTACATTGTCATGAAGTCATACCTAGCAACTTTTGGAAATGCTTTTCTGAACACATTTCTCTGGTGTTCCCCCCCAAAATAAATTATGGTGTAACCTGGAAGTTAACTGGTCTACGTGCCCAACAGAAAGGGCAGTTTATTTGTTGAAGCCCCCCAAGTCTTTGATGTCAGTGGTGTTGTATTCAGTAGCATTTAGATTGCACTATATTTACTCTCTCCCTGATGAGGAATTTAGGGTTAGTTGAGAAATTATGGGAGTTAGAGACTAAGGTACATTTTAGTGAAATCAGGAACTTGCAATTGCAATGAGCACAGAAGACAGTCTTTGTACTTCATTTAACTCCTTCACGATACGTGACTTGCCAAACTATAACGAAATAAAGGGATTTAACTGCCCACCTTGTTAAAGGAGGTTATTAATTACAAACTAAGCATTGCTACTAAACTTGTGAGTCTTTGTCCTACTTTTTGTCTCGTTATGAATATCACGTAATGCCCCAAGTAGAGTCATCAGGCAGAGAAAGACATTTAAAGCATTTAATGTTTTCATATCTCCTTATAAAAACATCCTTTATTTTATCTTTTACAAGGATAACTTTCACAGTTGTTTGACTAATTCTGCAAGATCTCCTTGTCTTGGCTTGTTTGCTGACTGACCATGATGGGCTAATGGAGTTCACTTGTGTAGTAGCCAAGCTGTAGCAGAAAGGTCAGGCTTAAGGTTCTAGACAAGCTCTGTTTTTTGTAGATATGAACTTGGGTGGCAAGCATCCTAATGTTTGCACCATAACCACTACAATAAGATGTTGTGCTTATGGTGGCTAGCGAAAAAAATACTTTTTTTTTTCTAATTAAAAGCTAAAAACAGCATTTAAATGTACTGAGAACAGATTAAAGCGTGGTGAGTTTTCCTAAGGTTAGTTCCCACCCAGGAGGTCTCAAAACAGGTTTTAGCTCATCTATGCCATTTCAAGTAATGCACGTCTTTTACATATAAGACTGGTTTCATTGTTAAGGCCTGAAGTGGTAACCTTAAATAATGTATTTTTACTACTTAACTGCTACAGCACTTTGTAGTGGATATGGTGCCAAGAGTTCATTGGTACTCCACAATGTAAGTAGTCCATCTGTTTGCTAACGGTTTGTCATCTTACCTGGGTACCAGTCACCTCTTTCATCAGAGTCAGAGGTTGTTTCCATTGAGTTAGGCCCGGAGATTGCAGGACTTAGATCAAAGGCTGAGAGCAATCAACTGACCTCAGCCGATGAGCTTGCTCTGATGGCCGGCTTTTCCTCCGCAAAGCTTAGAGAAGCTCCAAGCATGAGGCTCTGTCAGAAGGGACAATCGCCCAGCACCTTGTAAAACCATTAACTACTTTCTTTGTGTGGTATCCCCAAGAAACTCGTACCACCCTAACCACCAAAGTACCCTGTACTGGTTATGGTGCTTGGAGTGTTCTTTCAAGTCCAGTCTATACTTATTGCTCCTGCCAGGCTTTATACTCTTAACGTTCATCTGTAGTTTTGTTTCATTCTCATCCCACCAAGAACAGTAGAACAGTAGATGAGTTCTCATCCCCCCATTGTAGAAAGGTATAGAGCCATTTTTATCACCTGGGCAGATGGTGAATAACATCAGATGTGATCCATCAAGAACTCTTTTCACTGGAACTATATGCACCATTGTGGGTCAGAAACTCATATAAAGTGTTATCAAATGCAGGACAGACATTGTAGACACAAAACAAAGAATTCCTTTGCTCATATGGTCACTTTAGTGACACACAGTCTAATGATGAGAGCTAAAAGCTGGGTTACCAGAAGTCCCAACCACAGAGAGATGAGATGTATTTATGTGGTTACAGATCATACACATCATTTTTATGTTTTTATTATTTATCAGTCTGAAATCTTTTTTTTTTTTTGTAAAATAGGAAGAAAAGCAAACTAAACGATCGCACGAATAAAGCTTACATTTAAGTCTAGATGTGTATAAAAGCATGAACAAGGTAGTGTCAGTGTCAAGTGGGGCTCATAATGGTCCATTTCAAAGTTCTGTGATAAATCTTCCATGTTTGACCGGGAATATGAATTAAAATTACAATTTGTTTTAACACATTTCATATGCAACTTACCCAAAATGTTAAAGGATCACTATAGTGTCAGAAAAACAAAGCGGTTTTCCTGACACTATAGTGCCCTGAGGGTGCCTCCACCCTCAGGGACCCCCTCCTGTGGCGCTGAAGGGGTTAAAACCCCTTCAGCAGCTTACGTTAATCCAGCGCCAGGCTCCCTCGGCGCTGGTGACCTCTCCTCCCCTGCCGATGTCAGCTCCCCCGTCTGACGTCAGCGGAGCCGAACGCGCATGTGCGGCAGTGCCGCGCGCGCATTCAAAGTGTCCATAGGAAAGCATTTCTCAATGCTTTCCTATAGACGCTCTGCGTGATGGAGGCATAAAATGCCTCCAGCGTCGCAGATGCGCCTCTAGTGGCTGTCCGGAAGACAGCCACTTGAGGCTGGATTAACCCTACAATGTTGCTATGTTTGCATCTGAAGGGTTAAAACCTGAGGGACCTGGCACCCAGACCACTTCATTGAGCTGAAGTGGTCTGGGGGACTATAATGTCCCTTTAAGTAAAGAAACACACCCTTTCCGGGTATAATTGCCTGTAGATAATATTGGTCATTTTTAACATACCACTCGACTTATTTTTGTAACAAATAGCGATAAAGATTCCTGGCCTATTGGCTCGGATGCCCTAGAGGAGATGTTAGTGGGGGAGCTTAAAATGGATTCCACAGGGCAACCATGCAAAGCAGCTGGCCCAGGGCTGTAAACAAGTTATTCAGGAACCTTTATATATTTACATAGAGAATAAAGGATAGTTGTAAACTTGGCTACTATCTTAATCATTTAGTAAAATACAAATCATTTACAAATATCCTTGCTGTGGATTTTAAACTTGCCACCCAGGTACCATGTAAGATACCCTGTTCTAGGTTAATACCCTGTGATCTAGAGAGGAACAGGGACAGATTTGCTAGCATGTAGCATGCTTTCATGATTCTACGTTATTTGCCACTACAAGTCCAGACGGAACATGGTACATTAACCAATGCTGAGTTTGTACGTGCCAGGCTGCATTTTCATTGGCTAATGGCTAGTTAAAAGGTGAATTCTTGAACCCTAGTATATGCCAGGCCTCCCAACTGATTTTAGGATCCTGACCGGCTGTACCCTTATGTCCCGCATCCGTGGACACCAGGAAACCGTCCTCGGGCAGCTCAGTGAAATCTCTTTGTTAGAAGCTTCAACAGCGCTCCTTGCATGGTCCTGAAGGCCAAAGACCACTCAAGAAGTCTATCAATGGGTGGGCCCTATCAAAGGGTGGTTCTCCTCTTTTCTTGGCAGACCAGCCATTATAGGCGTCACTAATGATGCAGGTTGCATCACTGATGAAACCCCCTCATGGCTCCACTCACCCCGTCCCGATTTTCCCCTTTCAATTATTGGGAGGTATGATATACTGTATATTTTTTCCCCACCATGTCCAACGTGTTGCAAAGAAAACCAATCCTAGCAGGGAAAGGGTTAACAAGTAAGCAGGAACTTGAAAAGAGATATTTAAAACAAACCCAAATTTAATTGGTCACTGGTAAACTCTACAGTCAATCCATTTGGCGATGACTACTAACAACTGTACACCACCCGTGTGCGCTTGTTATACCAGTCAGCTTTGAACTGGACGATGTTGCTTTTAATTTACTGTAACTAATTATATATTTTCTTTGACAAAAAAACACATTATCTTTTGCCTGCTGTGGCTGCGGTCTTGTTTAATCAAAGCAGTTTTCTGAGTTGCTTCCAAACCAAATTTCCCAGATCTATAATGATACCATGCGTTCCTTTTTGCAAGGAAAAAAAATTTAACTCAAGAAACAACACATCCGCAGAAAGGCACGGTGTTGAATTTTATTTTTATATTATTATTTTTTTTTTCTTAGTTCTATATAAAGTTTACGTTATTTTAAGAATAAAAAAAGTTATTATTTCAGCCTTGCTATTTTATCTTTTTATTTTTTTAAATTCCCTTTGTCATTATGCCATGATTTCAAGGTTTAGTGAATAAATATCTACTAGAATACAGTGCAGGTATAATAATAATAAATTTTTTTTTTTTTTTTTTATATTTTATTTACAATTCTTGGGAGATCTAGTATTCTCTATATAGAAGTATTATGATTGCATCATACAAAGTAAAGAATATTGTAATATCACAGAGAAGTGATATCTTAAAGGAACACTATAGTCACCTAAACAGCTTTAGCTAAATAAAGCAGTTTTAGTGTATAGATCATTCCCCTGCAGTCTCACTGCTCAATTCACTGCCATTTAGGAGTTAAATCACTTTGTTTCTGTTTATGCAGCCCTAGCCACACCTCCCCTGGCTATGATTGACACAGCCTGCATGAAAATAAAGTGGTTTCACTTTCAATCAGATGTAACTTACATTAAACAATCGTATCTCTTTCTCTATAAATTGAACTTTAATCACACACAAGAGGCTCTTGCAGGGTCTAGCAAGCTATTAACATAGCAGGGGATGAGAAAATCTAAATTAAACAGAACTTGCAATAAAAAAAGGATAAACTTTAGATGACTCTTTACAGGAAGTGTTTAGGAAGGCCGTGCAAGTCACATACAGGGAGGTGTGACTAGGGTTCATAAACAATGTGATTTAACCTCTAAATGGCAGAGAAATGAGCAGTGAGACTGCAGGGACACCACCAAAACTGCTTCATTAAGCTAAAGTTGTTTTGGTGACTATAGTGTCCCATTAATTGTAACTGTATAACAGAGTGGACCATGTGTAGAATTCAGGAGTAGTGAAAAGGTGCAAGTACAAGATTTTCACCAATGCGCTAATGATGCATTACTAACAGAGATTGTAATAAAATAATTTCTTACCTAAACCTCTGTGGATCCCCAGATGTCGATAACGACAAACCATTCAGGTTTTCTGGGGCTCAATTCCTCACCCATATCCCTGTCTTCTCTACACTTGGCACAGAATGAAGACGTCACAAATCAACGTGACAGTTTTAGAGACATTTGAGCATTTTTGCAATAACTTGTGTCTTGTAGTTAGGAAATGTTCCAATTTTTTTTTTTTAATTAAAGTTTTTATCCAACCTTAATCATGAATGATGCTACAATCCCCACTACTCTCTGCCGACTTCTGATCTAGGAATAAGAGGAACCATCATAATGTGTGTAAGAATTGTGCTAGGTGTGCCCTCATGAATGATGCTACAATCCCCACTACTCTCTGCCGACTTCTGATCTAGGAATAAGAGGAACCATCATAATGTGTGTAAGAATTGTGCTAGGTGTGCCCAGACTTAGCATACTGCATGCCTAATTTGCTACCATCCTTCATTTAGATCCCTACCTGCATTTTTGCGACATTGTTTTTGCTTGTTATCAAGTCAAAGGTAAAGAACATAAAAACCAAACTATCTGGTTATCACTGGGAGAAAAGTTTTTTCCTCAGTCTGTATTTTTAAGTAAAAACTAGCATGCATTTTTTAAAAGACAAGGAAAGAAATGATAATTTGACGAATGAAAATCAATATATGTTCAATTTCTTTGAAAACCAAAACAAAATCCTAAGGTTGCACAAACCCCTTTTAAGGCATTCACTTTTAACCCCTCATATGACAGATGACGGGTTACATCGTCAGCACATTGCATATCAAGCACAGGCACCTAGAGGGTTAATTCTACAGTCACAATCACATGTTTTTCTTCAACGGAGCCGGAAACCGTCTTGCAGTTTGATAAAGTCGTCCATAATCTAGATCATCTATGATGATTTGTTAAGTGAGAACTGTAAAACAGAGTTTAGTTTTGTATCTACCCCCCAAAAAAAAAATATTACAAAAATAAATGAAAATAAATAAATATATATATAGATTTTTTGCCTTCTGTAAATTGAATGCTTCCTCAGCTACGTCTCCCGTCTTAGCATGAAATTTCTCCTCTTATTTTTTTTTTTCCAGGGCCCTGGGTGCCAGGGATTTTCTATTGTCTCCTTTTATTACATGTTCCCATGTATTCTGAAACATTTATTAATAATCACCATTAGCTGCAGTTGAGACAGATCTGAGGCTCAAATAACTGGAGAACGAGCCAATACTTTCCCATGGTCCGAGGGTAACATTTTCCTTGTTTAACCTTACCAGTTTGGAATCTGTCACTCACAAGTAAGATGGACAGTTACTGAGGGGAACAATTGTTTTTATTCTCCTTCAAGATTCTAGGAGACAAAGTAGCCGTTTACTGTCGAGGCTTCGTTTCTTTCAGATGAAGGAGCAGAAAGTCCTCAGTAATTGCTTTTTGTGTGTTGCTGTGGAATTTACTTGAGACCTGTGCCTCAGGAGTATGTTCTCTAATTCTCCAATTTTTACCTACAGACTCCTCGATCATAATCTTTCTTTTCATAGTTATCTATGTGATAGTGGGGGCTGACGACCGTTAAAGGGGATCTTTTACACCCCAGGATTTCTAATATTATTATTACTTATCTTCTATATTCAACAAATTTGTGTTTCCGAGCAGTAAAAAATAAAATAAAATGTAGAAATTCAAACATCTATCCTGAAAATGGGTGGCTCCATCTTGGCTTATTTTTCTTTCGTTGAACGTAGTATGTGAAGATGGTGAAACACAAACAATGTTAACAAAATTTATAGGTAGGGATCCATGCTTAAAGGAACACTTGAAGCAATATAAACACAACAGTGTGATGTTTGAAAATCTACCAGGGGTCCACAGGGTACTGATCACTTCCTTCATTTAGAGTCGGAAGGTCAAACATGGAGCGTCCGTTGACTCTCCTGAGCTGAATCCATGCAGTGCCAGTTGATTGATTGACAGTAACCACATTGCCGAACTTAGCTCAATACAGTGATGTTCTAGCTCTCATGGCGGTTCATGGCGGAACCCAAGTACATTGACAAACTGTTAGCAAATGGTTTGACTACTTAGGTTGGGAACCCCTGGCAGTATAACCACCACAGAACACTGAAGTGGTTTTGGTGCTTGTACTGTTGTCTTGGACAATTTTGATATTATCAAAATGACAACTTTTTAGATACTTTTGACAACACTGTTTGCATTGGATTGTCAAAAAGGGCTTTATGTACTGCAATAAACAGTCCAGTTTAAAGGGAAACTATAGGCTAGGAATACAAAAATATATTCCTAGCACTATAGTGCCCCCCTTGCTTGCGCACCTCCTCCCCCCCGCAGCGCAGAAGCCCTTAATATATTAACTTGAATCTAGTGCTGATGCTCCCTCGATGTCAGGGACCTATTGAGCAGCCCGATAGCATTAGGACAACCACCAAGGAAAGCATTGAATCAGTCATGCTTTCCTCTGGAGTTTTAGCTGACGCTGGACGTCCTCATGCATAGTGAGGACGTCCAGCGTCAGTTAGGCGACCGAAAGTCGCCTAACAACCTAGAAATGCCTCTGGTGGCTGTCTGTTAGACAACCCTGCGAGGTAATTATTGAAGTTTCTTAATAACTGCAATAATAACCACTGGAGGGTTAAATTGACAAGGGCACTGCATTCAGACCACTTCAATGAGCTGAAGTGGTCTGGGTGCCTATAGTGTCCCTTTTAGTGATTACCATATAGACACACTAGTGGAATCATCAAATACTTAGTGAATTCTTAAACCAGAAGCACAACAAATACATACGTACAATATACACAAAATGGCCGCTTTGTACACCCCTAAATGAACAAAGACACACAAAAATGGGACCCGTTATCGTCACTTACCTTCCACCGGTGATGTATTGATTGTGTCATTAACAATAGTGACAAAAGTTAAAGGGTGGGGCGGGGCCTGACCAGCATGGCGGCCGTTCGCAACTTGCAGGAGCTCTCGCTCAAACTACTCTACCAAGCGTCTTACCGAGTCTCCTGCCACTCACAGCCTGACCCAAAAAGGGACTTAACTGTCGCAGATGACGGCTGGAGTGTTCCGGTACGGAAACCGTCCAAAGCATCGCAGAACAGTTGTGGCCTAGTGACGGATCAGGACGGGAGAAACGGCAGATCTCCCATCCTTTGTCTCTTCCCCCAGCAGGACCACACAGAGTTCTGTCCGTCCCCCTCTGGGCAGGGGGGATAACCCGGTCCACACTCCACGGAATGGGGGTTACCCCGGTCCGATCTCGGGCGGTTATCCTGACCGTCTGGCTGAGCGGAGTGAAACCATGAAAGCTGCTGCTCACTGCAACGACCAACATAAGATGGCAAACGCCAAATGGTCCTCCGATGACACAGAGGACAGATAGGGATATGCGACTAGGCTGGAGAGAATCTTCCAAGACTTCTGGCGTAAACTGGAGGAAAAGATGCACCACCCAGCACAGACCCTACCGGCTGCCGAACCGCCACACAAGCAATGGCCTGATTCGCGGCAATTAAACACAGGCTAAAAAGAGCCCCAACATGGCGGCTGTGCAAAACGCGCCAAAACAGAACAGCGAGAAGGAGGGGTACACCTCGACCCTGCACAGGGACTGTTTCACAATTTCAAGCCACAACACTAGGCTTCATCTGCAGGATTCCAGCAAGGAATAGAGGCCTACCTCTGGGCCCAAAGCTTCCCCCACAGCGGCAGAGGAGCGGTACCCGCTTGACAGGACAGACCACTCAGAGCCTCTATTACCTCACAGTGGCAACTATCATGGGCCGCCCACAACGCTTACCCAGGCCGAAGACGACATGGAGTAAGTCTCCAACAGCGCCATCTTCCCCAACAGAGGTTTCTTCCTGAATACAGACTCCCTACCTCACAGCCCTGCTAGTAAAAGCTCCCAGCTGTGAACCTTAAGAGTCCCTCTTGGACCCATTTAAATTGACGCTCTCTGATGGACTCCCGCCTAGTGGACACACTCCCCTAGTGTACTATATGCATAATGTTCTTAACGTATAATTAACCTGACGCTTAAACCTGCGTAAAAAATGACTCATTAATACCTCAAACATGTGCCTTTTGTTAGGCTTGTTATATATAGTGCGCTGGCCCAGTATACATTTAGCAGGACGTAATATGGCCTTAGCGAGCTATATCGCACATAGTCCATCTACCTTTTACGCCGTATGTCTCATCGACCTAGCGAGTTCAACGCTAAGCCTGATTTCATATTTAATCTCTACACCTGTACCATGACAAGCGCAGTTTATGTTATTTTAAGAAATATCTATACGCAGTAGGTAAGTTTAGTTTGTGTGACTACGTTTACGCACACTGTGCTAGGCACCTATATCAGGTAATCGTAGGTTTACTACCTACACATTATATCAGCAGGTTAATTTGCACTAAATTGCTATTCAGTCTAGTGGATGACCAGGGCTTATAGGGGTGAAGCCCCATAGCATACTTAGCTTAACTTTGACACAGCAAGCACACACTCATATGTTAGCTTAACTTTGACACAGCAAGCACACACTCACGTGTTAGCTTAACTTTGACACAGCAAGCACACACTCATATATTGGCTTAACTTTGACACAGCAAGCACACACTCATATCTAAGCTTAACTTTGACACAGCAAGCACACATTCATATGTAGTCTACAAGAAAACGACTACTCCAGGCTTACACAGTCAGTTATTCGTTTTAATAACTAGCATATTGCTTTTACACTAATCGTATTGTTCAATAGCGTAGTTCCAGTTTTCTCTTATTACTTATACAATACAGTTACGTGCATGCCATTAATCGACTTTATTAATATAAAAAGAGGCTGACAGTTTTCAGAGATGATATATATTGTGCTGTAACAATCCCAACTTGTATGTATCTTTATCGTCTCCCCTACTTCATTCTGTACCCTTGTAACTTTACGCCTCAATAAAAGAAAGATTGACAAAAGAAAAAAAGTTAAAGGGTTATATAGATAATGTAGAAAAAAGTAGAAAATGTTTTAATTAATAATAAAAAGTTACTCACTTTTTACAAACATAACCCTCCCATCATTGGTAAGTGCTTCAGTCAAGTACGTCTCATTCTGGTCATTGCGGACTGATCTTTCCCATAATCCTCTGTCTATCAGGGGATTATGGGATAAGTGGTGGAGATTGTGGTCAGTGTGCTCTAAGAACCATGTACTTTGCAATGATGTAAAGTGCTTATAGTACTTAAACTAACTCTTTAAAGCAGGTTTTAAGGATATAATGATTTCTAAGTTTCGTCACATTACCAGCAGAAAAAGGTTATGATATTTTTGGATTATGATGGCATTGAAAACAAACGCAATACCGGTCAAAGTTCAGAAACTGTTATCAATGGAGAACTGATGTGGGATTGTGATTGTGGGCTCAGTTAGATCGGTAGGTGGCTAACCAGAGCACGAGGCAACCTAGAAAGCAGAGAGAGTAAACAGTATAACAATTTAACCAAATTTTACCCTCCACCATGAGAAAAGGTGGAAAACAGGAGTAACATAAAAGTAATAATTTTCTATGCTATATCAATGAAAAAATTCAATGCGTTTCACATTGACAAAGTGTCCGATGTAGACGTGAAACGCGTTCACTTTCAGTAGTGTGGTATTCTCTCCCCACCCCCCCATCTTCATGCACATTTAACTGATTTTCACAGCACGCCCAAGAGAATATACAGGCACTTTTTTGAGACTTATTTGCTTGTTCCTTATGGAAATTCTTTTGTTGTATTGTCCAAAGGCGGGGAAGCAGTATATTTAATTTTTTTTTGTTCACAGACAGAGAGAGAGAGAGAGAGAGAGAGAGAGAGAGAGAGAGCTAGAGCAAACTCCTTTGTTAAAAATATTATACTTATCCTGCTTTGGCCTTAGATTTTCAGATTTGCAAAAATTCCAGAATCTTTTTTTTTTTTTTTTTTTTGTGATTAAATTCTTAGTTTCTGGGTTATACCGTACTTCTTTTTTGCCATTTCCAGTCATTCAGTTATTTTCATTTTTTGGTACTCATTGATACCCAATTCCCCTTATATACTTCCGCAGCCCATATCCTTGGCTTGTTATGTCAATCCTCTCATTTTCGGCCCTTCTCGATTCTGTGGTCTAAAATCCCACCACAGTGCAACACCATAGTTTTTACTAAGGAGGGCTCATCTGTTATATCTTTGCCCTTTCGTTGTTCTTATACCTTGCCATACCTAGAACATGTCTCCACCATTAGATGTTTGTTTCCTGTCCTTTAGGTCACAAGAATGCACCGGGAGATTACGTTAATGGGCGCACCTTTCATATGATCACGTAAATCTGAGAAACTGAAGAGAAAAGCAATTGTCGGGAGAGAAGGTATCTGAAGATATATAGGGAAGAGGTGGACTAACAGACAGCCAATATAGGGCTTCCAGAATCCAAACTGACTTTTAGTCTATTATCTGACGCTGAACGTCCTCACGGACCTCAAGTGTCAGATTTTCTCCATAGGCAGGGGAGGAGCGTGGGCAGAGCCTGACCCAGAGCCGAGGGACATCGGCGCTGGATTCAGGTAAGTGTCTGAAGGGGGTTTAACCCCTTCAGCCCACGCAGATGGGTGGGACCTATTAACCCTATAGTGCCAGGAAAACGTCTTTGCTTTCATTGAAGGGTTTAAAGCATCTAAGTGGCTGTCACTCAAACAGCCACTAGAGGAGTTTCTAAAGAAAATATCCAAATAAAACTCTTGTACAGATCTGAATGGTGCAGCATTTTGCCATGCATGCGCACTAGCCTCCCAATGCTTTCCTATGTGAAAGCATTGGATTGGCTGTGATCATCTGAACAATCTCAGCGAAGGAGGTGGGTCGACAAAGCAGAGAAAGCACTGTGAGAGTGAAAAGGTAAGTAAAGGAATTGCTTCCTACGGGTGGGGGCCAGGGCAGTGGTGTATCCTGGTTTTGTGCTGCCCTAGGCATCACAAAACTTAGGCACCCCCCCCCCCATTCCCACCCATAGCCCTACCCCCCACCCTACCTTCTAAATACACATACACACTCACTGATAGACACATATACACTCAGTGTCAGACACACACATTCACTGACAGACACACATACACTAGCTAACAGACATACATACTCACTGACAGACACACATACACTAGCTAACAGACATACATACTCACTGACAGACACAAATACACACACACACTCACTAATAGACATACACACTAACACACATAGTAACACACTAACTAACAGACACACACACTAAAAGACACACACATAGTAAGACACTCCCTAACAGACACACACACTAACACACTCTCTAACAGACACACACATAGTAACACACTAACTAACAGACACACACATAGTAAGACACTTCCTAACAGACACACTCACTAACAGACACACACACACAAACACACTCACATTTAAAAAAAAAAAATTAAAAAAAAAATTCAATCCCCCCAGCCTCCCTACCTTTGGAAATACTGGGGTGGATTCTTGTTTTCCCTGGGGTCCAGTGGGGCTGCTGGGCGGCCGGCCAGTCGGTGAAGGCAGACGGCAAGGGAGCACTAATCCTCCTGTTCAGCTCCCTCGCGCGCTGCATAGTGATGCCGGTGCCTGAATGACGTCATATTCCGGCTTCGGCATCACTGCGGTGCACGCGAGGGAGCTGAACAGGAGGATTAGTGCTCCCTCGCTGCCCGCCCAGAAAGCTCCACCACTGCCAGCCTGAGGGGCCCTGAGTTGGTCACCCGGCCAGCTCCTGGGTCCCCCAGGACAAGAGGCTGGCAAGGCATTTGCCAGGGCAATTGGGGGGCAGCTTTTTTGCTGCCCCCCAGAAAGTGCCGCCCAAGGCAAATGGCTTGTTTGCCTCAGGGGAAATACGCCCCTGGGCCAAGGGACCTAAATGGTTACTCAAGCACTATAGCGTTGAGAATACAAATTTATATTACTAGAGCTATAGTGTTCCTTTAAAAGCACATTACTCCGAGATTTATAGCTATAGTGCTCTGTGACACTCATATACACTGCCTATTAGTGTAAATCTGTGTGTTTTTCTGTGTGGAGCCATCGATGTGGGAACCGCATATAATCTGGGGTGGGGGCAGACTTTCATAGTAATCCCAGCCCCACTTAAAGATCATACATAAAGGGGGTACTCCAGCCTAGAAATCACTAATGCTTACTTTGTTCTAGAGATCACTGTCGCCCATTTCTTTTTTAAATTTAAAAAAGCTAAAAGAAAGGTAAAAAATTACCTTGAATCCAATGCTGGAACCAGCGCCACTGGTTCTTGGTCTGAGGTCCAATCAAATGCTGTCACGGAGAAGCATTGTTGGACCTCAGACACATGTGCAGCAGGCGCCACAACCGACTATCATTTATATCATTTAGATTGAAAGGCAATTGATTGCTTCTCTATCAGAAATAGTGAATGCTACGCCGCACATCTGTATGATGAGCTTTTATTGGTGTGAGATGAACTGAGACACAGCTCAACCCGCCATCAATGACAACCACCAGCCAATTCTCGAGAGGGGGCTGGATAGAGGGAGGTGTAGAGGGCTGGCTGGACATGCTGACGATGGACTTTTTTTGCACAGAATTAACATCAGTCAGCCCAGAACTATAAGTCACGTGTCTGGGGGTGTTAATACACCCCAGCACAAAATGACAGATTTCTCTGTATAGGCAGAATTTAAAGCCGTAACCCCGCACATGCAGATTGATTGCACCATGACAACTTGTTTTCTACAACCGAAATGACGTGTTATTACTAGGGAGTCTATTAGTAGAAAGGAAAAAACAACTCTTACATTTCTCTTATCTTTCTTAAACAGCGAAACATATGAGGTGGATTCTCTCCCTCTCCCGTCAGTTCCTACACCCATGTATGGAGCTCTGTGATACACTTTTGCACACTTTGGATACTGTAAAGGGCAGTGGATTAAAGGTGGTGGCAGAATTCTTGGTCATATTCATTCATTATTATTATTATTGACATTTATATAGCGCCAACAGATTCCATAGCGCTTTACAATATTATGGGGGGGGGTTTAACTATAAATAGGACAATTACAAGAAAACTTACAGGAACGATAGGTTGAAGAGGACCCTGCTCAAACGAGCTTACAGTAAGTTGCTGATAAAGGTAAAACGGAAAAAATAAGAACACAATTAAAGACAAACTATAGCCTTACAAATAAAAACATGTATTCCTCTAGTGACCAGCTTTCTGTTTAGTTTAGTGCAACCCCCCTTATTCATTCAGAATCCTTTCTGATTACTGAGGAAATTGCCGATCTGTCCTTTTAACTGTCTGTCATAATCTCTGACTTTTCTAAGATATTCAGGACATCACGATTGGGAGGTTCCAGGGTACTTCTGTTACCATAACCATTACAGCATGCTGTACTAGTTATGGTGCTTGGAGCATTCTTTTAATGATGGCCTCAATATTGGGACACATAACATGATGGGGCAATGTTGAGTATGTTTATATTTCTTCTTAGTCGCTGAAGAGCAGAAAAAAAGTTTTTTTTCTTTTTTTTTTCTTTGTAAAAGTAATTTTGTGATACTATTCAATATCATTTATCTCTTTGTCAGAGTAAATCTCTCTTTTGTTGTATTTTTCCCCCAAAATTACGTTGAACTCCCGCCTATCATGATATCTTGAATATCCTCGAGAAAAAGTCAGAGATTATGACAGTCAGTTAAAAGGACACATCACCAGTTTCCTCAGTAACCAGAAAGGATTCTGAGTGCATCAGACAATTCTCAACCTAGAATGGGGGTCCCACAAAGGACTTAAAAAAAAAACAAAAAAAACGAAGACACATGAAACAATTGTCTTGTTTCGTGATCCTGGAAAGGAAAGAGGTCTTTAGAGCAGGGAGACCAAAACTGAGTATGACCTGACACTGCAGAAGGAAGACAATAAAAGGCCAAGGAGACTAACGAGAGGAAAGGCGTAGACAAAGGGTGGCACAGCGAGCGCACAGCCTGGCCACGCAGACCGCGGTGCTCCTACATTAACAGCCTTGGACATGTGAGAGACAACTGAGGCGGAAAGAACCTGACGTTTCCTACTGAAGCTTTGTGCCACATTATCTCCAAGATTTACCCAGGCTGTACAAAGACATTGAAGGAAGGAGGCCAGATCCCTAAATGAAGAAAAATAACGAATTAATAATTGGAACGTAGAAAGGGGGGCCAAGGGAGGAAAGTTCATTAACCATCTGCCTCCTTGAGTTTGTCCGAGTAAGAAAACTGTTTTAATAAACTCCACTTGCTGAATTGACCTGTTACACTGCATTATGTAGTCATACCTTAATGCGACCAGTTGCTTGCTTCCAATATCATTAGATGGCAAGCTCTTCAGGGCAGTGATTTTCTGTTTAGAAATTGGCTGTCTAGTTTCTGGTCTCTGCAGTTAAGCCGTTGAAACACCCCCCCCAAAAAAAGAAATTATAAGAAATATAGGGAGGGAAGGGTTTGATAGAGTGTAAGGGGAGTTTTAAACATCCACTTGCAGGCACATTCACAGCGCTGCCTGCAAAGGTGTAAGCTCATTCCTCTGTTGACGATGACAACAGATGTAAGTTTTGCACAGAATGGACATTTGGCAGTCCGAAACAAAGTTCCAGGACACCACAGTCATGTGTGCCGTGGGTGTAACTGGCTAACGGCACAAAAGTGCAGATATGTCTGTATGTGCAACATTTCAGGCAGAAATTCTGCACATACAAACTCCTACAACTACGACCATTTCTAAAAGCAGAAGTTACCATATAAGAGAAACCCTTTAACTCTGCTACCTCCTGTGCAACTGTGGTCTTAGAGATCATTAAAATATGAACAGACGGGGCGTGGCCTGCAGCCGGAGATGAACGGACGCCTGTAAGAACAGCTCCGGCAAACGGAGACCTAAAAGGGCTGAAAACAAGCGGTACACCGAGCGCATTATATCTACACTGACCGGAGGAGGTGAGCATCATGTCGCAGAGGCAGAAAAACAAAGCGGAGAAATCCGACCGAGCCGCGTTCTTCCTGACTAAAGCCGCGGCCTCCAAGCTGAGAGAGGGCCAGGAGCCTGCACAAGATGGCGGCGACCAGGAGAGGCGGGAAAACTCCCCTCCTCGCTCACCAGAGGAGCAACCCCTGACCATGGGGGGCATCCGAGCAGTGATGGAGGAATTCACTACCACCATTCAAAGGAACATGAAGAAACAGCTCCAGGAGCTGAAAACTGAATTACACAGAGAGATACAGGAGATAGGTAATCGCACCACACAGATTGAAACCAAACTGGATGAACAAGCTGTAGCTCACAACAGCCTAGCAGATAAGATCCAAGAGCTGGATAATATTTTGGAGGTACATAGAATAAAACTAGCGGACATGGAAGACAGAGCAAGGAGGAATAACCTCAGGTTCCGAGGCATTCCAGAATCTATACAAAACGCTGACCTCCAAAGTTACCTATCAAGCCTATTCCAAGTCCTCGCCCCAGAAATTCACCCTGACCAATTGCTTATCGACAGAGCGCACAGACTACGCAGACCCAAGCACCTACCTCCTACAGCAGAGAGAGATGTAGTTGCAAGAATTCATTTTTTCCACGCCAAAGAAAAAATTATGAGAGCCAGTAGGGTCACAAGCCTGCCTGATAAATACAAATCTATAAAAATTTTTGCAGACCTGTCGGCTGACACCCTGCATTTTCGGAAATCTCTGGCACCCATCACCTCAATTCTGAGAGAACAGAACGTGAACTACCGCTGGGGATATCCAGCCAAACTCCTGATTTCTCATCAAGACGCGATCCACATGGTTACAGATGTGACTCACGGCATTCGCAAGCTGAAGGATTGGGGCCTGCCTCTCCCACCTATTGGACCAACAAAGTCGGCAAGAATCCCAAGATTGCAGCCGGAATGGTCGACCAAATGAAGCACCTGTGATACACGTAACTATATAGCACACACACCTCTACGAATAATAAAACAGACTGATATAAGACTTTATAATGCCAAAGACACTCTCGTTCCAGAAAATGGTACTTATATTAATTAACATGGGCACTACAAGCTCTAGACTCATCAAATCAGCAGCATATACAGCTGGTTAGATTTAGACTCTGCCCAATGCGCAATTTGTATTACATGAAGGAATGGACTGCGCATGAGATGTTGTTAGCTACAGACACCTTCACTGCGCTTATCCAGAGAGGGTGTGTCACAAGTACCACAGAATTATATTGGTTATTTTACTGTATGTTCATGTATTAACCACTTAACTAGTTTGTAAGTATTTAGCTTGACATTGCTCTGAGGTCTCTAGGTGAATGACCGACATGTTAGACGGACTCACCTGCACCCCCCCCATTACCCGCATCTACTGGCTAGATTGCGGAACGAGGCCCCAGTTATGGGAGCTTTACTGGGTACACCACCCACAACCTGTTTCGACCCATCTTTATCCCCCCCGTACCACCCCACGACATGCAGTACACATGTTACACCCTCAACTAGAACATTCTCGCAAGCATTACCACCACCTGGCATACAATAACAACCCCAGGATACTATTACACATGGTTGGGACACGACTTAGCGTGTTGGGCTCTAGAAATCCTATTAACCCACCATGAAAATTTTGACTTATAATGTAAAAGGGTTGAATACCCCAGGTAAAAGAAGCCTCTTGTTACAAGAGCTTAGGAAACAAAAAATCGATATAGCCTGTGTCCAGGAGACACATCTTAAAAATACTAAGATCCCCGAATTGTACACCAAACACTTTCCAACCCAATATCACGCGGTCTCGATAAATAAAACCAAGAGGACGTCCATTCTAATCCACAAAGATGTGGCGTTTATAGAACAGGGAAAACTAGTGGACCCACAGGGTAGATATATCATTTTGACAGGCCTCTTCAATAACGCTCAGTACACCCTGGTCTCGGCATACTTCCCTAACACAGGTGCAGAGATATTTCTCCATCGCCTCATGCAGAAAATTGACCAACACAAACTAGGGGGACTAATCCTCTGTGGAGACTTTAACTTTATCACGTCTCCTGAGGAGGACACAACAGCACTCCCTCAGGGCGCAAGGCGAAGACAAATGGTATCAACATGTAAAATGTTAAATACAAAACTTACATTACACAATTTATACGATAGCTGGAGGGTCCTCCACGCTGGTGAGAGGGACTACACGTTCCACTCGAGAGTACACAACACTTACACCCGGATTGATACCTTTTATGTAGACCAACAAACGCTAGCACAGGTTTCGACTTGTACTATTGGTGACATAACCTGGTCGGACCACAGCCCTGTGTACCTAGAGCTCTTCGACTCTTTCCAATTCAAGGGGAGGGGGACGTGGCGGTTAAATGAATCATTATTACGAGACAACACATTCATACAACAGGTGAGGACGGACTTAGCTGACTATTTCCAGACAAACTCTGGGGGAGACGTGTCTGACCAAACCGTGTGGCTCGCACATAAAGCGGTGGCGCGAGGCCTCTTCATTAGACGCTCCTCACATCTCAAGAAACATAGACAAAAAACCCAACTAGAATGCCAGAAACTGCTAGCAGTAGCGACGACCCAAAACAAATTGAACCCATCTCCGGCGCTAGCTAAACAGGTGCAAACCCTAACAAGTCAATTAACAGAACTGAATGCAGCGAAAACAGCCTATTTTTTACAAAGGTTGAGGGCAACATCCTACCACCATAGTGGAAAAGCTACAAAATACCTAGCCAACCGCCTAAAGGCGAGACTGGCAACGTCCAAAATAGCCCACCTACATACCGCGGCGGGTAAAAAGATACAAAACCCTATGGAAATAACACAAGAGTTCGCTAATTATTATGCTGCCCTCTACAACCTGGGGGATCAGCCTGGCGTGGCCCCCTTAGAGGACGCTTCGATTCGCTCCTACTTAACAGGGCTCCCCCTCCCGAGGCTGGACCAGACCCAACACTCCGCACTACTGGAACCAATCACAGTAGACGAAGTCCTGGACACCATCAAACAGCTGCCCGCTGGAAAATCTCCGGGGGCTGATGGTTTGTCCAATCTGTACTACAAAACATTTGCAGATATACTTGGCCCATGGCTGATGCGGACGTTCCAGACGGCGACGGACACGGGCCAACTCCCCTCCGAGATGCTCCTAGCCACAATAGTAACCTTGCCCAAACCCGGGAAACCCCCAGATCAATGCAAACATTTTAGGCCCATATCACTGCTAAACTCCGATGCCAAGATCTATGCTAAGATACTAGCCACCAGAATGAGTAAAATTCTTCCAACACTGATACACGATGATCAAACTGGGTTCGTGCTGGGGAGGCAGGGGACGGACAACACCAGAAAGCTATCCCTGGTGTTGGAAAAGATGCGGGGGGCCGGTCCAGGGAGTCTACTACTGGCCTTGGATGCTGAGAAAGCCTTTGACCGCATGGGCTGGCCCTTCCTCCGCCGGGTGCTGGAAAGGTTCGGATTCCCACACCAATTCATCACCCAGATATTTGCCTTGTACTCACATCCCTCAGCCCAAGTCCTGCAAGCGGGGTTTTTGTCCACGCCGTTCAAAATTACGAATGGCACGAGACAGGGGTGCCCCTTGTCACCCCTACTATACGTACTAGCCTTAGAGCCATTACTTGCAGCGATCAGAATCCACCAAGCAATAGACGGGGTAAATTGGCATGGGCGAACGATAAAAATTAGCGCATTCGCGGACGACATCTTGCTGTACATTACAAATCCTGTCAAATCCCTACCTAACATAATGAAACTCATCAAGGAGTACGGGGCGCTGTCCTATTACTCTCTAAATGCCACAAAAACACAAGCATTAGGTTTCCGCCTGGACTCACAAGTCCTGACAAAACTGCAGAGAGAATACCCATTCGAATGGAGAACTGGGAACATAAAATACCTGGGACTAACATTCACCAAAAACCCAAATGATATGTTTCCTTCCAACTATAACGGGGTCTGGAAAGACTGCTCCAGAATCCTGAAGGGCTGGGGACACATTTTCTTATCCTGGGCGGAGCGCATAATAGCACTTAAAATGTCCATATTGCCAAAACTCCAATACGTATTCAGGAACCTCCCATGGAAAGCACCAAACTCATATTTCAAGAATATACAGGCAAAAATGTTACAATTCACTTGGGGCACAGGACGGGCGAGAATCTCCCAAAAAGTATTAATGGCCCCCGCGTATAAAGGCGGGATGGCGTTCCCACATGTCAAAACATATCACCAAGCTGCGATACTGACATCGCTGCTTGCACATCTTACAATAAAGGGCCAACCCCAATGGGTACACATGGAAAATCAAGCCATAGCCCCCCTCCGAGTCTCTAACCTAATGTGGCTACGGAAAACCATTAGACCAACTACAACGACCATGCCATCACAACTTAGCCTAGCACTAAATATCTGGGACCAACACAGATCGCACTTTGAATCGCAGTGTCCACTGTCTCTAGCAACCCCTACTGAGGCACTTACGTATTGTATCCCCACATTCCATGCAACGCCATGGAAAGACAGGGGAGCCACCCACCTAGCCCACCTATACAAAAAGGGCAAACTGCTGCCCTTTCTGGACCTGCGCCGCCTATACAACATACCACCCACATCTCAATACTCACACATCCAGCTACAATCCTTCTTACGCAAGCACAATAGAGAACAAGCACAAAAACACGACGGAGGTGAAGAACTCTCGACCTGGGAAAAAATAGGGATTACAGGGCTACCCCCACCCAAATTTAAACCACTATCTGAATGCTACAAAAGTATCCACTCATACCAGCCGTTCCATGGCTCTATCCAGGCACAGCACTGGTCCACGGACCTGAATGTTAACATAACAGAACACAAATGGAAACACATAGCAACATCAGTGAGAAAATTGGTGAAATCAGCCCCTCTTCTTGAACAATACCAAAAAACAATCTATAGGTGGTATATGGTGCCCACTCGCCTACACAGGCTGTATCCCCACTCGCCCCCAACCTGCTGGAGATGTGCTGGAGACTTGGGCTCAGTACTACATATTTGGTGGAGATGCCCTAAACTAGAGAGGTACTGGAAGGAAGTACGACAACTTATTACCCAAACTACTAAAACGGACATTGCCCTAGAGCCCTCGACATTTCTCTTACTGGACATTCCCCCTGACTTGCCTGCCACGATAAAGAAATTAATCTATCATGTATTACTGACAGCACAGAGAGTAATAGCGAGGTCCTGGAAATCTACCAGACCCCCGAGCGTCTCCCACATTATACAAGATGTAAATAAACAACAAATCTATGAAACGCAATACTCTGCTACACACACAAAAACGCAGCGCTGGGGGGGAGCATGGGAGTTGTGGAGCTCCTGGACACAAAAGACTACAAACCACCTGGCACAACAACACCACTAAGACATCATAGTAACCTCCACACAGGGAGCTAGTTGACATGGGGACAGTACACACATAGCCCAATTGGTAGATATATAAGGAACAGCCACAAGGCGGGATAAAGAGGCAGGAAAGGACACCTGGCAGAGCCAGGATAAGACATGAGGGGGCAACAGGATGATTGCAGGAAACGCTAAAAGATTGGTCGACAAAATGCTAGGAGCGGTCAAAGTCAATAGATGTGTGTATGTAGTATAATCCTCAGCCCACTGGGGACTGGCAGCATGTATGACCTTGAACTACTAATATTTGCCTGACAACTCGATTAGTATAATTCTTGCTGGGAATGGAATATGTATCTATAATGTAACTGTGTGTCGCCCCCCCAACCCCTTCTTTTCTGTACCCTACCCTCCCCCCCCTAACATTATGACATGTTGAAACTCAATAAACTTCAAATTTCAAAAAAAATATGAACAGACCTTTATGTGAACTAGTGACTGAATGTTTTGGGTTCATCAACCTCGATATCTAAAGGTGCAAGTCAACTGTTTTGTTTTTTATGAGCCTGTTTGGGAAAGGCGGCTCCAATCTAAATATGCTGTTGCACAAAGCAGTATTTTTGTGACTTTTTTCATACTTTTTTTTCTGATAATTTTATGAAAACGTTTTTTTAGTTTTTGTTTTAATTAAAAGTTACGTTCTACAATATTATATTTTGTCTTTATTTTTTTTTTATCTTGTTATCTGATATATGATTCATCTCACCAGGAATCCGCTACTGCCATTTCATTGTTTACATTGTTTTAATTAAAAGTAAAGTAATAGTAGGTAAAGTCCACCACGTCTGCACCAACAAACCTACGAACACGTGGGGGTTACCGCTCATGGTACAAATCTGTACTCTTCCCATTACTGAAATAATGTGTCCCGCAGTGTTATAAAAAATTCTCAACATTTTTGAATTGACGCTTTAACAGCAACAATTGTAAACTGAAGTTATGAGTACAGAATTAGTAACATTTGGGACTTGCATTGAAACGTGTGAATTCCACTTGGAGGGCTAAGAGTCTCATGAGTTGCAATCCACAGCAGCTGGAATGTCCTATATAATCAAACCCTGTATATCAGCATGCCAGTGAAGATTCCGTTTTGTGATTCTAGCGTTTAGTCTGTCTAGCTCATGGACTTTCTTTTTGTCTTCAGTGTGAATTGCTTTTAAGTCTTATCTAACCCTGTTTTTTGTTTTTCTGTGTTGTTTTTTTTTTTTGTGTTTGTTTGATAGACTAGGCTTTACTCTCAGAATAGAATCAGCAGGGGTGAGGGATCTCACCAAATGAAAGGAATTACTTGGAAAAAAAATAGATCAGTGGGGCCTAGCTAATGGCCAATTGTTTTCTGTGCGAGAGCTTTGTATCAACGAACCAATCCGTGCCCTGATCTGCCTTAAACAAAACATGAAATCCCAATGACTGGAACAGATACCTGGTATGTCAGTTAATTCTTAATTATCATTCTACCCCCTGTTAATATGAGTGGACCGGCTCCTCAACAGGCAATGGGGGGTTGAGGTATTTTTTAAGGATTATTTCAATTACCTGTCTTAAATTCACATTCAGATCAGAAATTGAAACTTTTTGAAAACAGGTAAACTTTTTAGAATTAAATAATTTTTTGCGTGTTTGCTTCTGAGCCAATTAGGTCATTTGGGTGCCATGTGCCCTCAGTTTTAACCCTACATGTTTTCCTTGCAGGGCTGTCACTAGGGGCACCTCCATGAAATAGTAGAGTACTGCAAATTTAGTCAGATGGTTTTAGAGAGCAGTTTGACGTTTTTGCCGTGCATGTGTAGTAGCCTATGGAAACACATTGGATTGACTGAGATCATCAATGTTGATCAATAATGACAATTAGCAAAAAGAATTGTAGCATTCTGGGTGCATTGGTTTGAAAAAACCCAGCGCAACCTTATATGTATTGTAGAGCACAACCGAATGATAACGAATAATATTACACAAGGGTCCCCTATATATTACGGAGACTTAGGAATTGCAATGAAAAGTCCTGTAATAGGATTCATGCATTTTTTAGAGAGTATTAAAAATCTCACATCTATCTGAATTCTATGCTATATTATGGAGATGCACAATTTGCAAGGCTCGTTTGATAAATTACTTCTATATGGTAAGACGAGATTGGTTACCTTAGAGAAACTACTGAGGAGGGCTGTACAAGAAATGATGTGGTTGCTGACTGACTGTCTCCCTGAGGTCAGTGCAATACCAAAGTATTCCTTGATGATCTGACACAGGTTCAGAGACAGGGAACGTTTGTCCCTGCAGAGCTCTAGTCTTACCCCCGATTTTAGGAACATAGGAACAGATCAGAAACCCAGGCCACTTTGATGATGGTGGATAAACAAAAAATAGATGAAGAATTCTTGTCACTTCGGGAATGCCATTTAAAGGATGACTATAGGGTCCCCCCGACCACTTCAGCTCAATGAAGTGGTCTGGGTGTCAGGTCCATCTAGGGTTAACCCTGCAGCTGTAGGAGAGTCCCCAGCACTGAGGGAGCCCGGTGCTGGAGAAAGGTAAGTGTTTAACCCCTTGATCTAGATCATTGCTGGAACTTCCTTGAAGCCTAGTTGGGACTGTACCATGAGTGCCAAAACATTATGGTTTAGTAGTGTCTACAGTTTGGTCATCTCCTGGATCTACAGTGAGGAAGAAGGGATCTGTTCTGTTGGCTGCACAGATCTGTCTTCTTTCTCATTAAAAAACTGCAGAAATGGCTGCAATGAATGGCAGGGAGCCAAGATGGAGGAACTAAATTCCAGGAAAAAAAAAACCAAATACAGCAAAAAAATATTTACATTTTTTAGATCTCACAAAAACATTTTAAAGATTGACAAAGGTAAACATAATGTTAAACATCCCAGTATGGGACTATTTCCCTTTAACAAGCCCTGTATTATGTGGAATTTAGACGTGTGCAATTTGTTTCGTTCCGAATGCAAATTCTGACAAATTCCAGAAATTCGGACGCTTCCGAATGTCTGAAGTGCTGAATTTCGGAATGCCGATCCGAACCAAATTTATGAATTTCGGAATGCTGAACCGAATTGCTGAAGTGCCGAATAGCCGAAAGTGCTGAATTGCTTCAGATTTCTAAAAAGTGGCAAAAGAGGAGAGGGTTGGGGTTTGTGGTTGGGGTAGAGGTAGGGGTAGGGTTAAGTTTAGGGGTAGGGTTAAGGGTTGTGGCAGAGTTAGTGGTTGGGATAGGGGTAAGGTTAGTGGTTGGAGTAGGGTGAGGGTAGGGGAAGGGTAACCCTATTCCTAACCCTACTCCTAACCCTAACCCTGCTCCTAACCCTACCATAACCCAACCTTAAACCAACCCTAACCCTACCCCAACCCCACCCCTAAACCAACCCTAACCTCACCCCTAACCCTACACTTACCCGAAGTGCCGAACCGAAGTGCAGAAGTCCCGAAGTGCTGAAGTCCAGAATTTCGCAATGCCGAACCGAACCGAATATTTTTCTCATGTACATCCCTAGTGGAATTAACCATTTAATCCTTTTCTTTCATCCAACCACCAGAAGGAGCAGGGAGAAGGAGCTTTCTCCTCCCTATTCACTTAACTTTTAATGGGACACTCTAGGCACTATAACCACATCATCTCATTGAAGTGGTCCCCTGGCTCCGTCACATTGTGCAGAAAAAACTTTTTTTTAAATTCTTTATTTTTGCTGTGCAAAAGGGTTACAAAGAATCTTGCAATGCCACAACAGCAAGCACAAGAAAATCAATTAATAGAGGAATACAACATACATCAAACCATAGACATAATAGATCTGAATGTTACTTGGCATTGTGATAGTGCAGCACATATTTTTGGTAATGTAAACATTAGGCTAGGTAGACATGTCTAGGAAACATAGCCATATCTAAGTAAAAAATCACGAATAACAGTCTAGACAAGGTGTTTACTAAGCACTTTTAAATGTGTGAAGGAAATGCTTGGTCAACTATGCTTATTAGAAAACAAGTGAATATATCATGCTAGCAGTATATAACTAGCTTAATCACAGTACCCTGGATGTGTAAGGAGTCTCCCTAGGTCATTCGGCCTATGCCACTTAGAGTCTAAATTAGATAGGACAACTCGGTACCGGACTCTGCTTCCATCCCCTGCACCTTCCTCATTCGGCCCAGGAAAAGGAGAGGACTGTGACGATCCACCAGTGCTGTGTATCTGGCAGCATATGGGGGAAAGCTCCGGTTCAGACCGGTCTCTCTGAGGGCGAGGGGGGCCAGATCTCCGCAGTCGATGTGAGTGCTGATCTGGCATGTGTAGGTGCTTTCCTCCCTTCTCCTCAGCTCTCCGTTTGTCTCCCGTGTGTGCACAGGAGCTGTATAGCTGTGTAGCTTTCCAGCTCACCGCTTACCTGCTCGTTGCCTGTCTTGTTTTGCGGTGCGTGGATGCAGCCTCCGCCATCTCAGGTGTAGCGGGCCTCTGGCGAGTGCTGCTGGGCTGCTTGATGTGTGACAGGCTGGTTGTGTGGGAGTCATCACGGTCCTGTGTATTAACTGCTTCGCCTTTAGCTTCTTCCATAACGAAGAGGACGCTGGAGAGTAGTGGTCATCACTCCTCCCTGGGTGAGGATATCTGCAGCGTCCGCCATCTTAGGGATACCTTTGATGGTAGTGTTGGCTTCTGAAGTACTGCTGCTACGCGGTGGGTCATGAGAGCCTTTTTGTTACTTTGGCTACTAGATTGCTTGAGAGTGCTGTAGGGCATATTCCCCGATCTCTCTGTCATGTCGAAAGACTAAGAGTAAGTATCATGTTTAGAAATAGTTGCTGAATTAGGTCAGAAATTCAGTGTGTCTCAGGGAGCTCCCCAGAAACACGTTTAGTCGCCATGCTGGTCAGGCCCCGCCCCGGAGAAAACTATTTTTTGATAATTTTGACACTAAAAGAGTTTCCAGGTTGCCAGAGTTCTGGCCATCTCTGCTATGATGGGTGGTGATGATAGATTCTTCAGATGAGCATTCTGAGCCTGCCACTGCCGCCCGTTACTGGTATAAATTGATATGGCTAATGTGGAGTAATACTTTATCTTAGCCATAACTCCAGTAGGTGGCACAGCCATAGACACTCAAGAAACCATCATTCATTATCAAGCCATATGGGACCAGATTGACTCTGAACAGTGGGAACATGCCAGGGGATCTGTAGGATCCAAACCTGTTCAACTAGATGAAGTGGTTATGGTGTTAAGATTGCACCTTTTAGGTAGAAACACTTATTATTGTTTAAAAATGGCAATTCATTTAATACAAATAGTAGAGGATATCAAAGAGTACTTAAAAACAACGCATAGACATAACAAAATAACTAACCCATTAATGCAAGCTGGGCATCAGTAAGCAATTCATTAGAAATCAGATTGTGCCTGAAACCTCACTATAAGTTTCATTAGGTTCCCATTCATTTTTCACATTCTTATTTGTTTGTTTTTTTAAAAGGTGACCATTTTCTTCGCGAAGGAAACAATCTGCGCCATATGTATCCAATAGACATAATATAATTGTTTGCATATTTACATCTAAATCAAGCAAAAAGCAAAGAAATCTTTAAAAAGGGAAATTGAGAACATGCCCCATGTATTTGCCACAGGGTCAAAACAAAATAAGTAAATAAATAAATAGGTTCCATACAGATCTCATGTGTCTATGTCTCTTATGAATGGGTAACAGCAAGCAAGCTCTAACCTTTCCTCTGTTTATGATGAGTTTGGGGTTAATGTTCTGCCTGATGTCCACATTTCTTTGTTCTGTCGCCTCGATATTTATACCGGAATAAAAAATGGTGGAACAGTCACCATGGTGATAGGGAAGGTCTTCCACAACGAGGAGTGCTAATATTTACACCAAAATAGCCAAACTAAGAAAATACCATGGGAATTTTTTTTAACTCATTTACTTCAGTCTAAAATGTTCAATTCCTGAACAATTTAGTGAATAACTCTCTCAGTAAAGAGCATGTTAGTGCCAGACAGTCAATGGTGCCCCCCCGTGATGACCATGTCGGCAAAGGGGAGTGATGTCAATCATGGGGGATCGGACTTTAACGAGAACTTGGCCTTGTCGCTGGATTGATGTGAGTATTTAGCTTCTTTTTTTTTTTTTATTCGGTGGGTGGAGGTAGACCAGCAAGGGTTACTCTAACCAAAACCAGTGTTTTATGAAAAAAAAAAAAAAAGGAAACAATGGCTCAATAATAAAATAAAAAATGATACAAAAAATAAATAAAATAGGCAAATCTTTGCCGGTGAAAACAAGCGTGTAGAAAGCAAAGGACAATAATTCAAATATTTTTTAAGAGGCAGGCCCCATCTGGCTTATTTTTACAGTAAATATAGACAAGGGAATTTTTGTGAGGAAATGTGTGCTACCAGAGAACTGCCTCCATGCCTTCTACTAGTTAAAGTCTCAAAGAACGGAGGCAGTCAGATGTTACATTTACCCCCTGGACCTAGGACCTCTCGTTTTAAGAGAGAGAGAGATGCATGCACTAGAGAAAAGTGCACACCTCTCACGGAATGACTGTGTTAGACCCCTTGTGATGGTGTGTTTGACCTAAACAGCATTGTGCAGCAGATAGGAGGTAGAACGTATCACAGGAATTAATAAGAAATCCAAATTGTAAGCCACATTTACAGTCGCTTCCATTGATAAATTCTTGCAGTAAATAAAGCGACTGTCGGTTTTTTTGACCCATAAATATGACCTCTGATGGCTAGAGGAACTAACCAAAAGGAAGTGGAAGAGACTAACACCAGTCATTCATTCAACAACCTATTTCCCTCCCTTTGGCTTGTACCCCATCCAACAAAATGGACTGGCAGAGTTCCAAAACATGATAACGGGGACTAACTATGCCCGGAGGAAATACTGATATATGGATTTACCTTCCCAAAGCCAACTACTCTAAGTGTAGCACTTATGGCTGGATGGAAATTAAACCAGGGATCAAAAGGACGTTTCTTGGCATAGAGAATTTAGGCTGGTGGATTTTGTAAAGCCCAAAATTAATTCTTAATTATGTATAGGTATTGATGTTTTTTTTTTTCTTCTTTGAGTCCAATTTTTATTGATTTTTTCTTTTGCACAAACACTTATAAGTAAAACATTACAGTGGTATCAAAAAACGTGTTGCGTTTTTTAAGTATTTTGCTCATTCAGACAAGGGAACTTACTACACTACAAAAATTAAGTTGTTTTATTTTTCCTCTGCAGCTCTGCCTTGTTCTCAGAATTTTTCTCTTTGATTCATGGCATGGGATCGTGGAAAGTTCCGTAAAGCGCAGTGTTGTATTGCATATGAATATAAGAATTTGTGTTTATGAATGCGTGTGTATATGAATGTGAGTATGTGCATGTAATTTTACCTAACAAAAGGGGATTCGAGGGGTGCAGAATGAGACACAACTTTTTTTTTTTTTACAGTTTGGGGGTGGGGTGCCAAAATGCATTTCAATCATATAACCTAGGTACGCCTCTTGTACAGCGCCACAACTTTCAAAAACTTCTGAAATAATCTACAGAGACATAGACAACAACCAAGCATAGAAAATTCACTTCCACAAAAAAGTTGGAAAACTTTATTTTACTTTATTGTTACATTAAAAAACAACAACAAACATATTTCACAACGGAGCTGTTGTGACAAAAAGGGGGAACTTTTTGGGCACAGAACCCCTTAAATACTGGTTGCTGCAGACTCATGATTCTACGATTGATAGAATTCTAAGTTTTAGCAAATTGTCAGTGTGTCCCTGAAATAGAAATGGCAGCTGCCAAGTGACTTTTAAGACTCTATATCTTTTCCTAAGCACACGTTCCTTTGTTTTGTTTTTTTTTTGTTTCTTTTTTTTTTCCTTGAAAATGTTTTGGGAAAGGCGTTAACCTCTTTCCGTGCCTCTATTTTAGTTCCCTTTGTCCCCAATAGGATGAGTGCAGAGTAAATGACACAACAGGAAATAAGGAAGCTGTCTTCGGAATCAGCAGACACTTCACCACGATATCCTCCACCTAGAACATGGTCCGCACACGGAGCCTTGCCCGCACCGAGGATATGTGTGCAGTCTGGAGGCCTGGTGAAAGATTTAGGAAGGGCATCTGTAATCACAAGGGGAGGGAAACTAATTATCTGAATCAGTCTCAGAGGAAAGAGAGGAGCCCGAGGGTAATATTGGGGCGTTTTGCAAGAACAGTTCTGTTTGTTGAAAAGCTTGAAGAAAGTTATAGAGTTGATTGAAAAGGAAGCGTCATGAGTAAAGGATGCTTTTCCTTTTAGTTTCTGACATATATAGAAACATAGAATGTGACGGCAGATAAGAACCATTTGGCCCATCTAGTCTGCCCAATTTTCTAAATACTTTCATTACTCCCTAGCCTTATCTTATAGTTAGGATAGCCTTATGCCTATCCCACGCATGCTTAAACTCCTTTACTGTGTTAACCTCTACCACTTCAGCTGGAAGGCTATTCCATGCATCCACTACCCTCTCAGTAAAGTAATACTTCCTGATATTATTTTTAAGCCTTTGTCCCTCTAATTTAAGACTATGTTCTCTTGTTGTGGTAGTTTTTCTTCTTTTAAATATAGTCTCCTCCTTTACTGTGTTGATTCCCTTTATGTGCCCCCACCCTCAGGGTCCCCCTGCCGCCGGGCTGGATGGAGAGGAAGGGGTAAACTTACCTCTTTCTCCAGCGCCGGGCGGGGAGCTCTGCTCCTCCTCTCCGCCCTCTCTCCTCATCTTCGGCTGAATGCGCATGCACGACAAGAGCCGCGTGTGCATTCAGCCAGTCCATAGGAAAGCATTCTGAATGCTTTCCTATGGACGCAAGCGTCTTCTCACTGTGAAAATCACAGTGAGAAGCGCGGAAGCCCTCTAGCGGCTGTCAGTGAGACAGCCACTAGAGGCTGGATTAACCCTAATATAAACATAGCAGTTTCTCTGAAACTGCTATGTTTACAGAAAAAAAGGTTAATCCTATCTGGACCTGGCACCCAGACCACTTCATTAAGCTGAAGTGGTCTGGGTGCCTATAGTGGTCCTTTAAATGTTTCTATCATATCCCCCCGTCTCGTCTTCCTCCAAGCTATACATGTTAAGTTCCTTTAACCTTTCCTGGTAAGTTTTATCCTGCAATCCATGAACCAGTTTACTAGCCCTCCATGAACCAGTTTAGTAGCCCATGTCTATGACTTTTTGTAACAGTGAATATAGTTCCAAAGTCACTTCTGTAACAACGTAACGAGGCCAATGTGTCCACTGTATATAACAGGCCATGATTTTTTGGGCTTTGATACTTGTTAAGATGATGATTGAAAAACACAGTAATTTAATATATTTAATGCCTCTTATTGACCTCTTTCTGAAGAAAGATCCTAGAGTCAATATGAATCTGCTTTTCCGAGGACTCAAGCTGCTTTATGCCTCTGATAATTGTTTTTAAAGCTCGTGTACAATCTAGCTTCTACTCCCCTGATCAATTCTGTCCCAGAGTCACTGGATGGTTTGTGTGACTCTTATTGACAGTTACTCTGTGAAGCAGCTGCTTATAATATGACTAATTGGTGCTTATTCCATACTCAATGAAATCCTCTTCTGAGGCAAAAATTATAGATTGGAGCATTAAGTGCTCAGAGATACATAAAAATCAAATAAGTATGGGAGAGTCTGCATGCGCCAAAAATGAATATTTTTAATTGACATTATGTCTCTTAATTGCGCCTTCTGAGTCTGCCAAATACTCAATGAATTTAAATGTTAAATTGTATTTTTCACTTTCTCGTTATTCTTTTGGTAATAGTTATAAATAATTGCAAGCTTAGATCCCTGAAAATGTTAAACAACAGAGAAGCAAGTGTAGAAAGAACCCCCCCCACCCCCCCCCAAAAAAAAATCAAAACAACAAACACAAACAAAACAACAAAAAGGAAGCACTGATGGAAATTTAAGAATTCCTTTACAAAGTGTCAGTATTTGTAATTTTTCTCTTAAATTCTTAAAATGGAACAACATATATTCTTAAAAGAAAAACAAAACCAATTTAAAGTTCTCTAGTGGTTAATACTGTTGGATAATGCACTGGCAAACAAACATTACTTTATTCTGCTGAGACTCAAAAATGAATATATTGTTGACCTAAAGGATGAGAATTTAAAAGAATTGAATCATAATTGCCAACCCTCACTATTACCGTGGTCTCATCTTAAACAGCCATGTCTGTCTTAATTTTGAATATCCCAAAGACGTGACAGGGATGAGAACATTAAATAAGAAGAGAAAAAAAATCTTGTGACATAATGAAACTTGTGAAAACGTGATTACATTTCAAACAGCAAAAAATTGATTTTCTGAACTAGTTTTCAGCTGACGCTTGAATTCAGTGGCCTCATAAAAACATTTCTGCTTTTGAAATAGAATAAAGGTATTCCTTAAAAGACTTGTGCGTTTGGTTTCAAACAAATTAGAATTATAATGGTCATGATATCATTTTTATGGTATTTTTTATTATAAATATATTTTACAGTATATTGGTTGGTCCATTTTCATGACCTTTTGGTTTGTCCGAATCGTTTGCCGTAACCAAAATACCCTATAAATACATTTTGGACGACCGGACTATATTTTTTTTCGGATTAATCAATTCGGTCAAAACAGACTGATGATTTGCTGGTCCTGAAATTACGTTTCAAGTTACGTTTAGTGGTTCTAAACATTTTTATGCAAATATTTTGCTGCTCTGCTCTACTTTTATAAATAGTCTAGTGGAAGTTTGAAAACATGGGATTTACATTTTAATACACGTGCCGTTTCTCCTGTTTAGAACGTGTATTATTCAGTATGATGAGTGCCAGTCTTTTCAGACACTTACTCTCCCTCGCCGGTTAACTCACTGACTGATTCTTGTTTTTGCGTGGATACAATATATGAAGGATTCCCATACCAAATGTTAGCATTGTGCTTTTGTCATTAGTAACTGATGAAACATCCAGTATGCTTAAAGGGACACTATAGGCACCCAGACCACTTCAGCTCATTGAAGTGATCTGGGTACAGTGCCCATTTTGCCCTTAGTGCTGAAATGGTTAACATTGCAGTTCCAGAGAAACAGCAACGTTTACATTGCAGCACTAAGTCTGCCTCCAGTTGCTGTCTTCCAGACAGCCACTGGGTGCGCTTCACGCTCTGCATGAGGACATCCAGAGTCATCAATTTCCCCATAGCAAAGCATTGATTCAATGCTTTCCTAGGGGGTGGGCATAATGCACGTGGCACTTGCACGGACATCAGAGCTGGGATCAGGTAAGTAAATAAAGAATTTTTAACCTTTTATTCACCGCAGCTTGTGGGAGGGCGTGAGAGACGGGGGAGGCAGAGTGCCATGAATACAGCTTTGAATTCCTGGCACTAGAGTATTCCTTTAATTTCCAATTTTGCTTTCCCATTACTCTTAAAAAACAACCTTTATGCATGAATAAAAAAGGTTACTCATAAGGAAAAAACAAAAAAAATTCAGATTCCTAAAATACTTGCTATCTTATTAGCTCCACCCTTTGTGCCAGTAGGACCACAATTAAACACATAAATTCATTAATTAATAAATCTACCCGGCTCTTTGCAAGAAGAGCCAAAAATGTCATATCTCTATCTTGGTTCCAACTTCCTAGATGTTCCTGTGGATCTCACATTTTTAATCCGTTCCATTAACCTTAAAGGAACACTATAGGGTCAGGAACACAAACATGTATTCCTGACCCTATAGTGTTAAAACCACCATCTAGCCACCCTGGTACCCTCGTGCCTCTAAAAATAAAGTAAAATCTTACTTGAATTCAAGCCTGCAGCTGCATAGTTTGTCCCGGTTTCCTTTAGACCTGCCCACTGCCTGCCGGCATCATCAGAGGATTGGCTGAGACTGACAAAGAGGCAGATCAGGGGCAGAGTCAGCACAATTCAAACAAAGCCCTGGCCAATCAGCATCTCCTGATCAGATGAATTCAATCAATGAATCTCTATGAGGAAAGTTCAGTGTCTGCATGCAGAGGGAGGAGATACTGAATGTTTGGATGCATTTTAGGCAGCCATGACCCAGGAAGGATCTCTAACAGCCATCTGAGGAGTATCCAGTGAAGATATCACTAGGCTGTTTCTCTGAAAAGACAGTGTTTACAGCAAAAAGCCTGAAGGTAATGATTCTACTCACCAGAGCAAATTCAATTAGCTGTAGTTGTTCTGTTGACTGTAGTGTCCCATTAATAGAGTGATGACTACAAGGGCCATCTGTGATCCCCAAAATGAAGCCTTGGTTGTGTTAATAGTGTTAATAGTGTTAGTGTTGTGTTAATACATCTGCTGTGCATATCCTGTATTTTAAGGTGACTACTACAGTAAGCAGGGGTTCTGATGCTTCAAAATGTTTTCAAACATCCTATGCTGTTATCTCGTTTGACTTTCTGTTTTAACTTGGAAAAACCAACAGGAAAGTGGAGTAACAGCATTTCCTAAGAAAAGTGACAAATCTATATATAAAGAAATAAAAATGTTTTTATCGTTGCCATAGTCTCTATCATATGTCTATACAAAATAAACTCTAATCTCTCAAAGTGGAACCTTGAGAAAATATCTTAAAGAGAATCTGTAGTCCCGTAAATAACAATTATAATTTCGTGACTACAGTCTCCTTTCTTACAATGTAAACATTGTTAAACATGTGTTAAACTTTATCATATTCATCAGTATTGTCCCAGTCAGACCTGAGGAGGAGAGGAAAACTCTCAAAAGATTTTTTTTAAAATATTATGTTAGCCCAATAAAAAGAAAGTATCATTTAATACTGAAATACTTAGCATCATGTTTTACTGGACTAATACTCTAATCTACATTAAAATATTGTGTTCATCTTTCTATAAATGCAGTAACTGGAAATATAAACAAAACATTTATCATAGAAGTTAGTAGGTAATGCCTTTTACTGTGACGTCATCGGGATTGTGTGACCTCACGATGATGCAGAAGACGTGATCACTAAAATACTACTGCGCAGTCACGAATAAGTTAACACTGCCTGACTATGCGTTAGCTATGCGGTGAGGTAACTACACACAGGATGCAGGCCGGAGGAAGAGAAAATAATACGGCTCTGAAAGCGAGCCAGATCTGCTTGAAAATGCATTTCTCTCTCATGCAAACTATTTTACTTAGAAAGCAACATGTGAAACTGATCTGAAGTTTGCTCAGCGGCTGGATAGAAGGTCAGTGTTATCCTCTGCTCCAAGTGTGTGGGAGACTCTCTGGCTTCCTCTGACATTCTATGGAACGCTTTCAAAGATTCGTCTGGAAGTTTTGGAAACCACTCCTAAATCCTGAAGAACCTCTATTAGAAGGAAGAATGTCCTTGCAAGAGAACTGGTGGCAATGACTGCTGCAGTTACAGCAGTTTTACAGTAACGCCTGCAAGGTTTTGGGGTTTTTAAAGGTCCGATTGTTGACACCACTAATGTTTGCGAGGAAATGGGGTGCACTTTCAAAGACTGTTTGTGAATGGTAAAAAAAAATGGGGTGCTTGCTATAAAACCGGTGGATCTGCTACAGGCTGACAGATTATAACGGGAGTTGTAGTCCAACTATATCTAAAGGACATTATTATTATTATATTTCTATAGCGCCAACAAATTCTGCAGCGCTTTACAATGGATGGACTAACAGGCGTGTAGTTGTAACCAGACAAGTTTGATGCACAGGAACAGAGGGGTTGAGGGCCCTGCTCAATGAGCTTACATGCTAGAGGGAGTGGGGTAAAGTGACACAAAAAGGTAAGGGAAGTATTAGGGAAGTTGATTGGTAGAATAGTGTTCACTTTTGACTTAGTGTGTTTTTTTTTTGTTTTGTTTTTTGACAATTGCAGGAGATGAATACGTTGGGAGCCATTAACAGTTTAGCTGATATGCTATTGTGAAAAAGTGGGTTTTTAATGATTTTTTTAAGGAATGGAGACTGGGTGAAAGTCTAACTAAGAAGGGAAGGGAGTTCCACAGAAATGGCGCAGCCCTAGAGAAGTCTTGAAGGCGAGCAGAGGTGGAAGTACAAACAGAGGATAGACGTAGGTCTATGGCAGAGCGTAGGGGCCTAGATGGGACATACTTGAGTATTAGGGAGGATACTGTCACAGTTCTCACCGTGATATCCAGACAGCCAGACCTGGTTGCCCCAAAAGTGCCCAACAGGGGATATGAACCTGGATCCTTCTGTGTCCTGGGCCTGCTGTTTTGCCTCTGAGCCTCATTTCTGTTCTTGCTTCAGCCTGATGTTTATCTTTGCCTTGTCTCCAGCACTGGGGGCTGGACTTTTCCTGTGGCTGCTCCTATCAATCTCGGTCCACCTGAAGCATATCGCTAATTAGCCAGGTATAAAACACTGCCTCTCTCTTAGGGCAGTGTCACTTCATTGACTCTGGTTCCTGTTATTGTGTATCTTTATCCAGTGTTCTCCAGACAGCTCCTGACCTTGGCTTATCTCATCGTTTACTCTGACATCTGGCTTTCCCTGACTTTCCACGACTATTCTTCTGCTTGTCCTTGCCTGTACTGAGACTTGGAGCTATATTCCTGCACAGCCCCCGTGCACAGACTCACAGCCCAGGTGGCTTTTTACCTGGTCACCTTGGTCTGTGTTTATTTGCAAGGGTGAGTGTATAACTCTGCACGTCGGACTCCACAGGAAGCCAATGTAGGGAGTGACAGAAGGGTGAGGTGTGGGAGGTGCGGGTGGACAGGAAGATGAGCATCACCGCCGCATTCATTATAGACGGCAATGGGGCAAGTTGGGAGCAGATAAGATGACTGAGAAGCGGATTGCAGTAGTCAAGGCGGGTGAGGACAGTCGCATGGACCAGCGCCTTAGCCGCATCTGGCATTAAGTAGGGTCGGATACGCGCAATGTTTTTGAGGTGGAAGCGGCAGGATTTGGCGATAGACTGGACATGAGGGGTGAAGGAGAGGTCAGAATCAAAGAGAACACCAAGGCAGCAAGCCTGCGTGGTGGAGCTGAGGGTAGCACCATTAACGTGGAGGGAGACAGACACAGGAGTAGCAACACCTGAGGGAGGAAAGACCAGAAGTTGTTTTTGACAATTTCAGCTTAAGGAAGTGGGCAGCCATCCAGTTAGAAATAGCATAGAGGCAGTCAGAGACACTAGTCAAGAGGGGCAGGGAGAGAACAGGGGAGGACAGATAGATTTGCGTGTCATAGAAGTGATATTGGAAGCCAAAGGAGCTGATGAGTTTACCAAGGGAGGCAGTATAGATGGAGAGGACCACGGACAGAAACTTGGGGGACACCAAAAAAGAGAGGGGTTGGGGGGAAGAGGCAGAGCCAGAGAAAGAAACACTGAAAGAGCGCTGGAAGAGGTAGGTGGAGCACCAGGAGAGAGCAATATCTCCTGGACCGAGATTACGGAGTGTGAGATTAACAGTGTCAAAAGCAGTGGAAAGGTCAAGGAGAATTAGGATAGAATAGTGTCCATGAGATTTTGCAACGAGTAGATCAGATAGTTGGAAACTTTGGTCAGAGCCGTTTCCACAGAGTGCTAAATTTAACACACACAGTGTAAAGGATGCATACCCCTTGTTGCAGACATATAAAGTTATTCACATACAGGGCTATTCAATAAAGTGAGAATTGAAAGTGTGTTCAAAGTGGATTTCAAATTTAAGACAATCTGGAGGGATAGCTGACTTAGAATTTTGCACTTTGCACATTGTGAATTGTCAGGAATTCAAAGTGAATTTACAAAGAAATTCAAAGGTTAGGTTAAAATAGCCAGAAAGAAAAAAATGCTGACTTGGAGAATCCTTCGGTGACTTTGGCATACCGTTTAAAATTCACCTTAAATTCCCGACAATTCATACTTTAGTAAATAATCCTGATAGTCTTCTTACATACAGACCAATAGGCAGTATCTTCTATACTTTCCTTATTCTTCTGTTGGCTGTACCCTGCATAGTAACCATTCATGGTGGGTTTTTTCAAGCACAAAATATCTTTTCACATGTACCTGAATATTTCAGCTGTGAAAACACTGAGTCCGGGCATTGTGCTGTATCTAAATAGTGCCATTTTTGGGGTGACAAGGTCACTTTAACCCCTTAAGGACACATGACATGTCATGATTCCCTTTTATTCCAGAAGTTTGGTCCTTAAGGGGTTAAGAAAAGGGGAAACGCCAACTTTGTGTTACGTGGCTGAGTTGAACATCGTCAAGCTTCTCAGCCTCTGGAGCTCCGTCAAGACCAATGGGATACGAAGACAGAGTTACATTAATAGAAGTAAAATTCTCTGGTGTCCCTACTACCCAATCCAAAGCTCTGTTACTTGCTCCTTGTTTTAGAAGACACAGAAAAACAAGTTGAGAGATATCTCCTCCCTCCTTCTCCAAATAAAAAGTGCAAATATTTTACAGGAAAATTAAAAATATATTCAAATATACCTAAAAGGTTAAAAATGTAGACAGGTGTCCGTGGGCACCTGCCTAGGCCAAATCCGGCATATAAATTGTGAGCTTCAACCATCACCTGAAATTGTCTTGTTTTATTATGCAATTTGTCTTCTTTGCCTTTTTGCAAAATCAAGTCACCTATTAACAGCTCAATCTGTCAGTTCAGCCAAACTGTAGCCAGAGAACTTGTGATCTAGCTAATGCTAAATTAGATTGTTTTGGAAGAAGATCCAGAGTGTTAGATTCATTCTGCGAAGCGGTATCGGACAGATTTCAAAGATATTTGCAACTGAGTATCTTAGGTCGTGCTTTTCCCAGGGGGGTTGGGCTAGAATTGACATAAAGGACCAGTGTTTGATAGAAATAAGGAATGTAAGGAAGTTTATATCAGAGTATTTCTAAGGTTAGTATTGTTTTACTAAAGTATTTTTGAATTTATCCAGGCCTTTAAATCGGAATCGTGAAGCTGCAAGTCACACGGAGACGCTCAGATGACTTTCATTCATGTGTCATCTTGTAATATGTTTATCTAGAGAGGGCGGAAGGTGCAGTTGGCCGTGGAGGAGAATCTGTGTGAAGATATGAATGAAATGTCAGACCAGTGACGCTTATCAATGAGAATATATGTACACAAAGTGCAGAAAGTTTCCAAAAGCCATATTTAGCCCCAAACAGATGGCAGGCAGGGAGCTCTTTATGTCTTATAAATCAAACACAACAATTGTATGACCGGCTAAATAAATAAAAAAAAATTTAAATAAAACAAGGGAGGCTATTTGTGGAAATGCAGGATGTGAAAACTACAAGATAAAATAATATATTAATTCTCTAAATGCCACAAGGATAGACTGTAAGCTCGTTTGAGCAGGGCCCTTTTCAGCCTATCGGTCCTGTAAGTTTTCTTGTAATTGTCCAATTTATAGTTAAATCCCCCCTCTCATAATATTGTAAAGCGCCAAGGAATCTGTTGGCGCTATATAAATGGCAAAAATAATAATAATAATAATAATAAAACATAGCAAAGCGAGTCTGAAAGAAGAGCAATTTAAAATCCAGCACACTGGGGAGTATAACTGTAGAACAATCATGTCAAACTCAAAGTGTGGCACGAGCCACATAAACAAGGTTTAAGTTTATGTGGGCCGCACACACACATACTCACTGACAGACACACACACACTGACAGACACACACACACACACATACAGACACACACACACTCACTGACAGACACACATACATACTCACTGACAGACACACACACAGACAAACACACACACACACTCACTGACAGACACACACACATACTTGCTGATAGACACACACGCTGACAGACCCACACATACTTGCTGACAGACACACATACTCACTGACAGACACACACACACACAGACAGACACACACAGACACATACACACAGACAGACAGACACACATGCAGTCACACTGACACACACACACACACACACTCACTGACAGACACACACACTGACACAGACACACATACTCACTGACAGACACACACACACACATACTTGCTGACAGACACACTCACACACTTACACACACATACTTTTCATTATTGCTCCTTACCTTGGAGCCGATGTGGGGCATCTCCCTGGCATCCTTCCTGCTCCTCACTGCTCCCTTGTGCGGTTTAGTGATGCCGGGTGCCGGAATATGACATCATATTCCGGCGCCCGGCTTCACTTCAGTTGGCACGCGCGAGGGAGCAGTGAGGAGCTGGAACACTGAGCTCCCTCGCGGCCCTTCTCCCCGGCCTGGTAAGTGTTAGCAGATTAGGCACCTGCAATATGGGGAAAGCACGTGCCTACTCTGCTATAACACCAGCATGCACTCGCGGCTCGCCAGCCGCAAAGATGGTCCTTGTGGGCCACAGGCGGCCGTGAGTTTGACATGCTTGCTTTAGAAGGTGAACTTTGGACAATCCACAGTGTTGCTTGGAGTGTCCCTTTACCTATTTATGCTATCGAAATGTTGTTCTTAAAGGCTCACTATAGTGTCACTAACACAAACATGTATTTATGACCCTATAGAGTTTAACCCACCATTTAGATGGCTTGCCTCCCCTTAGCCCCCATATAAAAGTTTAAAACTCACCTTATTGGCTCCTTTGGCGCTGGCTCCGCCTCCTCTGTGACATCATCAAAATGGATTGGCTAAAATCAGCACGGGGCGGGGCTAAATGCCGGTTTGGCCGATCAGGACCTCCTCATAGAGATGCATTAAATCATGGCATCTCTATGAGGAAAATTCAGCGTCTTCATGCAGAACGTGGGGACACTGAACATCAGGGCTGCTTTTTCGGCAGCGCTGACCCAGGAAGCACCTCCAGTGGCCATCTAAGGAGTGGCCACTTGGAGGTGTCCCTAGAGGCAGTGTTTGCATGAAAAAGCCTGAAGGGAACTATTACACTCACGAGAAAAACTACATTAAGCTGTAGTTGTTCTGGTGACTATAGTGTCCCTTTAACACTGACAGGGTAATTAAGTTAACTGTGGATTGTCCAAAGTTCACAGTTAACTTCAAACGATAGGCCAAAGTCAGAATTGGAAACTTAGTTGACTTGGAAAATTTTCCCAGTTCTGCTATTTTAGTAGTCTAAAATTTAAAATTCACTTAAATACATGACTTTTCCACTTTCCACTTTACTAAAAAACCCAGTGAACATCTGGGGGTTTATTAGCTAAATTAACTGAATTGAAGCAGAAAACCAGAATAACAAAATCTAGGTTAAAGGGACACTACAAACATTCATCTCACTGAGGTGGTCTCCTCCCCCCCCCCCTTAGTCCTGCAATGTAAAACAGAAATTGCAATGTTTACATTGCAATGCTAAGACTGCCTCTAGTGCTATGGAATTAGCTGGCACTATATAAATAATATAATAATAATAATAATAATAGGTGTCTACCAGACAGCCACTAGACAGCCATTAGAGGTGCTTCCTGCAGTTTCACTGAGTCAGACTCCGTGAAATGACGCTGGACAGCCTCACGCGTTACATGAGTAGATCCAGCATCAAGACCCATTAGGTCCATCTTATTGGCTAATGTCACCGAAGGAGGAGCACAACCCAACATTGAGGGACCTCGGCACTGGAATCAGGTAAGTGACTGAAAGGGTTTTCAACCCTTTCATGGATGGGAAGAGGGGAGCCCCGGGGGCAGAGTGGACATCTTTGTATTCCTAACACTATAGTGTTTCTTTAACTTAGTCAAATTGTGACTACAGGCGAGTTGCAGATTTTTTTTTTTCATATCTGCTATTTTTGCATTCAAATTTCAATTCGGTATAATTCATTATTCGGTGAATAAATCCCTAAATATTAGATTAATCCTTGGTTGAAGTTACCTTGCTTTACAGGACGGTAATATTTTCAGACTGTATGACTAATGGTTAACCTTAACACCCTAGATGTTTGCAAATTGCAATTCCCATGACGCACAAGAGGCCTAAAAGAAAACGTTCTGTCAGACATATCCCTACAGTTCACAAGCATCTGACAGCCAAGGTATCTGTCACTGAGCAAGAGTGAGCTTGATATTGTGTTTCCTCTTTTTTTATTCTTTCTTTTTATGCCCCATTGCCAGGCTTCAAAGCAGAAATAAGAGATTCAAACTATCGGACTTCCTCCCTCTGTGCTCATCATACAACTTTATGACTTTATTTTGTTACTCTACAGCATGTTCAGTGATGTCAGGTTATTGGGATGCAGAAACCTGCAGTGCGCAAGATGGAAACACCAGATTTAACATAAATACCATACTACAAAGGGCAGGTTAAGCAGTTGTTGGCTACATTCCGTACTCACTCTTAAAGAGACGCTCTAATCATCAAAACCACTACAGCTTATTGAAATAGTAATAATAGGATTAGTGCTGTTATAGTTATGGTGCCAAAAGGTTTTGGTCAGTTTCACAAAATTCAGGGCCTTCTTGGCACCCACAGCCAAGACTCCCATAAAACGCTGCAAGTGTGGATACATGTTTCCTTTAGAGTTTACCCATTGTTTGATTTTAAATGATGTAATTAAAATACTCCAAGCCTAAACAGATTCTTCCCCGATAGGAACAGTGATGAGGACTCAGTCATTACTTTTGTGCAAAAAGACAGTTACTTTATTATATCCAAAATTGAATTAAATTGGAAAAGGTGCGTGGGTGGGGGAGACGGGGACAATAGAAAACACTATGAACACCATCACCCCGGTAATAGCCATGCACAATCCTAATTTAAGCATTACACTCTCTATATTTACTATTTTCTTTTCTATAAACTATAGCATCTGCTCCATGCTTCATGTTTTAGACACGGGCTGATATTTCTAATTCTTCCCAGAAAAACGTACTTTGTTAAATGGTTTGATGTCCCTCCCTATTCATCGCATGGAAGGGACCCAGTCAAATCTGAAAAGTAGAGTTAGGGCTAAGTAGATAAACACGGCCCCTGGTCTGTTCACATTATCTTCTAATCCCTTCCAGCGGGTCTCCTGTTGTGCTGACATCACCAGGGAGGGGTATGTATCTTAAATTCATGTGGCCAAGATCCATAAATCAAAAGTGGTAAAACCCACAGGTGGAGATTAAACAAAATATATAACAAAAGCATAGCTACTTGAATAAGATCAGCTGCAATTAAAGTGACCATCATTGAAAGGAGTCAATGAGAGCGGACGCAGACACAGAAGCATAGTGCAGAGATGTTCTGGTAACGGCCTAGAAAGACCATACTTTGCCCCCCCCCCCCAAAGCTTTTACCCCGACAGTTTCACTCCCTGCCACCACCGGGATTGTACTCTAGAGCACACCTGTGGGGTAGAAGAACAACTATTGTTCCTGTAAGTTTATTTGTAATTGTCCTATTTATAGTTAAATCCCCTTTCATAATATTGTAAAGTGCTACGGAATCTGTTGGCGCTATATAAATGGCAATAATAATAATAATAATAAAAGGTCCCGGGCTGGGACAGACTCAAGTGGACTGGACACCATCTTGGCCATGAGCAAAGAAACTCGGAGTGATCTAATACCCCATCACCAAGTGCTCCCAAGTGCATTCATGTTAATTATTAGTATGCTTTCTACTATTGCTCCAATTATTGAAATGCACAAGGGTTCCATTGGTCTATTATCACCATTTTGCTTTCCCCACTGGCTGTGACATGGGGAGTAGGCAAAGTCACATCTCACAATCTCATCTAACAACTTACCCTATTGACCCAGATTTGTACTTAACCAGGGTTATAGCAGGCCAACCCCTTAGTATCATAATACAAACCTTTTAAAGCTGAACAGCCCAAATTTGTTCCCCCCGATGTTGCATCAACTTTATTGCATCAAGGCTGCAGACCTCATCCACCTTCACAGATATGATAAGTAAAAGAGATCATGCTTAATTCAGTTTTGTATTTTATATGTTGTTCTTTAATTCTTTTTCTTCTTTTAACTTTCTCCAAAAATATCATGCAAGACAAGTAGACCTTTAGCTAAGTCTTCAACCTGCTAATTTGAAATGTGATATTTGTGAATGCCTCACTTATTATTTTTCTTTGACTCATTGACAATAAAAGAGTTTAAAACTAAAGTGACCATCATTATGGAAACGATTTAAAACATTTTGGAGAGTGACAACACATATTCCATCTTTGGAATCCTTTCAGAAGCTTGCGAATGAGACTTCAGACAATTACTTTAGATTTTCACTTTCTGTATCTTAAACTGTGAGTCTACCCCATAAGATTTCTTCAGCTGAGAACTCATATTCTATGCAATAGGATTGGCCACATAATTGAATTTTGGCTGAGGTTTTTTATTTTCCTCTTGGCTTTACACAAGAATTTCTGACATTATTGACCATCCGCTATCAACCTCTAAAGAATTATACACTAATAACAAACCTGATGCTGTCAGCAATGTTCTAAGTATTTGGTATGCTGTGGGTTGAAAGATGTGCATATCTAACGCTTGGCTTTTAGATGAAAAAATATGAGTTTGTGCGTACAATCCAACTTTTCTTTTTACCAAAGAGGCCCAGGTTTGTGTTATCTAGAGGTGTGAAAGGGGGCATTGCTGAGAATAACGAAACATTATACACATATATATAGGGCCAGTATAAGCAGCTCTCTGATAATCTGTTCATTAATAAGATGGTCAAAAGGACAAGATGTCATTTATTTAGACTTGAAGAGACGAGATTTCACATAGAGCAATAGAAAGGGTTCTTTACAGTAAGAATAATAAAGATGTATAATTCTCTATCTAAAGAGGCTGTTCAGATTCTGTACAGATTTTTAAACAATGTATAGATGTGCATTTGGAAAAACTGAATAATGAAGCATATAGTAGTTAAAATGTGGGGTGTCAGCTTCTTGATCCAAGATGATATCTGACTGCCAACTTAAGAATGGATATTTTCCCAATTTGTGCCAAAATTGGAAATCTCTTCTTTTTTTTTTTAATCAACTCCAGAAAAATGGATATGTGAAAGGCTAAACTTGAAGGACATGAATTGCTTTCAGCCTATGTTACTACATAAACATTTTAAAAATAATAACTGCATATATACATATGCTGTAGTTAAGGCTCACATCACAATGAGTTCTTTCACTATTGATCTCGGTGATACAATCATATACTGCATAGTACTATGACTACGTACCCTAGTGGTATGAAACACATTAGGTGGCTCTCTGTCAGGGTGGCGGTCCGGTGCCCGGGACCCAGACACTGTCTGGGCGGCGGTGCGAGGACCCAGTATGCCTGATGTTCAGAGTAGGACTCACAGTGTGGAGGTGGATTAGCAGGGTCTGGTGCAGGGTAACCGCACACCCCCTGGTGTTGAGCACCAGCGTTTGTGCAGCCACATACCAGAACCCTGATTCAGCATATGCAGATCCCAGGAACTAGGAGCAGGACATAAGCAGACCTCCCAGGAGCTGAATAGGGAGGCTCTGCAGCAAGAATGTATCCAGTACAGAAACACGGCAAGACTAGAGATAGGCACCATACATGAAAAACAAGACAGAACTAATAGAACCCAAAACCAGAGAAGGATAGGAAGCTAAACCCAGAACATGTACACAAGAGACGAGGGAAACATCAATATAACATGGGCAGGACTGGACAGGACTGTACATAGACTGGGTATACAAACTAAAACAAGATAAGATAGGCAAAACAAGAGGAGAAATAACTAAGTACTATATATGAAAATCATGGGGATTTAGTCACATTATATGATCATACATTGCATAAGCCTGCCAACAACGCCAATGTACCCCATATCTGGCAGGTCCTACACTGCCTAATGTATGCTAAAACAACCAAAGAAGACATATATAGCACTTACCTGCAAGATTATTATTATTTTCAAGTTTCCGCACTAATATTTATTTTCATGTATGTTTAAGAATCTATTTGATTAGTAATAGTGTGCATCAGGACAAGAACTAAAGAGGACCAGAGGCAATTGATCCATAAACCAAAAAAAAAAAAAAGTTTCATGTCTTGAAATGTGAGGAAGAGAAAGATTCTCACTCAAGGTTAATAGTCTGCCTTTTAGCTTTTCAGTTTTTTTTTTTTTTTTTACAAATTAAAATTTTAGTTGAGCAGAGTAAATCAAAACAGACCTTCAGACCTTCCTGGTTTATTTGAATGGAAAAGTTAAAATTGTCATTCAATGGCTGTGTACTTGACTTCCACCTGGGGACTTTGCTTCCAACCATGATCTCAGCTTCAGACTTCAAACCACATATTTCTGGTCTCCTATCTCATTATTCCAGATGGTCATTCTGGCTCTGAAGAAGAGCCTCACAATTCAAGACGTGTTTTCCCACAGTTCTCATTAGCATGCTGTGTTTCCAGTGCAGCAAAGGATTCTGGGTCTGAATAGTCAAATGAAGCCGACAACGTCTACCTTTTAATATTAAATGGAGGCCTTTAGATATACTGATTATTGGAACCAATTTTATTGACCTCAGAAGAAGGCTGACCTTACCAGGAACTAAACCTGTGACTCGTAGATACTATTTTTGGATAATGGCCTTTAACTAACATGAATCCTGCCTAAGGCTGAATATTGATAATATATTGATGATGGTATAAACATGTCTTATTTTTGTTTCTGTTGTGATGTATCAGTCAGAATACAAATTTTTTAATATGTCTGTTTCTGATTCCAAATAATGTCAGTCTGGCAATTTTTTAGTCCCGTCTCCAGTCATTGTTATTTGATTGTGTTACTTATTTAGAGACTGTACCCTTATTTAAAATTAAACTGTCACTTAAACATTTAAGTTTAAATTAGTAAATTAGTTTAAAATAATAATGCAGAGATTTATGCTGTTTTCATCTAGCCAAGCATGAAAACACTGTGGTACTCCGCAGATGTGGCCAAAATAGTTAAAAACAAAAAGTTAGCATTTAGGAATTATAAAAAAACCCAGAGTGAGGGAGACAAAATGATCTATAAGATTAGGCAGAAAGAGGCTAAGCAAGTTATAAGAGCTTCCAAATCACACACAGAAGAGAAAATAGCACAGTCAGTAAAAAAGGGGGATAAAACATTTTTTAGATACATAAATGAGAAAAGAAAAGTAAAACAAGGATTAGTTAGATTAAAAACAAAAGAAGGAAGGTATGTAGAAGAGGATAAAGGTCAGGCTGACTGCCTCAATGAATATTTTTGTTCTGTATTTACAGAAGAAAATGAAGGAAAGGGACCTCAGTTGAGAAAAAGGATAAATGAGTCATTTATTACACGTGAGTTTACAGAGGAAGAGGTTCTATTTCAACTGTCAAAAGTAAAGACAAATAAGTCAATGGGACCTGATGGAATACACCCAAAGCTATTAAAAGAGCTTAGTGGTGTACTAGCAAAACCATTAACAGATTTATTTAACCAATCATTGTTAACAGGAGTAGTCCCAGAAGATTGGAAGTTAGCGAATGTTGTGCCCATTTACAAGAAAGGTAATAGGGAGGAGTCGGGCAACTATAGGCCAGTAAGCCTTACTTCAGTAGTGGGGAAAGTGATGGAAACCATGTTAAAGGATAGGATTGATGAACATCTAAAAACACATGGATTTCAAGATCAGAGACAACATGGGTTTACTTCAGGGAGATCATGCCAAACTAATCTTATTGATTTTTTTGATTGGGTAACTAAAATTATAGATCAGGGTGGTGCAGTAGACATTGCTTACCTAGATTTCAGTAAGGCTTTTGACACTGTTGCACATAGAAGGCTTATCAATAAACTGCAATCTTTAAGTTTGGATTCAAATATTGTTGAATGGGTAAGGCAGTGGCTGAGTGACAGGCAACAGAGGGTTGTAGTTAATGGAATATATTCGAAGCTTGGACTTGTCACCAGTGGGGTACCTCAGGGATCTGTACTTGGACCCATTCTCTTTAATATTTTTATTAGTGATATTGCAGAAGGTCTTGATGGTAAGGTATGTCTTTTTGCTGATGATACTAAGATATGTAACAGGGTTGATGTTCCAGGAGGGATAAGCCAAATGACAAATGATTTAGGTAAACTAGAAAAATGGTCAGAATTGTGGCAACTGACATTTAATGTGGATAAGTGCAAGATAATGCATCTTGGACGTAAAAACCCAAGGGCAGAGTACAGAATATTTGATAGAGTTCTAACCTCAACATATGAGGAAAGGGATTTAGGGGTGATTATTTCTGATGACTTAAAGGTAGGCAGACAATGTAATAGAGCAGCAGGAAATGCTAGCAGAATGCTTGGTTGTATAAGGAGAGGTATTAGCAGTAGAAAGAGGGAAGTGCTCATGCCATTGTACAGAACACTGGTGAGACCTCACTTGGAGTATTGTACACAGTACTGGAGACCGTATCTTCAGAAGGATATTGATACCTTAGAGAGGGTTCAGAGAAGGGCTACTAAACTGGTTCATGGATTGCGGGATAAAACTTACCAGGAAAGGTTAAAGGATCTTAACATGTATAGCTTGGAGGAAAGACGAGACAGGGGGGATATGATAGAAACATTTAAATATATAAAGGGAATCAACACAGTAAAGGAGGAGACTATATTTAAAAGAAGAAAAACTACCACAACATGAGGACATAGTCTTAAATTAGAGGGACAAAGGTTTAAAAATAATATCAGGAAGTATTACTTTACTGAGAGGGTAGTGGATGCATGGAATAGCCTTCCAGCTGAAGTGGTAGAGGTTAACACAGTAAAGGAGTTTAAGCATGCGTGGGATAGGCATAAGGCTATCCTAACTATAAGATAAGGCTAGGGACTAATGAAAGTATTTAGAAAATTGGGCAGACTAGATGGGCCGAATGGTTCTTATCTGCCGTCACATTCTATGTTTCTATGTTTCTATGTGTCTATGTAAGCGTCAGCGTTTTGGCGTGGAGAAGGTAATTTTTTATAGTACATTAAAAAAGGTTGTAGAGATTATGTGATGTCAGCAGCCAATCAAAGTCTGCCATTTGCAGAACAGTTCCAAGCTTCCCACTGTGCAGCAAACAGAGACTGGTGGGCTCTCGGATCATGTTATTTGCCCAAAATATCCTATGTTGGTTGGAATATATATTTTTTCTTATATATAAAAAAAAACGCTGAACAGATTGAAAAATGATCAGCTCAGAGTCTAGACAGTTTTTAACAAATGTTTTATGTTGATACAGAAACAAATTCTGATGACACCGACAGTCAAATTCTGATGACACAGAGAGTCTTGAGTAAAGCGTAGGAAGGCTTGATTTACCAATGGTGTTGGGAATATGTAGACAGATGCATAGACAGATATGTACTAACACATGTAAAAATATCCTTACAGGCTCTAGGACCTCTTAATGTAGTGCAATTAACATACAATTGATAACTGGTGTGCACATGGCGTTAATAACAAAAAATATCAGGTGTGTAACAGAAGTACCACAATTCCAGAAAATAATAGTTGTCGTTATATAATTACCGAGTTTGTATAAATATAGCTGTTTTCATATGAAAATCATTCAGGTAATTCTAATTTTGCATACGTTGGGGACGTTGAGGAAGGACTGGGAGGATAAACCAGTTAATCAATTGTTTTCATTCGCGATGTACCCAGCTGTACAACCAACGTGGTTGTGTCATTCTGATTAATACTTTTCTCGGACTTTCTAAAAAGGTGGACACCAGAAAATTCTCTTGTGACAGTGGTCTTAAATCAGGTCTGCCCCTCAGAATTTAGGATTGTTGGCAAGTATGATTAATTTTGGAAATCCAAAAACAGATGACAGATCGAAGGTTCTATGTCCACATTCGGAGTCAGTCCAAATACTGGAACAAATTGGTTAACACTTGATTTCTTTACCTACTTAGTGAAACGGATTGTAGAAGTGGTGCTTTTTCCTATTTATAACAGCCATACAGGAAAATGGAGGTGGGAACACTCTTTCTAAATACTCAGCAAACCTAGTCTTTTCCTGCATGCAAGCCAGAACTGGGGGGTAATGTGTAGGGGGTGTTTGAATTTTATCTGGCAGCCATAGACCTTTTGCTGGTTCACAAATGAATAGTACTTGGGAACAAATTCCTGAAATGTGGGATTTGTGGTGTACAAATATATCAAAGAAGGTCAAATGTTACATATATTCCAGGACTTGTTCCAAATGAAACATAGTAGTAACTGTAATTAAATGATAATCTGTTGTAAAAAAAAAATATTATATAATCATATTTATTTTTAAACAAAGTCTTTAATGCCGTAGTTAACTATTCTGTTTCCGGAGACAGGCCAATAGCAATTTGGGCTACTGTGCGAAATCTGCCCCGTGGTCCCTCTGAAAGGCATTATACACACTTCAAAGGGACATTCTGGACTCCGATTTCTAATATATTACAGGGATAATGCATTAAAAGTATGCAACAAATAAAAAGATACTCACCTTGTTTTGGTCACTTCTATAGTGAGCTCTCATCAAATCAGGAAGTGTCTTAAGCGTCTTAGACTCTGCTCACTGCAGTGGTGATGGTGTAATGACTTTTTGTTTTCAGTCTCCTGGTTTGCATTAAAACAATTTTCAAGTGATTTGAGGAAAGCTGGGGCTCTTCCATCATGTAACATTTATCCATCTGCTGCAAATCAACTTATGTTGAACTGATCCAACATCGGATTGGCTTTCGTATACGGAATAAACCTTTGCTTAAATATCTCCCACTCTTTCTCCAAATTCCCCACAAACCTGAGCTCTGGGGGTGGTTTGAGGGTGGCAACGCTGTGCAAAGTTCCCTTTTCCTGTGCAGGAGAATTCTGGCTTCTAGACTTTTTATACTGTGGCTCTATGTATCTATTTATTCCCTTAAAAAAAGAGCTATGGGTAAAGCTCCAGAAAATGGCAAATTTTAAGCCTCAATAGGAGACATCACAAATGTTTCCAAGTCAATATTTTTAATTTGACCATTATAGCCTTAAATTTTAAATTCTATTTAAATTCCAGACCATTCACACTTTAAGTGAGTAATAACTCCAACAGTTTTATGGAGCTGAGCATTTTGAGAGTTGATGTACTAGACGCAGGGATAGGCAACCTTCGACACTCCAGATGTTGTGGACTACATCCCCCATAATGCTGGCAAGGCATCATGGGAGGTGTGGTCCAAAACATCTGGAGTGCCGAAAGTTGCCTATGCCTGTACTAGAGCTTTGGCTTGTGTGGGCAATTTGAGCTCTGTGACATGGTTTTATAAACCTCGATATTTGGACAACCCAGACACATCCCCAGGTAAGAATGTCCTTACAGGCTCTAGGATGGTGATAAGGTCTTCTATAATGTAGTGCAATTAACATACAATCGATAACTGGTGTGCACATGAAGTTAATAACAAAAAATAGCCCGGGCTGGAGATAACCCATTGTCACGACTGCTAGTGTGGTCCAACATGCAGAAACTTTGTAAGCATATGCATAGAAAATAAAAAGGAAAAAAAGGATAGAACGTAAACCGGTCCTTAGAATGGCCGGACTAATACGTTAGAGAGAGAGAATGGTCAAAGGGAAAGCTGAGGTCAAGGAAGCCAGAAATACACAATACCGTTTAAACAAGCCAAGTCAGGGAGACCAGAAATCGGAATAACAAGGAATAGCCAAGGTCAAAATAGCAGGATATCAGAATCACAAGGATAAACGCACTCTCGGAAACCAGGAACAGGAAACCACGACAGGGCAAGGTACACGTTCGTATAATTTTGGGGGGCGGAGCCATCTTGGTTGTTCCCGAGCACCGCAGAGGAGCAGTTCCCGGCTCGCCGCTGAGCAGGTGGACTCAGCATGCTGGTGCGGTCATGCCGCCCGGGCACAGACGCGCATCACGGCGAGCCGGGAGCCGTGACACCCATATAGTAATGCATTACTTAGATCATGTATTAAATACATTAAAAAAAATTGAAAAAATAAATACTCATCTTTGAAATTTATTTCAATTCCCAGGGAGGTCCATTCATTCAATGGCACACTTTGATTGGTATGGAGTACATCACTGGTACACCCCCTGCCTTGGCCATTCTCCTTTACCTCCTACATACATGTGGATAAAGTTCTGAAATATACTGCTGGTGTTAAACGCTTGTTAAATCCTCTTACTTTTAAAAACATAAATAAGTATTTTTTTGCTGAACAATTTTCCAAATGTCAGCTCAATACTACCTTCAGACTCCTGAACAGATTATCATTAATATTATCAGATCTTTTAAGTGGCAGTGAAATTTAAAAAATGATAAAACAAAGTGATAATTCAAGCAAATTCTAAAATGTACTTTTCATATAGTGGTGGTTGCACCCAACGGTACATTTTGGAATATTACCAAGTATGTTCCCACTCAGTTTTGAAATGGAAATTTGTGAATATAACCATAAAAAATGCAAGTGGGTTTCATTAACTGAGCACTGATTTATTTCCTATGGAATCATTATAGGTATATGAGCCTGACAGTAATGCATATTGCATTTTTGCATCTTTGGTGATTTGTCCCAGTTACTGGGTGTCCTGCATCTGGGGACACCTAGGACACTGGGACAGGAGCCCGAAATTAGGACAGTCCTGCCAGAAGCTGGGTTGTTGGGAGGTATGGTTATATTGACTCCGTAGTATTTCTTAAAATATTTAGGGAGGTATATAAAGCGAATTGCAAAATAACTAGACATTAACAAAAATGTACCACTAATTAGCATGTGGCACTAGTAAAAGTGTATTAATTAATAGTGTGCAATCGTATTCACAAAATTGAACTATTTTAGAATATTAGAAATTATTGGTATTATTATAATTTTATTATTATAGTTATATTTACTATATCCCTATAAAGTATTTAAAGCAAAAATAGGAAACATAAGGTGGAATAATCAAAGATGTGACTCTTGTACATACACACACATGTTTTTGTTTTTTCTGCTCTGGCTAGTTAGAAAACGCCTCCCTTTAACCTATTTAAAAAACAAAACAAAAGTTTCCTGAATCACATAGCTTAATTATCACATCACATTTAACACGTGATAAATGACAGACCATTTATATTTTTTAAAGTATTTTGCGCCTTTTGAGGAATTTGGGATTAAAAAAAACAAACAAGTTATTTTGCACCGTAATTAATTATATTGCCCAATTGCGTCAATTTGTGCTGTAAAATACAATGCAAGTTATGAATGGCAATTAAATCTCTTGACAGGACACCAATTACTGCCCCTGAATGGCCTTTAAGTCCCGACCCACAAAGGTTAGACTAAGCAGTGTGTGGTTTTAAACAAGCCAACAAGATCCTTAAGAAAAAAGATGTGTATATAATGAGGAGAAAGACCATAGCCTAGTATTTTATAACAGGACATGGACATTCGCTGCTAAAGAGGTGGACTCTGCAGAGGGGGCCCATAAACTGCTTGGAAATCTAATAAGGGGTCATAACCTCCAGACATGGAGGAAATAAAGCCAAGAAAAGAGAAAACAGACTTTTCTCAATGGCTTGCTGTCCGCTGCTCAGACCAGAGAGAATGTACTTTAGGGGAAGAGGTCTGCACATGTTCTCAATGAGTTAATTCAGATCAGATCGCGTTTATGTATCCCATTGAATTTGCTGAATATATCATGCCCTGACTGCACAATGCTGTCGAGAAAAGGGGATTTCTAAAGTTAGCCTCGGCCAAATGCAGCACATTTTCCGTTTTCCTGGTCGGAGATCCGAGGGAAGAACTGTGTACTAAATCAGAGAGCATATGGACAATGCAGGCTAACAGATTTAGTGTGACTGCTTGGTGTTAACCACTTACAAACCAGAGCTCTGAAACATGAACAGGGTGCAATGATGTAACAGAAAGGGTACAGACCCAAAAACTGTTTGCAAAATGTTTATTTTCTGTAGAATGTGTAGCATTTGACGTTAATGGCCTCAGAGTCCGATTTTTATATGTAGCAGCCATGGATCCATGGATAGACTTTGTGGTCTATATTGCTTGGACAAGAAGCAAACCTTCGACCACAAAATGTAATTATCTGGTCCAATTGGTGTGTGCTTATACTGAGTTGTCAGGTAGAAAACTTAAACCAGGCTTCCCCAAACTCCGGCCCTCCAGATGTTGCTGAACTACAACTCCCATGATTCTATGAATGAAATATATAGGCTGAGAATCATGGGAGTTGTAGTTTAGCAACATCTGGAGGGCCGGAGTTCGGGGAAGCCTGACTTAAACAGTCTAGAAGCAGCATCCTCCATTTGTGGTCACATTGATGCTCTCAGTCCATAAGGTCTTTTTCACCTCTTGTTTCTGTTATATTCTGTATGCAACTAACTTGCTGTCATATATACTCATTCTATAATTGTACAGTGCTGCGGAATATGTTGGCAATATATATAAATGCTAATAATATGTTCACATAATCATGAACAGTCACAAACAGTCATTTGAATATCTTCTCCTCTGTTGCATATTCTATTCCAACATGAGGCCACCGGAACATATTTCGATCTTATCCATCAATTTCTTTTAAGAAACAGAGGTCCATGTTTGATTGATAAACCCAGGTTATTGCTCCTGGTGTTGCACCTCTCTGTGACAAGGGATAAAATCAACAAACAAGGTTAGATAGTGCATGCGCAAGCGTACCATTGAATGCAAGTACGCAAGCTGTAAATTAAGTCCTCTGCATGTGCGTGTCTGCACAATGCTGGTTTTCTGTTTTTTTTTAGAATTATTGTGCCAGTACAACATACAATACTTCATAAATGGTACCACCCAGGCCCTTTCTCCCAATTTTTTGTCAGCCTTCAAAATTCTGCAAAAACTTTCTGAATGTATTGCCGTCTGTCCAAACTAGAAAATATAAAATACTTTATGTCGTACAACAAATAAAAGTGAATATATTGGACCAACTCAGGTACTCTGAATACCTACAATCAGTGCTCTGGCTTCCCCTTTAAGGTTTGAGTTAAAACACACACATGTACCAGCAGCCTTTATTATCATAGCTGTTGTGTCTCTTTAAAACTGCCCAATACATCTCCCTCTAGATGGCTGAGACACCATCTACGTGTAATAAGCAAACAATGGGAGTTTTGCTGATATTGTGGAATATTAGGCTACTTTTAGAAAGTTGTCCATTTAAAGCTGAATAGAGATTCTGCTGGCCACTAGCAAGCATGATGTCACTCTTATTTTCATTTTTAACACTTATCCTCCTGGAATCATTACGTGATCTTTACTCTTCTGAATATTCCAAAATTCTGCAAACTATCCGTTCTTCTCCCAGCTGGTTCTGGGAAGGACAGTTCTATCCATGTTAACATCTTTTCCTTTGTTAGTGTTACCTAATCCAAGCTATCAGCAGAGGAGTGCACTGTGACTCCATATAAGGACGGGGAAACCGGGTCTGCAACAGAACGCTCAGGGATACTGAGGATTTATAGAGAGGTCACGTTCAGCCTGATCCGTGTTTGACATTTATCATTAATATAACCAGACCTCAAATTACTTTCTATGAGAACCATCAATGAAAGAAACCCAATCGTGTAGGCAGACATTTTAAAAGGCCCCCCATCACCTTCCTTCTCCATAAAATACACACAATAGGAAACTGTGGGTATTATGTCCGACCATGCTTTAGCGGCAGGATAATGTCCCTTGCATGGCACCCTTTCTTCCTCTTAAATAGAATATTTCTCCATTATTATGTCTGCTGGTGGATTTGCCGAGCTGTGGTCCTTTTGAACTGTGTGGCAGCTGCTGGAGCAGAATAGAGACCTTTTTCCTAATGGCGCCACTGACCTTGGAAATCCAAGTGCTTACTTGAAGAATCCCCCCCCCCTCCTCCCCGATGGATCATATTCTTTGTAACTTCACAAAGCAAGAAGCTCAAGAGAGAGGGGAATGTGCTGTTTTGCATATCAGTGCTGTCTTGGAACATCTTGATATTTTGGATAAAAATGAGGTCATATTAAGTGATGTCATTGTCATTCTGCCCCAGTGTTTTCTCACAAAGACCCTCTTATTGTGTCAGTGACATGTTGGCCTTGCATTCCCTTTACATTCCTACAACCCACACCACTGCGCTCCACAAAGACAGGCTTCTGTCAGGCTCCTGCACAACTCGTGTGAAAGGCCCTTGTTGACGACCATGGCTGTCCTCCTGCTTCTGGAATCCCAAGAATCAGATACTATAAAGACGGCCTGTGACTTTCGACAGGCTTTAATGGCAACTCATTATGTACCTCATTGTTTGCCACGTTATTATTGTAATTCCTCAGCCAGCCTATAATTCAGTGGATTCAGGTGATGGAAGCTGATTTAATTTGCTGGGCATTCTTTCCAGTGCTTTATTCTGGTGTCTTGTTGAGCAGATGTTAACGCATAACTGGGAAGGCGGCTGGAGGAGATGCATATTTACCCAGCATTATTAGTTGGGTGATGCCTCCGAGTGCCGCCTAATGAATTCTTTAATCCTATTGAATCCAGTAGGTCTTGGCCTGTCCGTTCCTGCATGCTAATGCTGTACGTTTGTTAGAAAGGATTGCTAAGTTCTTGATCTGTAGTTATCTATTTATTTTAGTGAATGTGGAATTGTAGCAGTTATGGTGCTTTGCTCACAGTGATACATTGTTTCACAACTCCCTATATCCTTATATCCAGCAGCTCTTGTCTCTCAGCGTCAGTCCGATAGCTAGGTGTCAGTGACCCACCTCTTCTCCAGGTCGGACTGATCAGTCTCAACCTAGTCATGGTCATGGTCAAAAAGCCTGAGGAGGGAGAGAAAGCACAAACGCCAGGATGTATTCCCTATGTTTGTTTTAGGAGATGCAGCTGCTGCCACAATTCAGTGCAGCGTCCTGCTGTTAACAAGCCGGGGGCAGGTGGCTTTATACGCATACATACATACACAATCAGCCATATATACACAATACATATACCTACCTATACCTATATAGTTATTTCATTACCCATTTACACATTCGTCACACATGAACACATATTACTCTTATATAAATAGTCCTTTTGACATTGCTCATACATATATAGTTGCACATATTGCACACACATATCTATGCATTTCTGTGTATATACATTCATATAAATTGCATGTATATCTGTAAGGAACATGCTTAATTGTTGGAAAAATAGTACATGAGATGAAGGTTCCACAAGCACGTGCATTTACTCTGACTATACACCCTGACAACACCCTGACAACACCAAATACATACACACAGTGACATATACACACCTTGCACCCACAGACACACACTGGCACATACATACACACACTGACACACACACATACACACCCATATACACACACACATACCCATACACACACACCCCTTCTTCACATTCATTTGTACACACATGCACCTCACACAAATAATTCCTTGCATTCACACTCTCCAGCAGAAAATGCAACTGACACTGCCCACAAAAACATCCCATTTGATCCCCTGCTGATTTTGAACGTTTGCCCACTGACAAAGAAATGATCAGTCTATAATTTTAATGGTAGGTGTATTTTAACAGTGAGAGACAGAATAACAAAAAAAAATCCAGAAAAATGCATGTCAAAAAAGTTATAAATTGATTTGCATGTCAATGAGTGAAATAAGTTTTTGACCCCTTTGACTTAGTACTTGGTAGCAAAACCCTTGTTGGCAATCACAGAGGTCAGACGTTGGCCACCAGGTTTGCACACATCTCAGGAGGGATTTTGTTCCACTTCTCTTTGAGGATCCTCTCCAATTCATTAAGGTTTAGAGGCTGACGTTTGGTAACTCGAACCTTCAGCTCCCTCCACAGATTTTCTATAGGATTAAGGTCTGGAGACTGCAGGACCTTAATGTGCTTCTTTTTGAGCCACTCCTTTGTTGCCTTGACTGTGTGTTTTGGGTCATCGTCATGCTGGAATACCCATCCACAACCCATTTTCAATGCCTTGGCTGAGGGAAGGAGGTTGATGGTACACAGCCCCGTCCATCGTTCCTGTAATGCAGTGAAGTTGTCGTGTCTTAGCAGAAAAACACCCCCAAAGCATAATGTTTCCACCTCCATGTTCGACGGTGGGGATGGTGTTCTTGGGGTCATAGGCAGCATTCCTCCTCCTCCAAACACAGTGAGTTGAGTTGATGCCAAAGAGCTAGATTTTGGTCTCATCTGATCTCCACACTTTCACCCAGTTCTCCTCTGAATTATTCAGATGTTTATTGGCAAACATCAGACGGGCCTGTACATAGGCTTTCTTGAGCAGGGGAACCTTATGGGCGCTGTAGGATTTCAGTGCTTCACGGCATAGTGTTTTACCAATTGTTTTCTTAGACACTATCGTCCCAGCTGAATTGAGATCATCAACAAGATCCCCCCGTGTAGTTCTGGGCTGATTCCTTACTGTTCTCATGATCATTGAAACTCCACAAGGTGAGATCTTGCATGGAGCACCAGACCGAGGGAGACTGACAGTTATTTTGTGCTTCTTCCATTTGCGAATAATCGTACAAACTTTGGTCACCTTCTCACCAAACTGCATGGTGATGTTTTTATAGCACATTCCAGCCTTGTGTAAGTCTACAATCCTGTCCCTGACATCCTTGGACAGCTCTTTGGTCTTGGCCATGGTGGAGCATTTGGAATCTGATTGACTGATTGCTTCTGTGGACAGGTGTCTTTTATACAGGTAACGAGCTGAGATTAGGAGCACTCGCTTTAAGAGAGTGCTCCTAATCTCAGCTCGTTACCTGTATAAAAGACACCTGGGAGCCAGAAATCTTGCTGATTGATAGGGGATCAAATACTTATTTCACTCATTGACATGAAAATCAATTGATAACTTTTTAACCTGTTTTTCTGGATTTTTTTTTTGTTATTCTGTCTCTCACTGTTAAAATACATTAAAATTATAGACTGATCATTTCTTTGTCAGTGGGCAAATGTTCAAAATCAGCAGGGGATCAAATACTTTTCCCCCCTCACTGTATGTACTGTACAGATGATATTTCCCTGACCGGGAGTTTGTCTCAGCTAGGTGTAGACCATTCAACTCATCATCATCTTCCTGTTGGGAATCTGCCTGCATATAATACATCACCAAACATCTATGGACAGCTGAGTGGACTGGAGACCCATCCTGTTTATATCTCTATGGAAGCTTGCAGTCATGGTAGCCTCAATCTATAGTATGGATTGCTCTGCCAAACATTTTTTTCCCCCATAATTTTCTGTTTTTCTTAATGTTTGGCTTTGGACAACGTATACACTTGACAATCAATTTGAGGGTTATTCTCAAAACGCTGAATTTAGTCAAATTGAATCCAAAGTGCAAAACAAAGGCTAAAAAGGCAATCAGTGAGTATCACTAAGTTAAAGAATTACTGTGCATGACGTATTATTATTATTAACATTTATATTGCGCCAACTTATTTGGCAGATCTTTTATAATGCTGTAAGTGGGGATTTAATGACCCATGTAACAAGCTATTACAAATCTAGAGGACGCCGCTCCAACCAAAAAGCTTACAATCTAGAGGACAAATGCATCTGGGCCATTTCGAGATGTTCAGAGTATAATGTATAAAGATATATTTGCATTATTTAACGTTGAGTAGGTTGAAGTAAGGTTATATTTTAGAGAGACAATTCTGGCAGCCATGTTACTTCCTCACCACTGTGTCCCATGTGTGAAGTTTCTCACAATTAAGGATTAGTGCTTCCTGGGACTTTTCATTACAGACTGTTATTGATTAGCCTCAGAGGAGCAAGGATTACCATCTAAAATCTGTCTATTGGTTCAATTTGCTCTAATATTCCCAAAGATGAACTGCAATTAATCCACTTTGAAAGCAAAAATCAATTAATGCATATTTGTACTGTGAAGCATATTGGATAATGAATTCCTAATAATCTGTTTTTTTTTTAACTATTGATCAAATCAGACTAATATATACTGAACTCGTTTTTTTCTGTAACACAGGGGATACTGATGATTAATTGGTTTTCCCACCAGATGGGAAAAGCCCATGTTAAATAATACTTAAAAAGATTGTAGGAGATAAAATATGAAATTAATATAAAAATTCCAAAAATGTTTGCATTTATAATTATTGCCTATTAAATAATTTAAAGACATTTAACATGTAATGAATGCATTGAAAAATTCAAAAAAGTAAATTCAAAATAATGTTAATTTTTATTTACGTCAATGTTATTAGCTGTATTTATTAACATTATCTGTAGAATATGAGGCGGATGGAGGTAATAGTTCTGCAAGTTTTTGTTGCTAACCATTTGATGATATTTAGAGTTTCAGAACATATACGTTATATATGGAGCATTGAAGCCATCGGAATCTTGTTACAGGCTGTGAAATTCTCTAGGACAAGCATGTTAAACTCAAAGACTAACAAGGGCCAAATAAACAAGGCTTAAGTTAATGTGGGCCACAAAAAAACAAAAAATTTAATTTTCATAGAAACAAAGGTTTATTTTGAAAAGTACAATATAAAAAAAATTGCCTAACTGGCACTGGACGTCCTCACGTTCGTAGGGCTTCAAAGTAAACAAAAGAGCGAATTTATTTTAAGGAGATATGTATTTGCATATACCCAATGTTTCAGTCCAACTACCTTGACATATTAAGAAATGTTTGGTAATGGGATTGAAATGGTGAATGTATGCTGTTGCACAGTTGTAAAAAAACAAAATACGTTATCGTATTGATTTTGAAGTCCTATGAGTATGTTCTTCACTTTGGCTGAGATCATCAAACTTGAGATGATCTCAGCTAATCCATAGGAAAGCATTTGAAAGCTATTGTGCACATGTGGCAAAAAGCTGCCTCCATGCAGACTCAGTCTAATACACTGCCCCCTCCTCCCATTCTAATACACTGCCCACACATTTAATACATTGCCCCCAAATTCAATACACTGCCCCTCCACCAAATCTAATACACTGCCCCTTAATCTAGTACACTGCCCCTCCTCTCTCCACTCTAATTGAATACATTTCCCCTCCTCCCAGCACTCTAATTTAATACACTGCCCCCTTCCTCCCTCCCCCAATTTAATACACTGCCCCCTCCCTCCCCCAATTTAATACACTGCTCCCCCAATTTAACACACTGCCCGCCTCCCACCACTTACACTGCCCCCTCCCTTCCCCAAACTAATACACTACCCACCCCCCAATATAACATACTGCCCACCTTCTACCACTCTAACACACTTCCCCCTCCACCACTCTACTACACTGCCCCTTCCTTCCCCAAATTAATACATTTACCCTCCCCAAATTTAACACACTACCCCTCCCCCATTTTAACACACTGCCCCCTCCCACCACTCTACTACACTGCCCCCTTCCTTTCCCAAATTATTACATTGCCCTCCCCCCAATTTAACACACTGCCCCTTCCACCACTCTAATACACTGCCCCCTTCCTCACTCAACTTAATATACTGCACTCCTCCCCAATTTAATTACTCTGGCCCCCTCCCTCCCCCAAATTATTTCAGTGCCCCCTCCCTAAAATTAATACACTGCCCACTCCAACCCCCAATTTAATGCACTGCCCCCTTAAATTAATGCAATGCCCCCCTCCCCAATTTAACACACTACACAGAAAGGTCCCCCAAACCTCTCTTCCCCTACCTTAAGACGAGTTGCCTGTTTTCCAGTTCCAGCCCTGCTCTTCTTTGCTCAAGCAGGCCTGACGCTCCTCTGACACTGCGAGCAGGAGGGAAGGGGGAGTGGCTGGCCTGCAGGAGCACACGATCGTCTGTGGGAGGGAAGGGAGAGTGGCTGGCCTGCAGGAGCACGCGATCGGCTGTGGGAGGGAAGGGGCAGTGGCTGGCCTGCAGGAGCACGCGATCGGCTGTGGGAGGGAAGGGAAGTGGCTGGCCTGCAGGAGCACGCGATCGACCGTGGGAGGGAAAGGGGAGTGGCTGGCCTGCAGGAGCACGCGATTGTTGGGCAGGTGGGCCGTAAATATATCCTTTGTGGGCTGCAAGTTTGACATGCTTGCTCTAGGAGGTTAATTGAGACCTAGCCTGGCACTGCACATGTTGGTAAACTACATTTCCCACAATGCTTAGCCAGTATAAAGGCTAAAGTATAAAGATAGTGAGAGGTACCTCAGACATTTATTAAAAACACTCTGGTAAGATGCCACCATGCCTAGACTGCATCACTGGTGACACGTGTGGCTGTAAAGGGGGTGATTCATCATAGCATGTGCGCCGACTAGTCAAACTAAACTCAGGGTATTCGGCCCCCAGGGATTGGGTTTTCCCAGTGAGGCTGCCCATCAGTGTGGTATACACACATACTAGGCTGGCATTTCCCATTTTCAGGAGACCTGCCCTTTCATATGGCCAAATCACCGCCTTTCCGAATTTTATTCTTCTCAATGTTGGGAGGTATGGAGCACACTTATATGGGCAGACGATAAACAATTAGTATTATGGTGAACTGATTAGTTAACCTATTTTGGAGCCCATATATGCTGAATCTTATTCCATGTGTGGCTTAATTCCCAATGGTATTCCGTGAGGAATCGTTTATACTATCCCTTTGTGCAGCTATGATGCACTAGGAAATAAGGACACCAGGTTATGATGTCATAACCCAAAAGTGTTATTAACTCACTGGAAGGAGCTTCTAGGCGTCAGAAGAAAACATTTATACCATGATTTATACAGATTGCTATTTTTTCTTGTACAAAATTGCCATAATGATGAGTGCAACCAATTACAATCGAGATGGGTAATAACATCTAAATATCAGCTTCCTGTGTTGTCCCGTGAGAAATGTCCCCTCCCTCCTGGAAAAATGCAGCACAATTGCATTATTAAGTACACTACCTGCGTGAGAATCATGCCAAGCAGTGGCGTGAATTGCATCACTGGCATGCCCCCACAAGAACCCATTGCCACTCACACTGTGATGTCATTTGTCACAATGTTGGGAAATAAGGACACATAAGCTATGATGCACTAGGATATAAGGACACCAGGTTATGATGTCATAACCCAAAAGTGTTATTAACTCACTGGAAGGAGCTTCTAGGCGTCAGAAGAAAACAGATGTGTGCCATGATTTATACAGATTGCTATTTTTTCTTGTACAAGATTGCCATAATGATGAGTGCAGCCAATTACAATCGAGATGGGTAATAACATCTAAATATCAGCTTCCTGTGTTGTCCCGTGAGAAATGTCCCCTCCCTCATGGAAAAATGCAGCACGATTGCATTATTAAGTACACTACCTGCGTGAAAATCATGCCAAGCAGTGGCGTGAATTGCATCACTGGCATGCCCCCACAAGAACCCATTGCCACTCACACTGTGATTTCATTTGTCACAATGTTGGGGGCTTTGATGTATATGCTCCGAGCTGTGTGCAGGTTAGGGTATTAAAAGACCACGGACCCAACCAAGTGCATGGTATTAAAAGCTACATTTTAAGAAAAAGGTTTTAAAAGAAGCAAAAGTCACTTAATGTCGAGGGGCAAATTTGATTATCGGTGGCGTCCATCTCAGTTTGAAAAAATATCACACTGTAAATATATCAACGGGTGACCTTTCATTTTAAAAAATAGAATTGTGCAAACAATGACAGATTTGTAGTGACCTTCAAATCTAGTTTATAACAGCATAAAACACTTTTCAGTTTTTCAGTGTTGAGGTCATTTTGGAGGAAGTGATAGATAAACACGAGAATTTGCATCCAAACTTCCATTGTATCTAGAGAACAACAGTCTGATCCTAAGGAACTTTCTTGAAAGTGCTTCTATTCTTCTGCAAAGTTGGCTCTGAGCACAGGAAATCATCAACATGTTTTACTGTGAGATATATACTTCATTTTTTCCCATCATTTTATTTTCTTTAAATAAAGGACTAAAAAAATGGCTATTCACTATCATCATCATTCTGCTTGTTTCCCCCTACAAGTCTGCTTTTAAAATGGCTGCTCAATGTGTCAGCAATGAAAATGGTGGCGTTGCAAAGGGCAGTGCATTCATTAGAGTGCAGTGTCATCACCAATCACTGTTTTTAATGGTAATTGCTGTACAAAATGGTCAGGGTACCCTGTATCCCCTAGTCACTAAATGTATACACTAGGCTTAAATGTACTCACTAGGGCCTAGTGTATACATTTAGGTTTAGACAGTTAGTTGAACTACAGTGATTAGTGGATGCTTGTTCAATAATAATGTAATCATGGAGGCAATGGTATCTGAGAGGTCTTTTCACTACATTGCAAATTGAGGAGTTGAAAAGTGAGCTGCTAAAAACTTCCTGTCCGACTGTCCTGAGTTTGGTCTGTGATGTCACCAGAGGAATATGCATAACAAGTGCAGTGCAAGTGCATTGTGCTGCACAAAATGAACAAGGCATTTGACCTGTACATGAGCACTTCACCAGTGGTTTGCACGTGAGTAACTCTGACTGGAGTTGGACAGAATGGCTCCTAATAAGAATAAGATTATCTCCCACAGGCCAAAATGAGAGACTCTTCATTGGCAGCACCTCTTCCTGGTGTGGGCAGATCTGTCATACCCCCTCTTAGTCCGTGATGCTCCTCTTCCCCAAACTGATGCCAAACCTCCTCCATTTGATGAAGCGTCCGTCATTTGGCCAATGCTGAATGCACGTGTTTGCACTGATGTCATGACGTGAGACGCTTGGTTCCGCCCCATTTTAGTAGCCCAAATCACTTGTTAGCTAAACACATTTATATAATAAATTGCTGATTAGCTCAATTGTTCCCCAACCAATCAAAACACACTGACATAACTTCCTTGCCCTGCCGTAGTCTTAGCAGCCCAAGAGTGCATTATAGTATTCAGTGTTTTTTTCTGGTTTGACCTGGCTCTGTTATTTCGACTGTTCTTACCTCTTGAATCCCTGATCTTGGCTTTGTATACTCGATTATTCTACCTTCTCCTATCCTTAACCTGTCTCCGATTATCCCCACTCTGAGGTCCGGTAATTCGTACTCTATCTTTTTAATAATTGCCTCTAGCTTGCATGTTGGGGTAGTACCTTGGCAAGATCTTAATACTGCTGCTGCTTGCCTAAATACTTGCAGAAAAGGCAAAAACTTTTTTTTTTTTAAATGCTTTATCTGTAAACTTTCATCTTGGAGCGTCCCTTTAATGAACCAGCACAAAATTTAGGTTTGAATCATTTTGGCTTTATTTACAATATACACAGTGACTAAACATTTACAGGGAAGAGAAAAAAATAAGGTTTATTTTTTAAAAACGAGTGTGAATTTAGCAGAACTGATAGGCTCAGCCTGGATTTCACTTGCTTAACCGAGTTGACGTGATGCAGTCCTCACACTCGATATCTCACGTGTGTGTGCTGACCTTTTTTACCTTAGTTTGTATAGTTGCTTTCCAGGAAAAATATAAATAAATGAGAACTATTGAACAAATAAAAATGTCAGACAGTCACACTAAAGAGAAAGGTTTGACCTTGGTAGGGGAGGTACTGATATGGTTCGGAACCCTGAGTATTAAAACCATATCAGTACCGTTAAAGAAATTCCTCAGCATCGCCTATCAGTGATATATGCAGATATATCAAACAACTACAAAATACCTAAAAAAATAATAATAAAACATTACATTTTTATTGTATCTCTGACCAGTTTGCTTGCTTACAAACTTAACGAGACCGCTACATTAGATCTTGGTTCCCATTTTGCAGACAATATTGTTTCTAAAAAAACCTGTAATTAAAGGGTCATTCTAGGCACCATACTTTGAATCATTAAATTGTTTATGGGGAAGAGAGTACATTGCAATAAAAAAAATCACAGCAGATATAAGAGTACCCACTGGTTCTGTACAGTTAAAGGAGACATTATTCGCTTTTGCTGTCTAAGATTAATCGAATGTGTGGGTACACCATGCACGCACAACTAGGACAAAAATCTCTCATCACCCCTGGAGAGAATCTTAGCAACCTTCATGATAACAAACGTAGCATGGCCACCTGCTTATTGAATGGATCTGCAACTGGGGGATAATCGAGGTATTCCATACAAAAACCAACAGAATAAGAGGCTTCTGATTGATGGAACCTCTTCCTGATCTTAGAGTAGTGTGTCAGAATCAGTGTTTATCTGTAAATGTGCTGGTTATTTAAATGTTTTTGTTTTTTTACATAATTTTTGGTGTATTATCAAAATGATACATTCAAAATGTGGGGTTACTTTCTTCCTTCTGTGTCCCCGTAAATGACAAAATAATGAAAATATGAATAAAATTTATATTTACTATACAACGTGCTTCTTGTGCAAATAGTCTGATTTTATTTCTCTGTTTTAGGTGCCCCAGACAGTCCTTGAGTTTCTGTTTAAAACCAGTGGTTAAAGGGTTGTTCATATGTACTAATTTTATGCATGTGTACTTACTTGTATACATGTACAGTGCTTCCCATTTGAATAGGAGCCTCTTTCTTCTGTATAGCAAATGCTGGGTGGAATGGTTCCTATTGGGTCAATGGAATGGGTAATGAAAATGTATGAGTAATATTTTCAATGGAGAAAAACTGCACTAGAAAGAGTATTTCCACGTAAGTGTATCTGTACTATACAGGGCTTTGCAGGCTGTTATTGCAGCTTGCAAAATAACTCATTGTAGTGTACTCAATATGCTCAGAGGCAGAGAAGGAGTGGCATGGGCAAGTAAGTGCCTACTTGGGGGCCCCTATCTGTATAAGTGCTGCTGTGCTTGGCAGTTTGTGGCCCTTGCCTAACTGTAGGCTCGCAAGCGTACTACTGTGTGCTTTTTATGGACGTTCCCGCTCTTCTCAGAGACCACCTCTCTTCTCCCCAATCCCTAAAGTAGTCCCTTAATATGTAATATGAGATGAAGGAAGGGGTGCTATTTCGAATTCCTCTGCAAAAATGTAGAAAGACAAAGCAAGCCGTGGCTTAAATATGTATTTCTCTGCAGAGTGAAAACCAGCAGTGGAGCAGAAGGAAGTAGACTTTAAATGTAGCTTCATAAGATAAGTATAATTTTTGCAATTCTGCCTTACATTTTGTCTTTCCAGGTGCTTTCATGACATAACAGACAAGAAATAACATTACGTTGGTTACATGCTGGTCACAGTAAGGTATTAGAATATGTTGAGGAGTTAGCACCATTTTATTTTATAACAGAGAAAAGATCACATACAAGCTGTAAATGCCACAATATTAATGATAAGTAGATTAGAAGTATGGTGTATGGCATAACAAGAGGTATATCATAAGGGTATAGATAGAACTTTACCAAGGTAGATGTAACATGTAACAAGAACTTTAACTGTTGATCAGAACATTGGGCAAAACCCTTATGGCAACATGTCATAAATTCTGCCTTTTTAATGCAAAACTAAAGTTAGCCAGAGCATACACATTGTTGGGAAGGAAGGGAGTTAATGGTGAGGGTTGTATGCAGAGGCGTAACTAGAATCCACCAAAAATTGCCCCCCTCCCATGTGTCTCATCCGATGCCCTCCCCCTCCCCCCCCCCGGTGTCTCATTCGCTCCCACCTCCCCATGTCTCATTCCTCCACCCAGTTGTCTCATTCCCCCCCGGTGTCTCATTCCCAGCCCCCCCACCCCGTGTCTCATTTCTTTGACCCCATAGCCCCTCCATGTGTTCAATTCTTTCTCCCCTAAGCCCCTTCATTTTTCCCATACCTTCCTCCCTCCCAGCCCCTCCATATGTCCAATTTCTCCCTCTCCCCCTCCCTGTGTCCCATTTCTCCCTATCTACCGTTCCCATCCATGTGTCCCATACCCTCCCTCTCTTCCCTCCCATTCTTCCCTCTCTCCCCTTCCCTTCCATGTGTACCATACCCTCTCTTTACCCCCTCCCCTCCATGTGTCCTATACCCATCCTCTCTCCCCCTCCTCTTCATTTGTCCCATATCCTCCCTCTCTCCTCTTCATTTGTCCTATACCCACCATCTCTCCCTCCTTCCCTTAATTTGTCCCATACACTCCCTCTCTCCCCTTCATTTGTCCCATACCCTCCCCCCTCCATGTGTCCCATACCCTCCCTCCCTGCCATTCATTAGTCCCATACCCACCCTCTCTCCCCCCTCCCATCTATGTTTCCCATACCCACCCTCTCTCCACCCTCCCCTCCATGTGTCCCATACCCTCCCTTTCTCCCCCTCCCTTTCATGTGTCCCATATGCTCCCTCTCTACCCCCTACCCTCCATGTGTGCCCTACCCTCCCTCTCTCCCTCTCCCCCTCATGTGTCTCATACTCTCCCTCTCTACCCCCTCCCCTTCATGTGTCCCATTCTTCCCTCTCTCCCTCTCACTTCCATATTTCCCATATCCTCTCTCCCTCCTCCCCTCCATGTGTTCCATACCCTCCCTCTATCCCCTCCCCTCCATATGTCCCATTCTTCCCTCTCTCCCTCTCACTTCCATATGTCCCATATCCTCTCTCCCTCCTCCCCTCCCTTCCATGTGTCCCATACCCTCCCTCTATCCCCTCCCCTCCATGTGTCCCATTCCTACCTCTCTCCCCCTCCCTTCCATGTGTCCATACCCTCCCTCTCTCCCCCCTCCTGTGCCTGCTTCTCTGCCGTGGTTCCTGGTCTGATAAGAAGTGCTCTAACCGCTCCTCCTGCCAGACCCCCGGGAACTGCCGACCTGGGCCGGTGTGCTGTGCACCACCCAGAAGGTATTCAAGTGGCCCGTGCAACCGTGGTAGGTACGCCACTGGTTGTATGTCATAGAGAATCATAGGCATGGGGCAAACCCTACCCAGTTCATGATTTACTATAATAAAACATTTAGTGAGGCTGCTGACTGTAAAAAAAACCAACCCTTTAAAGGCTGCTGTTTGAACACTGTTTCAATGTATGGTGTCTCTCAGTCCCACATGTTACTCGGACTCACTGACCCAGTATTTTATCCAATTATTTTATAGCCAGCCCTTAATGTGGAAGAAAACATTCCCAGCTGTTGACATGTTGCTTCCTTTCTCCGAACAAATGAAACTCTGAACTCATGGATTCCTCTGAGCTTCTCTTTCTGTTTTGGCAGGATTCAAAATCCCTAGAAGTAAAAGGCGTAATGAAAAGATCTGGAAACTCGTTTGTTAACAGAAACACCGTACACAATGATCATTGCTGAGAAAGCCATGTGTAAAGGCTGTTTTCTTGGACAGAATCTACTCTGACCTCAGTGTTCAAAACAGCTGCCCAACAAGAAACAATTCTTAGAAGACAGAGGTGTATAGTGCTGTATTCTGCCAAAAACATGCACAACTGGTACGATTAGTATGGGTTGATGTTTGAAAAAGCAGCAAGTCATGTCAGGGAATAATATACTTTTCCTCCAGAAGAATGTATAGGGTATGGTGAAAATATGCAAACTATGACAAGACGCTACTCACAAACCTCTGTCTGCTCCTTCATAATTTGTGTCTCCAGATGGCTCAATGTTCATCTCAGGCATAGCTATCACTGCAGGACCATCGTCAAGGTCCTTTCATAAATAAAGCTATATTTAACCTTCACGGTGGCTACAAGGAGGAATGAGAATCTCTTGGAATCCTGTGTGAATGGGAGCTAGTAAGCAGCTATTTGACATATCGTAACCAAACAATATCCATCACATACACCCCTAAGTACAGAGCCCCTCTATTATGTATTGTTCTGAAGAATTCCGATTTTATTGTACACATGGAAGATTTCACAGAAAGTTTATTTTTTTTCTTTCATTTTTTACTGCCTGTCGTGACCCATCAGGTGTGTGTGGACCATGACAATTATTTAGCAAAGATCTTCAGAAATAAAATTTTGTGTGGACTCAAGTTCAGCTCTGTTACTATATGTTTGTGAAGTCATGTCTCAGCATGGTGATTGAGCACTGGTAAGATTGTCCTCTTGGACTTTGGTGGAATTTTGGTTCTTCAGCTGGGCTGACATATTCAACTGTTGAGTTTCCCAGGGTTGACCCCAGTTAATTCCAGGGTCCTCCTTTCTGCACATTCTGGGACTCTTTTTCAAATCTACCATGTCAAATAAAATAGACTTTACAGAAGGAAGTTAGAGGTGTGGCACCAGTATCCCATTTTCAGTAAAGCATCGAAAATCCTTGGGAACCCCATGGTAGAATTTTCAATGATATTTGTTTAGATAATTGTTTAGTAATTAGACCCCAAAGACATCAGGAGCATCCTCATTGTAGCTTGTGTAAGCATGTATCGAGTAAGACATGCGTTAGGGGTGTCTGGAATAATGTGAAAATATGTAGTGCAAACAAAAGCTTCATAGTGCACTACATTTAAAATCAAACATTTTAAAATGCATTATTTTAGAAAAATAAACACTAAAACCTTCTGCCCAAGTTTTACACCATGACAATAAGAATGATACATTCACCATTTCTGGTTCCAAGAATTGCATGGTCATCCCTTATTTGCCCAACTGAAAGATCGAAGAGTACTTTGAGATAGCCTTCCACATCCAATGGTGTATACATTCTACATACTGCCATTCAAGAGATTATGGTGCAATTATTGCACATGGCAATGAGGAATTATAATCTTAGTTATCATTGTACCTATTATATATAATTATGCTATGAATATTGACCAAAATCCTTGAACCCATTACTGTCTGTGAATTTATTTTGCATTGAATCAATGCATGAAGTAAGTGAGTCAATCAATATTTTTAGTATATGAATGCATGGAAAATGGTTTTGTATGGAGCGGCCATTTTGTATTGGGTGACCTTTCATGAACCCCGATTCCTTTTAATGATGATGATGAGTCAAGTTCATAGCAGGTTTGTTGATCCAAGTTCAGTTATGTGTCAAAATCCCCCAAAACTATTCATTTCAGATATAAGGTGGATATCTTCCCCAAACCCCATTCATATGAGGAGGTAATTTACCTAACACAATTTACCACCAAATGTGGTCTTTTTTCCTCTGCACAGATCTCTCATAGTATTATTATTACTAGCATTTCATATAGCATTTATATATTATATTTCCACAACTATCCCAAAGTTACCAGCTTGACACATACAAATGTATAAGATGCATTAAGCTTGCCAATACAACCACCATAAAGCCTCCTTTGCTTACTGGTGAAATACAGCCCTCGTAATAATATCCCTGTTATGGCCACTGTAAAGATTGTAGGTATATTGGACCTCTGTGGAGTAGAAATACCATGTTCATTTTAGGCAAACCTAGCAATCCAAGCTTTGAAGGAGTTACTACGTATACCAAATTCGCTTGGAAATTCCGACAGACTTTTTTGAAAGATATATTTTGCTCTCTGTAGAAGTAAGTTGGCAATGCTCTTGCCAAAGAAGTCCTAATTTAAGTTTTGGCCATGTACAGTCCGTAGGTCGATTTGGGCTCACTTCTGCAGCCAATGTAACTATTTAGTAAACAGTCGGTTCCCATAGAAAACTGGAAAACATTCAGAAAATATTGAGAACTTCTTAAATGTTAGCTAGCGATCATCTGTAAAATATACTTAAAATACCGGTAATTTGTGGCTTAGTGACAGATTCTGTATTATTGAAACATAAGTCATACGTACAAGAACAACACAAAAATATTTTGTTCCTGTTTTGTGTATGGTACAGAATCAATCTTTTTGTTTGCAATTTGATGAATACGTGTTCCTTTTTGGGAGGTTTGCAACCGATGAGGAAATAGCCTAATGTGAACCCATAATATATTTTATATATTAGTTGCTGACATGAGGAAGAAAGGCAAAAAAATAAAAGGGAACAAATTAAAACTGTATAAAATGTCACTTGTAGAACACTTTATGTTTTTGAGCGTTGTCTTGCCTGTGTATAGCCTCAGCGTGGACTTACCTGGTCAGAATAAATGCTTTAGCAAATAAACTGAGACATATCTGGCGACAGTCCCAGACTTCCAGTGATAGTTACTAAATGTGTTTTGTCTGTTCCGAGAATTCCCCCAAATTTAAACCTGTGATTCTAACTCTGCGTGGATAACTGCTGGTTCCAATTTACTTTCTGTCAGGTATTTAAAGGTGTGGAGAGCCAGGGAGAGCATACTACTGAGCATACTGCTCACGGTGTGGAGAGCCAGGGAGAGCCGGAGAGAGCATACTGCTCACAGTGTGTTATAGGAGAGCCGGAGAGAGCATACTGCTCAGAGTGTGTGTTATAGGAGAGCCGGAGAGAGCATACTGCTCAGAGTGTGTGTTATAGGAGAGCCGGAGAGAGCATACTGCTCAGAGTGTGTGTTATAGGAGAGCCGGAGAGAGCATACTGCTCACAGTGTATTATAGGAGAGCCGGAGAGAGCATACTGCTCACAGTGTGTTATAGGAGAGCTGGAGAGAGCATACTGCTCACAGTGTGTTATAGGAGAGCTGGAGAGAGCATACTGCTCACAGTGTGTTATAGGAGAGCAGGAGAGAGCATACGGCTCACAGTGTGTTATAGGAGAGCAGGAGAGAGCATACGGCTCACAGTGTGTTATAGGAGAGCCGGAGAGAGCATACTGCTCACAGTGTGTGTTATAGGAGAGCCGGAGAGAGCATACTGCATAGGAGAGCTGGAGAGAGCATACTGCTCACAGTGTGTTATAGGAGAGCCAGAGAGAGCATACTGCTCACAGGGTGTATTATAGGAGAGCTGGAGAGAGCATACTGCTCAGAGTGTGTGTTATAGGAGAGCCATAGAGAGCATACTGCTCACAGTGTGTTATAGGAGAGCTGGAGAGAGCATACTGCTCAGAGTGTGTGTTATAGGAGAGCCGGAGAGAGCATACTGCTCACAGTGTGTGTTATAGGAGAGCCGGAGAGAGCATACTGCTCACAGTGTGTTATAGGAGAGCCGGAGAGAGCATACTGCTCACAGTGTGTTATAGGAGAGCCGGAGAGAGCATACTGCTCACAGTGTGTGTTATAGGAGAGCTGGAGAGAACATACGGCTCACAGTGTGTGTTATAGGAGAGCAGGAGAGAGCATACTGCTCACAGTGTGTGTTATAGGAGAGCTGGAGAGAGCATACGGCTCACAGTGTGTGTTATAGGAGAGCCGGAGAGAGCATACGGCTCACAGTGTGTTATAGGAGAGCCGGAGAGAGCATACGGCTCACAGTGTGTGTTATAGGAGAGCCGGAGAGAGCATACGGCTCACAGTGTGTGTTATAGGAGAGCCGGAGAGAGCATACGGCTCACAGTGTGTGTTATAGGAGAGCCGGAGAGAGCATACTGCTCACAGTGTGTTATAGGAGAGCTAGAGAGAGCATACTGCTCACAGTGTGTGTTATAGGAGAGCCGGAGAGAGCATACTGCTCACAGTGTGTGTTATAGGAGAGCTGGAGAGAGCATACTGCTCACAGTGTGTGTTATAGGAGAGCTGGAGAGAGCATACTGCTCAGAGTGTGTGTTATAGGAGAGCCGGAGAGAGCATACTGCTCACAGGGTGTGTTATAGGAGAGCCAGAGAGAGCATACTGCTCACAGTGTGTTATAGGAGAGCCGGAGAGAGCATACTGCTCACAGTGTGTTATAGGAGAGCTGGAGAGAGCATACTGCTCACAGTGTGTTATAGGAGAGCTGGAGAGAGCATACTGCTCACAGTGTGTTATAGGAGAGCTGGAGAGAGCATACGGCTCACAGTGTATTATAGGAGAGCCGGAGAGAGCATACTGCTCACAGTGTGTGTTATAGGAGAGCCGGAGAGAGCATACTGCTCACAGTGTGTTATAGGAGAGCACGGTGATAGGAGAGCCGGAGAGAGCATACAGTGTGTTATAGGAGAGCCGGAGAGAGCATACTGCTCACAGTGTGTTATAGGAGAGCCGGAGAGAGCATACTGCTCACAGTGTGTTATAGGAGAGCTGGAAGAGAGCATACGGCTCACAGTGTGTGTTATAGGAGAGCCGGAGAGAGCATACTGCTCACAGTGTGTTATAGGAGAGCCGGAGAGAGCATACTGCTCACAGTGTGTTATAGGAGAGCTGGAGAGAGCATACTGCTCACAGTGTGTGTTATAGGAGAGCCGGAGAGAGCATACTGCTCACAGTGTGTGTTATAGGAGAGCCGGAGAGAGCATACGGCTCACAGTGTGTGTTATAGGAGAGCCGGAGAGAGCATACAGCTCACAGTGTGTTATAGGAGAGCCGGAGAGAGCATACGGCTCACAGTGTGTTATAGGAGAGCCGGAGAGAGCATACAGCTCACAGTGTGTGTTATAGGAGAGCCGGAGAGAGCATACGGCTCACAGTGTGTTATAGGAGAGCTGGAGAGAGCATACTGCTCAGAGTGAGTGGGTTAAAGAGAGAGCTGGAAAAAGCTCGGTAGCAAACTCTTAAGGGAGAGGGATACTTCCAAAGAAATAAGCAAGTTGTTACTGGTTTTGAGTTGTTACTATTTAGCTCTTCTACAATAAGACAGTGACGTGTAATGTAATAAAATCGGAGTGCAATGCTACTTTATGTCACGGCTCTCGGCTCTTCTGTCCGCATGGCTGCACATAAACTAGGCAGGCACGCCAACAGAAAGGTTTCATGTTTACCTTGGTAGCAGCGGGCAGCTGCCCGGTCTCCCTCTGTTCCGGTCCCCAGCGGGTGCGATGTTCTTAGGAATGCCGGCCGCTGCGGTTCAGGGTTTTATAATAAACTTACTATAGCCCACATTAAAGATGGCGCCAACGTGCGTGTGATGTGACGTCATAGACATGCACGTACGTTTTGGGGTCAGAGGTCAGAGACACCCTAAAGAGGGTTATTTAAACCCAAATTACCTTTTTGCCAGTGCCCTGTCGTGGTTTCCACTAGCTGGTTAAGTCTGGCCATTCTAAGGTCCGGTGATACTATTCTGCGTCGTGGAAACGGCTATAATCCTGACACTTTATGAATAAATGATTATGTCGAGTGTACAGAGATTCATTCGGAATTTTGTGAATAAATTTGGATTTTCTCACAGTTCTGTTTTATTGCAATGTTCCCCAGAGCTTGGAGCCTATGATTGTGGTGTGATCATACTATTTGTGCGCATGCTGTATTTATGGAGAGATGATGAGGTGAACGTTCTCATTACATTGTTAGGAGATGGGACTTTGGGTTTATTTCATAACACGTCTGCAGGGATCTGTCCATCCAGAACACATGGATGAGCAAAAAAAGTTAATTTTATTTTACGATTTGTCCAGATTAGGGTATAGACCCTACTAAGGTGCTTATTTCAATAAATGTTGTGATTCTAGAATACTCTTCTAAGATGATGAAATTTAAAGGGTTTCAGCCACTGAGGACCAGCTACCTGGTTTACCCCTTTACTTCACGCATTTTATTTATAAAAATATTTACTAACGGATAAGCCCTGGGCTGCCCACAAATCCTTTTTGCACACAGAAGGAATTTCCATGGCATTTTAATAAATGAGTGGCATGTGTGGCCCCTCTGTGCACTGCATTGATTCAATGCTCAAAATTCAGTTCAAACTTCCGCAGGCCGGAGAAATATGTAGCACACTGCTGTTTAACTCATTATGGACCTGCGGTGATCAATGGCAGGGGTGGCTGAAAGGTAGATTCTTATCTGTTGCAGAACTACGGCTTGATATCTAACGGTAGCTTGCTGTGTTAGAGAGTCTGATCTTTGCATTGGGCTATCTAAGGATTCATATTTTTCATTATCTTAGGGGGCCACTCATTTACACAGTTCCCACTGTGTTCTGCCTGAGCATCAAGGGAAAGTATTTTGTCAAGCTGGAATCCCTAGGGATCGTGGAGAGATCCTGGACAGATGCAGAAACACTGAAAGCTGCTTGGCAAATGGTGAACTTGCTAAACTTGGACCAATTACACCCTAATTAAGGCCATAAAAACCTCTATATATTGATTTAGGATTGTCAGGAGAATAAGAGTTTCAGGATCAGGCAGGTTGACATGATGCATCTCCCCATTCCATATCTTTATTGCAGGCCTATCTGACCTTAGCCCTCATCCAGGCCCCTACGCTCTTCCGAAGATCTGCGCCTGTCCACTGTTCGTACTCGCACCTCTGACGCCCACCGTCAAGACATTTCTACGGCTGCGCCGTTCCTATGGAACTCCCTTCCCTGCTCCGTTAGACTCTCATCCAGTCTCAGTTCCTTTAAAAGATCATTAAAAAAGGAATATTAACTAAACTGTTAATGGCTTTCCCTCCCCGCATCTTGGTTACCCACCCTGCTTCCACCCTGCAACTGCCATCCAATAAACTAACCCTTCATTGTAAACTATTTTAGCGACCTACTTTTTCTCATATATGAAATACAACCTACCCTAACCTTTTGTGTCACTTTACCCCACTCCCTCTAGAATGTAATCTCCTTGAGCAGGGTCTTCAACAGGGTCTTCCTGTGTGTCCAGCTCCTCTTGTTGCAAATACTTGTTTGTTAGTCTACCTATTGCACAGTGCTGCGGAATTTGTTGGCGCTTTATAAATAATAATAATAATGACAATAATGTCTGCTGTCTCTTCATGTTCTTCGTTGTGTCTGTCACTTGCGTGTTACACACACCTCAGACTGTTAACAGGTTGGTGTCCTGCAAACTTTCACACACAGATATTTCATGCATGCGTTTAATCACACTCCACATTTACATAGACTTACCCTTAAACAGAAGCCACATCAAAGACCTCTGTGAAGGTTTCTCCACTCTGGCTGATTTAGTTGCAGTAACTGTGTCTTTTATGGCACTCTCCTCTATTCACATGGAAAAAAGCGCTTCCTTGCTAACAAATGAACAGACTCCTCAAATGCATAAATTGCCACTTCTGTGAAAACATTTTCACCTCCACACACAGCATTCTCTGCTCTTCATCTGCTTTTAGATAGAGTGAAGAAACCCCCTCCTGTCTATAGAAACTGCAGACTGACCATTTGCCGGATTACTGATCAGCACCAGGGTGCCAGGAATCATTAACCATTTACTGATCATCACAGCTGGTATCCCTTTACGGGCCAAACCCAACAATCCCTTTAAAAACTAAAAAATAAATAGCGTTGGATCTAGGAGACTTTATAACATTTCTGTTCACTTTATACAAGAGAACACATTGCTTGATGTATAAAAGTATTTAAATTTACTATTAAAGGGGTTATTTACTAAATTGAGAATTTAAAGTGAATTCAAAGTAAACTTTTAAATTGTAGGCTGCAGTGGTCAAACTGGAAGCATGGCTCATGTAGAGACGTTTTCTCACTTTCCTGTATAACTTTGTAAGTCATAAAATGTATTTCCCAGCACTGGGAGATATGATATTGGGACCAGCAGCGTCAGTGACAGTGTGTGCTGGTGTTGAAATGCATGTACGTTGGCGTTGTGGTAGGCTTATTATTATATACTGTAACTAAACCTGGTGTTCCAAAAAAACTATTAGATTCTTTTAGCTTTTAAGCTGGTGTTTAGTGAGTAAGTGAGTGCGCTGGATGCTGTATGGTGTTGAAATGCATGTCAGTAGTGATGTGCAGATGTTAAAAGGGGGCTTGCCGGCCTTCCCAGACAGAACGTTGCGGCGTTAAAGAAACACTATAGTGTTAAGAATGCAAACTTGTATTTCTAAGGCTATAGTGTCCGAGGATCCCTTGGCACTGCTCACCTCTCTGCCTACCGCAATGTCATCGAGGAGGCATGGCCTCCTTCGCCTTGGTCAAATCCCATGTTCCTCATAGATAAGTATTGGGGACCTGATGCGCATGCATCCTAACTTTAGGAAAACGTTGTATTCAATGCTTTCCTATGGGCTTCTGTGTCACGTGACTGAGCGCCTCTAGTGGCAGACATAGTTACATAGATGAAAAGGGACATGTGTCCATCAAGTTCAACCCTCCTCACATCTGTTTTTTGCTGTTGATCCAAAATAAGACAAAAAAGACAGTTTGAAGCACTTGCAATTTTGCAACAAACTAGGAAACAATTCCTTCTTGGCCCCAGAATATCCTTGGATCAAGAAGATGTTGCCCTACAATTAAAAATATATATCCTTAATATCCATGCTGATGAATTTAATCATGCAGTATAAACATTGAAGTTTCTAAAACACTGCTATGCTTTATATTGCAGGATTAAAATGACAGGACCATTGTACCCAGACCACTTCATTGACTACGTGACTTTGGTGTCTTTTTACCATGGATAAGCATGGCACATTGTGATCAGATTCATTGAGGTTCTGACGCTGCACTTTTTGGGAAACATTTCTAGTAGAGTGACTCCAGAGAAAAAAAACCCAGGAGAGAAGACATGAGTCATCAAAAATGAATGGGTGTACCTTTGCTCAATATACCATGTAGTGTATCTACCATCATTTTCAGCCAGGTAGGACATTCCTGAATTGTGGGAGCATGTCCAATAATCCCAGCTATATTCTTTCCTATCCTGATTATGAGAATGCTTAGGCTACATCGTTCCACTGGTTGTTTTCCTTGCCGCTTGCTAGTTAGTTGGTAACAAATCTCTCTTTAGGGGAAAATCATCACTACAATGTATTCCATGTATTTCTGGATCATTACCCCTTAAATCATTCATGAGCATTAGCATTAAATCAGTTAAAAATAACCCAACTGTTATCAGTCTCCAGGTTATATATAGTTTGTGTTTTAGCAACTCACGCTAAATCTACCTTCTGGATATGTTAAATCACTGGTAGATATGTGTTAATAATACATGACTTTCCTTCTCCATAGGGTGAAAATTCCAAAAACCAGACAGTTGTTTTGTTTGTGTGATAAAGCCTGTTTGCATTAAACAACAACCTTTCAGGTAACTTTGCAGTTAAGTGGTTAAACATAACATTCTAATTATATAATTCTAGTAAGAATGTGGCATTATTTAATATTAATACAAATACCTCCGTGATGTAATGTTTAATTTCCAGCAGTTTTTAAGGTTAGGTTTCGGGCTACAGTTTAGGGTTTCTTTAAACCCCAAGATATCATAGAACTGCAACTGCCATGATGCTTTGCCAGTCAGGCAAACTGAAATGGTTCTGTTCCTCTTTAAGGGGAATGCTATATGTTTTAAATGAAGGACTGCAATAAACCAGGAATTTGGTGAGCCAATCATGGATGTGATTAAATCAAGCTGGGATACGGTATACATCACAGACCTCTAGCATTCAATATTGTATGTTTACTCCTTTAATCTAACAGACTCATCATTACACGCTGAGCCAAACAGCAAAATAAACAGCACATGTCAATGAGCAGGAAAATGGTTTCCTGTAATGAGGGATTCTTATGCGTGTTGCTGTTTTTGTTTATGTCCTGAAAGGCTGGAGTTAATGTATTTGATTTCTGAGTGCCATTTCTAACACTAGTTACAAAAGTGAGTTTGAAAAGTCTGTGTCAACTTGTACACTAATTCAAACGCCTTACCACCAACTCATAACTTCAACTACTAACCCAACTCCTAATCTGAACTTCTAACCAAACTCCTAACCACAAACTGCTAACTAATACTACTAACCCAACTTCTAGTCTGAACTTCTAACCAAACTCCTAACCACAAACTGCTAACTAATACTACTAACCCAACTTCTAATCGAAACTGCTAACCAAACTCCTAACCACAAACTGCTAACTAATACTACTAACCCAACTTCTAATCTGAACTTCTAACCAAACTCCTAACCACAAACTGCTAACTAATACTACTAACCCAACTTCTAATCTGAACTTCTAACCAAACTCCTAACCACAAACTGCTAACTTTAATTACTAACCCAACTTCTAATCGAAACTGCTAACCAAACTCCTAACCACAAACTGCTAACTAATACTACTAACCCAACTTCTAATCTGTACTGCTAACCAAACTCCTAACCACAAACTGCTAACTTTAATTACTAACCCAACTTCTAATCGAAACTGCTAACCAAACTCCTAACCACAAACTGCTAACTAATACTACTAACCCAACTTCTAATCTAAACTGCTAACCAAACTCCTAACCACAAACTGCTAACTAATACTACTAACCCAACTCCTAATCTGAACTTCTAACCAAACTCCTAACCACAAACTGCTAACTTTAATTACTAACCCAACTTCTAATCGAAACTGCTAACCAAACTCCTAACCACAAACTGCTAACTAATACTACTAACCCAACTTCTAATCTGAACTGCTAACCAAACTCCTAACCACAAACTGCTAACTAATACTACTAACCCAACTTCTAATCTAAACTGCTAACCAAACTCCTAACCACAAACTGCTAACTAATACTACTAACCCAACTCCTAATCTGAACTTCTAACCAAACTCCTAACCACAAACTGTTAACTAATACTACTAACCCAACTTCTAATCGAAACTGCTAACCAAACTCCTAACCACAAACTGCTAACTAATACTACTAACCCAACTTCTAATCTGAACTGCTAACCAAACTCCTAACCACAAACTGCTAACTTTAATTACTAATCCAACTTCTAATTTGAACTGCAAACCAAACTCCTGACCACAAACTGCTAACTTCAACTACTAATCCAAACCTGACTCTGATTCTTCCTATCTTCAAACTCCTAACCACCAACTCATAACTTCAGCTACTAACCCAACTCCTAATCTGAACTTCTAACCAAACTCTTAACCACAAACTGCTAACTTCAACTACTAACCCCAAACTGACTTTAATCCTTCCTATCTTCCAACTTCTAATCTTTACTGCTAACACAAACCCCTAACCACCAACTGCTAACTGTGGAACTTGCTTCCCTCCTCCATTAGATGCTGACCCAGTCTCCACTCCTTCAAAAAATCGTTAAAGACCCACTTCTTCATAAAAGCGTATCAATTAAACTGTTAATAGCTCCTGACTGATTCCTCTCTTGCAACTGTCACTAGTCTAATACTATCCTTACCTTTTGTGTCATGTTACCCCACTCCCTCTAGCATGTAAGCACATTGAGCAGGGCCCCAACTCGTCTGTTCCTGTGTGTCCAAGTTGTCTGGTTACAACTACATGTCTGTTCGTCCACCCATTGTAAAGCGACTGTAGGTAATTATAATCTCATACCTGATGTATATCAATATGTTAATGGCTGCCAATTATGCCATTATCAAACTGGTGAAAAGGACGTTGCCTTGAATACAGTGGCGTAACTACCATGGTCTCAGGGGTTTCAGTTGCAACTGGGCCCAGCACTCCAGGGGGCACGGCTGCAGCTGCGATACCTGCGACTGTGAGCCACCATAACTTCAGCCAAGCGTATTGCAGGTGTCAGGAAGTGCTCACTGAGAGAGTACTTCCTGTCAGATGGGTACCGCGGTGGTGAGCAGGTACAGGAGGGGAGGGGGAGAGGCACATGGAGGGGCTGGGTGGAGAAAATGGGACACATGGAAGGGCTGGGGGGAGGAGGGAATGTGACACATGGAGGGGCAGGGGGAAAGGTAATGAGACACATGGAGCGGCTGGGGAAATGAGATACATGGGGGTGCGACACATGGAAGGGCTGGAGAGGAGACACATTGTGGCGGGGGGGAGAAGCAAGGCAATTTTTGCACATTTTGGCAATAACAATCCGTCAAAGATGAGTTATCCATATTTTAAGAGAGAACTTGGCCCTGGCGCTGAAAAACATACATTTTAGCTTTACTTTTTGTATTTGTTTTACGTTTGGGGTTAACTAGCTCAGCAAAGGTTACTCTAACCCAAAAGGTATTTTTGTTGTTTGGTGTAACCTTGTAAAACTTTGGATTGGTAACTTTAGAGTTAATGTGACATTTATCCAATTTAGATTTCCAATACTCAGCCTGTTTCACCAACTTTGAATTAATTAAGGGCTAAAAGGATTGCCTCGACAGAGCAGCTGTGTGGTGGGATATATCCGGACTGGTGACAATCGTAGGGACAACGTCTTAAAATCTCATGTTGGGAATAAACGAAAGATCCACTGCTTATTGCTTTTATCCAGCCTAGTGCCTCTGAATAACTAATTATCTTCCAATTAACCGTGATCTTAATTGATTAGGTTAGCATTCAGTGTCATTAACCGTAACTCGTCAACAACATAATTACAGATGGGGCAACACAAGTCTTCTTACACATAATCAATATTTGTTTTATGTCTACACACAGACTAGTCCATTTAGATGGAAAGACAAATAAATGCAATAACTTTAAATATGGATAGATATCAATAGATAGAGACATATAGATACATACTTGTAAATAAGGGCTGATCAGGAAATCGATATGAATATAGGTTAGGTTCTGATAGCTTGACACAGGTAGATAGAAGTGAATCGATAAAATGGAATCTATAGATATGAACCTCCTCTAGACAGTAAGCTCGTTTGATCAGGGTTCTCCTCAACCTATTGTTCCTGTAACATTTGTTAATAGTCTCATTTATTGTTAAATCTCCTCCTCTTATAATATTGTAAAGCGCCATGGAATATGTTGGCGCTATATAATTAACACGAGGAGTTATTCTCCTAAGTAAGAATTGTCATGAATTAAAAGTGAATTGAAAGTGATTTTCAAAGTTAAGGCCAACATAGTTGACTGGGAGAATGTATTCAATGTGGCTATTTTGTGGCCTTAAATTTGAAATACACTTTGAAATCTAACTTTAGTAAGACTTACCCTGTAAGTATTAATATTATTAGCTAGATTCAGATAGATAGAAGCAGAGAGGTAGATAACTAACTAGCAGATAGAGAGGCAGACCCACAGACAGTCAATATATAGATGATGGATACATGCTTATACATATAGTTGGAAAAATACAAAAAAATACATGCAAGTATGTACAGAATGATAGTTATAAATACATAGATAATGACAGATGGATATGGATAATTACATTCAATTAAAAAGATATGAACAGATAGATATGGGTAGATAGACACAGATAGTTAGATATAGAGAGATAAACATGGATAATTAAATACAGTTCTCTCGAGATGAAGAGATAGAAATGGATAGTTAGGAATAGGCAGATAAAGACATTTTCTTATTTTTATTGTTATCGTTATTTATATAGTGCCAACATATTCTACAGTGCTGTACTATGGAGATATTAAAATAACAGGCTAGAACAACAGAATAATAGAACGGAACCGCAGAATAGTGATAAATAAAATAACTTAAAACATTTTTATTTATTAATTATTTACTTTTTTTTTTTTTTGATGTGTAACATGTTTCTGTTATTTTTTAATTTTTTATTTTATTTAGAATAAGATATTATACATGATTATCTCAATTTTTAATATTAAGCTCCATCTATATACATACCCTACCTTCCCCTTTTCCCCTCTATTTTCTATTTTTTTTTATTTATTTTTTAAATTGTCAATATTGCTTAATTGATATATATATATATATATATATATATATATATATATATTAAATTCTTTATTTTTGCTGTGCATATTGTTACAGACACGCTTGTCATGCCCCAAAAGCAGATAACAAGCAGGAGAACTTACAGAGCATATAAAAGCATAGAGGACATTTGAAATAACTTGCACATTTTTTTAAAGGGTTAATGATCAGGAGTTAACTGTTGCAAGAGTAAGCTATTTTAATTTACTAAGAACTTAGTAGGTTAGACTATGCAATGTCATGCTGCAGATACAGCAAAAGGGTAGACAGTGGTTTAACTGTGAATTAATTATACTAGGCATAAGGCTTATAGCTAAACAGACTGGCCCCACATGACTAACTATGCAATAATGCAGGAATGGATTTCTTAGCAAACACGTCTATGTGTCAAACACAACATTGCAGTCTGGGATATAAGAGATTAGTCTTGTGGGCAAACTGTGGAATCATTAAGAAAAGATCAACTTTGGACGATCTGCAAAGGGCAGAGGGTCAATACCAAGCCGCCAGAGAAACATACATTAAGTTCAATGCGTAGGCCCATGAGGACTTGGATCCACCAAACTCCCCCCGCCAATCAGTGCTTCCCCATCGGAATCCCGCGGCACAGCGGGTACTTGGAGTCTCCGCCAGTCTATGTGCCCCCGCCTCGGAGTCCACAGACCGGCCATCTCCTGCATCTCCACCGCATTAGCAGGCTCCACACGTCTCACGTCTCACCGGCCACTCATCCAGGGCAAGAAGCATCCAGCCCCGCAGCTACCGGGCTGCTGCGGGTCCAAAAACCCGCCCCAGCAGGGCTCACAGTGATGGGGACCCTTCAGGCCCCCTTCAAAACCAAGAGGTAGAGGTTCCTTACAGGCAGCAGGTGAGTAGCTCGAGGATCCAGACGAACCAACAGTCCCCCATGGCTTCTAAGCGTTAGGGGAGTATGTCTCTGATTGAGTGAGCAGGGACCACCAAGCCCCTGTCATCCGAAATGTAGGGTATCAGCTGGAGCAATCCGGAGGCTTTTCGCCCTGTCTGGAGCACAATCAGGATTGGGTACTTTAACATTACAGCATCTAATAGGCCAGGATAACCCCCACAGGCCGGCGGGGAGGGAGCGGGGCTGCTGATGGAAATAGTTGGGACATCCATGCATTGATTCACCTCTGGTGGAACCCAAATCTGTCTGCCGTGTTATCTCTCTTCTCCAGGATCAGGCATTAGGCTTATAGTTTTCGTCTTGGGCCCCACTGAGGTTCTCGGTTTGAAGTAGGCCTGAGATGGTGGCATCTGCTTGCTGAGCTACATAAGCAGCTTCAAAGGGTATCAAGTGTCCTCCCCCCAACTCCGGAAAGAAAGCTTACTTATAAGCGCTTGCTGAGGGGCATTTTGGCATATTTCAGGGGCTCATAACTGGAGCTGTGCAAGATGGCCTTCATGCAGCTCAACTATTCGGCCCCACCCCCCCATCTTTTTTTATCATATTAACATTTTATATTGTATTGCACTAATTGTTCACGATAGTGTCATGTAACTATTAAAAATTCAATAAGAAATATTTGAAAAGATAAATAAATGAAAATAAAAACATGAACAATTCGGCAAAAGAACCATTCGCTAACAAGCTTACAATATTGAGGTTAAACAGTTAAATATCTATACATATGGAGAGATACATTCGATACAAATACTTTGATTGAGACAGATACATCTATATAGACATATTACATAAATAGTGTATATGCATGTGAATTAGCTGTAAGGACACACTTTGTTCCTGCGAATGTAGACCTTTTCCTTAATAGATAGAAGACAGCGGATTCTTTATTTTACCACAAGTCTATTCTGCACCAGAAAGTGACACTATCTTTGCAAGGCTAAATTTGAGCTTGAGAGTTTGATTATTCCATCCTTCGGACGTTGATAGTAGCACACCACCCACACTCATCCTACGGCCCCCCAGAAATAGCCCTGGCCTGATGGAGTTCTCAGGACAAGAAAAGGCAAATTTCCGCTAGGCCTCCTTGAGATGTACATTTGGCTCAATGAGAGCGAGTCAGCTGCAGAAACAGATGTCTATACACAATGTTTCCATGGAACCCGCAGCTTGCTTCTTACTGCATTCCACTTGGATTTTCTGAAAACGGCCAATAATTCTGTAAAGTATAAAAGGCATCCTATTATTTAGTTTAGTTTAAAGTTGAGATTCCAGTTTTTAACATCTGAGAAACCCATCTCACCCCGGCTAAATTTTAACCATCAACTATTGTTTGTGTTTAATAATAATATGTTTAAAGCTCCTATCAGATGTTATTGTGGGAACAAGGTATGGTTAAAAGCTGACATCAGATTTAAAGGGAAACATACCCCCTCCCCTTCCAAAAAAAAAAACTTGACAGTTTAATTATGAGAGCTGTGGGTTTAAATGTCTGAGTGCATGTATTCCTGTGTATGTGTGTATGTGCGTTTGTGTAAAGTGTGTGTATGTAACAGTGTGGGCAATAACATTCATAGTAGTGTGTATATACAGCAGTTTGTTTGTGTAGTAGTGTGGGCAGCAATGTGAAAAACAGTGTTTGTGTATAATAGTGTGGGCTGCAATATGGCTAGCAGTGTTTGCCATTCTGGCCCTCTTCCTTCTCCATCCAGGGGATGGATCATGTGTTCAAGTGTGGGGACTGGGCCATGCAAAAATCTTTCAGGTACCTCTCACAGCTCAAGGCCTGAGCCCTCAGGGCAGTGTGGGTAGTGTAGTGTATAAAGGGTGTTTATATCGGGGTCGCAGAGTGCGTGTGTTGTGGATGTACAATAAATGCAGAGTGGGTGGATTTGTGGGATAGTATAGGGGCTGTGTTCTTTTGGGAACTTTTTAAAGGGTTACTCCAACCAATTCAGCGTTTACAACTGAATGGTGGTAACTTTGCATATACAGAGATATTTGAAATATACAGAGATATTTGAAATAGTAACACCCCTAGCACACATGACTGTGGCAGCCCAGAACAGGGGTTCAAGTCCCACCAGAGGTAGGTTTCTTCACAACGGGAAAGCTTGCTCTCCCTTCTCTCTGTGTATATTGAAGGGTAGGCCCGGGAGACTCCAACTTCTACCTCCAGCAGATCCTCTCACTCTTATGTAAGCCCCAACATTGTGCAGCCTCGGAATGTTGCCATAGTAGCCCGTGGCAATGCTCTGACAGCCAGAGCTTGCGAGAATTGGAGAGGACCTGCTGAAGGTGGAAGTTGTAAGGCTCCTTCTGCATTCTCTTTACATTCTCTTTACAAGACAGCAATGGCCTAGTGACCAGCTGGTGTGTATACACATTGGGAATATAGGACCAGGAGGTGGGAGGGTTTGGGAAGGAGGGTCTGCTGCTGATTGGCTGGAATGTGTCTGCTGACTGTGAGGTACAGGGTCAAAGTTTACTCAATGATGACATAGGGGGCGGACCGAACAGCGCATATGTTCGACGTCCGTGGCGAACCGTTCGGGACATCACTACTTTTTACAGATATATTTGCTGTATTCCCCAATGGCAGTCGTGAAAGGTAGGGAGAGAGCTGTAAACAGGTAGAGTAGGAGCCCCATCAGCCATGCTCCTATTGGAGGTCGCCTACTCGGCCTAATGAAAATTTCGGTCCTGGTGACAACGCATAAACTTAGACATGAGGAGGGACATTCGTCAAGATGAAACCGAGCAGTCCCCATGGGGACCAATAGAATGTCTCTCAGCATTAGACTTGTGCATTCGGTTTCAAACAAACTAGGATTCGTCCTAATTTTGAGAGATCAGCAAAGTTGTCCTAATTCTATAACTCCGAAGTACCATATGGACGCATCATGAACAAATAGATGTGAATGTGTGTTCGTGATTCAGAGTTCCATCCGTCCGATTATTTATTATTGAGAAAAAAGATGCTTCCTGATTAGTTGAGAGTCACTAATATTGATTTTATTAACAGATCAAGTGAGAAGTGGCCAATAAAGGGGAAAAGGAGAAGCAGTACAATAATTTATATTTGTATATTATATATATTAAATAAATATAAAATATAAATATAGATTTTTTTCCCCGGCTCCTCCTATTTTTACTTCTATATATTACTTTTTACTCACTTGATCTGTGATCCAAATATCGTGAATAACCGTCTATAAGTGCCTGGAGTTCCTATGATAGAAAACAAAGCATCACATTAAAAATGGGTTACAAAAATTGACATTCATTTTAAGTGGTTCATTCAACAGAGTAATCGTCAAATAAGTGATGGTTCCCCTTTAATATCAACAAGTCTCGGCTCAGTTAACAAAAGCAGTACAGAAATATTTTGTACGTCTATAAATATTGGCCACTACAGAAAAATATTGTGGAAGCAAAACCCTTAAATTAGAGCAAGTGATATTTTTAAACTAATTTTTTTTGTAGGTAAAAACAACTTGGTATCAGGTATCTATAAGAGAGAAATATGAATGTAAATAAAAGAAACCCAAAAGTGGTTTAACTGAAATGTTTAAAATTCCCAACTGTGTCTTTTGTTTTGTTTTTTTACTGTGACTTTAAGGCAGCAGCTTCCTGCCTGCTGATTGGTCGGGTGCGCAACAAAAGTATAAACAATATCTCATATCAGTGAAACCACTTTACCAGTTTGTCAACTAAGTACAAAAAAAGATTGTCATCTATGGTAGTATTAAAGGATTACATTGTATTTATTCATGAAATGGATTACCAGATTTGCGAATTTTCCATTTCAAACAATACACATATTTTAACGGACACACCAAATATCTTGACAACTTTCATGCATGATACAAAGGTAAGGTAAGAGAGCTTTTTTTTAGGTTACTTTGCATAGTTCGGGGTATCCTGTTTGTACAACGTTGATATGCCACGATAGAATTCTGGAGGAATACTGGTTCATCTGTCCCTATCTCTAAAATCTCTGCTCTACATTATTAATTGGGGTCTGATCCCTATATTGCCGCTCACAATGCTTAATACCTCTATAGGTCACATTGTATTTTTTACATAAAATGCAGAAATGCATAACCGAATTATGATGACTTGAATTCCAAACTACAAAATTTGCCGATTTGAAGAAGTTCTCCAAGTCGGCTATATTTCCCTGCTTAGCTGTATTTTAACCTAAATTTTGTTTGGAGTTTCATGAATAAACTCCTAAGACAGCAGGCAACCTTCGGCGTTCCCTGATACTTTGCCAGCATTATGAGAGATGTAGTCTAGACCATCTGGAGTTCCGAACGTTGCCTAACCCTGCCCTAAGTATTAAAAATGGCTGGTGATCATTCATTGTTTTAGCCATTTTTTTTATTAATGGCTTTATTGTGCTAAAAACACAACCTTACAGAAGTACATTAAAAAACACATATTAAAAAAAAGTATATGGAACATTCTTGGGTTGGATTTACAAACATTTAGGTCACTTCTCTGGAAATGACAGTAGTCAAGTGAATAAAACCCTGAAAATGACCAGTATCCTAATTTCATATGAAGTTCAGTTTTCTATTAAATATATATTAAAGATTTATCAAGTTACATCACAATCCAGTTCAGTCCTGGCACAGGCAAGGCACACAATCTATTGGAGGAGGGGAAACAGAATGATTGTCTGTATGCTAACCAAGAGATATAAAGGGCAGAGTTTAAAACAATGATTTACAGGGAACCAGACAGGGGTGCTTAGTTCCAGGACAAAGCTAAAAACATTGCTGTGGATTTCTACATTTAAATAATTATTTATTGTTTGCAAATCTTTATTTAAATGAAGAATATATTTTCCAAATATATGTGGGACAAGAATAATACACAAGAGAGGAAGTACATCAGAAATTGGGAATGTCCGTGGTGATAAAGATTTTGAGGGATAGACCTTGTTGACAGTGTATTGGAAGTCATGGCGGAACTGGATAGATATTCCAAACCAGTATATTTGTATACATTTCAACAGGAAAACTAGTGACATCATATGTGTGCATGCACAGTGCTTTGTAATTTTGGCTAGTGGAGATGCACCCAGGATCTCTCAGGACTTTTAGATGACTTGAAACATTGTATGAAAAATACTTGTGAGACGGAATGAAAGCTGTGGGCTTGACTGCACATGCCTGAGTTTTCCATTGAAATCTTGGAAACTGTACGCCTAGCTTGTGTTACATTTTTGCTTGTATTTGTTTTACGGAGCTATGTGGCATTTAAAATAATTTTAGTAACATCATGCTAAAAATAAAAAAATAAAAAATAAGATAAAAATTTGAATATTTTTTTTTTCATATTCTAAGTCAGTGGTTCAATAGTAGGTCCTTCGTGCTAGTTTAGTGTGTCCCCATTGGTGATGGAAGTATGGCCAAAATGTAGAACCCCAGATTTTGTTTCACCACAATATTTCACCAACCCCAGTATTGCTATAAAACCATAACTACCTTGTGGCCATCCTTGCTCTATCAGAAGTATGCTTGAACATCAGGTTCCTTAAATGACTCTCTTTTTGGTTTTGTTTCGACATGTTTCACAGAATGATGCCTCTATGGTTGCAGCTTTTAAAAAATTCTTAGTTGATTAAAGAATGATTAAAGCCTACGAGATAGTTGCAGGATTGTACAGAGGATAACTGAATATTTTGATGAGGATATCCAAAAATGATGTTTCAAATATGACTGGAATGGGTAATTAGCATGTCAGAGGAATTAGAGGAAACGAATGATATCCCAGCTCTTGGCCGCTGTGTTTCTGTCACTTTTTGCTCCCATTTATCTCTTATCTGCAGGAAACTGCCTCACTGCTTGTGAACGAGCCGGAGATTGTGACTCATAGCTGGGCATTCGGACAAGTTCTATTTGGATTCTAAATTTCCACATTAATGTTTGTTACTGTCAAAGCGAATGCATTTTGTGAGATCCTTGAGCGCTCGGGGTGGGCAACGAAAGCAAACATAGTTCTCTTACGTATTATCCTAAGATTTGAAAATATATTTTAATTCAAGGAGTGATCCATTCTGAGGCAGATGGAGAGATCCAAGACTGAATTTATTTTATTAATTTATATTCTTCCACCCATATCCAATGTGCATATATCAACTGTACAATGCATGCATATATAAAACTACAGACACATTCATACATCACCTGTACAATGCTCATGGAATATATAGGGTTATCTCCAGCCATTAATAGCCATCTCTATGTATTTGTAAACAGCATTACAGGACTATATTAATACAGAATAGATTAATTTGTCAATGTGCATGTATTATTCCGGTTTGTAGTGTGTCTAAACTAGTGTGTAAAAATACGCGTGCATTTGTGTGTAAATATGCATGGGTTTCTGAGTGGATGCCTGTGTATTGTTGCAGTACATACACCATTTCATAATGTATATGTGTGTTTCTGTGTGTCATATGGAATATTGATAATGCATTTAGTTGGTGTTTGCATGTGTAGATGCATGCATTACTAAGCCAAGCAAATAATTATGCATATATAATAAATCTATATATAAACAGTGAACCATTGCTTTTTGCCTGACTACTCATTCTACCACTGGCTGGGTTACCATTATTTCCTATCAGTTTTTAGAACACTGGGGAACCTACTTATCGATAAGTTGGGGCAAGTGGTAGGGGTATTATAGCAAAACCCAAAACCAAAATCCATGGGAGTTGGTCGTCGACCAACTGTTTCAGATGGACAAGCTAATGAACTTGATCTAAAGAAAAGAACGGCATACATCTGTAAGAATATGGCTTTGCTCTGTTAAGCCACAGATATTAAAAGGAAGAGAAGTTGCGGTTTGACTAACTGACACAATACTTCTTACACGACTGTATTAGGAGGATTCCGAGTGAGGAAATCCTGAAGGTTCCAGTTCATTACAAACATTCCATTTTTTTCAGAATGTAGCACGCATTCCTAAGATGTATTTATCCTTGCTCATCAATGGTTGAATTTTTGGACAAGTTAAGGCTTTAGTGTACGGTTCTTCAAAGCATTGAGATTCAATTCAGAATTTCGATCAGTAATGAAGATTTAACGAAAGCTTACTATAGACACATTGCTGAGCAGGAAACAGAATTAAGACTAAAGCATATAGGCTTACATGGTTAAGACTGGATGGAACAATTAGCTTTTATCTACCATAGAAACATAGATTTATATTTCTCATGACAACCAATATACTAAAGTGTATGCACGAATAACTACAGCGAATGTTTACTCCAATATATAGTGCAACATATAAGGCTTAGTACAGTTTATTTATTTATTTTGTTTTGTTTGTTTTTTTGTTCTTTGTGCTTTTGTTCCCCACAATACTTTTAGCAGATATGAACTGTTTGGTTGTTCTAGATAAATGGTCCCCATTCCAGTGCTCATGGACCACTAGCAATCCAGGATTTATGTATTTTCCTTTTTTATTCAAATGGAGATACTGACAAAACCTGGACCGCTGGTGGTCCATGAGGACTGGGTTGGGGACCACTGTTCTAGATAAGCTAGCCGGGGCAGCTAGTGGATGGAAATGTAACTTTTTTGCATATTTTGGTATGTATAATAAGTGAACCAAGTCCTTATTGCCTCACCTTGAGAAGAACATTACTGGTTTCCTTGAGGTCCTGGTCTACTGAAAAGCAGAAAAGGCTGTCCTGAAAGTTTGTCTTTCATACACACACAGAATATAAGCCCTCTGACATATAACAAATAAAAGACTGACTGTAACGAACCTCATGTACCCAGAGTGGAAAGTTTGTCTGGACTCTACCAAATTCCCGCAAGGGTCATGTGATTAAAGCCGCTCTTTCTATCGCATACCCAAACATCAGTTGAGACTAGATGAAGGGTACAACAGGAATGCTTTATAATGGCCAAGTGGCCTGCTTATATACACAGACCCCCAGCATGGGGTCTCCAGTAAAATCATAGGCATCTCTGTGTCTGGGAGATAAGTAAGTTTGTTCTGCTTAAACTAATTATCTCCCAGGCACTAGAGGTACAGTGAATAAAATATAACACACCCAAAACCACATACAAAAATAATAGGAACCCCCATAAGTCTTATATCCTCAGATAGCCCAGATTTGAGCGCCCAAGTTGTCCAAACAGTGCTCAGATTCCTGTAGTGTAGCCGCATCGCCATCGTGGTAAAGTTCTGACCGACCGCACAAGTGGCTGTTGCCCACAATAGTTCCATAAGAAAAGGGGTAGCAGCCGATCAATGAAGGATCCCCCTGGCTGGTGGGGAGCAAATGTTCCCCTAGTTCGGGATTATCTCTTCCCCCAGCAGTACAAGGTTCCCATGGTTCACGAGTTCAGGTATCCATTGTGGGCTTGATGAAAATGGTTTCAGGGCAGTTTGTCACACTGACATATCAATATTAATCAAAATAATTTATAGTGGCGATATTTTGTCTTGTCTGGAACAGCAATGGTGGTTCAAGCTGCTCTGGACAAAATAAATAACTTATTGTCACATCACAATACCCACCAAAAAAAAGATTAAAACAAATATCGTATTCTTGATTGCATTCTTAATGTGAACCATATACAGAAGGGTCAAAATACAAAAAAAGGTAAATTACAAAAACAGGAAAACCACCATGAATCTTGCAGCTTGACAAAGCTTGCTGACTGCTCAGGTCCAAACTCATTGGTTGAGCTCCTGATCTGAGTCCATGCTGAAGTCAGTATTAGTCAAAGGACATAGCAAAGGAAAGCTTGACTCCACTTCGCAAACAAAGTGTTTTCCATTCACTCCTATTACTAGGAAGTCCAGGTTCCCTAAAGTTAAATCTGGCATTAGTGAATTTTACTGCTAATTCTGTTATTCCATAGAACACAGTATCTACATAGCCATGCTATGACCCAACCGAAAACACTATCAACATAGCCATGCTTTAAACAAAGTTGCCATTCTCTCTTTGACTCTCACTTGTGTTAATTTGAAGAACCTGATCTGTCAATTCAATTTGTAACTTGGACCGCAGGAGCTCACTGACAGGCAGAGGATCTAATTTAGGTTAAAAAACATTCCACAGCAAATGAGGCCGGATGATGGCCAGCTCCGTTGCCCTGTGCCATTCCCAGTAAATTACAGAAAAGACAAACCAAGTAGAGCGTTAAAGGACAGTTAGCCATAATGACGGTCACTCATTATGGCTCTTCATCCAAGTACTTGTTAACGAATCGATACAGAACAATGTAATGTTTATTGTATTTGCCTGAAATTGTATGGACGCTGACAGTTTAGATCAGTGTGGATGACATGGCGATTGACCTGACGCAGCCACAAACGGTTTGATGTGACAGCATTAATCCTAAGTAATGGTTCCTACCAAGCTGTTGGTTATTAAGGAGGTGACCATGAGGCCAATGAATTTCCTAATTTTGTACATTGAGGTTGTGGTTTCCTGTGCTACTCGTTTGTACACCTCTACTGAATATCTTAAAAATTGCCATAAAATGAAATTCCAGAGTAACTAAAAATTAAACCCAGGACATTTAACGAGGTTTCTTTGTGATAACTTAAGTCTACTCTACAATAATCTTGTACCAAACTGTTTCGCAATTTTTTCTCACGGGAACTACTCTCGTATTTTGCCTACAAGTAAGAAATTCAAGGACCGAAGCACGTCTTTGCTCTCTGATATGTTGTCCATTTTCTGGACTCAATAAAACATTTTGTACCGCGATTTGCAGGCGAGCTCTCTGTTGACATGCCCTCTGAGGCCTGGCTTTAAATGTTTTAGTTAATTGTGGCATACTTGTTTCTACCCTAGAAAAATCAATTTAATAAAATACCGATAAAAAAAAAAAATAGTAGTTCATTCAGAGTTCACTCCAAAATGGCTGAGTTTTGAGTCATTACCCCACAATTATTCTAAGTTCACTTGGCTACAAATTGGTTAGGCTTCCCTGTATATTTTGTCAGGATCTCTTACCACGAGGTACCATACCCGGTTTGATACTAATTTTGCAAAGTGCTGCGGGCCTCATCACATTAAGCATTTACTGTCCCAGGACTTTATATTTATAATGGGCTTCTACTTTGTGAAAAATCCTTATTCCCAGACGTAATCAATAGGATGCCAGTTTAAAACAAAAGGAATGCAAAGTGTAGGGTGTGTTAAACAAAACAAAGCTAAAACAAAGAGATACACATGGTTATTCCCTAAAGTGTGAATCGTTAGGAATGTAATGTGACTTTAAATTTTTGTCCAAGTAGCCAAACTGAAAAAAAAAATGGAGTTTAGAATGTTTTCAAATTTGGATTCTGTGGCTTGAAATCCACTTTGAATTCCCTTTTAACCTTTACGGCTTATAATGTTTTTCTAAACCCTTTAAATAAGAGGCAAACAATAAGCGAAATCTCATTTTACACGTATAGTCCATTCTTCCATTTTTCTATATACATCACATGTTCTAGATTCATGTTCGGTTCTCAAAAGGTGATAAACAAGCCACAATTCATTTCAGGGCATTCCATGCTGTGTAAACCATTCCAAACTGTTTAGTTTGTCATTTTCTGAAGAAATGTAACACTCAGGGAAGCTTTTGTGAGGTTACTACATAAGGACATGTTAATACAGGAGAGGCCTGTTTATTGCACGGTGCAGACAGTGCGAGAAATTCCTCTCATGTCTGCAGAAAACCAATATACAAACTGCGTGATTATTATTAACAGTCAGAGACACTTATTCTCTTCACAGGGTTAAGGACAAATGAGCTTAGGGTGATAAAACATGGCCACGACGTGTCTATTATATACCATACGTAAGGTAACAAAATGGAATCAATCTTTGAAAAGGGTTTGATGAAAACTACACGTATGACAGACTTAGAAAAAGAGTACGAGGAGGTTTATATTATAAGATTCTATGGAGCTAATAGGAGATAGACTCTTTGTCCTGCTTATTTCCTATTGGCTGCTCTGCATACTGCAGTTTGTACAGTATATACAAACAATTACTACAAACAAAGTGCAAATATTGTGTATATTATTTTTGAATCCTGCACAATAAGTAGCATTTAAAGGTCAATTTTTTTATTTTTTTGTATATTGTGATAGATATTGTGTCAAGCCATGAGGTGCTGATTCATGCCTCATTATCATTGCTCTATTAATAATATAAAGTATTTTATGGGTAGATTATTATTATCTTGTTTCCTTAAACTGGAAGTATGTGCCATGCTTAAAGGGACACTCCAGGCACCCAGACCACTTCTGCCCATCGGAGTGGTCTGGGAGCCAACTCCCACTACCCTTAACCCTGCAACTGTAAATATTGCAGTTTTCATAAACATAAATAAATATTTACATTGCAGGGTTAACTCCTCCTCTAGTGCCTGTCTACTAGACAGCCACTAGAGGGCACTTCCGAGTTTATAGCACAGATTTTATGTGCTATAGCGTCGCTGGACGTCCTCACGCTATGTGAGGACCTTCAGCGTCGCTGAAATCCCCATAGGAAAGCACTGAAAGCATTTTCAATGCTTTCCTATAGGGAGGTCTAATGCCGCGCATGCTCATTAGGTCTCCCCTGTCGCCGGCCGCACATGTGCAATAGGTCTGGATACAGGTAAGTCACTGAAGGGGTTTTAACCCCTTGAGCAGCCTGGGATGGGGGATGGGAGGAAGAGGGGACCTGCAGAGCCAGGAAAACGGTTTGTTTTTCTGGCACTGGAGAGTCCCTTTAAATGTGTTCCCGTAGGGATTGGTTACATGACTTTTTGGGAAGATGAACAAGCAATGGCTGAAAAAAATCACCGTATCACGGTTGTATTACCCCTATAAACACTTACGGCGCACAAAAAGTACTACATGTGAGACAAGCTCAGAACTGCTAGAAAATGCGGTGAATATGGCTGTTTGCTGAGTCACTTCCTGGTTTGGTGAGAGCTCTCTGCAGAAAAAGCCTGGGGATTTGTTTATTTGTTGAATTGTTAAATGTCTAAATATATTGTGTTTTTTTTTTTTATAACTTTAATGCATGTTTAGTTAGTGCACTAACAACATGTGTGGGTCAACTACAACAAAGTAAAGTTGACATGAATTGTTAGGGTTACTTTGTACTTTTAAAGTCAGTCTGATATCTGTAAAGGGGGTCAGAGATCCAGGTTAACTCATTCGAAAATGGTGGATGGTGCAAGGTGACGCCTGACACCATAACCGCTTGGACACGTTACAGTGGCTATGGATCTAAAGGTGCCCCTTCAAGGGGTCTGCCTTTGGAAACTGTCTTGTATACTGTTTTTGCTATATTTAATTTTAAATAGTCCGTATTTAATTTTTTAATGTTATAGATTTAATTCTCTAACTTAGAAGCTGACAATCGTTTGTGAATACAACTTTCAGGTTAATCAACTGGAAGAAATTATTTTTATTCTTATAGTGCCTGGTATATTCAGGAGCGGTATACAATTTTATAATAAAGATATACCCTGCAAATAAATAACACTATAATCCAATGTGAACACATATAAGAAGAAAAAAGGGCCCTGCCCCAATGAGATTACAATCTAGGACTGGAGTAGATCGGTAGCATGGTTGCCCCGTAGCTATTTTTCCAGGAAGGCATTGAATTCTGCGTTTTGCAACCCTATTCCTTTGAGCAGAGCTTAAATGCACCCTATTGAAAGAATTCCAGTGCTCCCGGTGGGAGACTAATTCATTGCAGCAGATCCTTTGGAATCCTAACTGTGAATAGTTCCCTGAGTTCACCATGGTTGCACATACTGCTGAGCAGCTCTCTTAAACCCTGCCTCACAGAATGCAGAATTCACAAGTGTCCAACAATGTGGCCAACTTACTTAATAGACAAAACGTTTATTCGCTAAACACTTTTCACTAGAACTGCAGTGAATTTAAAAATGAAGCAAATTGCAAAGTTTAGTTTAAAAAAAAAAAAAAAATTCGGAGAAATCTCCAGTTCAGTGATTTTTTAACTTTTTTTTTTTTGCATTTATCAATTCTCTATTTATTTTAATGAGTGTATAAAACTGTGATTTAAACAACAAGGAAACCAAATATCCTAATAATTACGATGATAATGGCAATACATATTGCACAAAGCAGTTCTGTCAATCCCCCTCAAAAAAATAAATAGTATTTCATAAAGATAATACTCACATTGACTGTGTTAGATTTTCACCGACATTTCAATGCAGTCAAAAGATATCATAAGAGAACGTAGGAACTACTCTGTAGTATGTATTTTGCCTACGCATTGCGAAACTTGACATTTAAGTTTTGCCATTTCCCACAGCCTTCAGTAGCGACTGCTCTGAAGAAAAATGCACTGTCTATGGATGTCCCCACAATCTCACAGGTTCCTCAATGGACAATAATGTACATGCGCGAAAGTACAGGACTGATCTGAGCTCCTGGTAACTGAAGCCATAGGAGCTAAAGAGGAGCCACCGCATAGACATGGTGGCAGCTGTGAGGGATAGTATCAGATAAGTAAAACTTACCTTCCCCTGCACCTTCAGGATATCGCGCAGCAAGTGGCGAAATCACCATCGGGGTCTTTTTTAAATTTGCAAAGACGCCAGAAGATGACAGACAATTTTTTAAATAAATCCTGCCCATATAGAGTGACTTTATATATTTTCCACCATCATTAAAGGGACACTCGGGAGGTATGATAGTACAAAAATAAGCAGACAACGTTCATTTTGTATTTCAGGGTAATTTAAAGTATTTTGTCTGCGGGAGGCTACTTTGTTTATTAAATTACTCTTTTCCAAATGGAATAAATTATGCTAACTTATGAAATTACTCCACTTTTCTAATATTCTGTATTTAATCCTGAAAGACTAAAGCTTTCTTCCCTCATGGTACTTCCCCTTTAAATTAATTACATGAACACACATGGTCATTCACGAAACTCCAAACTGTATCAAATTAAATCCAAACTGCAAAACCGAGACAAAAATGACTGATTAGAGAAATATCTTCAACTTGGCTATAAGTTATAAAAATTAATATTTAATTTGCTACAATGCAGAGTTTAGTAAATAATCCTGTAAGTAAAGGATCTTGTGAATTACTTGATAAAAGGGTTCTCTGTTTTTTATGCCTCTGATGGAATAATCAAAGTCAGACCTCCAAGGACGGGGCCCTGGAAGAAAATCTTTAATATTACATTGGGTACGAACACATGATTTAAATCAACAGTGAAAACGTTGTGGTTTGTTTACTAAGTTGCAAAATTTAGGTAAAATAGCTCAGTTTGAAATGAGATACTGGTCAAAATGTATGGAATTAAAAACCAAATTGCAAAATTTAGACCAAAGTAGCTGATTTTGAAAAATTCTACAGCTGGAACTTGGCTATTTTAGAGCAAATTTTGCAATTCTGGTGTCGTTTCAAAACAATTCTCTGTTAAGTGAATGAAACCTCACTAAATGAGTGTAAATGCTATAGAATTGTATTGTTACCAATGCTGTAATATGCAGCAGTGTATGTCCTTTCAGTAGTGGAAAGGTTAAAAAAACTAATATGAGCATGTGGCGAACATGCTGTAAGGTGGTAAAAGGGTTAAAAAAGACAGGAATGTCTCAATGAGTCTTTGAAGGCTGTCTGATAACAAGCCTTTGTCCTACTTCCTCTTTATAGCTTAGTGCCATGCTGGCTTTTATGAATGGTCAGGCTCGGCAGTAAGTGGATTGGCTGAGCTATTTGTAACTCTAGCAAATAGGAAGTACAGGATACCACATCCAAAACCTGATAGCTGACAGCGAATTCAACTCTTTGCAAGACTCAAGTCTCTCAATCTTAGCGTGCCTGTAATGAAACCGCATTACGGCATGAGACAAAATTTGTTTTAATGTAATAATCGTATTATCCTCTACACTACCGTCTGTAAAAACTGACCAGCCTTTTTTGTTTTTGTTTGTTGAGGCATGTAAAGTATGCACATTTCTAAAGTGCAGCCAGCAAGTAATGTCATGACAAAATAAACACAATTATTTATTTAGCTCCAACCTATTTTGCTCAATCTTCGCACATGTTTTTAACTTTTCAGAATGACTTTTCATTTTCAGCAATCCAAATGCTTCTTGGTAAATAATCCTGAAACAGTAACATTAATACCTAAACTAATACATGCTTAAACCCTTCGTGAAAATAGTCCCAGATCATAACAGGATTCATTTTCTGCAGTCATTGAATGTTTTATTCAACCTTTCAGCAACCATTTTCTCCACTATCCATTGCTCCCATAGACACTCCTAAAATAAAATACATTTAACCCCTTAAGGACCAAACTTCTGGAATAAAAGGGAATCATGACATGTCACACATGTCCTAAAGGGGTTAAAGTTATTTTGCAAGTCACATAAGAAATGATAAAACAAACAAACAAAAAACAAAACATCCCTGTATATATTATTATTATTTTATTTATATAGCGCCATCAGATTCCGTAGCGCTGTACAATGGGATGCACATCTTTGGAGCAGACTGCAATGAAGATGTTAGATGTCTTTACACCCCTATTCGTGTTTTTTTTTTAACCCTGTGTTGGCCAAAAGGTAGCTTCCCGGTTGTTATAGAATTTAACCTCCCACAATAAATAATTAATGGTATTTGTAGCTCTAACCTGTTGTAATTTAACCTGAAAAACATTTTTTTTGTATCAGTGCTATGGTGGCCTTATGGAATCTGATATTTTATAAATATAATAATTACGTGTATGCCTATATCAGTCTGAACCCTATATTTTTAGCATACAATTGTCAAATTGCTGTTAATGGACTACATCTCCCAGAATTTAAAGCCAAAGCCTGAATCGACTTATGAGGATTGTATACCAAGAATACCCTAGGGCAATTTGTCAGCTGTGGTTTAACCCCTTATGGACCAAACTTCTGGAATAAAAGGGAATCATGACATGTCACACATGTCATGTGTCCTTAAGGGGTTAAAGGAAATTTCTACCATCAAAACCACTTTATCTCAATGAAGATATTTTAAAATGTAAAACCACATTCAAACAATTTAACAACCCAACTATTTCATGCACGCCATTAATTTTTTTTTTGTTTGTTTTCGTCTACACCCATCACTTGGCAATACTTTAATTTTCTGCTCAGGATTGCACCCGAGGGATTGGAGAGTACGGACGGGCGCTCAAAAGCACATTAGGCGTTACATTATTTTAAAACGATTTAACACACCAAGGTAAAATGGCTCCACCAGGAACTCAAGCCATCAAAACAATTTAATTGAGATATGTTGTTTTGATGGCAGAAAATCTCTTTAAAATTAGTTTAAGCTCTGACCTTTATCTGTGATGCATTTTGAAAATATATACCATACAGAAAGGCTGTAGAGGAGTATTTAATGCTGTACGTATTGTATTTCTTTTTACAAGTGTCACCAATTAAACAGGAGCTCAAACTCAGGCAGTGTCCATCCAACTGTACACACCTATGGATATATTTCATTATCTTTCATACATGGGATATACAGCTCCGACCCCAGTCTGCCTCTAACTGGGTGGCTGGATTTCTCCTGTCCATGTGGCTGGGGTTCAGATTTCACTTAGTAAAGCTTCTCTTGAGTTCTTCCAACAGAGCAGAGGAGAGAGGAAGAGGCTTTCTTTAGTGCATTAGTAAAAACGCTTGCTGCAGTTAATCCTTCCATTATTGCACGGCTGTTCATTCTCTCGCATTTCCTTAATGCAGGAGCCGCCTCCATGTAATTGGGGCCTTTCAAAGGGATTGTTTTGTTTAGTAAAACAGTTTTTTTTTTTTTAAAGATTCAGATGGGGTGTCAGAGAGGAAGCGACGAGGCCTGCGCCTAGGGACGCAGGATGGAGGGAGAGACAGCACCACCATATTCGTTTTCTTGTCTTTGTTGTAAGACTTTGCAGCCGTCTCAGTCACTGCACATGGTGTTAGGTGAGTGGCACCTCTGCTGCCCCCTAGTGCTGTGGAGTATAAGTGGTTATTATTGGGCCCCACACCACAAATGAGACACAGTAACTACAACTAACAATACCTCCCAAGTGTCCCTATTTAGGAAACACAATCCCTATTTTGAGGCCAAATCCTTCTTTGCCTCTTTTTTATCCCATTGTTCCTCTTTTCTAGTAGCTCTATATATTTTGGTGTGTTTGAGTGAATAAAAAAAGCTTCACAGCAATAATACTCCCAGTGATGTGTCTGAGTGTATAACAGAGCTCCACAGTAATAATACTCCCAGTGATGTGTCTGAGTGTATAACAGAGCTCCACAGTAATAATACTCCCAGTAATGTGTCTGAGTGTATAACAGAGCTCCACAGTAATAATACTCCCAGTGATGTGTCTGAGTGAATAACAGAGCTCCACAGTAATAATACTCCCAGTAATGTGTCTGAGTGTATAACAGAGCTCCACAGCAATAATACTCCCAGTAATGTGTCTGAGTGTATAACAGAGCCCCACAGCTCCACGGCATGTGTCTGTGTGTGAGTGTCTGTGAGTGAGTGAGTGTGTGTGTACGTATATATATATGTACACACAACCACACACACGAGTGTATATTATTTTTTGGGGGGGCGGGTGTGGGAATCTTGGGAGAGTTCCCACACATTATTCCACAGGACTTGTACCCTGCCGGCAGGGAAGATCTCCTGATCTCCCCTGTCGGCTCACGCAGAGCCGGTGCTATCTGAATGACGGCTCTGCTCTACGCCTCCATGGGCCGGCGGGGAGACCAAAGATCTACCTCACCAGCCCACAGCAGCATGGAGGGAGGCAGGAGAGGACCCAGGGAGCTCTAGACAGCAGCTCCGCCAGGTTCCTTTCGCAATATCTGAGCATTGCCGTGGCAACGCTCAGATCTCGCGAGAGTTAACTCTAGCCCTGCTGCCATGTGCCATCCACTGGACCACCAGGGATGGCACATGGCAGCAAGGATCCACCCTCCCTACATAAGGTCAGAAGGGAGGGGGGATATTTACTAATCTGCCCCCACCTCCACAATCCCTCCAAACATACAGCACACATACACATACAGCACCCACAGCACCTACACACATACAGCTCACACAGCACGCTCACACACACACAGTGTACTAACCGCACCCTCACAAACACACACAGCACCTTTAAAAAAACCACAACACCCTCACACAGCACACTAACAGCACCCTCACAAACACACACACTCAAACAGCACCCTCACAAATACATGACACTCACACAAACAGCACCCTCACACACACAGCACCCTCACAGAACAAACACAACACCCTCACACACAAACAGCACCGTCACAAACACCCTCACCCACACATCACATTAACAGTACCCTCACACACACATCACACTAACAGCACACACAGCACCCTCACACAGCACACTAACAGCAGTGTATGTATCATAGGCATGCGCAGCCTATTGCATTAGGGTGTGCACCCTAAAGCACAAACACACGCCGCATATATGTGTGTGTATATAGATGTATATATATACACACACACATACACACACATACACTGCTGTGTGTGCTGTTAGTGTGCTGTGTGAGGGTGCTGTGTGCTGTTAGTGTGATGTATGTGTAAGGGTGCAGTTAGTGTGATGTAAGGGTGTTTGTGTGTGTGACTGTGCTGTTTGTGTGTGAGGGTTTTTGTGTGTGTTTGTCCTGTGAGGGTGCTGTTTGTGTGAGTGTTGTGTATTTGTGAGGGTGCTGTTTGTGTGTGTGTGTGTTTGTGAGGGTGCTGTTAGTGTGCTGTGTGTGAGGGTGTTGTGTTTTTTTAAAGGTGCTGTGTGTGTTTGTGAGGGTGCGGTTAGTGTACTGTGTGTGTATGAGCTGTATGTGTGTAGGTGCTGTATGTTTGGAGGGATTGTGGAGGTAGGGGCAGAGTAGTAAATCCTTACTGCCATGTGCCATCCCTGGTGGTCCAGTGGAGAGTGAACTCTAGCCTGCGGGGCTAGAGTTAACTCTTGCGAGATCTGAGCCTTGCCGCAGCAACGGTCAGATATCGCGAGAGGAATCTGGCGGAGCTTCTGTCTAGAGCTCCCTGGGTCCTCCCCTGCCTCCCTCCATGCTGCTGTAGACCGGTGAGGTAGATCTTTGGTCTCCCCGCCGGCCCATGGAGGCTTAGAGCAGAGCCAGCACTCAGATAGCGCTGGCTCTGCGTGAGCCGAAAGGGGAGATTGGGATTCCCACCCCCCCCAAAAAATAATATACACACACACACACACACATTCACAGACACACACACACAGACACACACACATACACTCAGACACACATACATACACTCACAGACACACACACACTCACTCACAGACACACACATTCACACACATACACTCACAGACACACACACATACACTCACAGACACACACACATACAAATTATTATATTTTAATAATACAATGTCCACCCAGCCTCCCTACCTGGATTGCTGGCGTGGACTTTTCCCTGGGGTCCAGTGGGCCGGGTGCCTGTCTGCATCTCATCTGCGGCGAGGGAGCTGTCTGCTCTCTGCTCCCTCTCACTGCGCGGGCTGTCTGCTGTAGCTGGGAGCCGGAATATGACGTCATATTCCGGCTCCTGGCATCAGCGCGCGGCGAGAGGAAGCAGAGAGCAGACAGCTCCCTCGCCGCGGCTGAGATGCAGAGCGGGGGGTATCCATCACCTCTTGCCCCCCACCCATGACAGGGGCAAGATGTGAGACAGGGGGCGCTGAGTGCCTGCAGGAACAGCATTCCTGCTCAAAAAAAAGTGCAGGAACGCTGTTCCTGCAGGACTCAAACCATAGGCGTGCCACGGGGATTAGGGTGTGCCCAGGCACACCCTGTGCGCACGCCTATGGTATACATGCGGCGTGTGTTTGTGCTTTAGGGTGCACACCCTAATGCAATAGGCTGCGCATGCCTATGTCTATTACACTGTGTCACTCACCCACTCTGCCCCATTAGACACCTGGGAGATTCCTTACACCTCTCCTCATTGCTGGTACACAGGTAAACGAGCAAGGGTAGAGAAGTTAATTTTGTCTGAAATATGTATGATGTGTTTGCATAGGTAGTTGTGAATGTTTGTATGTAAATGGCTAGATACACATGCATTCATCTATTTATGTAGGTATGTTTGAGTGAGTGTTTAGATATATGAACGTGTGTGTGTGAGTGACTGTATGTGTGTGTGCATGTGCTGACTACGTATGGTTATGGCTAAATAGCTGTGTGATTACGTGATATTAAGTATATGTGTTTATGGTTGCTTATGTACCTGGCTCGTTATGAATGTCATGAAATTTGTGTGTTAATATGGCTTTCATTTTTCTACTTCCCATGCAGAGCAGAACACAGCTTACTGCATAAAAAATATACCTCTGATATATTGTCCTTGAGTCATCAGCCTAAGGGTTAAACTGTTTCAGTAAAACTGACATTTTTAAGTTACAATTGCAAATTTAGCCACTAGGGGCATCTATAAAAAGGTCCATATTGCTTTATAGCTAACCCTTTCACCATGATTGGATTTTAATTGTCGGTGCTTTATTGATATCGCTCTAGTCCCTACTGGTGCATGTCAGTGGGTGTTGGTAAGAAGAATATTTATATTATTTTTTGCAAAACCTGTGAATATTTTATATGTTTACATGCATATTTCTTAGCTTTATGACACACATATATCATAGATTATCCATAATGTCTAGAGGATTGTAGATTAGTCCAAGATATCCGATGATCCCACAAGATCATCTGCCTAGGAATGTAATAAACTGTTAAAAAACAAAAACTTTTTAAACTGATATAAACTGTGCAAATAACAAAAAGGTGCCACTAGGGAACCAAATAACTGTGCCTGAGAGGCTCCAAGTGGGGATAATTTACAATAATTCCATTGGATTACAGAATAGACAAATAGACCTGCATTTTCTAATAATGTTTTTCTACCATTATTTGATTTATTGGAAGTATCTCCATCTTTGGACTCATATGACCTCTTTGGGCCCTTTTGTCTATTCTGTAATCCAAATGGTGCAAATACCTACCATTAGGTTAATTAATTTGTTGTTGAACTGATGGCTAATGCAGGATGGCAAACTGACACATAATTGATCATCTACTCGATCGATAATAAAAATAAGAAAACTGGGCTTTATATGCAACTGCCTATAACACATAATACAGCATGTAAGACTACAAGCTATATAATAAACATGCAAATAAAATGTATAATATATAAACTAACAAATGCATAGTATATAAGCAAACTACAGGCAGTCACACAGAGATACATCTAGCTGTTGAAAGGACCCCAGCCTAGATAGAGGACCCCATAATGAACCTTCCTCGCTAAATCGGCCCATATCTGACAGTCACATACTGTCACTTTAAGACAACTGAATTCTGGAAAACGAAACTACATGTAGAACAGTGACTTTCATGCTGATAGACCAAGAGTTATTGTGTATAGGTGTGGCTCAGGAGTGGCACTAATTAACCTATGCGTGGGAGCAGTTAAAGAAGCTGCGTTTCTGGCCGATAATAAACTATGGCCAGGATGGCAAGTTGGCATTTGTCTCCGTGAATTGTGCATTTACCTGCACTGTGCAGGGAGATAATGAGACAGAATAATCTTAAAGGGACACTTCAGGCACCAATACAGTTTTAGTGTATTTGATAACTTTTGGCCATTCTTAACTCTTTATAGTTTTTGCATAGAAAAAAAAAGGGTTTTCAGAATTCTGCTCCATAAGGCTGTCCCTATAGTCACGTACCTCATGCCAGAAAGATTTCCTTATCAATGTATGCACAAAGTCTCAGCCCAAACAGCACTGAGTGAACTGCTTTTAATTCATAACCTGGCTGCAGACAGTCAGAGAAATTACAAACAGGTAGTGATATCCATAATATATGCCTCCATGGGTGTCCTCTCCTTCTCATGCGGGTTGTTTTGTTCAGATCATTCAATAGTGTCAGTGACTGAGCTGTGTACATACATTTGATAAGGAAGTATATTTCTGGAGTGAGTGGGTGTGGCTAGAGAGGCGGGCTTATGATGCAGCATTCAAAACATTTCTATTTTTTAAGAAAAAACTATCAAGTTGAGCTCGCAAAAATACAGCATATTAATGAAGCCAAAACCTATGCATTAAGTTGTATTGATGCTTGGAGTGTCCATTTAATATCAACTTCTTAATTTAATGAAAATAGATTAATGTAATCAGAATGGTGCATTGTATTAACACTGTTCTGATTAATCTGGAAATTAATCAGCAATGTAACTGGAAAGGATATTCTGCAGAGATCTTTCTATCCCCTGCATGTTACATGCCTTTCAGTGGGGAATTAATTAGCAGGCAGAACAGGTCTCTGATTCCTTTATCTGCTCCCTCGTAATTTAGATTAAAGGGTTTAGGGCATACTTTCCAACATTTCATGTACAAACCGGGACACTTTAATTTTAGGAGTGTGATTCAGGGACACAACTCTTCTGGGCACCTTTAGGTGACTTACGAATAACAATTTATGCAGCTAAAATGTAATTTAAAACAAGAACAATGTATCTTACTTACACAGACTGATTTCTAAACACATTTATTGTAGTTTAATGTCATATTACTAGGAGTATTATTGCTGTGGAGCTCTGTTATACACTCAGACACATTACTGGGAGTATTATTGATGTGGAGCTCTGTTATACACTCAGACACATTACTGGGAGTATTATTGCTGTGGAGCTATGTTATACTCTTAGACACATTACTGGGAGTATTATTGCTGTGGAGCTCCGTTATACACTCAGACACATTACTGGGAGTATTATTGCCGTGGAGCTCCGTTATACACTCAGACACATTACTGGGAATATTATTGCTGTGGAGCTATGTTATACTCTTAGACACATTACTGGGAGTATTATTGCTGTGGAGCTCCGTTATACACTCAGACACATTACTGGGAGTATTATTGCCGTGGAGCTCCGTTATACACTCAGACACATTACTGGGAGTATTATTGCCGTGGAGCTCCGTTATACACTGACACATTACTGGGAGTATTATTGCCGTGGAGCTCTGTTATACACTCAGACACATTACTGGGAGTATTATCGCTGTGGAGCTCTGTTATACACACAGACACATTACTGGGAGTATTATTACCATGGAGCTCTGTTATACACTCAGACACATTACTGGGAGTATTATTGCTGTGAAACTCTGTTATACACACAGACACATTACTGGGAGTATTATTACCATGGAGCTCTGTTATACACTCAGGCACATTACTGGGAGTATTATTGCTGTGGAGCTATTTTACACACTCAGACACATTACTGGGAGTATTATCGCTGTGGAGCTCTGTTATACACTCAGACACATTACTGGGAGTATTATTGCTGTGTAGCTCCGTTATACATTCAGATGCACCAACAATAAGGAGCTCCAAAAAAAACAGTGGCATTATGGCAGAAACGTGGGACAGAGGAATTTGGGCCCAATATAGGGACTGCTCCTTGTAAATAGGCACACTTGGCAGATATTTCCAGGTAATGACACCATACAAACAATTTTCTACAAGTGTAAGAGAGATCTAACTACGGTTGTCAATAGCACTGGGCAAGCAGGGACAAGTGCCCCCCACTAGGAATTGCCCTTCCTTCAATTTAAATTATGCACAAGAGTATCAGTACCTTAGCTATTTTTTTCACTACAATTCCCAGAATGCAATGTTTGGGACTTTCACTTCAGTTGCCATGTTATCACATAATGGGCTCTGCAATGTGGGACTGAAACAGGTCAATGTGGACTAAGGGCGAGACTGCCTCTGGCAAACCATCTGCTGTGGGGTAGACTAAACATTAACCAGCCTTTTAGTTGGCTTAACAGAGGGGATTTCTTAGGCCATGTTTCCCACCATTCCAGGAGTTGCCTAAGCCTGTATGGATGGATATTAGATATTTTGTATGATGGCCAAATTAAATAAACCTGAACAGTTTTATTCCTTAACTGTAATGATAAACCACATTGCTTGGCACAGCATGGGGTAGTTTATAGTGGCAACTGTTACTACAACAAAATCATAACAACACTAAGAAATTCACTCTCCGGTAAAATGTGATGAATGTACATGTTTGAAATAGATTAAATTACAATGCAGAAACTTTCTTTTCAAAACTTAAAGGACCACTATCGTGCCAGGAAAACATACTCGTTTTCCTGGCACTATAGTGCCCTGAGCGTGCCCCCACCCTCAGGGTTCCACTCCCGCCGGGCTGGATGGACAGGAAGGGGTTAAAATCTTACCTTTTTTCCCAGCGCCGGGCGGGGAGCTCTCCTCCTCCTCTCCTGCTCTTCGGCTGAATGCGCATGCACATCAGGAGCTGCGCGCGCATTCAGCCAGTCTCATAGGAAAGCATTTATAATGCTTTCCTATGGACGCTTGCGTCTTCTCACTGTGATTTTCACAGTGAGAAGCATGCAAACGCCTCTAGCGGCTGTCAATGAGACAGGCACTAGAGGCTTTAGAGGCTGGATTAACCCTATTATAAACATAGCAGTTTCTCTGAAACTGCTATGTTTATAAAAAAAAAAGGGTTAATCCTAGAGGGACCTGGCACCCAGACCACTTCATTAAGCTGAAGTGGTCTGGGTGCCTAGAGGGGTCCTTTAATTTTGCAATTTTTTTTTAAATCATCTCCCTGTTAAGTGAATACACTTCCGTGTGTACATTCTCCATGCAAAACTTCTACTGGAATGCTACCAGAACGGGTTCAACGTGGCATTTACATGACTTTGTGTACTGTAATATACTGCCTTAAAAAAAACGTCATCTTCATTTTCTATGGTATTTTCAAGTCAACATCGTTTAAAACCTCTGGCAATCTCGAAGCTTGATGTAAAGGTGGGCTTAACATGATATGACCATATGGTGGAACTGGATAATCATATATATTTGCTAAGATAGGTGATTTTATGCAGCCATAATGTATCTTTCTTTTTTTTTGTTATCTGTATTAAGTATAAATTGTAGTATTTACGGCAGCAACAATACTAAGAATTGCATGTTCCGGGTGTGACCCCCAATTCATTTTTGTTCTGTGTATATTTGGAATCCAGACCACCCCATCCCTCCACTCCAGGAGCCCCTTTGCAGTTGACCACAGGAAAGCATCAATTTGAGGAGAATCTCTGCAAGTCGTTTAAGCATTAAGTATTGCAGTTTTGTCTCCCATGCTAAAATTATTGTAGGACCCACTAATATTGGGGTATTGTTACATAGAAACATAGAATGTGACGGCAGATAAGAACCATTTGGCCCATCTAGTCTGCCCAAAGTGGTGGAAAGGCCATGTGATGGAACTAAGATTGTTGATTTTAAGTAAAATTCAAACTCTATTCTGAGTGTGCGCGCTGTTCCTTAATCTGTATTTTGTGTAAATTTTGGTCTTTACGGCAGCATCACTTCTGAGACAAGCATGTTCTTGGTTCCCTTGTTTCGGAACTCAATATAAGTCTTTGGGGCTCCTGTCTTCCGTTGTGCTTTAATGGCATTAGCAGTGCATTTGCCCACTTGTATGGCATTTCCTGATTCAGTAGTAGAGCCCCCCTTTTCAAGCACGACTGCAGCAATAACAATCAAATAAGATTAATGAACATAAAACAGTGTGGCCTGTAACAAAATAACATTACTCTTTTTTTAGACTCATATTTTCAGGCCAAAATCTCCTGAAGGAAATAGACGAACAGGATTCTTGATTTAAAATGAATGGCTTGTAATTCAGTCCAGGAAATAGTTTGTACCTTAAAATATGTAATTATCATGGAAATACAATTAGCAGACATGATTTAGTGGGATTCTCAGTATATTTAAGAAGCTTGGATCCCATCCAGCTGTTTCTCAGATCTCTGCTGTATGCTGGTGGTCTAAGGCAAATAGATTTAAATTCACTTTAATTATTGGATTATTGTCTTTTTTTCTTTTTTTTAAAATATGTTTAGGTATCAACTCTGATGTATACCTGTCGCAACTAAGAGTAGATTTGTAGGGATGGAATTTTTACTAGGTTCATAGTGCTGGTCGGACTGGAGAAAAATAAGGTTTGATGATATAATATTTTTTTAGTTTCTTAGAGGTGTGAATTCTTGTTCTTTTGCTGTCATGGCATACACGTGGACATGGGAGCCAACTATAGGTACCAGGTAACTGCTCTGATTTTGGTGGGGACAATTTTAATGTCCTGTTGATCTGCAGTCTGACTCGCAACTAACTAGTGTTCCACTTTTGACCTGTTTCTACTCATAAGGTTTTTTTGTTTTTTGTTTTGTACTTGGTGGAGATATGTAATGGCATAAACTCTTTAACGAAAAGAACACTGAGGATAAATGGAAAATCTTCCAACAAATATTAGAAAGGTATATTTCTCGGTATGTAACATTGGGTAATAAATATAAAAGAAACAAACTGAAACCAATGTGGCTTAGTGAGAGAGTGAATCAAGAAATACAAAATTAAAAAAGGGCATTCAAAGCCTTTAAATCGGACAAACCAGAGGCATCCTATAAAAGATATAAGGAAGCCAATAATGTGTGCAAAAAGGCAATTAGATTTGCTAAACTTCAAAATGAAAAAATAGCCAAAGAGAGCAAAACCAACCCCAACGCGTTTTTTAAGTACATAAAAAAAACAAAAACAAAACCTGAAAGTGATATACACTAAAAACCTGGAAGGGGGTGTTAGTTAATGAAGACCAGGAAAATGCAGACATTTTAAATAACTATTTCTCCTCCATATATAATAAGGAAGAACCTATGGCAATAGATCTACAAATGATTGCTGCAAAAAACATGCAGAAAAATTGTAATTGGCTAACTCAAGTTAAGGTGCTGCAGCAACTGAAGAAAGTTAATATAAACAAAGCTCCAGGGCCTGACGGTATTCATCCACGAGTACTTAAGGAACTAAGTGTGGAAATAAGTGAACCTCTCTTTTTAATCTTTGAAGATTATTTTCTTTCAGGAAGTGTCCTGGAGGATTGGAGGAAGGCGGATGTGGTTCCTATATTCAAAAAGGGTTCAAAATCCTTGCCTGGAAATTTTAGATCTGTGAGCTTAACTTCTGTGGCTGGGAAAGTATTTTAAAGGTTATTAAGGGTTAATATTCAAGAATTCCTTGAGAAGAGCATGGTTATCAGCAAAAATTAGCATGGTTTTATAAAGCACAGGTCATGCCAAACTAACTTGATTGCATTCTATGAAGAAGTAAGTAGAAGTATAGATCAGGGTTAGACATATGTAATTCGTTTCGGTCCGAAATATGAAATCGGACGAATTTCGGACGAGGTAATTCCGAATGTCCGAAGCGCCGAATTGCCGATGTCCCGAAGTTCTGAAATCACTGAATTTCCGAAGTGTCGAAGTTCCGAAGCACAGTATTGCCTAAGTACTAATATAGTTACCCAGTGAAAGAAGAAGAATGTTACATTGTACACAATTTTAAATAAAAAGTATACAAACATAGACAGGATTCAGCTGTAAGCATTTGCAACACTTACAACAATCAAGTAACATACATTCAAATAAAATGTAAGTTACTTAGCCAGTCAGTGTAATGACAGGAATGAATAAGTAGATAACTCCCTAATTCCCACGAGAGTAGGGGCATGCCTGTGGCTGCTCACTGTTAAAAAAAAAAAAGTCCCACCCCTCCCGAGCCCCCACCCGTGCTGCACGAGTGGGGGCTTCTAACCTGAAGGGGGGACCTATGGCCCCCACCCCTGAACGGCGGGTGGGGGCCCTAATGTAAAATAATGGGGGGGACCTATTGTGCTCCCCCAGGGCGGCGGGTGGGGGCCCTAAATCAGAATAAGGGGGGATTTAATGTCCTCCCCCCTGGCCCCCACCCCTGAGCGGTGGGTGGGGGCCCTAAATTATAATAAGGGGGGGACATAATGTCCTCCCCCTGGCCCCCACCCCTGAGCGGTGGGTGGGGGCCCTAAATACTAATAAGGGGACACACCTAATGTCCTCCCCCTGGCCCCCACCCCTGAGCGGTGGGTGGGGGCCTTAAATACTAATAAGGGGGGAACCTAATGTCCTCACCCCTGGCTCCCACCCCTGAGCGGTGGGTGGGGGCCCTAAATTGGAAGAAGGGGGGACCTAATGTCCTCCCCCCTGGCCCCCACCCCTGAGTGGTGGGTGGGGGCCCTAATTACTAATAAGGGGGGGGACCTAATGTCCTCCCCCCTGGCCCCTCAATTTCTACTGAAGTGTAGTAAAATAGAATATATTGGTATCCAAATATACTTATCTGATATATTCAATCAAACAGCCTCTCAAGGTCGTAGCCCAGTTCCTGACCTTTTACAATATATATATATATATATATATATATATATAAATACAGAAGGAAATGAGATACGGCTGTGTGCAATCTAAAACAGGAACAAAAAAAATACACATAGTGTAATACATTAAAACAAATACTAGTGTGCTGAGATTATAATGCACTCACAAGATCAAGATGAATAGTGCGCCCAAAAGGTGCCTACCCCGATAAACTTGGGCGGCTGAACGTCTCCACTCTCCACTGGAAATCCAAGCGGACCAAAATATGGAATGAGACACCGGTAGGTATAGGTAAAATAAATGTACAAATTTATTGTAAAAAAAGAGGCTATATATATTAGCCACGCAAAGTAAAATAGAGGATAGGTCCTACGCGTTTCGTTCCTATGATTGGGAACTTCCTCAGGGACCAAAATCAAGTTATACAACAATAAAAACAATCAATACAAAAAATTCATACAAGGATGTATGCGCAGAGCCCTCCATGGGTGAAGATGGATTAATTAATTTTTTTTGCGCTGGTTTTTATTTATTTATTTTTTTTAAGTGTGTCGGTTATTATGGCTTTTTATTTGGCCTTTTTTGGGCTGAAAAAAGAAGAAAGAAAACATCAAATGGTAATTTTATTTATTTTTTTCCAGGTACTTAGTTAAAGGGTCCCCCCTCATTATTTTTAGGGTGAGGGGGGTAGGTAGGGGTTAATTTTTTGGGGGAGGGGGGTGACTAGAGGTTTGGGGACCCCTAGTCACCCGGGGGAGGGGGGGTAAAAATTTTTTATTAAGGGCCCCCACCTCAGGGGTGAGGGCCAGGGGGGAGGACATTAGGTCCCCCCCTAATTAGTATTTAGGGCCCCCACCCACCGCTCAGGGTTTACTAGACATGCCCCTACTCGCGGTATAGCAAGAAGGGTCAAAATTTACTAATACTAAGTCATTTTTACTTAGTATTAGTAAATTTGTCTGAAAGACCAATTTAGGTCTTTCAGCCTTTTGGTAGATAACTCCCTAATTCCCACGGTTTTAGGGAGTTATCTACTATGCGGCTGCAAAAGAAGTCCCGAAATGCCTAAGTTCCGAAGTGCCGAAGTTGCCTAATTTCCGAAGTGCCGAATTGTGAAAGTCCCGAATTTCGGAATGCTGAACTGAACCGAAAAATTTACCCATGCACATGCCTAATCAGGGTGTTGCGGTGGATGTGATCTATTTGGATTTTGCCAAGGCATTTGATACAGTGGCACACAATGGATTAGTGGTCAAACTCAATGAAATCGGTCTAGATATATAATTCTTGTTCTTTGGTAGAAAAATAGAGTACAGAGCGTTGTCATTAATGGTAAATTTTCAAGCTGCAAAGAGGTGGCAAGTGGTGTCCCTCAGGGTTCCGTTTTGGGACCCCTTCTATTTCACATGTTTATAAATGACATTGAACAAAGCATTGCAAGCAGTGGCGTACATACCAGGGTCGCAGGGGTCACGGCCACCCCTGCGACCCGGTATGTACCCACAGGGCCAGCCTCGTCCCCTGGGGAGCCCAGGAGCCGGCCACCCCAGGGCCCCCCGAGGCTGGCCCTGCTGATACCCGGCAGGCGGGTGGCCGGTCGGGTAGGCAGGCGGGCGCGCGAGGGAGCACTCAGTGCTTCCTCTTCAGCTCCCTCGCGCACCGCACTGATACCGGAGCCGGAAGATGACGTCATCTTCCGGCGCCGGTATCCCTACGCGGCGCGCGAGGGAGCTTAAGAGGAAGCACTGAGTGCTCCCTCGCGCGCCCGCCTGCCTGCCCGACCGGCCACCCGCCCAGCAGCACCACTGGACCCCAGGGAATCCCCCCAGCACTCCAAAAGGTAAGGAGGCTGGGGGGATTACATTTAAAAAAACAAAAACATGTGTTAGTGTTTGAGTGAGTGTTAGTGGGAGAGTGTTAGTGTGAGTGTCTGCTAGTTAGTGTGAGTGTTAGTGTGTGAGTGTTAGAGTGTGTGTCTGCTAGTGAGTGTTGGTGTGAGTGTTAGTGTGTGAGTGTTAGTGGGAGTGTTAGTGGGAGTGTTAGTGGGAGTGTTAGTGGGAGTGTTAGTGGGAGTGTTAGTGGGAGTGTTAGTGGGAGTGTTAGAGTGAGTGTTAGAGTGAGTGTTAGAGTGAGTGTTACAGTGTGTGTCTGCTAGTGAGTGTTAGTGTGAGTGTTAGTGTGTGAGTGTTAGAGTGAGTGTTAGTGTGTGTGTCTGCTAGTGAGTGTCAGTGAGTGTGTTACTGTGTGTGTCTTACTGAGTGTGTGTTAGTGAGTCTGTTTGATGTCTGTTAGTGAGTGTGTGTTTGTCAATGAGAGTGTATGTTTTGTAAGTGAGTGTGTATGTATGTCTGTCGCTAACTGTCTCTGTCAGTAAATGTGTGTCTGTTAGCTAGTGTGTATGCGTCTGTAAGTGTGTGTGTGTCTTCAACACTTACCTTTCTCCAGCGCCGGACTCCCTTGGCGCTGAGGATCCCTCAGCCTCTCAGCTCCGAATGCGACCGCGCACGCATTCAAACCGCCATAGGAAAGCATTACTCAATGCTTTCCTATGGACGTTCAGTGTGCTCCTCTAGCGGCTGTCAGTGAGACAGCCACTAGAGACTGGATTAACCCTCAGTGAAACATAGCAGTTTCTCTGAAACTGCTATGTTTTCAGCTGCAGGGTTAAAACTAGAGGGACCTGACACCCAGACAACTTCATTAAGCTGATGTGATCTGGGTGTCTGTAGTGGTCCTTTAAAGGACCACAAGTGCCAGGAAAACATACTCGTTTTCCTGGCACTATAGTGCCCTGAGGGTGCCCCCACCCGGCTCTGGAAAGGGGAAAAGGGGTAAAACTTACCTTTTTCCAGCGCTGGGCGGAGAGCTCTCCTCCTCCGATCCTCCTCTTCTCCTTCCCGTCGGCTGTATGCGCACGCGCGGCAAGAGCTGCGCGCGCATTCAGCTGGTCACATAGGAAAGCATTCTTAATGCTTTCCTATGGACGCTGGCGTGCTCTCACTGTGAAAATCACAGTGAGAAGCACGCAAGCACCTCTAGCGGCTGTCAATGAGACAGCCACTAGAGGAAATAGGGGAAGGCTTAACCCATTTATAAACATAGCAGTTTCTCTGAAACTGCTATGTTTATGAAAAAATGGGTTAACCCTAGCTGGACCTGGCACCCACTCATTAAGCTGAAGTGGTCTCGGTGCTTAGAGTGGTCCTTTAAGTGTGTGTGCATCTGCATGCACTGGCGTACATACCGCGGTCGCAGCCCTGTAACCCCTGCGACCAGGTGCCCACCGCCATGTGTTGCGGCCCGGCCCACGCGCGGGGGGCCCACGGATCAATTTTCGCACCGGGGCCCCATGGGTCATGTGTACGCTACTGATTGCAAGTCATGTTAAGGTGTTTGCAGATGACACAAAACTCTGTAAAGTAATACAATGTGAACAAAATATTACTGTGCTGCAGATGGATTTAGATAGACTGGGGGACTGGGCACTCAAATGGCAGATGAAATTTAATGTTGAAAAATGCAAAGTTATGCACTTCGGCGTCAAGAATGCACAAGCAACGTATACCTTTCATGGAAGCGAATTAGGGATAACAACACACGAAAAGGATTTGGGAATTGTTATAGACAACAAACTATGCAACAATGTGCAATGTCAATCAGCAGTGGCTAAGGCCAGTAAGGTATTGTCATGCATGAAAAAGGGCATTCATTCTCGAGAATATCATTATGCCTCTTTATAAATCACTGGTAAGACCATATCTTGAATATGCTGTGCAATTTGGGGCACGTGTTCTAAAGAAAGATATTATGGCACTAGAAAAAGTGCAGAGGCAGACTACAAAATTAATAAAAGGAATGGAACATATCAGCTATGAAGAAAGGTGAACACATTTAAACCACTTTAGTATAGAGCTTTAGTTTAAAACTTTGCCTCAGAGTAGACATTATACAAATATATTCGGGGCCAATACAAACCATTGTGTGGAAATCTATTCACAAACCGGACTTTACATAGGACACAAGGCCATGCGTTTAGACTGGAAGAAAGAAGATTTAGTCTAAGGTAAAGTAAAGGGTTTTTTACCATAAGAACAATCAGGATGTGGAATTCTCTGCCTGAAGAAGTGGTTTTATCATAGTCCATACAGATGTTCAAACAGCTGCTAGATGCATACTTGCAAAAACAGAATATTCAAGGATATAATTTTTCAATGTAGGGTAATCGCTTCTTGATCCAAGGATAAATCTGACTGCCATTCTGGGGTCAAGAGGAATTCCCCCCAGTTTGTTGCAAAATTGGAAGTGCTTCAAAGTGTTTCTTTTTTTTTTTTGCCTTCTTTTGGATCAACAGCAAAAAGCAAATGTGAGGAAGGCTAAACTTGATGGAGACGTCTATTTTCAGCCCATGTAACTATGTAACTATGGTAACAAACTACCTCTTTTACAGGTAGGATTGTCACAGATCTTGCAGTAACCACAGCCTTCTAGGGTGTACAAAGTCCAGGACACATTCAGCTCGGTTTTCCTTTTTATTTGATAAGAAAAACAGGTGCTTTAAATAATAATAAACAAACAAAATTCCTTGCTCTTACTTGAGCTCTTACTAGACAGAAATCACTATCTGTAATTGGGTGGCTTTCCCACTTACTAATTTTCCAAAAAAAACAAAAATAGCTTTGCAATAAACACAAGTTTTGTTCGCTCTCCTTCAGCTCTCCTTCAGCTCTCCTTCAGCTCTCCTTCAGCTCTCCTTCAGCTCTCCTTCAGCTCTCCTTCAGCTCTCCTTCAGCTCTCCTTCAGCTCTCCTTCAGCTCCCCTAGCTTGCTTTTTCTCCCTCACTCTGCAGCAGGCTGCTCTCTTCTTTTAAAGGCCTGTCTACTAATTGACTAGCTACAGGTGAGTTCCAATTAGTTAACTCTTAAGTCAGATCCAAATGTTGGTCTGTTACACAGCAACTAGTGCTGTTGGAGCATTGGCCCACCCTGCTCTCCAAATACTCCGCCCCAGGGACCCATACCGTGTTTTGCAGAGCATCAGCTATGCATATTGCAAACTTTAACATCTCTCCCTGGGGCATTTAACTGAAAATTCTCAGGTTGCTGTTTAACCCCTTAAAACCGGAGGACGTACAATTACGCCCTCTAATAGGCGGCTCTAAACGCCGCCGGGCGTAATTGTACGCCCTCCGGTTTTTGTTAACTTACCCGGTCGCCGGCGGTCCCACGCCGGCGATCGCGGTTGGGGGGACTCCCAGGGAGCCCCCCGCGGCACCTCCGTCCTCCTGGAAGCCCCCTGGCCATGTGAGAGTGGGGTCCTAGCGAGGACCCCACAATCACATGGCCGGGGATAGCTGGCTTCTGTATTGCCGGCAGGGGGGCTGCCTGTAATTACAGGTGGTCCCCCTGCTGGCTGAAAATAAAAATAAAATAAGTTAATGGTGTAAAAAAAAAAAATTATATATACTTAGATCATATATATATATTATATATATATATATGATCTAAGTATATATATATATACACATATACATACACACATGTACACCGTCTAGGTGTATTTTACTATTAATATATATATATAATTATATATATATATATATATTAATATCAAATTACACGTAGACTGATACTGATTAAATATATATATAATTATTGTTATATATATATTATTTATATATAATAAAAAACATTAAAATGTAAATACGTTAAAAAATAATTAAAAATAAATAATTAAAAAATATATAGATGTGTGTTATTTCATTCTAACTGTATTGTGAAATTAATATATATATATATATATATATATCAAAATACACATAGAACGAAATAATATATATATCTATACACATAAATATATACGTATATATCACTATATATATACCTATATATAAATAAAAATATTTAAAAAAAATTATATAGATATATACATATATATACACACATACGTATATATATACATATATTAATTCTACATATATATTTATGTAATATTTTTACATAATTAGGTATCTTAATTAATTACAATTAGCGGGACCTGCCTGACAACCCATGCCGAAAGTAAAGGGAATTTAATTTACTAGCACTATATTTAACCCTATAACTTTCCAAGACACCATAAAACCTGTACATGGGGGGTACTGTTCTACTCGGGAGACTTCGCTGAACACAAATATTAGTGTTTCAAAACATTAAAATGTATTACAACGATGATATCGCCAGTAAAAGTGACGTTTTTTGCATTTTTCACGCACAAACAGCATTAAACGGACAATATTATTGCTATGATACTTTTACTGTTTTGAAACACAAATATTTGTGTTCAGTGAAGTCTCCCGAGTACAACAGTACCCCTCATGTACAGGTTTTATGGTGTTTTCAAAAGTTACAGCGTCAAATATAAGGCTTGTGTTTCATTTTTTTCACATTAAAATTTGCCAGATTGGTTAGGTTGCCTTTGAGACCCTATAGTAGCCCAAGAATGAAAATTACCCCTATGATGGCATACCATTTGCAATAGTAGACAACCCAAGGTATTGCAAACGGGGTATGTCCAGTCTTTTTTAGTAGCCACTTAGTCACAAACACTGGCCAAAATTGGCGTTTTTTGCATTTCACACACAAACAAATACTAACGCTAACTTTGGCCAGTGTTTGTGACCAAATGGCTACTAAAAAAGACTGGACATACCCCATTTGCAATACCTTGGGTTGTCTACTATTGCAAATGGTATGCCATTATGGGTGTAAATTTCATTCCCGGGCTACTATACAGTCTCAAAGGCAACGTAACCAATCTGACGAATTTCAATTTCAAATGTAACGTTCTATATTTGACCCTGTAACTTCCCAAAACGCCATAAAACCTGTACATAGGAGGTACTGTCTTACACGTGAGACTTTACTGAATATAAATATGTGTATTTTATTGCAGTAAAAGCAAACAGTATTATGACACTGACCGTTAAAATATAATGTAGAACTAAAAAAATCCAAAAAAAACTTATTTTCTCCCATTTTTTTCATATTAAATTATGTTTCATAGCTAAATATTTGATATTAAATGAAAGCCCTGTTTCCCCTGAATAAAATGATATATAATAAGGGTAGGTGCATTTACTATGAAAGAGGTGTATTACGGTTGGACAGACATGTAGCGCAAATGCCAGGTTTTGTTTACATTTTGTTTTGTTCACAATGTGTACATTTGGCTCCGTCCTTAAGGGGTTAACAAATCAGGCCTGATGTATCTTCCATCAACCACTATTCCACTTTTACGCTCACACTATGTAATGTATGAAAAAAAAAATGCGGAATTGCTGGAAGTGTATTGAAGGTGTGTTATGTGAACTTTCAGACAAGAGTATAAATTTGCAAACTATTTATATACAAATATCACATGTAACCGAAAGGTACTCTTTAGGCTCCGGATGACAAGTTAACTTTATAAGTTAACTTTGTCATTTATCTTTTAATATCAATGTCACAGGAAAGTAAGTAAACAGATCACTCCTACTGACAGCTAATCTGTCTTTCTTATCATGGGGAAACACCTAAAGCAGAGACAGCACTTCCTAGAAAACATTTAGAAAACATTATTTTGCTGATAAATTATGTTAAGGAATTGTGTTTAATTGAGAATAATTTCATGCTTTTGTAAATCATGTAATATTCCCTTGAAATTCTACATCCAAGTAGAAACCAATGAATGGAACACATTAGTATGACTCTTTTTGACATTAGTGTTGTCATTTTTGTTTCTCTTTTGACGGGATATGATATGTATAGGAGATTTGGTGTGTTTTGTTATTTTTAGAGAGGGAGGTATAAAGGCTTTATGGAGGGTAACTGGTCTGGCACATCCTGATAGTATCCAAAATGGCCAAATAAAAAAACAGTCAATCCACGGACTCTAAAAACGATAATTGAACGCTTCACTTGGAGTCAGGGCCGGATTAACATAGGGGCTGATTGAGCTGCAGCTCCAGGCCCATGCCCATAGAATAGGCACATTGCTATAAAATGGACTTGGTCCCCACGTGCACAAGCACCGACTCGTGCGCGCATGAACGGCTGAAGTTGAGTAGCTGTTCTGAGGTCTGTTAGGGAGAGGGAGGCAGGCACTCTCAAGATGAGCATGGCTGCCACTTCCATTAGTAGGAAGCAATAATCCTCAGTGTTTTGATTGACAGCCAGGGGGGAGTTCCCTAGTTAATTTATAACAGTGCAGATTTCTCACAGAAAACAACACTTTTATAAACTGGAGTTAAACTAAGGTAGCTGAAGTGCTTTTAAGGTGTCAAGTGGTCCATTAATTATGGAAACTTAAGAGGGGTGTAGAGGAACAAAACTGGTGTGGACTGGCTGACAATGAAATTAGTTAATGTAAAGCTGACTTTGCGCATTATGCAAATACGTTTGCTGCTTCAGTCTCTCTAACACTGTGGCATCTTCCCTTTCTTGTACACTCATTACATACACCTTTGCTCTTTCCCAAACTGTATAACAGGCGCTTCTGCCTTCTAGTAAGAAGGTTAGGAGAGGAGTGGACAAGTGAGTGTTAGGGGACAGTCCTTATAAAGCATGGAGTAGACGCATTATTAGACGCATTTAGAGTGCCGTCTGCACAATTTGCCCTTGGGGTCATCCTGCATGATTGGCAGGCAGCCTGACATGCATTTACACCAGGCTGACCATCTAATTCTTTGTGCAGATATGTCCCCTTTTTGTTCACCCCTTTGGGCAGTTCTGGTTACATTATTTGCGTCAGTGGCACACCCTTTTACCTTGTGGAGCTCATTCTGCGCCGTGCCCTCCATGGGTGAAGATGGATTACTTTTTCAGCGTTGTGGGTTTTTTTTCCCTGTCAGATTTTTTTTTGCGCTCAGGTTTTTTTTCAAAGTGCGATGGTTATTATGGTTTTTTATTTGGCCTTTTTGGGGGCTGAAAAAATAAAATTTTTGAAAAATGAAGAATTCAAATGGTAAGTTTTATTTATTTTTTTACAGGTATTTAGTTATTGGTCCCCCCTAACTATTTTTAGGGTGAGGGGGGTAGGTAGGGGTTCATTCATTTTGTTTGGGAGGGGGGTGACTAGGGGTTTGGGGACCCCTAGTCACCCGGGAGGTGGGGGGGAGTTACATCCTATCCCTTCATTTCCTGCTCTTTCTTTTCTCTCTCTCTTAGCCTAGTCGCTTTCCTTATCTGTGGCTCCTTTTTTTACCATTGGAGCTATGGCACGTTATTGTTCTTATAGTACAGCACAGCCATTCTTTGTTTATTAAACATTAATTCTGTACAGGGTCTCCCTCTAGCACTCTGCAAAGGGAAATACATAGCATAGGTATAGGCAATGACACAGTGTTAATAACTACCAATTAAAATTCAAATTTCTGGGTCACCTAAAGAATTGACCATGTCCAGTGACTTACCAGCACTCTATTGCTCATTTGTTGTCAGTCTGTGCACAGTGGATTAATTCAACAAAGTGCATGTACAGTACAGTAATCAGTCTGCGCATGCACAGCGCATTGGTAAACAGTCTGTCCATATGTTACTGTTTTGCAGAGCGGAATATATGTTCTCTCTAGTTTTCAATGAATTCAGACATTAAAGGAGGTAAGAGGTCCCAAGCATGTTTGTCCAGCACAATGATGAAACACTATTAGGAAAGCCACCTTGTGTGCCTTGAGAACTCTGCGGTGAAAATTGCTGTTTGCCAGGAAAAGTAATATTTTAAACATCTCTGTGTGCTGTTGAAAAGTCTTTAGAAAAAGGTAATTTGTGAAAACAAAGTTACAGTTTCCATTGGAAATCACGCAGATTTTTGTTTCCAGTTGTGGGCCTATTCACTAAACTGGAAATTACTGAGCCTTGACAAGAAAATGGCAAATTTTACTACAGAATATCTGAATTGGAAAAATTCTCCAGTTCAGGTTTTTTCACTTAAAATTAGCATTCCCTTGTCAACTCTCCACAATTGCCGACCTGGTGACTAATCCCCCAAGGAAACACAAACAGACCGCCTATGAGTTGGTGGCAAACAGCAGACAAGAAGGCAGACTTGCTAGATACTAAATTAATGTCTTGTGTGAGAAATTTCTTGGACTTTCACCGCAGTTCTAGGGATGAGAGTTGGCGAAAGGAAAAGAGCCAAGGTTTTCCTTAGAAGTGTTTTGCCACTAAACCCTCAGAATGCCAAAGGCATCCAAAGTGTTAAACCCCAGAAATTCCAACCCACTGGTAGTAAATGGCTCAGAATTATAATTAAACCGCTTTCAATAGACTTGGTCATTATAGTGCCAAAACCAGGATTCTGGGGGCCCTTATCAAAGAGTAATAAGAAACAGACTGTCAGGCTGGGACTAGAGTTAGCAAAACTGCCGTTCAAAGCACAAACATGGTAAATGTTCTATGAAAAAGAAAAATTTACAGTAAAAATAAATAAATAAATAAAATGCGATGTCGGCCTTTGAATGCCAAAATGGATCGATTCAAACTGGCAACCTAAGGTATGATGTAATTGTTAGTACTGAATTAGACCTGCAAACCGTTTTAAGCACTGTTAAAGAGACAGGCATGTTTTCCCAACCGGCTTGTATGTAAGTTTCTACACAAAACCGTTAACTTGTTATATGCTAAAATAGCTAAATTGGGAAATTGACCGAGTCTGCAATAATTCCACCTTGGCTGTTATGGACTCAGATTAGCACTTCTCCACAAATTCACAAGTTAGTGAATAGCTGTTAGAAGGTTATTCGATAAACAATGAATTGTCAGAAATTCAACACCAGGGACTAGCAAATTGTAGGTAAAAAACACCAAATTGGTATAAATATCAAATACAGCTCAGCTACTCTGGCTTTTCCAATTCAGCATTGAATTATGGGTTTAATGAATTTGTCTTTGCAGATTTGGGCGATCAGAGAGACCAGTAGTTGGTAGAACATTGAAGGTTGTAGAGGCCGTTGTCTGTTTCACTCTCCCTCCCTATAACAATATACATCTTTATTTATTTATAACTGGCATTTATAAAGCGCCAACATATTTTGCAGCGCTGTACAATTAGGGTAGAACATACAATATGCACGGGCCAATACAAAAGGCAAAGACAGCCTGGCCTGTGAGCTAATTGAGTCATTGCAGCTCTGTTATACAAAGTGCTTAGACAGCTGGTGAACTTAGAATCTAAAGGATAGGTTGGTTTGTGTTTTTAGCATGTAAGGGGAAAGATTAAAATACAAGTTAAGTTGTGGTGACTTGCACACTGACAATGATACCACAATCCTAAATAACAGCTGGAAAAAAAAATGTCAACTTATATTTCTGCATAAATGAAGGAATAACGGCTGTTTTCTTGCTAGGAAATTTCCACCATCATGTATTATATTATGAACAAGTCCCCCTCAATGATGTGTTCTAATAGTCAAAATTCTCCTGTGGGGGTAAATAATAACCCCTGTGCCACTGTATCCCTCTATCTTCACATACTTGTTTCACAGGGCTTCTTTGAAGAGGACTATGATAGAATAAAAACAAGGAAATTAGCATCCTAATCTCTTGCTATCTTTATCTGTGGACACTTCCTGTAGACACTGTGTGAACTGAGAAGGCCAAGTCTTCTTGAATCCTCTTTTCGTGTTAAGATCTAGCACTTCCTCTGGAAGTTTGTGCCACCAAAGCCAGTGGCATTTCTGGTGGTTGGCTTTAGGGGATGAAACCCTTAATGTTAGTCTCTGTAGCCCCAGATCTCTCTAGCCAAGTGGACGCGGGGCTGCTGTTGCCGCTACTGCCCTGTCCAGTTTTTACATTCAGTGTCACCTCATGCCGTACAAAATGATACAATGTATGGAATCACGGGGCGATTATGGAATGGGATGGCGTATTAGATTAGTAGATGTGATGTTATATGACATAGCATCCGGGGAAGAAAAGAAACAAGTCGAGCAACGGCTAATTGAGCTTGACTCAGGGGTCATGAAATGTGTTTTGCCGGTATTATTTGGCAGAGTTTAAAAACATATTTTAGAAAGGGATGGTGGCTGATATTTCAAGAAAATGTTTCCAAATAATTTCAGCTATATATATATATATATATATATATATATATATAATATATATTCCATATAAATTAAGTAATATACCTGCCTTTTATAACATACGTTTGATTTTATCATATCCATACTTTTCTTTTTTTTTTAAATAACTATTCCTGCTATGATCCTTTGGTGAGAAATTACATGTTTATATACGTTGAAAGGGTGAGAAGTAGTGAATGAGCCAGATGTGTCATGGGCCGAGAACCATTGGTTTTATTCTATAGTCCCATGATACATAGGTTAGATTCCAACCAATTATCCAATATGCTGTGTAGGTAACAACTATGAAATTAACAGTCACCTACTTGGTGTCTTTACCGTATGGAGACACACAGTTACATGGTCCTCTGGGTAACAGGAGATGACCTGTCTACTAAGTGAATTTCAGGGTGCTCATAGCCCTAAACATGACTTTACAACACTTATGCAATCATTAAAATTGGGTTGCCCTTCTTCTCAAATGAGGGGGTCACATGCCTGGTTAGTGACAATGGTAGCTAAGATCATTTGATTACACCATGACCATTCAACTGAGGAGGGCAGCTTCAAGTTGCCCCCCAACAGAAATAAACTATCATGAGATCCCTTGTTTGAAAGCAAAAATCATAATCAAACAAGTGTTGTTTAGTCCATTTAGGACGGTGTTATCCTTTGTCTATAAGTGAGTTTTGGCAGGGCTAGGGTCAGGCGTAATACATTCACTAAGTCATCCATTGTTACATCTAAATTTAGTGTAACTTAAATTATAAATATTATTTTAATGTTTAGATTTTATGTTTAGTATTTCAGTGCAATTAATAAGTCACAAATTATATTTTTTTTTCCTTCTAGTTATAATTGCCATTTTGTTATAGAACTATACATGTATAAAATCCTAAAATTGCTTTTTTGGGGGCGAGCTGATCTGATGTCAAATGTAACATAGTTATATAATGGCAATCAGATTTCTTCTTGGATCAATAACCTGTTCACATACATATCAACCACTGAATATTCTATTTATCAATCCCTAAATATTCCATTTGTGCAAAAAAGATTTTAAATAATATCTAGAGCAGGGATGCCCTAAAGGTAGATCCACGGGTGTTTTAAAACTACAGCTTCCATGATGCTTTGCCATTCTAAAAACATTCTAAAGGCATGCAAAACATCACGGGTAGTGATGTACCGAACGGTTCGCCGGCAAACGGTTCCTGGCGAACATAGCATGTTCGCGTTCGCCACGGCGGGCGAACATATGCGCGGTTCGACCCGCCCCCTATTCGTCATCATTGAGTAAACTTTGACCCTGTACCTCACAGTCAGCAGACACATTCCAGCCAATTAGCAGCACAGCCTCCCTAGCAGACCCTCCCACCTACTGGACAGCATCCATTTTAGATTCATTCTCAAGCTGCATGCTTAGTAAGAGGAGGGAAAGTGTAGCTGCTGTTCATAAGATAGGGAAAAGCATAGCTAGGTTAGGGATAAGGGTATGCTTTTTTTAAATTTTTTTTTTCTATGTAATGTAAATGCACTTAGTTGTCTGCCACTGCTGCCAGCTTCTGTGTCAGGCTCACAGTGCCCATTTCCCCAGTCAGTGCCACCAATTACATCTGGTGTCACAATAGCTTGGATTTAAAAACAAAAAACTTTTTTCACTGTTATAGATTGAATAGCAGTCAGTTGTCTGCCACTGCTGCCAGCTTCTGTGTCAGGCTCACAGTGCATACTGTGCCCATTTCCCCAGTCAGTGCCACCAATTACATCTGGTGTCACAATAGCTTGGGATTTAAAAAAACAAAACACTTTTTTCACTGTTATATATTGAATAGCAGTCAGT